>CM065592.1:160316244-161516244 GCA_033119425.1 Bufotes viridis
GTAGAGTGCCAGTTCGTGCCACATGTCCAGCTTAGACACCCAGTAGTTGTAAGGCACTGAAGGATCACTGAGGATCCTGACACGGTCTGCTACGTACTCCTTCACCATCTTACAAAACGTTTCCCTCCTTGTGACACCAGGACGTGCATCATGTTAAGGGTGCTGGCGGGGTGTCATAAATCTGGAGAGTGTTGCCCTACCTTTGCTGGAAGTGCTGTGTGTTCCACTTGTCTCCCCACCTCGGTTGCCAAAGGAAGTACGGACTCTGCTGACAGCGCTGTCAGATGGAAATTTTTGCAGCAATCTGTCAACAAGGAACTTCTGGTATAGCACCATTTTGCTAGTCTTCTCCACCGGAGGAATAAGAGATGAGATGTTCTCTTTATAGTGGGGTCCAGAAGGGTGAACACCCAGTAATACCTGTTAGCTAAAATACGTATAACACTGGGGTCACGGGAAAGGCAGCCTAACATGAAGTCAGCCATGTGTGCCAGAGTACCAGTGGGCAAGACTTTGCTGTCGTCATCAGGAGTATGACTGTCCAATTCCTCATCCTCTTCCTCCTCTTCTGTCCACCCATGCTGAACAGATGGAGTTAAAGTTCCACCCTGTGTAGCGGAGGCAACCGTCCCCTGCTCCTCCTACTCCAATACGCACTGAGAAGACAAACTGAGGGTGTTCTGGCTATCACCCAGGGTCATGTCTTCTTCCCCCATTTCCAACTCTTCCCCACGAACAGCGTCGGCCTTAATTGTGAGTAGCGAGCGTTTGAGTAGACACAGAAGTGGGATGGTTACACTGACAATAGCGTTATCGCCGCTCACCATCTGTGTCGACTCCTCAAAGTTTCTTAACACCTCACAGAGGTCATACATCCATGCCCACTCCTCGATTGTGAAGAGCAGAAGCTGACTGGAAAGGTGACGAGCGTGCTGCAGCTGGTATTCCATTACTGCCCTTTGCTGCTCACAAAGCCTGGCCAACATGTGTAACGTGGGGTTCCAGTGCGTGCTCCCGTCGCACAACAGCCGGTGAGCTGGCAATTTCAAGCGCTGCTGCAGCGTCAACAGACCAGCGTCAAAGCTGTTGATGACTTGCAGAAATGTGCACACACACGGCGCACCTTCGCCAGTAGCTCGGGAAAATTGGGGTAGGTTTTCAGAAACCGCTGAACTACTAAGTTAAAGACATGGGCTAGGCATGGTGTGTGTGAGCTTGCCGAGCTCCAAAGCCGCCACCAAGTTACGCCCATTATCACACACAACCATGCCTGGTTGCAGGTTGAGTGGTGAGAGCCACAGCTCAGTCTGGTCTCTTATCCCCTGCCACAGCTCTGCGGCGGTGTGCTGTATATCCCCTAAGCATATCATCTTCAGAACGGCCTGTCAGTCTTTAGGTGGACCTTAGCAGTAACTGCATTGGTCAGGGCACGGGCAATGTTAGCAGACACATGCTGGTGTAAGGCGGGGATGGCACACTGGTAAAAATAGTGGCGGCTGGGGACTGAGTACTGAGGGACGGCCGCCGACATCAGGCTGCGAAAGGCCTCAGTGTCCACAAGCCTAAATGGCAACATTTCAACCACCAGTAACTTACACAGTTGAGAGGCTAGTGCCATGGCCTGTGGGTGGGTGGCTGGGTGGCTGGGTATTTGCGCTTGTGTTCAAATGCCTGGGATAAAGACATTTGGACGCTGCGCTGGGACAGGGAAGTGGATGTGGTCGCTGATGGTGCTTGCGACGGTACAGGTGCAGCACGGGAGGCATCCGGGCCTGCGCCTTCGACAGGCGTTTGGTCATCACCCAACATAGGGGAAGAGGAGGCAGTGGTGTGACCCGCGGACACAGATTGTGGACCCAGGCGTTCCTCCCACTTATTGTGGTGCTTGGCTGCCATGTGGCGGATCATGCTGGTGGTGGTGAGGTTGCTACTGTTCACACCTCGGCTAATTTTGGTGTGGCACAGGTTGAAAACTACTATTCTTTTTGTCGTCTGCACTTTCCGCAAAAAAGCGCCATACCGCGGAACACCTACCCCTTGGCAAGGGAAATTTCCGCAAGGGGGTGCTCCGTCGAACACTTGAGGGCCTGTTTGCCATGGCCTGCCTTCTCCCTGTTGCCACCCCACTGCCTCTTCCAGCCTGTTGCGGTACTGCAGATCGTTCCCCCTCAGGACTGCTGTCCTCGCTCGCGTTTCAGCCTTCCCATGTTGGGTCAGTGACCTCATCGTCCAACAAGTCCTCTTCAACTTCCCCACTGAGATCATCCTCCTTATTTGCTGACCCCAACACAACTTCAATGATTGACAACGGTATATCATCCTCTTCATCAACCTCTGCAGACAGTAATTGTGGTTGACTTGATGGCAACTGTGTCTCGTCATCATCCACCTCCTTAAACACATCATCTTGTGAGTGTGAAGGCTCTAGAGCAGTGGTGCACAACCTGCGGCCCAGGGGCCACATGCGGCCCTCGATACCATTCTGTGCGGCCCCACACATCTGATAAAAGACATGTAGGTCTATGTCCTAAGGGTTCTTACATGTATCTTTCATGCATTCTCCTATTAGATGGGAGTCCTAGAACTGTAATTAGACATTTATAGTATATACTGTATGTTCAATATGTCAAAAATACAGTATTTCAGTTGGTAATACCCCTTTAAGTTTTATTTTTGGCCCTTGGAATTGGTTCAGGCTGACAATGTGGCCCCCAAACAGAAAAGGTTGTGCACCCCTGCTCTAGAGGTTGAGAATCAGGGCACAAGATCTCATGTCCCTCTTCAAGAGTGCTTGGGGAGAGGGCCAAAATATGAAAATATCTCCTCGGAACATCCGAGTACCGGATCGCTTGTTTGGCCAGACTCTTCATGGTGGGAGGAGGGATGATCAGGGTGAGGATTGTGTTGTTGACCAAACTGTTGGCTACTGAGACTGGACTTGGTGGAAGACAGGGTGGTGCTTAACCCAGTGGAAGCATTATCTGCTTTAATCCAACCGACTTTATTAGTAACAGCAGCATACAGATAGCAACGTTTCGACCATCTCTGGTCTTTATCAAACTATGAAATCACAATCTGAAATGTGCCTTTAAATAGCGGGTCAGTGGGTGTGTCCCTTGTGGAGGGTGTGGACGTTATATCACATGATCTAAAGCTTAAATATGCAGTGATCATATTTAAGATTTAGATCATGTGATATAATGTCCACACCCCCCAGAAGGGACACACCCACTGACCCACTATTTAAAGGCACATTTCACATTGTGATTTCATAGCTTGATAAAGACCAGAGATGGTCGAAACGTTGCTATCTGTATGCTGCTGTTACTAATAAAGTAACGTTTTTTTTTTCATCTAAACTGAAGATTGCTGTGGATTTTTCTACTTTTGATGCCAATAAGTAAGGCATGTTTACACTGTGGTCAATGATTGGATGCAGTGGTCATGTCACATAAGTTGTTATGTAAGCAGGAAAATCACTGCTGTCATTTAAGCAGTGACCAGCAGGGACTTGTAAAGATTTTTTTTTTTATGCTAATCTTTTATGGAGCTGTCATGCAATTACATTGCTGACCTTTCTGACACATACGTTTGCATGCACCATATCTAACTTTTTATTGAATGCTTTTATAGGAAATCGACCAATCCTGTCAAGTGGAAAGCAATGAAAATTTGACAAAAAATCATCATGTTATTGTAACGCCTGGAGTTCATTTGGATGCAGTAAGTACAATAAGCCAGTTATAAAATAAATCACTGTTGTGTTTGTCAAGAATTTTCTTATACTATAAAAACTTTTACCAGTCATACACTAAAATGCATGAGCAGAGGTAATTTACATATAATATTCATCTATATGATATTACTCTGGCTTGATATTGCAGCCTAGCACGCTTCACTTAAATGGGGCTGAGCTACAACTCCGCCATGTGACATCACATGGCCTCGGAAGAGGTTGTGGCTCTCATGGAATACCAGCCTCTTTTAACGGCTGACCGGCGGGGGTCCCAGGTGTCGGTTGGGTCATCAATGTTTATTACCGGATAACCCCTTAGAGATAAGACAGAGTAATATGTGCAGAAGGTCAGCAGAGACTATGAGTATGCAGATTAGGGATTGGGAGCATAAGTGAGGGAGGTGTGAATTTTGTCTAAATAATGTTTCATAAAACCTAGAGTTAGATTCAGTTCTTGGGTCAATGGTTGGAATGTAGTCAACATTTTAAATTTAAAATAATGACTATATTCCAGCTAAGGAGGGACATTTATTAAGACTGGTGATTTAGATGGAATTTGAGAAAAGAGGTGTAAGTGCTGTACACGTGGAAACAGGCACAGATTTTACTACAAAACACATTTGTGACAAAATCTGAACCTTAAATACGCCAAAAGTGGAATATATTTTTTCATAAATGACCCCCTAAATGCTAAAATTTCTTCTAAAACTCTAAGGCTACATTCACACGAATGTATTTTGTTTCCGTGTCTGTTCGTTCTTTTGTTTTTTTGGCGGATAGGATGCAGACCCATTCATTTCAATGGGTCCGCAAGAAAGCATCCGCATGTCCGCAAAAACGGAATGTCATCTCTCTTTTTTGCGGATCGCAAAACACATATGGTCGTGTGAATGCAGCCTAAGCCTTCTAACATCCTAAAAATAAAATTATATTTACAAAATGATGCCAACTTAACCCCTTCCCGACCAGTGGCATAATAGTATGGTGCAGCGGGACGTGACTCACCGCCCAGCGCCGTAGTATTACGGCACGCTGATCGGCGTGTGCAGGAGCTGCACCCGCCTGATCAGCTGCAGGGGACCGGCTGGGTGAGAAGGAAGCCCGATGTCATCCAGAGGCTGCCCAAAAAAAAAAATCCCTTTCCCCTGATTTTTTTTTATAAAAAATAGAAAAAAAAGAAAACACACATATTAGGTATCTCCACGTCCTTAACCACCGGCTCTATAAATATATCACATGATCCACCCCGTCCAATAAACACCATAAAAAAATTAAATAAAAACTGAATAAAAAGTGCATCACAAAAAGTGCAACACCAAGCGATTAAAAAGGCATATGTCCCACAAGATGATAGCAATAAAACCGTCACCTCATCCCACAAAAAATGAGCCCCTACATTAGAAAATCGCTCAAAAAATCTAAAAGCTATCGCTCTCAGATAATGGAGACACTAAAATATGATTTTTTTTTTGCTTAAAAATGGCTATTATTGTGCTAAAGTCAAATAAATAAAAAAAAGTAGACACATACGTTTGCATGCACCATATCTAACTTTTTATTAAATGCTTTTATAGGAAATCGACCAATCCTGTCAAGTGGAAAGCAATGAAAATTTGACAAAAAATCATTATGTTATTGTAAAGCCTGGAGTTTATTTGGATGCAGTAAGTACAATAAGCCAGTTATAAAATAAATCACTGTTGTGTCTGTCAAGAATAATATATTGCCGGGTCTATAACAACCTGCTCTATGAAAATACCACATGACCTAACCCCTCAGGTGAACATCGTAAAAAATAAAAAATAAAAAGCAAAAACGGTATAAAAAGAAGCCATTTTTGTCACCTTACATCACAAAAATTGCAACACCAAGCTATCAAAAAGGCATATACCCCCAGAATAGTACCAATACAACCGTCAGCTCATCTCACAAAAAATTAGACCCTACTTAAGACAATCGGTCAAAAAATAAAAAAGCTATCACTCTCAGACAATGGAGACACTAAAATATGATTTTTTTTTCTTCAAAACTGCCATTATTGTGCTAAAGTCAAATAAATAAAAAAAGTAGACATATTAGGTATTGCTGCGTCTGTACCAACCTGTTCTATGAAAATACCACATGACCTAACCCCTCAGATGAACACCGTAGTCAAATTTATGACTATCCTGAAGTACAATGTGTCACAAGAAAACAATTTCAAAATGGCTTGCCTAAATAAAAGTGTTCCAAAGTTATTACCACAATAAATGACACATGTCGGCCTGGGCAGGAAGGTGAAAACTGACCCGGGGTTGAAAGGGTTAAAGTAGTCATATACTAAATGTAAATTAATAATTATTAGTCACTATCTGACTAAAAAGCTGAGAAATGCAAATTTAGAAAATTGCACATTTTTCCAAATTTTCACTAAAATGAACTTTTTTTTAAAAATAGGGTATATTTACCCACAGTTACCACTAACATGCAGTAAAATGTGTTGCTAAAAAACAATTGGTGTTGGTGAATAAATGAAAGCATTTCAATGTTATTACCACATAAAGTGACAAATGTTGAATTTGCAAAATTAGACTTAGTCCTTAAGATGAAAACTGGATGTTTCCTTAAAGGGAACCTGCTACCTCTACTATGCTGCCCTCGCTGACTGACAGATGAGCTGATCTCTGGACTAAAATGAAGTAAATTTACAGTTCTGACAGGGCAACCTTGCCGTGCATGCAAGCACTGTAAGGGAAATGAGTCTGATGAGTCTTTTGGCCCTGCCCTCCCCTTACTTCTGCCCATGACTGGCAGATCTATAGCAAATAAACCTGCCAGTCATGAGCCGGAGGCAGGGGTGGGTCCACAAGTCTCATCAGACTCATCTCTCTTACAGTGCTGGTGTGTTGTCAGTATAGTAAAAGTACTAAAAACTAGCCCAGAAGTGACAGTAATAGTTAAATCAGCGAGTCTGTAACTGTACTATGCTACTCTTAGAAGAAGCAGCATAGTAGAAGTGACAGGTTCCCTTTAAGGGGGTTAAAAAATTCAGTTGATCACAGACTAGTCTATTAGTGTGCATCACAAATTAAATATACTTAGTCAGTTAGTTACTGTGTGCTGCTGACACTATTAATGCTGTCATGCCAGTAAAGAACATAAAGGGGTTGGATACAGTCCTAGGACACCACAGAATGTCATACATTACTTTTCGAGCAATTAAGGCATTTTTATTTGGGTTGAATTTATTTAGACTAAATCAAATCTGATGGCGAAATTGAAAGAATCAGAACTGAAATGAACTTCAGGAAATTAGTTCATCTCTATTTGTAATAGACAGACAATACTTGCCTTTGAGCTACAATTCTAAACTTTTTTATTTTTCTTTACCTTTTCTTCACTGTTGGTAGACCACAGTGGACGGGCTTATCATACTACAACAATTTCCATTCTCCTCAAGTCTACAGCGTATGTCTGTGATATCACAAGTTAAAGGAAGTAAAGAACACTTGGTTTTCATGAAGGGAGCTCCAGAAATGGTAACAAACTTTTGCAACCCTGAATCAGGTAATGTTTATTGATAGATCATTATGTCTTATATTGCATGTATCTCTAACACAGACTATACAGGCAAATATTGGAAACAAACCAAACATTCCAAATGATTGGCTTATCATCAGCGGAGAGGAATTTGTATTTGCATGCAGTGATCATGTTCTCTTTTTCATATATACGGTCATCCCTTATCTTTAGAGTGAACCATACTCCAGAAACAAAATTTGGTGTTGGCCAAAAGAAGTAGACACCTCTATGAACAAGTATTTGCTTGTTCATTAGGTGATTACTGACACCTTTCCAATGGCCCGTTATCAGGAATAAGCATTTCTACAAATGCTCTTCCTCAATAATTGGCCAATTGATCGGTCCATGTTAAAAGACCGATACATGGGTTGTTTATACAGGCATGTAAACATGCAGTGAAATAACAGGAGCAATGATTTTTCTGATCAACTCAATAAGCTCTCATGGCTCCATCAGAACTGGGTAACGAGACCTCCGTTCTTGTGATTGGTGGGAGTATAAAAATAATCCTTTATTTAAAAAATTACTTAAAAACAACACCCGCCATATCAAGTGTCCAAAGTAGGGAACAAACAGTCTGTAGCTATGGACTGATGGGTCGGAAACACATTAGAAAAGTGTTTATTCCCTATATCGAACATTTGAGATAGTGTTTGTGGTTTTTAAATGATTTTTGGAATGAGTATTCTTATACAACTTATGAAGGGCCGGACTGTTGGCACATTATTATGTTCAGAGACACGAGGAGCCGTTCAGAATCTCATACAGTAAATCAGTAAATTGTGGCTGTGAGAAAAATGATTAGAAATCGTAACATCTGTTTCTCTTCACAGTTCCTGAAAATTTTTCAAGTGAGCTCCAGTTATACACACTTCAGGGCTTCAGAGTGATAAGTCTGGCATATAAAACAGTACAATGCACAAAAGATATGAACACAGAGAGTTACACAAGGTAATATGATATTAATAAGAACATGTGTGTAATCCAAGTACAATCAATTGGGCATTTTAACCTTTTCTATATAGATCCATGAAAATATGTTTGAGACTTTTAGGTAGCACAGACATTTAAAATGCCTAACATTCATATGTACTCCTAAACATCTCACATGATCAATCTCCATTTTTTTAAGGGAGGAGGTAGAATCAGACCTGATATTTCTTGGTCTTCTAATATTTGAAAATCGGTTGAAACCAGAAACCATACCAGTTTTAAGGGAGATGAACAATGCATTAATCCGGACTGTTATGATTACAGGTATATATGGTACTGTGTACTCTTTGAATCTCCAAATGTCATTCAGTATATAGAAAGGGGGTTCTCAGTGGGAAAAATAAAATTAAGAAAGCAACTAACTTGTGGCTTTATATATTAATGTACAGGATGAATTGTCCACTTGACAGAGAGTCTGTTGGAATTCAGCTGTTATGATGTAATGCTGGATATCAAATAACCACAACCACCAATATCTTGAAATTCTTTCAAATTTTCGGATCAGATTTGTGTGGATCGGTCCACAGATTCGATTCAGTTCTCAATAAATTGACCCTAATCAAAAGTGCCCCAATTGCCCTGGAAAGCCATGTGTGACCCTCCTATGACTGTATCCAACACCTTTCAAGCTCTCTAACACCAAGACACCATTAGTAATATAACAGTGACATATATGGCTATGGCTACTATGTTAACAAAGATGCTGTTTAATAACACCGTGTTCTGTAAACTTTTTTTTTATTATTAAATGGTCCAAAATTATCTTTTGGTGGCAAATGCCTACTTCTGTATTCTGACCTGTAAAATGGTATCTGCCGTTTTAAGTTATTAAACTGAAACGAGTCACAAAAGTTGTGGATTTACTATAGTCTGAATTTTTTTGCAAAATTCCTAACAAATTTGATTAGAATGGATTCTCTCATCAATAATTGGAAACCCATTACTGAAATTAAAAATACATTAAATACATACATTAAAAAAATTAAAAACACCATTTTTAAAATAAAGTTTGATTAATCTGGTAAATTTTTTAAATATTACATATATTTGGCACCAATAAACAAAAAATTCAACTTATTTTTCATGGTGAAAAATATATAGTGCTATACGTTTGGGTCAGCAGAAATGTATGGCTCCAGGGATTGTGGCCATAATACAGAGGCTTCACATACAGCCTACAGCCTAATAGGGAGGGACCAAAAAGGGAGGGTTATGAAAACGGAGGTCTATAGAAAACAATACTTTCAGCAATCTTGTTATATTTTTCCACTGTAGGTGATAATCTTCAGACAGCAGTAACTGTTGCAAGAAATTCTGGCATGGTCCAAAAATATACCAAAGTGATTCTGACTGAAGCAAGTGAGCCAACTGAAAACAGTCCTGCATCGATTACATGGAGAGAGATGGAAAGGGCAGATGCTAATGAAATGGATGTAAGGCATTGTGGGAGCTACTGAGTTTTAGTATTGTTTCTGCTTATATTGGATGATATGTAATACTTGGCAATTGCAGAAATCATGTGGAACCCCATTCTCATGTAGAGTGGTAAAAATACTAATACTAAGGAAATATATAAAACAGTCATATATATATGTTTAAAAAAATAATTTTTTTCATAAATAGAAAAACAGCTGATGAGAAAGCTTTTCACTGAATTACAGATAGCTGAGAGCACCAAATATCATTGACTAATGATCACTTTCAGGGGATTCGAAAGGGCATGCTATTTTTAATAGAACATGAACATTACAGTTATGGTGGTAGAAGGGGGAAGGCAGTGTTGGACTGGGGTGCCTAGGGCCCACCAGTACAATTTATTTTGGGGGCACACTGTACAGATACTTTCAAATATTACCTGCTCACACAGCAGCAAGATGCTACCAGATGATTGAATATTGGGGTCCCTGTTGCGGCTTTGAGAAGGTAGGTCCTGGGGAAAAGAGAATACTGGTAGCTTTCCTCTATACCTATAAGTCCTCTCAGCTCTGATTGTGTCTAGAATAATAAATTCGGGAGTTTCTTTAATAATCGATCAAGATTTTTATATGAACATAGGCTGGTTGAGGTGCTGTACATTGAATATATGTATATAGTGCAGGGGGTGGGAGACTAGGGGCCCACCTTACTCAGGGGACTACCGGGGATTCACCTGTACCCCTGTGTTCCAGTCCAAGCCTGGGGGAAGGCTCAACATCTGTTTTCGCATGGTATGTCTTAGTTGTCTGTCTCCAGCAACTCTGACCACCAAACCATGGTAAAAACATGTATTTATACTGTAGTTTTCAAATGTGAGACAGTTTTATCAGCTAACTGAATTTCTGATTTGTAAGCAAATATACTTTTTCTTGTCTTACCAAAAAATTTTTCTACCATCAGGTGATCGACATTGATAGATGTAATAACGAGAATACCAGCTATTGTTTTGCCATGACTGGGAAAGCTTACCAGGTTGTAGAGCAACACTTCTACAGTTTACTGCCAAAGGTACAATAGAAAAAATGTTGCCAATCTAGTATCTGTAACTGTTTATTAGCCTTACCCTATAATTAGTCACAGATTTTCCATTTGGCACATGCCTATGGGTGCAGACAGGGAAGGCTACCTACTCCTTAGGTTCCAAGATTGATTGCAGTTATTAAAGGAGAACTTTCTGTACTGATCTCCATCGTACATGCTATATAGTCCCATGCGGTAAGCACTGATAGATGGTTACAGGTTCCAGAGCCATAAATCCAGTACAGACTTTTCATAATTGCCTAATATGTTTCCAAAGGTCAAATCCTTTTTTTTTTTACGATAGCTTTTACTGAATGGTGCCATTTTTGCAAGAATGTCCCCAGGCCAGAAATCCAATCTAGTAGAAGAGTTTCAAAAAATTGAGTAAGTTTTATAACTTATATATTCAATGATTCTAGACAAAATTTTGATTCATGTTTTCCACCACAACAAATGTTTTAGACACTTTTAGAGCCTTACTCCAATTTGTATGCCAAGAAGGTGTGAAAAAACCACTGTATGTCTCAAAGAGGACATGGCTCAAGATGTGGCCAAATTGTGGCAAAAACGTTAACCAGCTAATAGGTGATAGAAAACTGGCTAGCTTTTAATGGTACGCCAGGTTTATCGTCCAGCATTAATCACTGATAAATTCAGCACACCTATAGACTGTCTAGTCTAAGGACTAATAACATAAACAGGATCGTTGATTAAACTGGTGTAAAATAGAACTGGTTTAGTTGCCCATAATAGTCAATCCAATTACATCTTTAATTTTCCAAAGGATCTGTCAAAAATGAAAGGTGGAGTCTGATTGTTTGCTATGGGCAACTAAACCAGTTCTACTTTACACCAGTTTGATTGATGCTGATTCTGCCTCGGTTTTAATGGAAGGCGGTGATCGACGCTGAGAAAAGAGATGTCCTGCCCAATCTTGCTGTAGTTTCTGCACTGGAACCAGCAATAAGATGGCTCTGGGTGGCCACACACTGATAAGTCCTGTTGATTCGGGCTAATCAGTATGTAGTGCCAAAACCTGTGGCAGAAACCTGAAGCTAGATTTGTCTGTATATGTATATGTTTTTAAGTATTAGTATTAGTAAATCTGTCATACTGTTTGACTTCAATCGTATCCTTGCTATGCAGAGAAGGGAGTCGGGAGATATAACTATATAAATAAATTCTGCCGACAGCTATTGAATGTGTATGGTGAGCATCACATGACTAATGTAGAAAATGAAAATAAGACATCCTATAGTACATGACAACCTCTTTCTAGCAAAGCCTCACATGGATCCAGAGATCTCCCCATTCATTGCTCTGCTAGGTTTATATCAAGCTGGAAGCTCAAGGGGAGTGTCTTTTCTGCTGCTGCTAAGTGGGCGTGTCCATGTTCTCCCTATCACAGCTCAGGAGGCAGTTGAAGGATGAAACTGAGCATGTGCACCATCTCAGTGAGCAGGTCAAAGAAATAAGAAAAACAACAAACAGCAGGTGGCGCTATACAGATACATTTCATTGAATAACTCAGTGGCTATGCAAAATTTTTAAGTACATGCAATTACAAAAGTATTCAGATCCAGGTGCTGGTTTGAGAATCGTAGAATATTTTTCGTGGGACAACCCCTTTTAATACATAGTTGACAAGTAAATAAAAACAATGGAAACAGGCCATTTTAGCTCATATTTCTTCCAGGTCTATAGCCAGATGTACATTTTTGCTTACCTAAATCCTATCAAATCAGGCTTCTTTCACATCTTTATTACCGATCTCCGGCAATCTGCTTCGGCAGACAACAGCCTGCCAGAGCTCTCTCGATCCAGCATAGCCAAATGTTACCGCAATGCACGCTGGCCACATTTACTATAATTGGATCTGGAGGACATCTAGATGCTACCCGGCAAATATGCTGGGATTCAGCTGGACAAAAATCATTGCATGCAGCATATTGTGTCTAGCCGAATCCCAGTATATTTACCTGGTAGTGGCCAGATCTCCCCCGGATCCCACTACGGTCGCTTGAGCCAGTGGGTATTGCATATCCCTGTTTTCACCCAGGCAGGCCCTCTGATATGAGCATTGGAGCATCTTATGCTCCGATGCTCTCCCTTTGCCCTGCACTGTATCGTTCAGGGCAGGGCTATTTGTTTATAATTTTTACACTGCTAGGTGGAAGCTTCCATCTAGCAGTGTTCCCGATGACGTCACCGGCACTGATGGGCAGGCTTTAGCACTACATAAGGCTGTTTTACTGTCTAGAATCTGCAGTAGGCTGTTTTCTACCTAAACAACCTACCAGAGACCTGAAACATTAGTGTAAAACTGGTCTAAGATAGTAGTGCATCTACTCTGACACAAAAAAATAAATAAAATAATGTTTTGAGGGATAGAATGGTTTTATAAGCTTGAATGTAAAGGAATCGGTCATCAAATCCATCCTATTAAAACAGCTTACATTTCCGATGAGCTCTTGCGAGCTGAATCTAATGTTGTTGTCCTCATGTCTCTCCATGGCCTTGCTGCAGAGAAAATAGCTTTTTAATTTAAATATGTAAATTTATTTTATGTACAATAAATGAGTCCCTACATGCCTCGCCTCTACCTCTTTGACTAACATGTTCAGGAGTGTAAAGTTATATGCACCTGGCACTGAAGTGTGCTCTTAACAAGGATGACCAGATGCCATATTCCTCTCCTGAATGAAGCTGAGAGAATCTGAAGAGAAGCATGGAGGTCTGGGACATATTTTCACCTTTCCTAAATGATGCTGAGTGAAACCAATAAAGGGCAAAAGAGCATGATGCTCAGCAGAGTGCCACAGCTCATTCAACTCGTATGACGGGCGCTTGCTGTCTTTACCTCTCCTAAGACTATGTACAGTTCACTCTATCTTCACTTTTTCCCAAATAAACAGAGCCAAGGCCTCTTCATTCTATAACTAGAGATCCCCTTCAGATTCCTGCTGCTGGCCTTTAGTTAGTCCAGAGAAATATATTGCTAGGGGTTCTGCTGCTATACAAATTACTTATATCAGTACTGTCTATTAACATTTTACTATAAACTGAGATTTTAGCCTCTTTTATGGTATGTGAATAAGTAGCATCATATTTTATAACTCTGCATCTTTTTACAGTTATTATGTGGCAATGTGTGGAGATGGAGCCAATGACTGTGGAGTAAGTAATTATAAAACATAAATTTGCTAATTTTAATTACAGAACAATATATTGGATTTTGTATTTTTAATAAAACCTGTATAATGAAAAAAGGGAATATATTAATACATCTAAGGGCACATCTATTAAGACCGGCATTTTAGACCCATAGCTGCCGGTGGATCCTCCGAAGTTATGAAGAGACGCAGGCCTCTCCATAACTTTAGCGCATCCAGCGCCAGTTCTTAATGTAAGTTTAAAAAAGGCTCAGGCTTGAGCTGAAACTAGTCACTGATGATGCGATTAGCCTTAAATAAATGTCTCTTCATATCGTCAAGAAAGTGAGTGCCGGTCCTTCTTCGCTATATACTAGTGGGATGCTTTCCCTGGATGCGTGCGCCACGTGCAAACCCATCTTCTTCAATAGTTCTTAATGTTAGACATCTTCTGAACTGTCTTACATTTAGACCATTTTCTACACCTAAAATAGGCAAAAAAAAAGGTAAATGAGACAGAGCACAATTTTAGAACTTGAGTGAGCGGGGCGAAGTCGCAGATAGCAGCGCAACTAACCATTGCGCCAACATCGGTGTCTAAAATATGCCTAATTTAGGCATATGTCAGTATAAAAAATGACCCCCCCCCAGTGACTAAACATATACCTATGATTGTATAGTCATACTTCTCTGTTGGTGTGGGGTGAGAAACTGTGCAGTATAAATGACAGGGAAGAAACTTTAATGCCTGGCAGCAGCTCTCTTCTGTCTATTAGCTACACTAAAGCTAGTGATAACCACCAGGTATCTGTCAACTATTTTTTGCATAGTTGGCATGTTTATTGAGCAGTGGTATAACTATAAGGCCTCTTTCACACGGGCGTCATGTTTGGCTCCTGGATAAGAGGCGGGTGCGTTGTGGGAATATGCGTGATTTTTCGGCGCGGGTACAAACGTTTGTAATGTGTTTTGCACGCGCGTGTGAAAAATCCCCATGTTTGGTACCCAGACCCGAAGCTGGACTTCCTCACTGAAGTCCGGTTTCGGGTAGAGTATTCTGGAGAATTTATTATTTTCCCTTATAACATGATTATAAGGGGAAATAATAGCATTCTTAATAAAGAATGCTTAGTAAAATGAAGATGAAGGGGTTAAAAATAATAAAACTTAACTTACCTTTGCCACTTGATCGCGTAGTTGCGATCTGTCATCTCTCTTCATGCTTTAACTAACAGCTTAAGGACCTGTGATGACATCACATCACATGGTCCAATCACATGGTCCATCACCATGGTAAGATGGACCATGTGCACAGCCCCATAGAAATGAATGGGTCCGGATTCAGTGCGGGTGCAATGCGTCCTCCTCACGCATTGCACCCGCGTGGAAAACTCACCCGTGTGAAAGGGGCGTAAGAGTGGCATAGGTCCTATTTACCAAAGCCAGTGGATGCCTAAACCTTAAAAAACTTAAATAACACCAGTGCATTTAATCCATAGTGCACACACAGTTATGTCTACAAGATGCTGTCACAAATAGTTTAGGAGAGATTTTGCAGACAAAGAGTGTTTGGTGAGATTTTCTAAACGGGTATAAAGGAAAACTTTCTTAGTTTCTCATAACATCCAATCAGACTCCACCTTTTATATTTCAAAGGAGCTCAAAAAAATAAAAGGTGGGATCTGATTGGTTGCAATGGCCAAGTCAGCCAGTTTTCTTTTATACCATTATTGATAGATCTCCCCCTTTGTATTTTCCCTAGTCTTCCCCATCTTTGGCTATTGAATTGCTGGGTGAACAGTGAATATGAAGTTCATAAGAGGGGTGGGGCTTAACCAGTTACACTGAAATATTGGCAGATCATCTGCCTGCAGTGCCTTAGAGTCCCTGCCCTTGGTCACACTTTCTCTTTAACTCCCCTGAGATCTATCATCTGCCTCCAAGCCTTGCTCATTTCACCTTAGCCAAATTAATTTCACCTCATTTACCCATTGAGACAGAGCTCAGCATTGCAGAGAAGTAGTGAAGGACCTGTAAAACGGAAGATCAGATTTCAGACAGAGGGTGAAGGTTTCTACAAACCATTGTCTGGGTTACATCTGTACACATTTTAGTGGGGAGTTGGATTTATCTTGATAGATTTATTATTATGTAGTCTATTACAGCTCCACATGGTGATAAACCAGCTTTCCCAGGAACCATAAAGGCAAATCTGCTTCGCTCTGGCATTATTTAGGAGCAGGTAGGGTAATTTATTTTTCATGAATTGTGATAGTTGATGATACAAAAGAAAATAACAAAGACACACAAGGAGATTTTGTTATGTTTTTGTTGGTTGTACATTTTTGTGTGTTTGGATTCTGGCTTTAGTTTCCCTTTAAGACTGGTTGTACTTCATTCATGTCCTTTCTGATCTCCTTTGATATCTGGAAACCTGTGAATCATAAATCTTTCTCTGCTGCAATTTGGTTCACTGAGATGCTGAAGATTTACAATTCACAGGCTGCTGAACACTCACCACTGTCAGAAAAGAGATCATTAAACTTTTAATGCCACAAGTAGCAGTAGGTCAGAATATAATCAAAATAGGGATGCTGTGAAGAAGACTGTAGACTGGCAGGGTTACAGTGTTCTCATAGCACATAACTGTATCGAAGAGACTGTTCAGCTGTACAGGAGATTTCACTCCACCCTTATCACTACTTATAGTAACGGAAGTGCATGGGGGTATCTCTTAGCTAATGTGAGGCCCATATAAAAATTTCCAGACCAAGTAGGCTAAATTTGATTTTTCTTGCATTGACTGACACCAGAGAGCAAGTGCATGCCTAGAAATGTACAAAAAGCACAGTGTGGTGGGAAAGCCCTCTCCCTCTTTCAAACACTTTAGATGGTGTGGTTGCTATTGGGAAGTGGACAACTCCATTCAGAGAAGATGTAGCTGCACGGTAATCCCTTTTCATTGTGTAGAACTGGTATCTATCATTTGGTCACTGCATTATAGAGGCATACTACATACAATGCATAGAGCTGAGCTTCTGTGTACGTAAGCTTTTATTTTCTGGGGGAACATAGGTCAAAAGTTATATCTTGGGGCTTGTGCCACTGATCTATTAAAACCCAATGAACTTGGCTGCTAGCACAGCATTGATGGGTCACTTAAGAGACCTAGATTGGCTGATAAAAATGTATGGATGGATTGCAGTTGGCAAGTGTGAGGGAAAAATGTGCTAGGGCCGAGGCTACAGTTTTATTTGGAGGCCATGAGCCTTTAGATAGGTGGGGAGAACAGTGGCTTATCTCCAGTAGGTACAAAGGATTGTCATGTTTAAAAGATTCTTAGGCCCCTTTCACATCAGCGTTTTTGCTTTCCGTCCTAGAGTTCCGTCCTCGGGGCTATAGGACGGAAAGATACTGATCAGGATTATCCTAATGCATCCTGAATGGAGAGCAATCCGTTCAGGATGCATCAGGATGTCTTCCGTTCAGTATGTGAAAGTTTTTTGGACGTTGACAAAAGCGCAGCATGCTGCGGATTTGTCTCCGTCCAAAAATCCGGAAGACATGCCGTAACACCGGATCCGGAATTAATGCCCATTGAAGTGCATTAATCCGGATCCGGCCTTAAGCTAAACGTCGTTTCGCGCATCGCTGGATCCGACGTTTAGCTTTTTCTCAATGGTTACCATGGCAGCCAGGAAGCTAAAGTCCTGGTTGCCATGGTAAAATGTAGTGGGGAGCGGGGGAGCAGTATACTTACAGTCCGTGCGGCTCCAGGGGCACTCCAGAGTGACGTCAGGGCGCCACACACGCATGGATCACGTGATCGCATGGACCATGTGATCCATGCGCATGGGGCGCTCTGACGTCATTCTGGAGCGCCCCGGGAGCCACACGGACTGTAAGTATACCGCTCCCCCGCTCCCCACTACTACTATGGCAACCAGGACTTTAATAGCGTCCTGGCTGCCATAGTAACCTGATAGCATTTCGAAGACTGATCAGGATCCTGATCAGTCTTCTAATGCTTTCAGGCGACTTGAGTTCTGACGGATCCGGCGGGATGGAAGTACCCGCCGGATCCTCAGAACGCAAGTGTGAAAGAGGCCTTAGCTGATCCTGCTGATATATCAGCTGATATATGGTATCAGCAGTAGTGTTGAGCGCGAATATTTGAATCACTAATTTTAATTGCGAATATCCCCACTTCAAGAGTTCACGAATATTTAGAATATAGTTCTATATATTCGTATTCACGAATAGTGTTGATTGTAAATATTATAATCGCTAATTTATCGCAAATTTATCACAAATATCGGCACTTAGCAACATCCCTTCCCATAGGAAAGTTGCACCCCTTAGTGTTGATCACGAATATTTTAATTGTAAATTTTTGTCGCAAGTATATTACATTGCTAATTTTTACAATCAAGTAGTAAATAATGACTGGAGATCGCGAATTTGCGAATTTATGCAGAATAGCCGGGCAAAAATTCACGAGATATCGCGATTCGAATATTGCTTATGCTGCTCATCACTAATCAGCAGATTTGGCTAACTGTGCATTGCCAGATGTTACCTCTGTAAATTACCAGACTAGCTCTTCCATTAGGTCAGCAGTGACTGGACTCTTATCTGCTGGATAACAATGGTGTACTCAATTAATATGGACCTGACGTGTGATTATTGTCTACAGACTCGACATTGACTGGAACTTCTATTACTCCATGAGTTTAGAAAGCCATAGTTATCTGTCCATGTGATAAGGTTTTGTCCACTATTCCTATCTAGCAGGATTGCTGTCAGACAAACATATATGAACTGGAGATTTAAAAAAAAAATAGATTTCATATTATGTCTGTAGATTATCAGATTAGTGTTTGCATTAGGTCAGCAGTGACTAGACTCTTATGTACTGGATCACTGGGGACTCAATGATAGACCTGACAAAATTATTGGATCCAGCCACATTTTGCAAAGGAATGTTATCTAATTGTACTTCACTCGAAACTTTGAAGTCCTTCACGCACTTGTTAACATGAATGTACAGTATTTTATATATATTTTCTCACTTTATTAAAAGATACCTGAAAGGTTGTGCACACATACTGTACACTTAGGCTACTTTCACACTCGCGTTTGGTGCGGATCCGTCATAGATCTGCACAAACGCATCCGTTCAGATAATAAAACCACATGCATCCGTTTGTATTAACTTTAACATGACCAAAACGGATCCGCCTTGAACACTATTGAAAGTCAATGGGGGACGGATCCGTTTTCTATTGTGCCAAATTGTGTCAGTGAAAATGGATCCATCCCCATTGACTTATCTTATGTGTTAGGACGGATCCGTTTGCCTCAGTTTTGTCAGATGGACATCAAAACGCTGCAAGCAGCATGTTGGTGTCTGCCTCCAAAGCGGAATGGAGGTAGAATGGAGCAAAACTGATGCATTCTGTGTGGATCCTTATCCATTCAGAAAGCATTAAGGGTAAAACTGATCCGTTTGGACCGCTTGTGAGAGCCCTGAACGGATCTCACAAATGGAATCCAAAACGCCAATGTGAAAGTAGCCTTAGAAGTCTATGACAATGACTGTAGAACCTTCCTCTAAAACGTTCTGTTTATGATCTTGAATTTACTTAACATCTACAATATATATTGAGGTGCTGTTTTCTATTGTAGGCTTTAAAAGTGGCCCATGCTGGTGTATCTCTTTCTGAGCAAGAGGCATCTGTGGCTTCACCGTTCACATCTCAAACCGCAAATATTCAATGCATTCCTGAACTCATTAAGTAAGTGATTGCCTCTACTGTATCATTGGGCATAATTTTCATATTGTTTCCTTAGGTTGGTTTCACATCACATCACCGTTTCAATTTCCATTCTTCTGATCTGCTGGAAGAACAGAAAAAAGAATATATAGGATCCTGTTCCATCCGTTATGCACATTTTGCATCCGTTTTAGCCATCTTCATCTGAGATTTCCATGGTGTACTCAATTAATATGGACCTGACGTTTCTTTTAGTCGGGAAAAATAAAGACCTGCATGCAACTGGATCCGTTTTTTTTTTTTTTTTTTTTTTTTTTACTGGATCCTTTTTTTTTTCCTGTTCTTCTAATGGATCAGTAAAATGGAAAATAAAACAGTGATGTGAAACCAGCTTTAGGCTGCCCATTCACATCAGGTTTTCTGATGCTGTTTTAAAACTAAAACCAGGTGTGGCTTCACAAAGGAGAAGTAGAATATGCCTGTAAATTCCTTCTATTATTTAAAGGGATTATGCTAATAATAGACTTATCCCACTCAGCAGATATCGCTGTTATATCACTTTCCACAAATACCTCATTTATTAAAACTGCCTTATTCTAACTTTATTAGTCTACCATTTCACCCTGTGGCAAATCTGTTTTGATATTCAGTTGCCGTTGGTTATGTCCTGCCTTGAAGCTGGTAATATAGGACGCACAAGTGCCATTGGTAAGAACAATGGGCGTGATTAGTTCTACTGATCTCATTGCCAAAGGCCATGATGGGACAGAAGACACATGAAAACTGCAAATGAGGTAAATTTGGGGAAAAAACAAACAAACAGTCCAAGGAGTAATTGGAGCTAGAGTAATTGATGAAAATACACTTTAGAGTGGAAAGGAAGTTTGTGGCAGATCTCCTTTAAAGATTCCTTTATGATCCATACCTGGTTTTAATGTCAAAAACTGCATCAGAAAAGCTGATCAAAACCTGAATGTGTATAGGTGACCTTATTCTTGGTTTACCCTTTAGGCCTCTTTCAGACGGGCGTTGCGGGTGCACTCCGTCAAACAGTGCGGGTGCGTTGCGGGAATCGCCGCAATTTTTCCCTGCGAGTGCAAAGCGCTGTCATGCGTTTTGCACGCGCGGGAGAAAAATCTGCACTTTTGGTACCCAGACCCGAACCTGCACTTCTTCACAGAAGTGCATGTTTGGGTCAGAAATTGTCCCGCTGGTATTATTTCACATTATAACATAGTTATAATGTGAAATAATACCCTTGGCCATCTTCATAATGTTGAACCCGGTGCTGAATGGGTTAAAAATAATAAACTAATCATAACTTACCTGGTCCATTTGATCGCGAAGCCCGGCATCCTCTCCATTAGCTTGTTACTAGGTAAAGGACCTGTGATGATGTCACAGCATCACATGGCCCAATCACATGCTCCATCACCATAGTGATGGAGCATGTGATTGGGCCATGTGATGTGACGTCATCACAGGTCCTTTAGATCATAGATGCTGCATGGAAAGAGAGGACAGATCGCGACTACGCGATCAAGTGGCTAAGGTAAGTTAACTTTTATTATTTTTAACCCCTTCCTCATCATTTAACAATGCATTCTTTATTAAGAATGCTATTATTTCCCCTTATAACCATGTTATAAGAGGAAATAATAGAGATTGGGTCCCGTTGCTAAGCAACAATGCGGGAAAATCGCAACGCATCCGCACTTGCTTGCGGATGCTTGCGATTTTCCCACAGCCCCATTCACTTCTATGGGGCCTGCGTTGCGTGAAAAACGCAGAATATAGAACATGCTGCGATTTTCACGCAACGCAGAAGTAATGCGTGAAAATCACCGCTCATGTGCACAGCCCCATAGAAATGAATGGGTCCGGATTCAGTGCGGGTGCAATGCGTCCTCCTCACGCATTGCACCCGCGCAGAAAACTCGCCCGTGTGAAAGGGGCCTTAGTCATATTAAGCATGCAGCAGGTGTTTATGAGATTCCTATTATTCACCTCCAACCATAGTACACATATTCATTTTGACAACCATGGTTCTTTTGCCAGAAATAAATGAAATGCCACACCCTTGTCAGTACTTATCAGCCATGGTCAAAGTCCTGACCTATAAAAGTATAAAGAATGAACAGTGAAGGACTGCTGGAAAGAAGAATCTATGAAACAACACAATTTCTGTTTTTGAAGATAGCTTGAAACATTGAATAATCGCAAAAATGATAAAATCTATCAACATCCACCCATTAAAGGCTATGTACATCTTCGGGGACATTTATTTTCTTTTATGATTGCCTTTTACTAATTTTGGACTAAAAATAATGTTTCAATTGGCCTTTATTACAAAAAAATATTCAGCCTTTTCCAAGAAGCAAGTGTTACAAAATTAGTTTGTTTGCAAGCCATGACTTTCTGCTAACTTGGGATCCTGTCAGAGCTTTTATCTCTGATCTCCTGACCTCATAAACACTTTAGTAACTACTTGCTTTTCCCATGTAATAACAATTCCAGAGATTCTATTTTTATGACTGTGTGTTGGGCCATTCCTGTATTATTCCTGCTAGAAGTTTATGAATGAATTTCCAGCAGACTGCAATAATGGTACAACTGGGTGTTACCAGTTGGGGTGTGTCACTGCACAGTCTGACAATAGCAGTACTGATTGGATAGAGACAGACTGTGCAGGGACACCCTGTAAATGGTAACACCTATCGGTGACCTTACTGCAGACTGCTAGCAATTCATTAATACATTTCTAGTAGAAATAATAAAGGAATGGCACAACATAGAGACATAAGAGTAGATGTTCCTGAATTGTTATTACATGGGGAATACATGAAGCTATTAAAACAGGCCTGTCAGGAGAGGTGGCAGGTCCTCTTTAAGCCATATTCTTATCAGTTTAAAAAAAAAAAAAACAGAGCTGTAATAGGTGTTTATTAGGTCATGAGAACAGAGATAAGAGCTCTACATGAGGAGATTCAACAAATACTGAAAATCACAGCTTGCAAATAGACAGATTTTTTAACCCTTGTAACTTAGAAATAGCTGAGCATTTTAAATAAGAGCCAGTCATAAAAAAATTCCCCCAGAATGTTTACATAGTATTTAAGTGATTTTAAGTATTATAGTTATCAAGGTTTAAAAAACAAACACATTTTTATAGCCCGTGAGAGAATACTGAGGTCCACTAATCAGGTTCCTAATGTCTTGGCCATAGTGGGGAGCTGTTACAAATCTCTCACTCTGAAGGACCTGGCCTATTCTGCATTATACAGACAACTCATTGATTTGAATGAACAACATACAATGGATAATTTTCCTTGTAGTGGTGCTGCAGTGAAATTAAAAATGTATTGCTATATTTCCCCACAGATTATTGGGGTCCCAGCATGGGGATACTTTGGGATTAGTTTATTGTTAAGGGATCAATTTAACAAGTAGGGATTGCCCATAGCAGAAAACCCATTTAACTTTAATGGAGCTGAGGTTACTGAAGCATGAGGGGATGGGATAACACAATAATTTAACAGTATGTGCTTCTGTAATTGTATAGGGAAGGTCGGGCTGCGCTGGTCAGTTCTTTTGCCGTCTTCAAATATGTAACTCTGTATGCAATGATACAATTTATTTGTCTGCTCCTGCTCTACTGGGTAAGTCACTCAAATCTTTTTTTCTAGCATTATATGTTAGTTTTATAGCTTGTAGTTGTCTGGGAAAATATTATTTGGCAAGATATATATTGTGTATTTCATATAACGATGCATACTTTTTCATATTAATCTGTTTTTATTTTCGGGCAATATCTCTGCTTGGGGAGAGAGCGCATTAATCAGCTTGAGGAGATTTATAAGCCATACATGCAACTCTGGGAAGAAAGGGGCCTCTCACCCAGTTAAGCCAGTACTTTCTGCTCTGCACTGATGATGGGCAATAGAAACTGATGTCAGCAGATGGGGTGGATATGAGCCCTTAACAAGCTCTTTCTCTCTAATTCCACCAGATGTAAGGCAGCTATCCCATAAGTCAATGTTCAACCCTTCAAACAGACCTTGAGACATAACTCGGATACTAGCACCTCATCTGCAAACAGCTGTTTCAGGGTGATTGTCCCTCATCAGTGCAGAGTGCAGAGTACAGGCTTAACTGGGTAAGAAGTCTAAGTGAGGATTTTTGGGGTACTATCTCTCCTTGGGGAGAGAGTGCCTTAATCGGTGTGAGGAGACTTATAGGCCATACGTGCTCCTCTAGAATTCTGGGAAGACCCAGTTAAGTCAGTACTCTCTGATCTTCACTGATGAGGGTCAATTACCCTGAAACAGCTGACTGCAGTTGAGGTGCTGGTTTATTTAATGTCCAAGTCATGTCTCAAGGCCAATTTAAAGGGTAGAGCATTGATATAGGATAGCTACCTCAGATCTGGTGGCATTAGAGGCAGAGCTTGTAAAGAGTTCATTTGTATTCCTTATTTTCGGGCAAGATATGTATTCATTTATATGACCTTGTCAGTTTAGAAACAAATATAGTAATTAAATACTTTTTTTTCCTTGCAGCAATTGAAAACAGTGGGTCTGTATCAATACCTTATTCAGGATGTGGGAGTGACAGTGTTGGTCTGTTTGACAAGTATGTTACTTGTATTGTTACTTGTATGCAGGTTTTCATTTATGTATTATGCATTGTTTTTGCATTTATGATTTTTGTTTAGGATTACAAAAAGGGTGTGCTGAAAACACTGCGGCAGATTTACTAATCTGGTCTAATATTTAAACAGTGTAAATTTAAAAAGGAGCTGTCACCTCTCCTGACATGTCCGGTTTAGTAACTACTTGCTTCCCCCGTATAATAACAATTCTGGATCATCTAGCCTTGATGAATTATAATTCTTACTTATATTTATTCCTATTATATTCTTATCATCCTTTCCATAAGTTTTAAATGAATTGCCAGCAGTCTCCAATGATGCTCTGTCTGGTTGTTGCCAACTGGGGAGGTGTCCCTGCACAGGACTGATTGGGTAGTGTCACTGTGTAGAACCTCCCACCTGATAACACCCTGATGGACCTTTGTTGCAGACTGCTGGCAATTTCATTACGTCTAGAAGGAAAAATAAACATAGGGTGCAACATAAAGTAGATGCTTTAGAATTGCATGCACCAACAAACCTTTTTGACTGGGTATTTAGACACAGGATAATGGTAGTAAACTAATCAATTTGCCTGTTTGGTGCTTCTAAAGACCCATTTACATCATCTTTTGATTTGCGATCTTAGTGCTGACATTTTTCCCAAAATTTGGCAAAATTTTTTGCACGATGCTGCAATTTAAGCCATGCCCCTTTTACTTTTAACTAAACCACACCATTATGTTAAGGGACATAACACACATAATAAATTAGGAGAAAGCATATAAAGTATGCTAGTTTTTTGGCTGAAAGAAAAGGGCATTTGTCCCATGTTCATATGTGGTCTGCATTGCTGTGAAAATGATATATTAATATATGCAAATGAGCCTCTTGGAGCAATGGGGGCGTTGCCGTTACACCTAGAGGCTCTGCTCTCTCTGCCACTGAAGCACCCTCACTTTGATTGAGAGGGCCAGGCAGATGTGATCACATAAGTATTCAATGGGATATTGCTGTGATAAAGCAAAAATCACAGAAATAAATGTGGCCTAAATGGGTGGAACTGCTCAAACCCCAAACACTGTTGTGTGTTTCTAACTGGGGGAGCAGCTCCTCCGCATGTGGTTCGCAGCGAGCGGCTATCCCCAGCAAAAATTGCATACAATGGAGGATGCCGGCGCAAACCACATGCACCACACAAACATCCTACACAAAATGAAAGAATGTGCAGATGAAAATATATAAAACACATAAATCACAGAAAAAAAGTGCACCACAAAGATAAGCACCTGACAACACTGGCTATTCCCTCAAGCTGATGTTAAAAGCTGAGCCATTCACCAATATCTCCCAGTCAGAAACATATCGGAGTCCCCTCATGCACCACATCAAGGTTTCTCAGCATGGCATGGGGTCCTACCACTAGACTAACTAGTGGTTTATGTGTTTTATATATTTTCATCCGCACAGTTTCATTTTGTGTAGGATGTTTATGTGGTGCATGTGGTTCGCGCCGGCATCCTCCATTGTATGCAATTTTTGATGAGGATGGCCGTTCGCTGCGAATCACATGTGGAGGAGCCGCTCCCCCAGTTAGAAACACGCAACAGTGTTTGGGGTTTGAGCAGTTCCACCCATTTGGGCCACTTTTATTTCTGTGATTTTTGCTTTACCCTCAGTTCACACTTGCGCGTTTTACAGCGCATTCGAACGCGCTGTAAAACGCATAACCGATGCAAACCAATGCTTCCCTATGGGACTGGTTCACATTTTCGCGTCTTACAGCGCGTTCGAACGCGCTGAAAAACGCCCGACACATAAACAAGTACTTGAGCTTTTTTTGGGGGCGTTTGTCGCGCGCTTTGGCCCATAGACTTCAATGGTAACGCGCAACACTTGTATTTTGCGAATTTTTGACGCGCGTTTATGAATTTGCAACATCCTGGAAAGGCCAAACCCCAGCTCTGATTGGTCAAACTTCATATAGACAGGGATATTTGGTCATTGGACAATACTGCAGTCAATCACACAAACGCGTGTAAAACGCGCGTTTACTATTGCCAAAAACGCGCACAAAAACGCGCGGAAAGTCAGGTCTGAACCCAGCGTTATATGTATTGATTGTGCCATTGCATATGGCTGGTAACATTCTGTTGCACCTGGGAGCCTGTGTCACATGGTCTGTTGTAGGTGCGGCCTGCGGCCTCATTTGTCTCCCATTGCATTGTTGGTCCTGCAGTGCAGGTGAGTGGGAGGGGGCTGTGGGCTGGATATCTGCACCTTTCAGACCCTGTTCACACACCATAGTTAATCTAGTGGTAGGACCCCATGCCATGCTGAGAAACCTTGATGTGGTGCATGGGGGGGCTCCGATATGTTCCTGACTGGGAGATATTGGTGAATAGCTCAGCTTTTAACATCAGCTTGAGGTTTTAGCCAGTGTTGTCAGGTGCTTATCTTTGTGGTGCACTTTTTTTCAGTGATTTATGTGTTTTATATATTTTCATCCGCACATTGTTTCATTTTGTGTAGGATGTTTGTGTGGTGCATGTGGTTCGCGCCGGCATCCTCCATTGTATGCAATTTTTGCTGGGGATAGCCACTTGCTGCGAACCACATGCGGAGGAGCTGCTCTCCCAGTTAGAAACACACAACAGTGTTTGGGGTTTGAGCAGTTCCACCCATTTAGGCCACGTTTATTTCAGTGATTTTTGCTTTATTTGTATTGAATGTGCCATTGTGTATGGCTGGTAACATTCTGTTGCACCTGGGAGCCGGTGTCACATGGTCTGTTGTAGGTGCGGCCTGCGGCCTCAATTTTCTCCCATTGCATTGTGGGTCCTGCAGTGCATGTGAGTGGGATTGGGGCTGTGAGCTGGATCTCAGCACCTTTCAGACCCTGTTCACACACCATAGGTAGTCTAGTGGTAGGACCCCATGCCATGCTGAGAAACCTTGATGTGGTGCATGAGGGGGCTCTGATATGTTCCTGACTGGGAGATATTGGCGAATAGCTCAACTTTTAACATCAGCTTGAGGGAATAGCCAGTGTTGTCAGGTGCTTATCTTTGTGGTGCACTTTTTTTCAGTGATTTAGGGATATTGCTGTGGTAAAGCTGAATACAGCTTTATCGCAGGTAATGGGAGAGTCTTTGGTAAGGAAAAGGCATGCAGTATCTAACAATTTTTTTCATATTATTAATAAAAAAGATATGGATTATTGAAAGACAGAGCTAATTCTATGAGTACATATGAGGTTTATTTTCTCACAATATCGGCTTGCCAATCCACACTGAGTGTATATACACTGATGTTTGAGCCAACATGCACTGATGTCATACAAGATTACATTATCAATGACCCATTGTACATGTAATCATGCATGTTCACAACCTGGCGGAAGCTATGGTAAAGATAGACTGCTTAAACCTTAGTAGGACAAATAATCAGTTTTTTTTTTTATAGTGCTGCACTTGCTTTAACATTTAGTAGTCAGGCTGCACCCATTTGTTCATAAAGGAAAATAACATTGTAGAATACATCAGTGGCCATATTTTATTGGTTGTGTAATTACTGTTTTCCCTTCTTTTAAGATATCTTTTGGGAACCTGTCACCATGAAAATTTAGTGCAATAAGTACAATAGAACAGAAATTTAAAAGAATAAATGGCAAGCTTTGCTGATTAATTTTCCATAAACTATATATCACTTTGCTCAGCTCCTCCGGCTTAATAACATGCTGCCTGCAGATTATACTGCATTCTAATGGTGGCAGGTTCCCTTTAAAGGCAGGTGACCTGTTTGAAGAGACTGCAGCACTTGTAGAGCGCTGCCTTCTCTTCTCTGTTTACCTGCTCTGCTGTCCCTATTCACTTCAAGTGAATAGGAAAGAGCCACCCCATTGAAGTAAATGGGATGGTGAAGTTGTAATTAGTTACGGGGGCAATATTCGAATTCACAATATTTTGCTAATATTTGTGCGAATATTTGTCATAAATTCGAGAATTCCTGATTATTTTCTTGATTGCAAAAATCGTCAATGTAATATGTGCTTATATAATATGTGGGCGCAATACAGGCGTGGATCAGTTTTGCTACATTTTTCAAGCTGCTAGAAGTTTCCTGAGACTGGAGAAAATGGTTGGCACGGCAGAACATTACAATAGCTTTATATGCAGATAGAGTGCTCCAATATATTCGCGATTGCGCAAATTAGCAATTAATGATGTGCATATAGGTCTGACTACATATAAGTGATTGGTGCACTTATGTGCACCAGTGATTGGTGCAAGTATTGTTGTGAACTTGTCTGTAGCATGTATGTATGGACAACAGAACCTAACAACCTGCACTGGAACCTATCAGCTACACTATATGGCCCCTTTCACACGAGCGAGTTTTCCGCGCGGGTGCAATGCGTGATGTGAATGCATAGCATCCGCACTGAATCCTAACCCATTCATTTCAATGGGTCTGTGTACATGAGCGTTTTTTTTCACGCATCACTTGTGCGTTGCATGAAAATCGCAGCATGTTCTATATTTTGCGTTTTTCACGTAGCCCTAGCCCCATAGAAGTGAATGGGGCTGCGTGAAAAAAGCATTGCATCCGCAAGCAAGTGCGGGTGGGTTGCGTTTTTCACTGATGGTTGCTAGGAGATGCTGTTTGTAAACTTTCAGTTTTTTATCACGCGCGTAAAGAAAAGAAACAAAACGCATTGCACCCGCGCGGAAAAAACTGAACGCAATCGCAGGCAAAACTGAATGGCTTTGCCTGTGAAATCGCACAGTTTTCACTGAACGCATCCGCAACGCATCCGGACCTAATCCGGACACGCTCGTGTGAAAGGGGCCTAACACTTTCTTACCTACACTGACTATCTCCCACTAACTATCTGTATATATATATATATATATATATATATATATATATGTATATAAATGAATTTCTGTCTAGACATCTAGACGTTCTTTATGCGCGACCAAATGACTGGACCGATCTTCACCAAATTTGGCACACGGGTACATCAGGTGTCCGGGAAGGTTTTAGACCAGGTCTCAGCTCTATAGGACTTACCGTTCCTGAGATATTCCCAAAAAATGACCTGCATTATAGCCATTACAAGCCTGAAAGCCTTTCACTTAAATCCAAACTGTCATTTACTGCTCGCTGGCAGTTCGTCTCCACACACACAGTTTTACTCCAGGTAACCATAATAACCCAGCCATGTTTCCTCACTGCTCTAGATGATGTTTAAAGGAAATCTGTCACCAGGATAATCACTATAGAAGTAAATGCAGGGTCTAATAGCACTTAGTACCTTATTTCCTAAGGTTTCCATAACAAGTTGGCCATTTCTCTTCCCTGCAGCAGGTCAGCTTTAAAGGGTCAGGGCGCTGTGGATGACATTGTTAAGGGAGCGGAGTGCTATGGAGGTCACAGTTCAGGGGGAAAGTAGGGTGGCCATTTAAGTCACCCTTAAAACCCCGCCCCCAGGCCCAGATAAGCCACACCTCTGATTCGGTTAGGCCATGCCCCCTCCCCTCCTGAGGTGGGAGGGACGGTGATTTTCTCCCTGCAGCTCACATTAGACAGAACAGTGCTGCTGTCTTAGAGTGAGCTGTTTAAAAGGACATGCCCCCGATCCTGTTAGGCTACGCCCCCTCCCACTAAGCGAACAGGGATTGGAAAAATAAAGTTAAAAATCAACTTTTAGGTCCGCTAAGCTACACCCCCGATCTGTTTAGGACACCCCCCCCCCCTCTGCAGCCAATGAGTATTGACAAAATGAAGTTAAAAATCAACTTCTGTCAGCTGCAGTGGTGGGAGGGACGATGACTTTCTCTTTGCAGCTCACACTCAGAGAGGTCTGTGCTGCTGTCTTAGAGTGAGATGTTCAAAAGGACACGCCCCAATCTAGTTAGGCTACACCCCCTCCCACTCAGCCAACAGGGATTGAAAAAATAAAGTTAAAAATCAACTACTAGGTACACAGCTCAGCAGACAGGATATGATTAGATACACAGCTCAGCAGACAGTATCACACAGGATAGAATATTAGATACACGCTCAGCAGACAGTATAACACAGGATAGAATATTAGATACACACTCAGCAGACAGTATCACACAGGATAGGATTAGATACACAGTTTAGCAGACAGTATCATACAACATAAGATTAGATACACAGCTCAGCAGACAGTATCACACAGGATAGGATTAGATACACAGCTGAGCAGACAGTATCACACAACATAAGATTAGATACACAGCTCAGCAGATAGTATCACACAGGATAGGATTAGATACACAGCTCAGCAGACAGTATCACACAAGATAGGATTAGATACACAGCTCAGCAGACAGTATCACACAGGACAGGATTAGATACACAGCTCAGCAGACAGTGGGGCGGGTTGCTGTAGAGGTCACTGTTATGGGGGATACTGTTGATATTTTTTTACGACACACGGAAACATGAAACGAAATAGATGAAATATACAGTTGTGTTCAAAATTATTCAACCCCCACTGAAATTGAGTGTTTTGGCCAGTTTGACATTGATTTTGATCATTTCATTCATCTTTTTTTACAATTAAATGAAAGAGGCACTTGTAAGTCAGACAAATATAACATAACATTTATAATGAAATAACCACAAATGTCTTCTCTGTGCTCACATCATTATCAGTTTTATTCAACCCCCAAGTGACATTCAATCTTAGTACTTAGTACAACATCCTTTTCCAGTTATAACAGCTTTTAAACGTGAAGCATAGCTTGACACAAGTGTCTTGCAGCGATCTACGGGTATCTTCACCCATTCTTCATGGGCAAAAGCCTCCAGTTCAGTCACATTCTTAGGCTTGCGCGCTGCATCTGTTTTCTTTAAGTCCCACCAGAGGTTCTTAATCGGATTTAAGTCTGGTGACTGCGATGGCCACTTCAAAATGTTCCAGCCTTTAATCTGCAACCATGCTCTAGTGGACTTGGAGGTATGCTTGTGATCATTGTCCTGTTGAAAGGTCCAACGTCTCCCAAGCCTCAGGTTTGTGATGGACTGCACCACATTTTCATCCAATATCTCCTGGTACTGAAGAGAATTCATGGTACCTTACACATGCTGAAGCTTCCCTGTACCTGTAGAAGCAAAACAGCCCCAAAGCATGATTGACCCCCCGCCATGCTTCACAGTAGGCAAGGTGTTCTTTTCTTCATAGGCCTTGTTCTTCCTCCTCCAAACATAGCGTTGATCTATGGGCCCAAACAGTTCTAATCAGTCCACAGAACACTATCCCAAAACTTTTGTGGTTTGTCCACATGACTTTTGGCATACTGCAGTCAACTCTTCTTATTCTTTGGAGACAGCAAGGGGGTGCGCCTGGGAGTTCTGGCATGGAGGCCTTCATTACGCAGTGTGCGCCTTATTGTCTGAGCTGAAACTTCAGTACCCGCATCTGACAAATCTTTTTTCAGTTCCTCAGCAGTCACAGCAGACTTTTCTCCACTTTGCGCTTCAGGTAGCGCACAGCAGTCGAAGTCAGCATCTTCTTTCTGCACCGACCAGGTAGCGTTTCAACAGTGCCCTTGGCCTTAAATATGCGAATGATGCTTCCTATGGTGTCTCTTGGTATGTTTAACATCTTTGCAATCTTCTTATAGCCATTGCCCTTCCTGTGAAGAGAAATCACCTCTTCTCTTGTCTTCCTGGACCATTCTCTTGACTTCACCATGTCTGTAAACGCACCAGTAAATGTCTAGAAGGAGCTGAGTATCACAGTCATTTTACATCTGCCTAATTGGTGCTTATTATGCTTGATTGCTGCTCTTTGACATCCACCGGTGTTTTCAATACCTGATCGAAAACACTTGAATGAACCTCTGTTCTTAATACTGTATTACAAAAACAATTGATGTAATTTTATTTGCATTTGGTTCTTTAAAAAGTCCTTGTAAGATTTCATTCTGAACACAATTACAAATGTACACTAAATTCCCTAAAACCCTTTACAGCATTGGGGGTTGAATAATTTTGAACACAACTGTACCTGTGCGAAGCTGGGTCTTTCTGATAGTATATATATATATATATATATATATATATATAATTAACTAACTAACTAACTAACTAACTAACTAACTATCTAATGTAATGTGACACAGGAAAGCAGAGAACACAGCAATGACACTGCTCTTTCTCTCAGAACTGCAAAACAACAGCAGAAAATGGCTGCAGGGGAGGTTCTTATATAGTAAGGGGTAGGCAACTTTCCTATTTGTTGCTAGGGATGTTGGTAAGCTCAAACAAAGACATTGCAGCCTTCTCATTGGCCCAGAAGCAAGAAGCAGGGAGGAATCATGGGTTCAGATTAAAAAAAATTTGAATATTTGCAAATACGAATATATAGCACTATATTCTAAATATTTGCGAATTTTTGAAGTGGCGATATTCGCAATTAAAATTCGCAATTCGAGCATTCATGCCCAACACTAGTTGTAATTACACCTGCGCAGCGCTGAATTGGTGAGCTGGTAAACAGTTAAGAGAACAGAGTGATCGTACCAGTGCTGCAGTCTCTTCAAACAGCTGATAGGGGAGTCAGCCTCTATCGATATGATACTGATATCAATATAAAAAAAGCGGACATCCCCTTTAAGAGAAGGTGTATTAGCTCATAACGATGGCAGTGACAATACAAAGTATTCTTTGTGCATTTAAACTGCAGTTTGTCATATAATGAAAAGGATTTTTTAAAGAAGCAATAATTTTAGGAGCATTAAATATGCAATTACCTGACTAATGAGGGGCAATTAAAGGGAATGAGTGTATAAGTGTTCATCCATGATAATTGGATCTTAGCTTATGACAATTTATGATGCAAGATAATCTTTATTTGAGTGGTTTCAGCAGGTAATTGAAGTGTAATTATGCAAAATGTTACAGGTTTAAAGGGCACCTACACTTTCAGGTGACTTCTCTGGATAATCTGAATCATGTGAACTAGTGGGTGAAGAATAGCTGCAAGCTGCACATAGAGAAAACTGGAGATTCTAATTCCTAACTCACTCATTCACCCACTCATTCACCCACTCATTCACCCACTCATTCACCCACTCATTCACTCACTCACTCACTCACTCACTTACTCGCACGATATAAGACATTGTGGAGAAGTACTGAGCAGTACTGATGTAGATGAATTGCTTGGGATGAGACATAGGACTTACTTTTAGCTGCTAAAGTCTCTGTGTCTCTCTCATTGCAGCCCCCCCCCCCCCCCATCTACAGACTATTGGCATATATTTGGGTATAAAAGGTGCCCATTAATAATAGATTTAGAAACATGGATGTTAGTTTAGAAGGGAGAGTGAATAAGTGGAGAAAGAGGCATTTTCTCTGATAAGATATATAGTTATCAGAAAAAAAGTTGTTTTTTTACCTGTACTGTTATGTTATGTTTGTCGAAACTGGTTAATGATCATTTAAATACAATGTTTTGCTTATTTCTGTTTTACAACAGTGAGTTTAACACAGGCTTATCCAAAACTGGCACCATATAGACCTCCAGCACAGTTGATATCACCCCCTCTGCTGTTATCCGTGATGTTTAATATACTCCTTAATATGGCCATTCAGATCTGTGCCTTTGTACTAGTACAGAAACAGCCATGGTACAGCACATCTAACTACAGGTATATTCCCACTGATTTGCAAGGAAATTTTTATAGCCATAAATGCAATCCTGGCTTTTGTCAACCAATTGTAAAGACCCCATTTGGAGCCACTTTAACAGTTATTTTGAAAAATGATAATGTAAGCTTGTTGTGACTTGATCTCTTCTGTTAGAAATGCACACCAGTGCGTATGCAATAAAATTGTGTAACACTTTTCTTCATTAGCAGATATAGACAGCAGACATAGACCCCAAATCTTGGGGTGAAATAATGGGGTGACATAATGAAAAACAGTGTTTCACATACCAACCTTAGTAAAACCCCACTGAAGTAAGATCTGACCAATATATTAAAGGGATTGTCCCATCTTGGCCTTTCATAATCAAGATGAGATACCCCAGATTAAGACCTGGCCCAGGGAGTTATGGAAACAGCTGAATGGGGGGTGCTCTACCGTTTTGTAACTCCCATAGCAGTAACTTGGAACTACACAAATAGCGTAGCAGAGCAAGCTATACTGTTTCCATCATTTCTGAGTTACACAAACAGCATAGGTTGCTGTGCTGCGCTGTTTGCAGCTCCCATTCATTGCTATAGGATTTACGGAAACTACGTGTCTTTCCATAATACCAACCACCTCGGGTGTGAGCTTACTGTGGATTATTGCCCTCTCAACCATCAAAGATTGAGATCGGACAACTCCTTTAAGAGGCGCATATAGTACAAACGTAGAACCAGCCCTGTAACTCATATGGATTTCTAGATCTCCCCATTCATTGCTCCAAAGGCTCTGCTAGATTTATTTTAAGCTGGTAGTTCAGGAGGCACGTCCTTTCTTAAGGAGCATGTTCTTTTTGATGGCAGTTGAAGGATAGAACTGAGCATGTGCTTTCATCTCAGTGAGCTGGACAAAGAATTTAGAAAAACAAACAGCAGGTGGCGCTATACAGATACATTTTATTGAATAACTCAGTAGCTATACTAAATTTTTAAGTACATGCAATTACAAAAGTATTCAGATAAATGTAGAATATTTTTTGTGGGACAACCCCATTAAGAAATTTGTCACACTTTTGGCTGTCCATACACCAGAAACTGAAATCTAGGCGATGGAGTAGATTTCAATCATAATTGATGACAGATTTCTGGTGTAAATTTTAGTAAATGTGTCAGGCAGTGATGACCTCTCCCCTTCCACTAAACTCTACACACTTTTCTAAACGAATATAAAGAATACAAAGTTGCACCATAATTGTGCAAAATGGTCAGTTCCATAAAATGGCTGCTGATGGAGGGTCATGTGACCAGGCAAATCACCCAGCCTCCTCCACTCAAATGCACTGCACCTGCCATCTGCACTTGCACTGTTGAGAGTTAAGTGCATGTGCAGTGTGTTTAAATGGAGGAGGCTGAGAAATGTGGACAGGACCTCTATTTGGACAGCATAGAAGATTTGCTCAACATTAGGACATGGCTTGGGAAATTTAGCAACCGACACAGACTATGAACCAAGCCTAAATTAGTAAGTGCCATATCAGCGTCTTACATGGCAACAGTAGCCAAAAATTTGCCAACCCCTTTAAATTGGAGAATTATTCTGTCAGAAAAGATTGCCAGATTTCTATCATTCTTATATTTATTGGGTTATTTTCTCATTGTTCTTATAGTGCATGTATAACCAGAGATAATAACCTCAACTTCACAAATGAGGGCACTGCAGAATTTCAAGAATATTCTATATACGAAAATTATGAAGCCACATCATTGTGGTCAGTAACAACTATTAGCTGCATAATTGTTGCCTTTGTCTTCTCCAAGGGAAAACCATTCCGAAAACCTATATATACCAACTGTAAGTATACTAATAATGGAAAGTAATAAATTGTTTTACAATTTTAGAAGAAGGAAAATAAATATGGTTTGCAATTCAATGTTCTGATTATTCATTTCTTTTTACTCCAGCCAAATTACAGTAGCTACTAAAACAGAGCTACTGCATTACAGAGCTGGAGTAATGAAGAAATTATAGATTTGTTGTGATTGCAGTGCTGAATGAGGTCGCTTTTCAGCATCTACCTTACAAGGTCTTTAGTAGTGATGTCGCGAACATAAATTTTTCCATTCGCAAGCAGCGAACGCGAACATCCGCAAATGTTCGCGAACATGCGAACAGGGCGAACCGCCATAGACTTCAATAGACAGGCGAATTTTAAAACCCACAGGGACTCTTTCTGGCCACAATAGTGATGGAAAAGTTCTTTCAAGGGGACTAACACCTAGACTGTGGCATGCCGAAGGGGGATCCATGGCAAAACTCCCATGGAAAATTACGTAGTTGATGCAGAGTGTGGTAAGTGGTAATTGCAATGCGATTAATACAGGTTATATTAATCACATTGCGAATTCAACTTAGAGCTGGGTTCCTAATGGTTGTATTGCTAGAATATAACGAAGATTGAGAATATAGCGCTATAGTCTCAATCTTCGTTATATTCTAGCAATACAACCATTAGGAACACAGCTCTAACTTGAATTCGCAATGCGATTAATGCAGGTTATATTAATTGCATTGCGATTACAACTACTAACACTGCAGCTTCAGAATAATTCTAAGATGGATGCCGTCCTTGCTTTTTGATAGGAGGTGGGAGGGTCTGGGAGGGAGACTGATGTACCAGCCCTAAAAAGGGCTTTTTGGGGTGCTGTCAGGACGCTGTCCTTACAGCAGAGATCTGATTAGTATTTCAGGACTGGAGTGGACACTGAATACACTAGCCTAGCTATCGATTTCCCTATTAAATCAGCAGCAGCTACACTGTCCCTCCTCTCACTAAGACTGCAGCTTCCGAATGAATCTAAAATGGATGCTGTCCAGGAGGTGGGAGGGTATGCTGATTGGCTGGAATGTGTCTGCTGACTGTGAGGTACAGGGTCAAAATGTACTCAATGATAGGGGGTGGACGGAACATCGCATATGTTCGCCCGCCGCCACGAACGCGCACAAGCTATGTTCGCCGGGAACTGTCCGCCGGTGAATAGTTTGGGACATCTTATTTGCGAATTCAACTTAGAGCTGGGTTCCTAATGGTTGTATTGCTAGAATATAACGAAGATTGAGAATTTTGCTCTATATTCTCAATCTTCGTTATATTCTAGCAATACAACAACCATTAGGAACTTAGATCTAAGTTTAATTCGCAATGTGATTAATATGACCTTCATTAATCGCATTGCGAATTCAACTTAGAGCTGAGCTCTAAGTTAGAACTCAGCTCTAAGTTGTAATCGCAATGCGAATAATACTTACAATTATTAATCGCTTTGCAAATCCATTTGATGCCTCTATTTGATTGTATATGACGGTTGACTATGACTACGACCAACGTTATGCTGCCTTCGAGGCAAGATATCTGAACCCCCCATGGGCCATCTGGGCGTTTTTGATAATAAAACACATCAAAAACGCATCTGCGCTTTTATCATTTTTTTATTTTTTATTTTATTTTTTTGTGTATTTTCCCACATTTGGTTGCATATTTACATTCAGTATAGGCAAATATGGTAGTCTAGAATTCAGTGTTCCCCAACCAGTGTGCCTCCAGCTTTTGCAAAACTACAACTCCCAGAATGCCCGGACAGCCTTTGGCTGTGCAGGCATGCTGGGAGTTGTAGTTTCGCAACTGCTGGAGGCTGACTGGTTGGGAAACACAGGTCTAGATCATTACTCTACCCAAATCTATATTCAGCTATATGGCTAAGAAAATATGCTGTCAAACAATGATCCTAGGTTTTGGTATAGACACATGATCTAGACTACCATATTTGCCTATACCAAATGTAAATATGCAACCAAAATTGGCAAAATACACAAAAAAATAAAATAAAAAATGAAAAAATTATAAAACCGCAGATGCGTTTTCTATCAAAAACGCCCAAATGGCCCCTCGGGGGTTCAGATATCTTGCTTTGGAGGCAGCAGAACGTTGGTGGTTGTCATAGTCAACCATCATATACAATCAAATAGAGGTATCAAATGGATTCGCAAAGCGATTAATAATTGTAAGTATTATTCGCATCGCCATTACAACTTAGAGCTGAGTTCCTAATGGTTGTATTGCTAGAATATAACGTATATTCTAGCAATACAACAACCATTAGGAACTCAGCTCTAAGTTGAATTCGCAATGCGATTAAATAATGCAGGTTATATTAATTGCATTGCGAATTAAACTTAGATCTGAGTTCTTAATGGTTGTTGTATTGCTAGAATATAACGAAGATTGAGAATATAGTGCTATATTCGTTATCTTCGTTATATTCTAGCAATACAACCATTAGGAACTCAGCTCTAAGTTGTAATCGCAATGCGAATAATACAGGTTATATTAATCGCATTGCGATTTACAATTACTAACACTGCAGCTTCGGAATTAATCTAAGATGGATGCTGTCCTTGCGTTTAGATAGGAGGTGGGAGGGCCTGGGAGGGAGGGTATGCTGATTGGCTGGAATGTGCTGACTGTGAGGTACAGGGTCAAAGTATACTCAATGATAAAGTATAGGGGCGAATGCGAACATCGAATATGTTCGCCCGCCGCGGCGGACGCGAACAAGCTATGTTCGCCAGGAACTGTTCACCGGCAAATAGTTCGGGCCAGCTCTATTCTTTAGATGGAGTAGAACCAGAACAGGATGAGCACCCTACAAAAGTCCCAAGTTGGATGCATGCTGTGGCCAGTATATTAATAGAGTTTTTTTATTTTATTTATTATTAGTGTTCTTTATGATTATTGATGAGAGTTGAGATCACAAATTAAGCACTTCAGTTTTGTTTTGTTTTTTTAATTTACCTATATTACTAACTCACCACCAGTATTCTAGCAGTGTAATTTGTTACACCCTGACTCATTGCATCCATACATTTTCATTATAGGAACTTGGTCATATGATCTCAAGTATGACTGCTTGCTCTAATGTGTAAACAGGAACTTGTTTTTTTCCTTTGGCCTACTTCCTGTAAACTACAGGATGACATAATCACCCATCAGATCCCTCTTGGGAAATCTCAGGCCCAATCCCTCCCACACTACTTTGTATGTCCCTGTATTCTGTTGAAGATATAGTGTTTGTCAATCTAAAGAACTAGGAGTGCAGATACCTGTATATAGTAAGCAAGTGTGCATAGTGATTAGCTGCAGTGATATAAACCTCCTGACTGACATTGTCTGTACTATCTGTGTGTACAGACTCTCCAGTGTAGTTCTGTAGGATGTAGCTTCACACTGTTCTACCTACCTCCTGAATGTAAGACCTGAAAGGGGAGACAGGTTTAAGCTGTATCATGTAGAAGAACATGGAGTAATATACAGTCTGAGCTGTGTTACTTACAGTATCTATCATGTCTGCCCTCAGAGGACACAGAGCAGTGCAGGGTAGTAAGAGTCTACCCTCTGTCTCTGCAAAGCCAGGCATGATATGAAATGTAGAATGTATAAGAGAAAACATATTTGAGGGACAAAAGAATAAAGAAGACTGACAACCTACAAATTACACATCAATTAAAATAGGTATATTCAAAACATACAAAAGAACCTGTATCTTATTCATTAATAAGGGCCTATCCTGCACTATATAGGCAAAAAAATAGTTAGGCACTTTTATATTTGGGAGTTTACAGCATCGATATATATGAAACTGTTACCAGGGCAGATTCCTTTTAATTAGGGAAGCTACAAGATACCATTAGGGTGCTACATGCATGCTGCAGATTTTGTTGCAGGAAGTTAATTCCATTCATCTGAATGTAGTTGTTTTGGCGGGAAGTACATGGATTTCTATGAGTCCCAGTCAGTTATATGTAACTGATTTTCGGTGGCATACATTTTCTGCAACAAAATCTGCTAGGTTCCCTTATAATGTTAGACTCAAGCTAGCACATTTGTACCTACTATTTAATGGTACTCACAAAATAGCCTAAATAGGCCAACTACCCAGCTTGACCCAGATATATTTGGCTATGTTAAAATATAACTTTTATTAGCTTGATATTAAAAATCAAAAAAGTGAGCTAACCAAAACGATAATAAAAATAGCTATTGACTGTGTCCCAAACTTGCTCATCTTACATGTATGAGTGATTTGATGGTGGTAGGGATGTGCAACTCAACTCAACTTATGTTTTATGGTCTTCAAAAAAGCTGGCTGTGGTGTCAAAATAAAGTGCATAATATATACACATTTTGGGGGGAATGTGTTAACAGATTTACATCAATTTTCTGGTGTAAGAAAGTCACACATATGGCACATTCCCTATTTGCACAAAAATAGCAGCCCTTTACCACTCTTCTAACCACTTTTCGCATTGCCCCCTGCAAACAGCGGGTCCGCAATATACGGGCACTGGCTGCGTGCACACCGTATCACTATCCGGAAGGAGCGGTGCAGAACAAAGGCACGGAAGCACTACGGAGTGCTTCAGTGGGGTTTCTCTCCATGCCTACGCATCGCAAAAAAATAGAACATGTTCTAATATAGATAAGGTTCAGTTCACTGATCCTAGGGCAGAGAGATCTGAGGGAGGTACACCAATCCATAGAGGTGTTGGTGTCCAGTGAAATTTGTGTTATAATACCCTATTTAATCTGGCCACAGAATCAGCAAAACACGTTTTTTCACAAAAACACTTTATGAAAAACCAACCTTATAGAGATTTTCCCATAAATACCATTTTTCCTATCCACAAAATAGGGGATAAGTGTCTGATTACTGAGGACCTGACTGATGAGACATGGGTAACTAGAACAGTGGTCCACATGCGTAACTACTGTTTGGCTATCATATCTCTGATGAACAGAGCAGTGGGCACACATACAGTATAGGTCATCACTAGTGCTGAGCGAATTAAGGTTCGGATCCAAGATCTGAAGTCCATTTGCGCAAAATTTTGTTTTAATACTGTACGGAGACCAGTCTCCATACACATGTGTGGCCTCCGGCGAGGTGAAATTTTCTAGACTTTGGTGAATAACTTTGACATTCGATTTTTTAAAACTTGAAAAACATTTTAAAACAGGAATCTGAAGTATCTCGGTACTGAAGTCAACTTTGGATCCATGTTTTAAAATGTTTTTCAAGTTCAAAAATCAAAGTCCGAAGTTATTCATCAACATCCTGCAAGACTTCAGTAATAATGAATTTCCCTCACTGGAGCCCATATATTTGAATGCTGTACAGAGACGAATCTCTGTACAGCATTCAAATGAAGTTTTGAGCTAATCGACTTCAGATCTGTGATCTGAAGCTCAATTCGCTCAGCGCTAGCCATCACATTGCTCCTTTCCTATGGTGATTTAGGAACTCCTGCTGTTGTGATCAGTGGGGAGTGCCAGAGGTGAGACCACCTGTGAATAGGTGATAAATGTGTTTATGGGAAACCCTTGTAAGGTTTTTAGGAGATTGTCACATTCAGAAGCCTAGTCTGTTAGACTGGAGAACCAATGCAAATAAGTCTTTTTCTAGCACAGTTGGAGTGACCCATTATATAATAGTCACAATTTTACACCAGCAGTCAGACTCCCTGTGATTCCGCTCACCATTTTCGGAGCTGAAAATTAAAAGTGGGTTGTCCAGATTCTATTAAGGGGTTCTCAGGGATTTTCATATTGATGGTCTATCCTCAGAATAGGTCATCTATGAGATTGGCCGAGGTCTGACTCCTGGCACCCCAGCTGTTTGAGGAGGCCAAGGTGCTCCAGTGAGCACTGCTACCTCCTCACAGCTCTGTCCATTGGATAGCGGCTGCGCTTGGTACTGCAACTTAGGCCCATTCACTTGAATAGAATAGAGATGCGCCTAGGTGACTAGGAAGTGACCTAAGTACCCATGGAGTTCCGGAGCTTCTTCCAACAGCTCATCGGCATTCGGCAGTCAGACCCCCACCAATCTGCTATTGAGGATAGCTCATCAATATGAAAATCCTGGAGTATCCCTTTAAAGACACTTTGCAGCTGTCCTAACTAAGCAGGGTTGTTTTCAATCATAGATGCGCAAATGTAAAACTAAAATTATCATGTTCCCATAGAGTTTCTCACCACATGTAGGAAGACTTCCATTCAGCTAACTATATAGAATACACCTCTAAACTAATGTACTGGTGCATTTTATCCTGGGTATGCTGTTTGGAATTAAGATAAAGAGCACAATGATGTTTTGTGCTTTAACATAAAGCTCTTGTCTTTCTTTTGACAGATATATTTTTCATTCTACTGCCAATACAATTAGCAGCTTGTATTTTTATTCTATTTGCTGATATTGAGCGCATATACAGAGCCTTACAAGTGAGTATTGCATTTCTTAATAATATTACCTTGGATAATGTTTATTTATAGCAGACTGTGAGTTTTTATGGTATAAATATATTCTTTCTATATTTTACAATAAAATTGGATTTATTGTCTTAATGTCAAAAATACAGCATTGATACAATTTAGTATGTCAGCAGGCTGTAGCGGTACTATTATACGAGCACACATAATGCACTGTAAAGAGCACTGATCGACAATAACACCATCGCTACATGCAGCAATCATTAAACAGTATGGAGATGAACAATCGTTAACATGATTACTTGTCTCCATATGGGTACTGATCATCAGCAGCATATCCCTGTTTACATAGGGATATGTACTACTGACAGACGAGTATTACTATGCTCGCACAAACGATCTGATCATCTGACAGCCAAGTATTTGTTCGCTTTTGAGGTGATTAGTGGCAATAATCAGGAACGAACATCATTCCTGATCATCAGCTCGTGTAAAAGTGCTAAATTAAAAATTAAAATAACATTTAAAGTTAAAATTCTTACAAAAGTCAAATTTTTTGCAAAAAATGTGTAACATTTTTAAAAAGTGTAATATTTTACAAAATAGCTCAGAATGGTGTACAATAATAAAGAACTAATACTCGTCTTAAGTGCCCAAGTCTGTTGAACAGCTGTTCCGTGCATTGGGGATGCACTACTTTTTTGCGGTGCGGAGGCATGGACCGAAACCCCACAGAAGCACTCCATAATGATTCCATAGGGATCAGTACCTCCGTTCAAGTGAATGGGTCCACATCCGTGATGCGGGGTGCACAGGGCTGGTGCCCACATATTGCAGACCTGCTTTTTGCGGGCAGCAATATGGGCATGGCTGGGCAACAGTTGTGTGCATGAGCCCTAATCCTTATTAACACGTCAGTGTTTGGTCAATGATTTCCATCACTGATTGTGAGCAAAAACCGGGAGTGGAGGCTACACAGAGATACAAGATAATGGAAAGATTTGCACCTGTTCTGTGTTTAGAGCCGCACCTGGTTTTGGCTCATAATCACTAAAGGAAATCACTGACCAAACACTGACATGTGAATGAGGCATAAGGCATTAGTGTTTCCCTCCCACTCCTATTCTGACACTTTCTGGTCCACCACCTGTCTCAATATTTCCTGGTTCCTCTGTAATGGTCTTCTCAAACAAGTGGTCTTTTGGAGAGGTTTATAATGCATAAGAGTCATGACAATATTTCTGTGTCTTTTTCTCATTATAGCTCATCTGTACTCCCACTATTTGGAGGGTAGCGATTCTTATCCTGTTGATCATTTTCTTCCTAATATCTTTTATTGTTGAGGTAAGATGACCAATTGTTATAAAAATATTACATTTCAAAAAATGTAAGATTCTGGAAGAAGAAGAAGAGGATTACTGTATTTTTCACACTATAAGATGACCCCCAGGTTTAGACAACAGAAAGTTTTAAAAAATATGTTCTACTTATTAAACCTTCCCTGGTGGTTTAATTAAGTGGAGAGGTCAAGGTCAGTAACCATGGGGTATAGAATAAAGAGGGTGCTGTCCGCATCCACACTTCTGTGGATGGCCCCATAAAAAGATAGAACATGTCCTATTCTTGTCCGTATTTGCTGACAAGAATAGACATTTCTATCATGGAGAAGGACGATCCGCAAAATGTGGAATGCACACAGCCGATATCCGTGTTTTGCGGGTCCACAAAAATGGATACAATTGTGTGAATGAGCCCTTAGTGTAATACTGCTGATTGTAATTAGTGTTGAGTGAATTGAAGTTAACAAAATAGAATTTGATCCAAATTTCAGGAAAAAATAAGATTTGCAACAAATCTGAATTTCTTGGCACTTCTTTGTAACAAATCAATTTTTCTTGAGAGGACAATGGGGCCATCTTTATTAAAGACAAAATGTGCAATTCTTGTGTTAATTCACCACTTTATTAACCTGGGCGTGGTGACATCATCACGTCAGCACGCAGGAGAATTGATGCATTTTCTTCAATCAAAATATCTGTGACAGTCTCTCCGCGATCAAATGGATGAGGTGAGTATGTATTTTTTTGTTTTAACCACTGATAGGCCTAATGGGACCCTTAGATGCGGTGACCAACATTGAATGCAGCATCTGAGGGTTAATTGACGAGGTCAGCAAGATCACCGTTCCCCATCATTGCGCCCTCTCCATACAATGGAAAGCGATCTGTTACAAAGTCATTCTTAGCTAATCAAATTTCTTGGGAAAGTTTGGCAAAGCAGCAGGATCAAATTTTTGAAAACTTCACTGATGAAGAGAGAGATGAGCAGACCCGTGGATATTCGAGTTCGCCGGGTTTGGCCGAACTTCGGGTCAAAGTTCAGGTTTGGGAGGCAGTAGACGTGGCAGTGTAGCTGGAAGCAGCGGTGGAGGAGGAGGAGGTAGCCAACACTGTTTTTTTTATTTATTTTATTTATTTTCCTTAATTTAAATTTTTTTATAAATTTGGGAAGACCCCAAAACATTGGGAAATTGAATAGAGAATGCAAAGAGAAAGTGCGCTGGAATATAACAATGGCTGGGTGCAGCCGGTATAATTGTCTACTCAGCACAAGGTAGGGACAAGTAGACATAGAAGTGGGATAGTAACGCTGAGGACTGCTTCATCGACACTGGCCATGTTGTTGGAGTACTTGAAACAGCGCAACATGGCACACATGTCCCGCATGGAGGCCGATTTATTGGTGGTGAAGTGGTAATGTTCCGCAGAGCGACTCACCTGTGTGTGCTGCAGCTGAAACTCCACTATCGTCTGCTGCTGCTCGCACAGTCTCTCCAACATGTGCAAGGTGGAGTTCCACCTTGTGGGTATGTCGCATATGAGGTGGTGAGTGGGAAGGCAGAAGTTACGATGCAGCGCAGACAGGCGAGCAGCAGCAGGGTAAGAACGCAGAAATCGCGCACAGACAGCCCGCACTTTCTGCAGCAGCTCTGACATATCGGGGCAATCTTTCAGGAGCTTCTGCACCACCAAATTCACCACATGCGCCAGGCAAGGGATGTGCGTCAAACCGGCTAGCCCCAGAGCTGCTACGAGATTTTGCCCGTTATCGCACGACACCAGGCCGTGCTTGAGGCTCAGCGGCACCAACCACTCATCGGTCTATTGGTCCATGCCCGTCCACAGCTTCTGCGTGGTGTGGCTTTTTTCCCCCCAAACAGATGAGTTTCAGAACAGCCTGCTGTCGTTTCCCCCTGGCTGTGTTGAAGTTGGTGGTGAAGGTGTTACGCTGACCGGATGAGGAGGTGGTAGAAGAGAAAGCGGAGTAGGAGGAAGAGGCAACAGGAGGCAACGAGAAATGTCCTGTAATCCTCGGTGGCGGTAGGACATGCGCCAAACTGCTATCCTCCTCAGGCTCAGCCGCCACTGCATTTACCAAGTGTACAGCTAGGGAGATATAAGGTTCCTGCCCGTGCTTACTAGTCCACGTATTGGTAGTTATGTGGACCTTGCAACAGATGGCGTTGCACAGTGCACAACTGATTTTGTCCATCACTTGGTTGGGCAGGGCAGGGATGGCTCGCCTGGAAATGTAGTGGTGGCTGGGAACCACAGGAATGACAGCATTTCAAAGTCCAGGAATTTTGAAATGCTTGCATTCGGGGCCAGGGATCATGGGTGGGTACTTTCTCTCCAGTGTTTGGTGGATGGACAGCTGGACACTTCCATGAGACAGTGTGGACATGCTGGGTGATGACGGTGGAGGTGGTGGTGTTTGCGGGGTGGCAGGTGCCACTGTCACTCCAGAAGGGGAGGAAGAGGCTGAGACCGCAGCAGAAGAGGAAGCAAGAAGAGCCTGAGATCTTTTGTGGTTTTTGCAGGTGTGTACTCCACTGCAGCTCGTGCTTTGCATTTAGATGCCTGGTCATGGAGGTGGTGCTCAGGTTTACAACATTTATGCCTCGCTTCAGGCTCTGATTGCACAGCGTGGAAACCACTTGCGTCTTGCAGTCAGCAGATTGTCTGAAGAACTGCCAAGCCAGGGAACTCCTTGGAGTGCTCAGTCCCTGGGTGCGGTGGGCAGTAGCAGGCATACTTGCTAGGGGACGGCCACTCTGCTTTTGCACCCTGCTCCCTCTTTTGCTGTGTGGCTGGCGCTGTGTGACCACCACCTCTTCTTCCAAACTGTCACTCGCATGACCTTGATTCCATGTAGGGTCTAGGACCTCATCATCCTCCTCATCATCTTCCACCCACTCTTCACCCTTGCCCTCTGTGCCAGTCTGCACATGGCAGAAAGCCGCAGCAGTTGGCACCTCTTTCATCATTATCATCAGAGACGTGCTGCGGTTGTCCTCCCATGTCCACATCCTGATGCATAAGTGGCTGGGCATCAGTGCATCAAAAAGCATAAGAGACTGCTGCATGATTTGAGGCTCAGACTGTTTGGCTGATTTGCAATGAGGGGAGGTGAAAGATGCCCATGGGCTGCAGTTTCAGCAGGGGACTAGGTGGGAGACAATGTGAAGGAACTTGAGGCATTGTCAGCCACCCAATCTACTACCACCTCTACTTGTTGTGGCCTCACCATTCGTACACCGGTATTCGGGCCCACAAAATGACGCTGAACGTCCTGTCGCCTACGTGCACCTGTGGAAGGTGTTTCATTTCGGCGTGTAGCTGGCACAGATCGACCACATCCTCTCCCTGCAACAGGAGCTCCACCAGAACCAGCAGCACCATGGCCAGGGCCACATCCCTTATTTGATGCTCTGCTCATTCTTTGAGGTCACCCACCGAACTAACTGACAGATTAACTATATTAATTTCCCTGTCACTTATGCAGTGCAGGTGTACCTCAAACAAAAATGGGAATATGTCTCCCAGCGAACTAACTGACAGATTAACTATATTAATTTCCCTGTCACTTATGCAGTGCAGGTGTACCTCACACCAAAAATGGGTATATGTCACCCAAAAATGGGTATATGTCACCCACTGACTAACAGACAGATTAACTATATTAATTTCCCTGTCACGTATAAAGTGCCCTTGTATCTCACACCAAAAATGGGTATATGTCACCCATCGAACTAACAGACGGATTAACTATTATATTTTTGTGTCAGGGGTACAAAAATGTTGCATTGCACCCACAAAAAAAATCACTATAGGTAACCCACAGAATTAACAGCCAGATTATTTATTATTTTTCTATGTCAGGGGTACAAAGATGGTGCATTGCACCCACAAAAAAACGCTTTAGTTCACCCACAGAAGTAACAGCCAGATTTATCATTATATTTCTGTGTCAGGGGTACAAAGCTGGTGTATTGCACCCACAAAAAATCATTATAGGTCACCCACAAAACAAAAGATTCCTAACACTCTTCCTTGCTTCAGCTGGCTGCTTCCTGTCCCTCCATTACTCAGAGCTGATGGGAGGTGCTACACGTGATCCAGCTTCTATAGAGGCTGGGTCACATGATGCACAGGCCAATCACAGCAATGCTATTACTAGGCATGGCTGTGATGGCTTCTAAGTGCCCACAGCTTAAGGCTGCATTCACATGTCCGTGGAACACGGACCGTGTGATACTGGACTGGCACCCTGCTTAGAGCAGGAACGCACGGCGTCATTGGTCCCTATGACGCCGTGCGATTCCTACTGCTGCAACAGTACAGTAATACACTTGTATAGATCATAGGAGTGTACTACAGTGCAGCGGTGGCAGCAGGAAGCGCACAGCGTCATAGGGACCAATGATGCCGTGCGCTCCTGCTCTAAGCAGGGTGCCAGTCCGGTATCACACGGTCCGTGTTCCACGGACGTGTGAATGCAGCCTAAAAGCTTGTTGATTGGCTGCCTTGCACTCTTTCAAAAGCTTAATTAAATGCCCGAACACCGATCTCGGACCCAAACGTTTCCGCCAAAGTTTGGGTTCGGGTCCAGGTACCCGAACTCGCAAAGTTCGGTATGGACCCGAACTTTACAGTTCGGCTTTGCTCAACACTAAACTTCACTCATCACTAAATGTAACAAATAGATATGGTGCATGTAGTCATCTTATCTCATTAAATGTACTCATTAAATGAAAAGGCACATTAAGTTCAACTCAGAGTCAGCTGTGTGTAGAACAGTAAGGAGAGTGTAAAGGGACTTACAGTACATCCTGCATACAGTTTATTATCTTCCAACATTCTAATGTATACTAAGAGCTGCCAATTTTTCTCCAACCTCATATTTTCACCCTGTCCTCTTGTTCTCCCAGGAGATAAGCCACCGATAGTAGTGTCTTGTGGCAACTTTCTCCTTTCTTCTCACTGAATAGACATCACATTTAGCCACACCATATGTGTGAGTGTATCGGGGAGATGGGAAGGAGTCAGAGGTGAAAGCAGTTGGCTGAACAGTTGTATGGCTGACAGCCATACAACTAGCATGTGTATGGGGGGAATTACTTTGTCACCAATTGTATTCTATTGTATGTAGCGGGCGCAATGACAGGGAACGGTGATCAAGCCACCCCGGCATTGAACCCCTCAGATGCCGCGTTTATTGTTGATCAAGGCATCTTATGTTAAAATGGAGGCCTTTCAGGGCTAAATCAGGGTTAGAAAAAATACATACTCACCTTATCCATTTGCTCAAGGAGAGGCCGTCACGGCCATCTTGATTGAAGAAACCAAGCAAAATCTCGCATGTCGACTTGATGACGTCATCAAGCTGGCTGGGCGCGGTGATGTCATCTCTGATCGTCACCCCATGAAAGATTGTGCGTGGTTTCTTCAATCAAGATGGCTGTGACAACCTCTCCGCGAGCAAATGGATGAGATGAGTATGCATTTTGTTGGGGTTTTTTTGCCGCCATTTCAGTAAAAATAGATTTGTTACCAAGAAGCGCAAGGAGGTTTGGCTTCGCGGCTAATCAATTTTTTCCCGAAATTTGGATCAAAGTCAATTCATTTGGCTTCCATTCACTCAACACTAACTATTGTTCTCATGGGAGACAAGCTGCCTTCATAGGAATGTGGCAGCAGCTTATGCCTTTCTTCCACATGAAAACACATGCACACTCAGGTTAGGTGGGCATGCATGTGTATAGGGTGGAAATGAAGAATAGCTGTCTAAAGTATCTGGCTAGGTTTAGGCCCCTTTCATACGAGCAAGTTCTACACTCCGGACTTGCAGCTTGAGTATGCTGCAGCTCCCATCCAGACCACCTAGCACTGCCGGGATAGCATAGCATTTATGATACTATGTAACCCTTACAGTTCTGGAATGAATTGGGAAACACTGACAGCATTATGTCAGTGTCATCCTATACATTTTATGTAAGAGCTTGATGAGATGGCAAAGGGTCTCAGCATTTTCTCTAGGAACATGGCAATGGGAGTGAACAGGGAATCACTGCCGGATGCAGTCGGTCGCCACGGTGGATGATCTTATCTCTTATGGATCTTTAGTAGGCAGTAAATCACGGGGGTCATTGAATTCTTCACAGAAATACTCAAAAAGATCTTCATCAATTAGATTAGTCAGTAGTGCCTCATTCAGGATCTCTATTTTATCCATTATCTTGAATTTGGGATCCCCTGACAAGGGTTCATAGACGGCTATGTCATTTGTTGTCTGTTTCGGATAAGTAATAAGCTGTCTCCTGTATGACTACGGCACTTCCTTTATCTGCCATTTTGATTGTCATCTCCTTTTTTTCCAGTAAGTTCCTCAATGCCATCTTCTCATCCTTTGTAAGATTCTCTCGATGTCTGGTGTCATAGGTATTGGTTTGCTTTAATTCATGTATTTGAGTGGACACTATCAATGTACATTTCAACTGCGTGGTCTGTCGTGGGTGGAATAAATCAATTTTTCTTTCTTAGTCCACATTTCTTCAAGGTAATTTCCGGGAAATCAAAGACAGCAGCATCAGTTGTTGGTATCCCCTGCGTATAATTGGTTTCACTATACAAAATAAAGGCCTTTAATCTAAGAAGTCTAAAAAAAAATTGTAGTTCTATTTTAAAGGTAAACCAGTTTGTTTTTGGATCTGGACAAAGTGAATTACCTCTGTTCTATAGGTGTGAGCGTGTGTTGAAATTTTCAAGACTGGGTTGTCATCTTCTCTCGGGCCGGATATCTTGTAAAAGGAGGTTTCTTGTCTTGGGGGTTTGACCCACTATGTCTCCTGTGCTTGTGTCCTCCTCTCCTCCAGGGGCGCTTTCTCTCTGTTGGCGTGTTAATCCTAAAAAGAAGCCGTATCTGATGAATCTGAATCCACCAATGTTGTTCCTGTTCTTATCATTCTTGTCTTCCTCGGATGTCTCCCCCTTGATTGTTGGTCTCTTTGATGCCATTTGTAGATATTTCCATGCTGGTGGTCCTCCATATCTCGGTGCCATTTTTGTCTCTTAGTTTCTTCTGTGTCTGTGCGGTGTTTGTCCAAGTGTACCTGCACTCGTTCTTTTAGAATTGTAAAGTCGCCTGCAGATAAGGTGGCAGTGAGTTGTGTCTCTGTTCCTGAGATCTTCTCTTTGCAGCTTACAATTTCTTTCTGTAAGAATTCTATATTCAGAATTATTAGATCCAGGAAATATTTGTTAGAAATCTGTTCAAATCTTGCACCGTGTGTTTTCTGGAAAGAGGGCTGGGCGTAGTCGTGATTTGAGGTGTAACAATTTTAAAATAATGTCTTTTATTGTTTTTCTGACCTCACCTTTCACCTCGGTGATGTCAACTGAGTAGGTGGACAGGTACACTTTGATGTCACTATCAGGGTTTTGAACCCCTGCACTGTTGGTGTATGCATGCTTGAAAAAGGCTCTAACAGCCAAAATGTTGCATCTGGAATAAATCTTCACTTGAGGATGTGCTGTCTCCATCCAATTTTTCTACTTTTGTCGATTATTTGATCCCTGTGGGGGAACTTACCACTCCCCTCGAGTTGTGCACCCATGGCTCACCAAACCAGGTGTGCTGTCCCCCCTTATTTTTTCATCTCCTTCCACAGTCAGTCACTGGTCCCAGCAATGTCTTCAGCCAAAACAATACCTCTCATCTCCAGCATGGGGAACAGGACAGAGCAGTAGCACTGGATCGGAAGGGGCTCAGGAAAGTAGGGAATGGGCGGGTTAATTAATTTAACAGGCTCCCACCACTTTTCTAAAGTAAAAAAACAACTCAGAAAACCCTTTTTTTATCAATTCAAAATGTTTTATTGATTCTGTTTATCTTATTGCCACCATATATGTTTAGACTGCATTTATGCATTCTATCTAAAAGGGTACTATCAATCATGTCAGATATTTATGGTATGTCATTTGGATGTATAATAGATGCAGGTGCCAACTATTGCTAGAACAGGTTCCTCCCAGCCCCATCCTACTTTTCCTCATCCCTCTAGTTGCCACATCCAGGCTGAAAGAGGTGTGCAGATTTACGCCCTTGCCTGAGCTCACAGTGCGAAGCTGTTTCCACATCTGTGCTAGGCTAGTTACATAACTCCCAATCACTTCTAATGTATTTACAGAAAAAGTGTAGCATGGTGACTTTGTGATAAAGTAATTAATCACAAAGTGATTTTTTTTGTGAAATTGGCAAACCAGCCTAATCAAAATTTTACAAATCGAATCTCTACTCATTACAGATATTTTCATCCTATATGCGTTTTCACAAATCAATGATCACTTTATATTTATTCTATTTTTTTGTTATTTTTTCTTTGAGGAATTGGTTATTGAAAATAGACGACTTTGGCTGTTTCTAAAAAGAACCTTCAGGTACCAGTCTCATAGCAAGTACAGAGAACTATACAGAGCTCTTCAGAACGACCCCAGCTGGCCTCCTGTCAGTATAACAAAATACGCTAATGAGCTGGATGAAGAACACAAGGGAGCTTTCCATACTAACCCATGCTACAAGTCTGATGAAAAGGAATAAGTGGATAATGAATGAAATGTAAACTGGAATATAAAATTATTCTGGATATTTGTCATAACGTACAATACAAAAGCCATGACCGTGACACCGCACAGATACAAGTCCTTTGAATATACTTTTAACTGTGGACGCAGACAGATATTTGCTAGGCTCATCCGGAAACAGTTGCTCATATATTTCTATGCTTTTCCAACTGATAAACTGAAAATACTAAGATTTCTTGTATGCAAAAAATACAACATTATTGTCTTTAAAGCTCAGAAACAGTTGATTAATTAATAGTCAATTTTTGCTAAATGTTTACATAATTATTCCCCCCCCCCATGAGAACTAAAATTATTGCAAAAGTAACAATGTAGAATAGAAAGATCTCTTTATGAACTTATCTTAAAGGGCATCAGTCAGCAGATTTGTACCTACAGTATGAAACTGGCTGACCTGTTCCATGTGCGCTTGGCAGCTGAAAGCATCTGTGTTGGTCCCATGTTCATATGTGCCCCCATTGCTTAGAAAAATTATGTTTTAATATAAGCACATAAACCTTTAGGAGCAACGGGGACATTGCCATTGCCTTGACACCTAAAAGTTCAGCTCTCTCTGCAACTGCCATGGCCTCTCCATTTTAATTGGCAGGGCCAGGCAGTGAAAATGTAATGCAACAGGAATACCTCCAACCCGGCAGAGGGAGCTATCACAGATGTATGCAGCAATCTGTATGAAGCCAGGACTCAGAGGAGAGAGGTATTGGTGTGCTGTGTGAGGCAGTTAGAGCTGGGCTGCTGAAGGAAGGATGTGCAAGGAGCTCTGGCTCTGCTAGCAACAGAACAGGCCACAGACTTGGGTGAGAGCTGGGCCAGGAGGTACCTATGTTTCTTCCCCATCAGCATCAGGGACAGTAAAGTGGCACATGTATTGCATACCTTGGATCACCAGGGAGCCATCGGCCATAGTAACACGTGCGTGCAGGGTTACTATGTGGTAGGCGTAGCCTTTCCTGGAGTCAGAGATACTCTAAGTTTAGTGTTTGGTTGTGCCTAAAGTTAGTCAGTTATTCAGATATCTCATAAGCAGCCCCTAAGTCCGTAGTTGACTGGATATCATTTATAGATATACCCTGAGAGACTATGCATGAAAGAGAAGGAGACTTACCTCACACAGGCGTGCAGCTGAAGATAGGGTTAATGTCAGATTGCTGGATACCCTAAGGGACCTTGCAGACGAGCATTGGTCCCGCTGCGAGTCCGCATCACAGCTTCCGGCCTGAACTCCCATCATTGCCTGGGGTCACATAGCATTATATTGAGTTATGATGCTATGTAACCCTTACAGTTCTGGAATGTATTGGATAACACTGGCATAGGGCTGTCAGTGTTATCCAATACATTCCAGAACTGTAAGGGTTACATAGCATCATAAATCAATATAATGCTATATGACCCTCGCAGCGCTGGAAGTTCAGGCAGGGAGATGCGATGCGGACTCACAGCATGACCAACGCTCGTCTCCAGAGGCTCTCAGAGATTACTTGTGAGAGGAAGGGAGGCTCCTCTCACAAGTGTGCGGCCGAAGACCGGGTTAACTCAGGATTGTTTGCTGAAATGTTCTTTCTGCTGTTCTAAATTTTATTCACTGTTTACTGTCAGTTTCACAGTAAAGTCTTATCTTAAAGCCAGACATGGGACATATTCTTCTGTATGTGTCTGGCGCCTTACAAAAGCACCTGTCCCTTTCAATCAAAGTGCAGAGGATGCAGCAGTTGCAGAGAAAGCAGAACATCTAGCTCTGTTGCTCTTAGAGGCTCTTTTGCATATATTTAAACATCTTTTTTTCTCATATGAACATAAGCGAACAGAACACAGATGCTTTCAGCTGGCAAGCGCACATGTCAGCACATGTCAGCCACAGGTCAGCCAGTTTCCTAGGCACAAAGATGCTCTTTAATTGTGAACACTATCTTGTGTCACATAATGCTGAGGCCGGTTATTGGCTACAGCAGTTAAGTGTGGTATAGAGGCATGTCACTGCTTCAGTAAGACAAACAAATAAAACATTACATCATGGCTGCAGCCCGGCGGAGAGTATGGAGAGGCACTGCTCTATCAGAAGAGGCTTTGGAAGGTGAATTTTTCTTTATTATTTTACCAACCTCTCTGCAGTCTGCATCACAAAATGTTGAACTTGGACAACCTCTTTAATTAGACAACTGTAGCATGTCATTTTTATGAGATAACAGGTGTGTAAAAGCTGTCCAGCAATATAAAGCCTCATGCACACGGCCGTTGTTTTGGTCCGCGTCCGAGCCGCACAAAATGTGCAGCTCGGACGCGGACCTATTCACTTCAATGGGGCTGCAAAAGATGCAGACAGCACTCCGTGTGCTGTCCGCATCCGTTGCTCTGTTCCTTGGCCCCGCAAAAAAATAGAGCATGTCCTATTCTTGTCCGTTTAGCGGACAATAATAGGAATTTCTACAATGGACAGCGTTCCTTTACGAAAATTGAGGAACGGAACGCGGAGTAGCTTCCGTGTTTTGCAGATCCGCAGTTTGCGGACCGCAAAACACATACGGACGTGTGCATGAGGCCTAACAGACAATAAAAATACCTGTATTAAAACACAGACTAAGGCCCCATTCACATGACCGCAAATGGGTCCGCATCCGTTCCGCATTTCTGCGGAATGGGTGCGGACCTATTCATTCTCAATGGGGCCGGACGTGAAGTGGAGAGCACACTATGTGCTCTCCGCTTCTGCATTTGCGGAGCGTGGCCCCGAACTTCCGGGTTTCAGCCCCAAACTTCCTGTCCCCGGCTCCACAAAAGATAGAATATGTCCTATTCTTGTCCGCAGCTTGCGGACAACAATAGGCATTTCTATGGGGGTTGCCGGCCAGGTGTGTTGCGGATCCTCAATTTGCGAATCTGCAACACACCACGGACATGTGAATGGGGCCTCAGGCCTCATGCACACCAAGGTACTTTCTTTCCGTGTCCGTTCTGGTTTTTTTTGCGGACCATATGCGGAACCATTCATTTCAATGGGTCCGCAAAAAAAGCGGAAGGTACTCCGTGTGCATTCCGTTTCCATATGTCCGTTTTTCTGTTCCGCCAAAAAATAGAGCATGTCCTATTTTTTTCTAGTTTGTAGAAAAGGATAGGCATTAATACAATGGATCCACAGAAATCAAGGACCCGCAAAAAAAAACTGATGTCATACGGAATTTTTTTGCTGACCTATTGAAATGAATGGGTTCCTGTCCTATCCGCAAAAAAAAAAAAATGCAACGGAAGCCAAGAATAACATCTGTTGTGTGCATGTAGCCTAAAGGATAGAACTTGTCCTATTCTTGTCCGCATCACGGACAAGGATAGTGCTGTTCTATTAAGGGCCAGATGTTCCGTAAAAAACGGAACGCACACAGATGTCATCCATTTTTTTTGCGGATCAGTTTTTTGCGGAAAATGCCTAAAGTGTAATAAATCACTTAAAAGCACAATGTGCAATTTTTCAAACTTTCGTTCATCTCGAGACTTCTCCAATCAGGTCAGCCAACCCGTGAAACTATTGTGGACATTTATCCAAATATCTTTTCTGGATTTTAAATAAAATAAAATAATAAAATAATATTGCCACATAATATATCTTGTGAATAATGTGCCACAGTGAACAGACCCAGGTGTGTTTTATAAAATGTATCAAACTTTATTTGGATATATGCTGTGATAAAGGATGAGGCTTTACTCAAAATGTGTAAGTGTCTTCTGTTGCTACATGTCATGATGTTTTTAAAGATGTGACCAATAAAATTTCTACAATTTCAATGGAGTGCTGGAGAACAGGTTTTCCTTTGATTCAAACTCCATAATTCTTGCTCCAAAAAGGTGCCATATAGGGCTTTGCAGCATTTTGGGCTTATTTGAAAAGTGGGTGGGAAAGTAGGCAAGGTTAGTCTGTTGAGCTGGTTTAAGCAGAGACATTTTAAAAGATTACAAAAATGTTTTCACTCTTACATCAGTAAATGGGTGTTGTAGAAAGTGGAGTAAAATCTCACGATAAGTGTTGGATACACTAAATTTATCACACATTGAGGGAGATAAAGGATAACTGGTATAAAAGAAAATTGGTTTAATTGTCTGTAGCAACCTATGGCTTTCCTTTACGCCAGTGTTGATAATTCTGCTCCATTGTGCAACATTTAATAACTCTGGCCAAATTTATGGCAAAGCAGACTCCTGGAAAACGTACTTTAAAATGTTCTCTCTCAAAGACCCCATATAAACATGCCAACCTAAGAGCTGATGAGTCAAGAAAGAAAGGTCTACTACAGTTTGCAAGTAAACAGCACTTAATTTATGCAGACATAAATGGAGTATAATATTTTACTGCAAGTAGGTCAGCCAGTGTTGTTCTGCAACTAAAGACAATTTTTTAGTCATACAGATGCAGAGTTGTTACTTTGATGTTAGTCACCACTTTCTTTATTAGACTTTTCAGAGATCTGATCCATAGATAATATATAATATTGGGTGGAAAATCTAAACTAGAGAATTGCTATCTTCAATATAGAATGTTTGCATGGACATTTGTGTTTAATTGCTGTTTTCTGAATGCACTATTACAACTAGAGGGACAGACCAAGGAAAGACTTTATCAAGCCCTGCACTCCAGAATTCTGGTCTAAAGGAGTTTCCTGATACTGATGACCAATACTCAGGATAGTTAACCACAAAGTGAGGGTCAGAAACCTTGCAATCCCAACAAACAGTTGTTCCCTGCTGCCTCTGGTGCTGGAACTAGCATGTGTTGCATACCTAGGCCCTTCAAGAAAGCCTGACAATTTGTTTGCAGGGACAATAGCAGCATCAACAAGGTCATTCCCTTGATAATTATATTAGAGCAAATACTCAAACTAATGCAACAAAGGATGGTGAAAGAAAAACAGCTTCCACATCTTGCTGGCTGCTCTTTAGCTGTTGGGAACACCCACACAGACAGACACAAACAAAGTCCTATAGAGGAGGAAGTGGAAGAGGATGAAGAGGTTCTAGTGGAGGATTAGAAGGAATAGGACAAGATGGTGGTACAGAAGGACGATGCTGATGATGACGACAACAACACTGGCTATCACCAATTATCCCAGAGGGGCACAGCCTGAAAGAACTGCGTTCTTGGGCACATTGGCAAGCAGGGCTGCCATCAGAAATTTTGGGGCCCCTTACACAGCTCAAGGCCTGGGCCCCCACACTAAGTAATTTTGCCCCCACATGGCCCTACATGTAGTTTGCCCGCCACACTGACCTCCCACTAAGTAATTTGCCCCCACACAAGTTAATTTTGCCCCCAGACAGCCCTCCATTATTGACCCCCCCCACCCCCTGCACTTGTGTCGCTGATTCCAGCCAGCTCGCTCCCCAGCACCGGCTGGAGGTACTCTTTCCTTAAATCCAGTCTCTGTACATGGGCGTCCGCAGAATTTTATTGACATCCATGGTGTGCTTGATTCTGAGAATGTAATGAAGGGGAGGGGCGACGTGATGGAAAAGCTTAAATGTATATTAGAAGTGCCATAACAGGAACATATTGAAAATATTTATTTTTTGTGAACAACAGAAAACTGGTCAATTAAATAAAGGCTTTGGACCCAGGGGCTGGGCCAAGAGTAGATGGATGGGGCGTGAATTAATATGAATTAAATTTAAATTTCATAACATTAAAGGTTTAGTTTATTTCAAGATAGAAAAGCATAAAAAGACGCATCTAGGTTTTTGAGGAGAAAAATAAGAAAAAAATTATTTTTAACCATAAGGTGAGCATTTGGTGGGATTTGAACTAATGGTGGCCTGTGGATGGCACTGTTTTGGGGGATCTGTGGATGGCACTGTTTTTGGGGGAGATCTGTGGATGGCACTGTTTTGGGGGAGATCTGTGGATGCCACTGTTTTGGGGGGATCTGTGGATGGCACTGTTTTGGGGGGATCTGTGGATGGCACTGTTTTGGGGGATCTGTGGATGGCACTGTTTTGGGGGGAATCTGTGGATGGCACTGTTTTGGGGGATCTGTGTATGGCACTGTTTTGGGGGGGATCTGTGGATGGCACTGTTTTGGGGGGGGATCTGTGGATGACACTGTTTTGGGGGGGATCTGTGGATGGCACTGTTTTTTTGGGGGATCTGTGGATGGCACATATATGGCATCTTATGCTATATATATATATATGTCATCCACAGATCCCCCCCTAAGTGCCATCCACAGTGATCCCCCATAAGTGACCCCTAACACTCAGAATTAATTGTTGTATAATAAAGCAAAGACCTTTTTTTCTTCAGAATCGCGCCACACTCCGTAGCCCAGTGCCGTCTCCTAGTTAATTTATTACATAATATAGATTACAGCGCTTCTCTTCAATTATGTGTACAGACAGACACACGCGCAGGGACAGACAGACACACACGCAGGGACAGACAGACACACACACACGCAGGGACAGACAGACACAGACACACACGCAGGGACAGACAGACACAGACACACACGCAGGGACAGACAGCAGACACACACACACACAGGGACAGACACAGACACACACAGGGACAGACACAGACACACACAGGGACAGACAGACACACACAGGGACAGACAGACACACACAGGGACAGACAGACACACACAGGGACAGGGACAGACACACATACACCACGGCCCTCAGAATACACCTGGATCTGTGCTATAAACCCCCTTAATTGCAACAGATTCCACTCCACTTAAACCCCACTGCTCCTGAGTGCTCCACCTACCCCCTCATATATGAGCTGCCCCTCACCTGCTCTCCATGAAGCTCTGTGGACTCCAGGACTGAAGCACATCCTCCATCACTGAGCAGCCTGCAGGCACACAGCCCCTCCACCCTCCACAAGCTGCTGCTGCTGTCGGGGTTTGTCCATGTGACTATTAAGGAGCATGTGACCAGTGATGTCACAGACCTCCATCTAGCAACTACATTCTACCCATGGATCTGCCGAGACTCCAGCTATCTTGTTCTCAGAACAAGATAGCTGGGGCCCGGGGCCCCGGGAGATAAGGGACGGGCTGCAGAAGGAAGAGGGGGAGGAGCACTGGGCCCCAGAGCCGGCTGCCACAATAAAAAAAAAAAAGTTTCAGGACTGGCCGGGCCCCCCCAGGGTCTGGGCCCCTTACTGGAGTATGGGCTGTACCCCCCTGATGGCGGCCCTGTTGGCAAGAATGGCAAGCTGAAAGCTTGCTTATGTGCTAACTAGTGATGAGCGAGCACCAAAGTATTCGGGTGTTCAGGCCGAACACATAGCTATGTTCGTGTGCTCGGCCGAGCACCCGAGTATAATGGAAGTCAATGGGAGACAACGAGGCACCCCCTGCTCCTGGTGCCTGGTCCATTGGAAAAGGTCAGAAAGTGACAGAAACACCACCGAAAAGTATCGGAAACAGCATGGGGACGATTTATGGATGCATCTTGGACTCCCAGGTCGCTGCTGGTAACCATGTTGTCCAAGTTGTACGCCACTTTTACAGACTGACAAAAATACGCCAAACCACCCCCCCCCCAAAAAAAAAAATAAAAAAAATAAATAAAATTTTTTAAGTAAAAAAATCTTAAGAAACATTCAACAAGCAAGAGGTACTTCCAAACAGCCTGTATATCACATAAAGGAGGGCCCTGTTCACATTGTGGTACAATTGTTCAGGTATTGGGACTCCTACACTCATAAAGCCTATGCACTAAGTGAAAGGGCTGCAAAAATGACAAGGAACCGACACTACAATAAACCCTTTATTACACACAAAGGAGGGCATCATACACACCCTTGAAAAATTATGCTTGGTGGTCTGCTGGTGACCCTCAAAACCATTTGAAGCGAAGGCCTGCTGGTGACCCTCTAAAACATTACGGGCGATGGCCTGCTGCTTAGCTGACCCTCTAAAACATTAGGAGCGAGGGGCTGCTGGTGAGCTGACCCTCTAAAACATTATGGTTTAGGGCCTGCTGGTGGGCTGACCCTATAAAACATTATGGTTGAGGGCTTGCTGGTGATCTGAACCGATAACACATTATGGTTGAGGGCCTGCTGGTCAGCTGACTCTGTAAAACATTATGGTTGAGGACCTGCTGGTGAACTGACCCTATAAAACATTATGGTTGAGGGCCAGCTGGTGAGCTGACCCAATAAAACATTGTCAACATTGCCAGTATACAAGAGGATACGCTTATCTGTTATAATGCCACCAGCAGCACTAAATACACGCTCAAAGACAAAACGCTGGTGGCAGGGCAGGCCTGCACCTCCAAGGCACAGAGCGCATATTTGTGACACGTGTCCAGCTTGGACATCCAGTAGTTGTAAGGCACTGAGGGATCATTTAGGACGCTGACACAGTCTGCGGTGTATTCCTTAACAATATTGCAAAACTTTTCACTACTTGTGTCACTAGGCCGCACTTCAGGGTGAGGTTGCTGGCGCGGTGTCATGAAAGTGTTGCATGCCTTGGAGAGTGTTGCCCTGCCTAGGTTGGAACTGCTGTGTGTTCCCCTTGTCCCCCCTCCTCGGTTGCCTAAGGAAGTACGGACTCTGCCGGCCGCGTTGTCAGATGGAAAATTTTGGAGCAATCTCTCTAAAAGTACCTTCTGGTATTGCACCGTTTTACTCGTCCTCTCCACCACAGGAATAAGAGATGAGAAGTTCTCTTTGTAGTGGGGGTCGAGAAGGGTGAACACCCAGTAATCCGTGTTATCTAAAATGTGTATAACACAAGGGTCGCGGGAAAGACAGCCTAACATGAAGTCAGCCATGTGTGCCAGAGTACCAACAGGCAAGATGTTGATGTCGACATCAGGATGACTCCATCTCCTCATCCTCCTCCTCTTCTGCCCATCCACGCTGAACAGATGGAATGAACGTTCCATGGGTACTACCCTCTGTAGCAGAGGCAACTGTTTCCAACTCCTCCTCTTTATGGTCCAATTCACACTGAGAAGATGAATTGTAGGTGGTCTGGCTATCACCCTGTGTAATGTCCTCCCCCATTTCCTCGTCTGCCACATTCAGAGCATCCTCCTTAATTGTGAGCAGCAATTGTTTGAGTAGACACAGCAGTGGGATGGTTATGCTGATAATAGCGTTATCACCCCTAACCATCTGTGTGGATTCATCAAAGTTTTTTAAAACCTCACAGAGGTCTGATATCAATGCCCACTCCTCACTTGTGAATAGTGGCAGTTGACCCGAAAGGCGACGACCATGTTGCAGTTCTTATTCCACAACTGCCCTTTGCTGCTCAGAAAGCCTGGCCAACATGTAGAACGTAGAGTTCCAGTGCGTGCTCACGTCGCACAACTGTCGGTGAGCTGGAAGCCGCAAGCGCTGCTGCAGTATTGACAGATGAAGCTGTGGACGACTTGCGGAAATGGGCACACATGGGACGCACCTTCACTAGTAGCTCTGCCAAATTGGGGTAGGTTTTTATATATCGCTGAACCACTAAGTTTAAGATGTGCGCTAGGCATGGGATGTGTGCCAGGTTGCCGAGCTCCAAAGCTGGAGCACCAAGTTACGGCCGTTGTCAGACACAACCATGCCTGGTTGTAGGTTCACTGGCGAGAGCCACAGTTCGTTCTGGTCCCTTATACCCTGCCACAGCTATGCGGTGGTGTGCTGTTTGTCCCCTAAGCTGATCAGCTTCAGCATGGCCTGTTGACGCTTACCCAAAGCAGTGCTACACTGCTTCCCACTGGGGACTGATGGCTGACTGTTGTTGGAGGTGGAAGTGGAGGAGGAGGTGGCGGAGGAGGAGAAGTGAGGGTTGGAGCTAGTAACATAGCTGCTGGCGGAGACCCTGATGGACGTAGGGCCCGCAATCCTGGGCGTGGGTAGCACCTGTGCCATCCCAGGGTACGACTCACTCCCGGCCTCCACAACATTCACCCGGTGTGTGGTCAGGAGGGAAATGTAGCGTCCCTGGCCACCAGCACTTGTCCATGTGTCCGTGGTGAGGTGGACCTTCCCAGCAAGTGCGTTGGTCAGGGCATGGGTGATGTTGTGGGACACATGCTGGTGTAAGGCGGGCACGGCACACCGTGAAAAATAGTGGCGGCTGGGGACTACGTAACGAGGGATGGCCGCCAACATCATTTCATGGGCCAGTAATTTTGAAAGTTGCGCATTTAGTGCTATAGCCTGTGGGTGGGTATTTGCGCATGTGTTCAAATGCCTGTGTTATCGACATTTGGATACTGCGCTGGGATAGGGAAGTGGATGTTGTTGATGACAGTTCATGCAAAGGTCCAGGTGCAGGGCTAGGGTCATCCGCCTGCACCTTCAACAAGGATTTGCTGGGCAGTGTGTAAAACAGGGGAAGAGGAGGCAGTAGTGTGACCTACAGACCTAGATTGTGGATCCAGGCATTCTTCCCACTTATTACGGTGCTTGGATGCCATGTGGCAGATCATGCTGGTGGTGGTGAGGTTGCTAGTGTTCTTTTGTCATCTGCACTTTCCTCAAAAAAACACCATACTTTGGAACATCTACCCCTTGTCAAAGTAGATTTACGCATGGGGGTGCTCGGTGTAACGGTTGCGGGCCTGTTTGGTGTGTGCCGACTTCTCCCTTTTCAACCCCACTGCCTCTTCCAGACTGTTGCGGTGCTACAGATCCCTCCCCCTCTTTACTGCTGTCTTTGCTCGTCTTTTCACCTAACCATGTTGGGTCAGTGACCTCATCGTCCACCACCTCCTCTTCCACTTCCTCACTCTGCTCATACTCCTGACTTGACCTAACCACAACCTCAGTGATTGACAACTGTGTCTCATCATCATCCACCTCATTAATGAATGATTTTGGTTCGCCGCCATCATCTTATTTAGACTGTGAAGGCTCAAGAGGTTAGGAATCTGGGCACAATATCTTAGGTACCTCTTCAAGTGTGCTTAGAGAGAGCCAAACCAATACTGCCAATGAAAAGTGGTCATGTGAATATCCGAGTGTGGGATCACTTGTTTGCCCAGACGCGATATAGTGGGAGGAAGGAGGATCAGAGTGAGGATTCGGTTGACCAGACTCTTGGCTACAGAGACTGGACTTAGTAGAAGAGAAAGTGGTGCTTAACCGATTGGAAGCATTATCTTCAGCAATCCAACCTACCACCTGTTCGCACTGGTCTGACTTGAACAGTGTTTTCCTACGCCGCCCAGCTAAGTTGAACATGAAGCTGGGTGGGGTGGATTTTTTTGTCTTTTCTGGTGCACTGGCAGCAGCCAGTTTCATTGCGCCCAGGGCCACGGCCTGGGCGTGCACCATCAGCATAATGCCCACTTCCCCGTCCATTTGTGCTCGCCATCTTCATATTAATGGTTTTGTCACTACATACGGCACAGATTGTTTTACTGTCTGCTAAAGACTAGAGATGGCCCGAACTATTCGCCGGCGAACAGTTCCCGGCGAACATAGCTTGTTCGCGTCCTCCGCGCGGGCGAACAAATTCGATGATCGCATTCGCCCATATACTTTATCATTGAGCAAACTTTGACCCTGTACCGCCCAGTCAGCAGACACATTCCAGCCAATCAGCATACCGTGCATGTGCATGAGCCGTTAAGGTCATGTTACATGCAGCATTCTAAATCATTATAAGGGTTCATTCACATGCCGGTAAGTGTTTTGCAGATCCTCAAAACACGCACACCGGCAATGTGCATTCTCCAATTTGCGGACCGCACATCGCCGGAACTATAATAGAAAATGCCTAATCTTGTCCGCATTTGCGGACAAGAATATAGCATGTTATATTTTTTGGTGGAAACGGAAGTGCGGATGTGGAAGTGCTGATCCGGAAATGCGGATGCGGACAGCGCATAGTGTCCTGCCTGCATAAATTCCATCCCCATTGGAGATGAATGGGTCTGCACCCGTTCTGCAAAATTGTAGAACGGATGAGGACCCATTTTGCGGACGTGTGAATTGAGCCTAATGCCGTGGGTCTATGTTATAGGAGCAGCATTCATGATGGAAAATACCTCTGACACAGACTACGCCTATGTAAAATTAGCCAGGCAGTATGTTCATCTGAACAATGCCAAATCCCTGCGCTATGCTATACTGTAGCGCATATTATCTCAGTAAGCTGCTGTTTCCACATTCAAATGCTGAAAAAGATAACAACTTAGCACTTAGGGTGATTTCAGTTATTTGATCAGTTATTTCTATCAGTTATTGAGAGCCAAAACCAGGTGCAGGTCAAAACACAGAGCAGGTGGAGATCTTTACCTTATACCTGATCTTTGAGTTGGCTTCATTACTGGTTTTGGCTCACAATAACTGATGGGAATAACTGATCAAATAACTGAAGTATGAACTCACCCTTAGATGAAATATTTGCTGTACCACGTGCATTTGTGAAGATTTTTTAGGACACCTAGGTCAGACATCTTCATTTAAATAAATACAATAGCTGAAGTGTGGCACCAAACCCTATTGGTTATTAAGGTGGAGATTTATGAAGGTGTGTGCCTAGTAATTATGTTGAAAGAATAGGAGCGACTGAGGACATAGTTAAATAGTTACATAGTTAATACGGTTAAAAAAAGACACAAGTCCATCAAGTTCAACCAAGGGAAAGGTGGGGACGTGAATCCCAGAAGGAAGTGAGACTCAGATTTCTACACATTTTCATAAGCATTAATGTGCACTTTTAAGAATTCATCTAAACCCTTTTTAAAACTGTCCACTGTTCCTGCTGTGACCACGTCCTGAGGAAGTCTATTCCACAGCTTCACAGTTCTTACAATAAAGAATCTTTGACACTTTTGGAGACTGAACTTTTTATTCTCCAGTCGGAGGCAGTGCCCCTTGTCTTTTGAGCACATTTTAAATGGAACACCTTATTTTTTGTATGGCCCATTTATATATTTGTCCAAAAGTACCGTAGTTTTTATTGAGATTTTCTTAGTGTATAGTAGTGTTGATCACGAATTTTCGAATTGAAAATTTTAATCGCGAATATCGGCACTTCGAGAATTCGCGAATATTTAGAATATCGTAAAATATATTCGCAATTGTGAATCTTCGTTTTTATGCAAATTTTCGCAAGCAAGAAAATAATGTCATTATTTTCTGATTGTGAAAATCCGCTTAAAAAATTTGCATACATTTGCATAAAAATTCGCATAAATTTTGCATAAAAATTTGCATAAACTGGCATTTAAAAGCTACCCTTTAAATACCAGTTTATGTGAATTTTTATGCAAATTTTATGCGGATTTTTATGCAAATATATGCGAATATTTTATGCGAATTTTCGCAATCAAGAAAATAATGACTGGAGATTACGAATTTGCAAATTTTCGAATATATGGTAAATATTCGCCCAAATATTTGCGAAATATCGCGAATTCGAATATTGCCCCTGCCGCTCATCACTAGTGTATAGTACACTTTGAACATAAAGGTAGATTTATGTTATTACAAACAATGTTAAAACATTTTCTTGCTGTTTTGTTACAATATATATTGATAGTATAATTGGTCGTATTTATGGATTCGTATAACTTTGTTACAGCATGTTAACAGAATAGGAAAAGGAATACATGAATCAATTACCATATAACATGGTAGAACTCAACAGAGTGGGTGGATGGTCGTGTTTAATGAAAGTGGTGAGAGAGATCCCGAATGGGTGTTTAACTTTTATTTGGGAAATGTGTTAACCAGCATTTCAGCCTTTTTTGCATTTGTGGCCATTTCCGAGTTGCCAGGCAAAAGCTTGTTCTGCAATATAGTTGTTCGACACTGTAGAGATAATGTCATTTATCTCTGGAATGTATGTTGTTTTCCAATATTTGGCTATGAGAAGTCTTCTACCGATTGCGATGTGACAAATCGGAGATCTCCAGCTTGTTGGAAGGTTTTCTAGACCAATGTTCAGTAGAATCAACTCTGGAGTAAGGACATTCTTTTTCCCTGTAATTATGACCAGGAGATTTTCCAAGTCTTTGCCCAGTTTTTTTAGTCTGGGGCAGGACCAGAATATATGTTTAATTGTCCCCACTCCACCACAGTTTCTCCAGCACTGGCCAGAATGGTCTGGATAGAAGTCGTGAAGCTTTCTTGGTGTGAAGTACCATCTGGAGTGCATTTTGTATATTTGCTCTCTATGCGAGATACAAGTAGTTGCTTTGCGGATATTATTGGATAGTGTCTCCCACTCTTTAGGATGGATAGTTTTTCCAAGTTCAGTCTCCCATTTGCTATGTGAGTGTAAAGTGGCAAATTGGGAGTCTTTATTGTATATGTCATACAATTCTTTAGTGGATTCTTTCTTGTTTTGTCTTGGATTTGTGATTAAATCCGATATGTTGCTAGGGAAGCAGGTATCTTGTGTGGGGAATTTGTCGAAGTGATTTATGAGTTTTTGGTAGGTGTTAATTTCTTTCAGCTCTAAGTTATACTGGTCTTTAAGGGAGTCAAAACTTTTTATTTTCTCTTTTTCCATGACATTGTGTATGAATGATATACCCTCCATTTATATATTTGTATAGGTTAATCATGTCCCCCCTTAGACATCTCTCCTCAAGACTAAATAAATTCAATTCTTTTGATCTTTCCTTATAACTAAGATCCTCCATGTGCCTTATCATTTTAGTTGTTCTCCTTTGTACTTTTTCCAGCTGCAGAGCGTCCTTTCTATGAACTGGTGCCCAGAACTGAACTGCATATTCCAGATAAGGCCGCACCAATGCTTTGTAAAGTGGTAATATCATATCCCTGCCCCGCGAGTCGATGCCTCGTTTAATGCATGACAATATCCTGGTGGCCTTAGAAGCAGCTGGAGTCACGTAGCGCCGCCCATCACTCTACTCTGATTAGTGTAGGGATAGGATGCAGCTGCTGTGAGGGCGAGATTAGGCAGGGAAAACTCAGCAAAACCACTTAATGAAGTGATCGATCTACAGCTGTGAATCATTCAATTTCTGTTAGTTCATTGCTCACTGGTATTTAGGCTGCCCAGAGCGTTTTTCTGTCACTTTTTTCTAGGGTGATCGGCGGCCATTTTGCGATCTTTTGGTGCACCAGCACATGTTTTGAGCTGCCACCAAGTTCAACATACATTTTTGGGTTCAATAGTAGGCTTTTTTTGCAATATCCTACACCAGGGGTTGTGCTTATTGTCACACCTTGAAACAAAGGATAGAAATTGCTATATTTTATTGAGGGGTGAAATTCAATTGCCAAAATACCAATCCCCTAAATCAGTGGTTTCAGCTGTTGCTGGCCAAGTGTAATACTGTCTGTCAAAGGATAGATTTTTTTCTGGGGTGAAATTCAGTTACCAAAAAAGAAATAATGTAAATCTGGTGTTCCAGCTGTGACTGGACATATTTCATAGTGTCCGTCATAGGATATATTATTTTCTGCGGTGAAATTCAGTTGCCAAAATAGAAATACAGTAAATCTGGTGTTCCAGCTGTGACCGGACAAGTTTAATAGTGTCCGGCAAAGGATACATTTTTTTCTGGGGTGAAATTCAATTGCTAAAATAGCAATATCCAAAATCTGGTGTTCCAGCTGTTGCAGGCTAAGTGTAAATCTGTCTGTTAAAGGGTATATTACAGACAGCGTGCAACTCCAAGTCTATTTCTTTCCGTTAAAGGGTATATTACAGTAAGTATAAAAATACAGCATAATCCTCTACATTTGCAAACACTGTTTTGCATCTCTAAGTGTATTTCTTGCCGTTAAAGGGTATATTACACATAGTGTTAAAATACAAGTGCTAAAAGCCTAATCCTACATATTTTTTCACACGCTACTGTGCATCTCAAAGTGTAAATCTGTCCGTAAAAGGATACCTTTCATCCAGGGCCTAAATACTAGGCCTACAATTGATATTCCCCTAAATCTGTGGTTACTGTGGTGCCTGGATAAGTGTAATACGGTACATAAATAGATAGCCAGATAGTGTTAGGTGCCTGTAAAAAAAGGCCTGAATTTGAATTCAATACGTTGGGCCAAATAATTTTTTTCTTATTGTGGTGAACGGTAACAATGAGGAAAACATCTAGTAAGGGACGCGGACAAGGACATGGTCGTGGAATTGTTAGTGGATCATGTCGGCGCTAGTCAATTGGGTGGCCGACAGTGGATCCAGCACGTTCACAACATTATCTCTTACCCACTTTTCTGCAGAAAGCAGACAGGTGGCGCTTGAAAACCAAGCCCATCAGTCTGTCACATCACCCCCATGCATATCAGGGAAACTGTCTGAGCCTCTTATGCTGTTTGAAGACTCTGCTGGCAGGGTTTCCCAAGGGAATCCACCTAGCCCTTCCCCAGTGGTGGAAGACATAGACTGCACTGATGCACATCCACTGATGTTTCCTGATGATGAGAACATGGGAATACCACCTCATCGGAGTCCGCACGTCTCTGATGATGACGAAACACAGGTGCCAACTACTGCGTCTTTTTGCAGTGTGCAGACCGAACAGGAGGTCAGGGAGGAAGACTGTGTGGAAGACGATGCAGGGGACGAGGAGGTCCTAGACCCCACATGGAATGAAGGTCGTGCCACTGACTTTCATAGTTCAGAGGAAGAGGCAGTGGTGAGACCGAGCCAACAGCGTAGCAAAAGATGGAGCAGGGGGCCAAAGCAGAACAGCCGCCGACAAGAGATTTCCCTGTTACTGGCCACCACCACCAGGGACCAAGCATTCTAAAGGCAGCTTCAAGGAGTTCCCTGGCATGGCACTTCTTTAAACAATGTGCTGATGACAAGACCAAAGTGGTTTGCACGCTGTGCCATCAGAGCCTGAAGCGAGGCATTAACGTTCTGAACCTTAGCACAACCTGCATGACCAAGCATCTACATGTAAAGCAAGAACTGCAGTGGAGTAAACACCTAAAAAACAAGGAACTCACTCTGGCTCCCACTGCTCCCTCTTCTGCTGCTGCCTTGGCCTCTTCCTCCGCCTCGGGAGGAATGTTGGCACCTGCCGCCCACGAAACAGAGGATGTGCTAGCAACACCCCCACCTCCGTCACCAAGCATCTCCACCATTTTACAAGGCAGCGTTCAGCTCTCCATCTCACAAACCTTGGAGAGAAAGCGTAAATTCCCACTTACCCACCCTCGAGCCCTTGGCCTTAATGCCAGCATTTCTAAACTACTGGCCTTTAAAATGCTTTCATTCAGGCTGGTGGACACAGACAGCTTCAAACAGCTGATGGCGATGGCTGTCCCGCATTATGTGGTTCCCAGCCGCCACTACTTCTCCAAGACAGCCGTGCCTTCCTTGCACAACCAAGTATCCGATAAAATCAAGTGTGCATTGCGCAACGCCATCTATGGCAAGGTCCACCTAACCACAGATACGTGGACCAGTAAGCACGGCCAAGGACGCTATATCTCCATAACTGCACACTGGGTAAATGTAGTGCCGACTTGGCCCCAGGCGCAGAGTTGTTTGGCGCACGTTCTTCCGCTGCCAAGTATCGCAGGGCAGCATTCTTTGCCTCCTGTAGCCACCTCCTCCTACTCAGCTTCCTCCTTCTCTTCTTCCACCTGCTCATCCAGTGAGCCACACACCTTCACCAACAACTTCAGCACAGCCCGGGGTAAACGTCAGCAGGCTGTTTTGAAACTCATATGTTTGGGGGACAGGGCCCACACCGCGCAGCAGTTGTGGCGAGGTATTGAACAACAGACCGACGAGTGGTTTCTGCCAGTGGGCCTCAAGCCCGGCCTGATGGTGTGCGATAATGAGCGAAATCTCTTCACAGCTCTGGGACTAGCCGGTTTGACGCCCATCCCTTGCCTGGCGCATGTGCTGAATTTGGTGGTGCAGAAGTTCCTTCACAACTACCCCGATATGTCAGAGCTGCTGCATAAAGTGCGGGCCGTCTGTGCCCGCTTCCGGCATTCCCATCCTGCTGCTGCTCGCCTGTCTGCGCTACAGTGTAACTTTGGCCTTCCCGCTCACCGCCTCATATGCGATGTGCCCACCAGGTGGAACTCCACCTTGCACATGCTAAAGAGACTGTGCGAGCAGCAGCAGGCCATAGTGGAGTTTCAGCTGCAGCTCGCATGCGTCAGTCGCACTGCGGAACAGCACCACTACACTACCAATGACTGGGCCTCCATGCGAGACCTGTGTGCCCTGTTGCGCTGTTTCGAGTACTCCACCAACATGGCCAGTGTCCAGTGGCGATGACGCTGTTATCAGCGTTACAATACCACTTCTATGTCTCCTTGAGAAAACACTTAGGGCGATGATGGAAGAGGAGGTGGCCCAGGAGGAGGAGGAGGAGGAGGAAGAGGGGTCATTTTTAGCACTTTCAGGCCAGTCTCTTAGAAGTGGCTCAAAGGGAGGTTTTTTGCAAAAGCAGAGCTCAGAGCCCACTACTGGAGGACGAGGATGAGGAGGTGGAGGAGGATGAGGATGAAGCATGTTCACAGCGGGGTTGCACCCAACGCAGCTTGGGCCCATCACTGGTGCGTGGCTGGGGGGAAACAGAGGACGATGACGATACACCTCCCACAGAGGACAGCTTGTCCTTACCTCTGGGAAGCCTGGCACACATGAGCGACTACATGCTGCAGTGCCTGCGCAACGACAGCAGATTTGCCCACATTTTAACGTGTGCGGACTACTGGGTTGCCACACTGCTGGATCCCTGGTACAAGGACAATGTGCCCACCGTGAACACAAAATAACAGCATTTTAGAAAAAAGAAATCATGTTTCAATGTCTCAATAGTCTGAGTGCTATTTTTTTATATTTTTTTGATTGATTGTCTTATGTAGCTGCTAATTTTTTGCGGGATAAGATGTTGGTTTGATTGATACTATTTTGGGAGGCATACGTCTTTTTGATCGCTTCGTATTACACTTTTTGTGATAATTTTTTTGTTTTTTTTATGGTGTTCACCTGAGGGGTTAGGTCATGTGATATTTTTATAGAGCAGGTTTTTATGGACGCAACGATACCTAATATGTGTAGTGTATCTTATTTTTTAAAATTTTATTCAGTGATAAAAGTGTTTTTTTATTTTTTTTTATTTTTTTTTACCAAAACCCACTTGGTTCTTAAAGATCCAGTGGGTCTGATGTCTGTATAATACATATAGTCTATATAGTGTACTGTACTGTATTTTTAACTTTGCAAAGTCCGATCAGACTTCTGCCTTTAGCAGAAGTCAGATCAGACTTGCCATTACCATGGAAAGCAGGACGTCTCTGAAGGCGTCCTGCTGCCATGGTAACCATTACCCGCTGCCAGGACAGAGCAGCGGGTGATGGGGAGGGAGGGGAGCCCCCTCCCTTTGTGCTCCCATCAAGAATCTGGGGCTGCAAGGGCACAGCAGCCCCCGATAGGAGAGGTAGGGAGCTCCCTCCCTGTTAACCCCTTCCATACAGCGGTCCATACAAACCGCAATATGGAAGGGGTTAAACGGCTGGCATCTGTACAAGCACAGATATCAGCCATTTTAGCAGAGTGTCAGCAATGTGCTGACACTTTGCTAAAGCCACTGGACCACCATGGATTTTTAGAGAGGAGGCGGGCGGGGAATCGCTGCCCACAATGAGCGCCGCCCGCCGCACCGTCTTGTTCCGATCACCGCCACCTGCGCAGCGGTGATCGGAAATTTGCAGGGCGTACGGATCCTGAAGTACCAGGACGCATCCGTAAGAGGTAAAAGAATTGTGATATAAAATAAAACTTGTTTTTTCGCACAGCTTGTCTGCACACCATACTACTGGATGTGGAATACCATAATCATGGTGGCTGTTCTCTTTGTTGTTTCATATCTAGTTCAAACCATGCTTTCTTTACTACTGTACCTATAATTTGAGATGAGCGAATCGAAGCTGACAAAGTGGAATTCATTTAGAATTTCAGGAGAAACTCGATTCGCAACGACTGTGAACTTCCTTGCGCTTCATGATAAAGAATTGCAATTTTGCTAAAATTACGTCTACACATATGAGGACTGAGGACATGGGCAAGGAAATCTGGGAAGGCGAGATCACCCAGATTGACATGCCTGCATGCAGCGAATCAGCATCCAGCCAGCCAGCCCTGTGATGACACAGCCCTATATATACGGCGGCAATAGTACAGTCAGAAATTGTGATATAAAATAAAACTTGTTTTTTCACGCAGCTTGTCTGCAGGGACAGAAGTGTGAAGGCGCTAGGGACAGCAAGTGGAAAAACAATTGTGGAAAAAAAGACAGAAAAAATGATTTATAAGTGCAGGGAAAGGATAGTGATAGGGAGGAATAATTTCACAGCAGGGAGAGATGTCAGAATGCGCTAGGAGCATTTATAGGAAAGTAATTTACAAGTGCAGTGAAAGATTATTTGGGGATCCAAATAGTCATTAAACAGCTCTGTCATTCCAGCTTTTTGTTATTGGGCTGCAAGTGTTATGTTGAAAAGCCTTTAGAGGCTTATATCTGCGACAACCGCAGCTTCCTCCGCTAGGCGGGCAAGTAGTGATGAGGAAAGTGGCACCGGAGCTTGTGTTGCGTGTGGTCAGGCTTCTGACCCAGAGGCCGTTGGGGAGGACAACAGTGATGTGCAGACAATACTCGATGATGATGAAGCCGATTGCACTTGGGAGCCAGGTGAGCCATCAGGCAGCGGCTGACCCATCAAGTCGCTAGCGTGGCCGGAGTCAGCAGGGTGGCAGCAGTGGAAGGTCAAGAGTCAAACAAGCTCGGGGTAGACCACCCGCTTTGCAGCAGCCTACCTGCATGGAAAGGAGTGGTGCATGAGTTCACGGAAGCAGCAACTGTAGCATTCAGCCAGTGAGTAGTGTTGGGGGGAAAATCAGGTACTCGGCGGTGTGGCAGTTTTTGGTGACGCTGCTGGAGGAGGTCAACATGGCCATATGTAGAATATATGGGCAACGCTGGTGATGCTGCAACATATGCAGCGTCACCATAAAGTGGCCTGGGAGAACCATGGCTCCGATGTGGTGGTCCAGCCTGCTGCAGCTACCGCTACTTCACCCAGTTTCAGCCAGTAAAGGCTGCACCACCTCAGCCGAAGGGAGCTGTCAGTCAATCCCATCATCTGCTGGTCCAGATGCTCCTGCTCCTACTCTTCGTCAGTCTTTCTGTCAGCAATTGATCACCGAAGCGATTGCCAACAGACAACAGTATGCGTGCACACATCCAACGACGCAGAAGATGAACGTGCTTCTGGCGCCCTCTGGTGGTGTGCTTGGGGTACTGCGCCTGCAGTTCCCTCCATTAGCTAGGACCTCCTTCACATTCAGTGGCGCCCCCAGGTATTTAAAAAAAATAAAATAAAAAAAATAAATGTACATATACATAATTGAAAAGAAAAAAAAAAAAAATATATATATATATATATATATATTAAAAAAAAAAATTCATCCAGGTTAAATTCATGCATCATGACGGCCTACGCTTAGCCGCCCGCTTCGTCCTCACGTAGTTCGCAACTCAGTAGTTCGCCTCGTTCGACATTCATACTGGTTACACGCACGCTCCTCGGCAACATAAAATTTCGCCTCATCCCGCTCGCCTCCTCCATGTTCACTTAGGTTGTTATATCAATTTTTTCCACAGGATACATTTCCAGTTCACATCGATTCTGGTCAGTTCTCCTCCAGGTAGTATCTCAGCTCACAAATTTCAGGCCCAAACCCCCCCCCCCCCCCACCATCACCTTTCTTATCGCCAAAAAATTTCGGTTTCCCCAGGTGCCATTACCATCACCACATTCAGCGGGTAAGTCAAACTATTAATCGCCGGGTAGTTAATCACAAGGTGTCACCGCGTGTCATCACTTCTGCTGTCGCATGCGGACACTCATCACTGTTCAGTGGTGGGTTATCACTCGGGGTCCCGGTCGAGGGTCAGGTCACCCAGCCTTACTATCACCAATTTTATTTGCAGGAACATGTCTCATGCGTCGGACATAGTGTAGGCTTCGGTCGAGAAAACGCTACCCGTATGTCGGAAAGTGGCAGCATTCCCTCATTGCGTAGCTGGACCGTCACCAAATTAATGGCGGAACTTACTAGAAGAGGGATTCCATTCTCGGCATCGGCCAGAAAGGCAGAATTATATCGCCTCCTGATGTCCAATCCAGGCCGCAGCGACAAAGACGAAGTGTCCATGTCCACGCTTCAAACTTCACTAACCCAGCTCCACGTCATGATAAACAACCTCCCTGCTTCAGTCACGGATATCCAATCCAGACTCGAAACAGTGGAGGCCCGTGGAGCCAGATCCCCGCCCCAAGCCAGGATCAGGCCATTCCTTCTACATCAGCAGCAGCCGGTCCCGGTACGACCATGTCAGTTCCCAACATCACCCCAGCCCACTTCATTCCAGAAAACATTAAAAAAGACATCCTGGAGGGCAGGGATGCCAACCTGGCTTCACTATTAATCGCCACCAGGGATTTCACGGACAACAAGGTCATCGCCTGTGGCGACGTTTCGGTAGTCCTTAGAGGCCGCGATCTCAGACTAAATAGGAAGCTCACCATCCCCGAGTTCGTCCTGGCCTTCAGTTTGTATCGGGACGTTATATGTTCAGTTCGGCCCGACCGCAGAGAAGAATTAGATCTGTATCTATTTAGAGTGACAGAGCTGGGGTACAAGTACAGTGGGAGTGCATTTTATGATTACCACTGTTCATTCTCTGCTAAAGCCGCCGCAGCCCTGAGTCAATTTCAGTTCACCACAAACTGGGCCAATATCGACACGGAAATCATTTGTTGCCATTTCGCGGGTCTGAAAGCCCCAGCCTGCTCTCTGTGCCAATCCATCTACCACACTGCGGAATGGTGCCACAAAGCGGCTTCCAGTGTCGATAGGGGCCTTCCCCTACAGCTGCCAGGGCCCTCCGAGCCTCCTAAATTAGCAGGTCTGGTCGACAAATTAGGCAGGCCTATCAAACACCTAGGTCGGTCCCAGATCTGTAATAACTACAATTTTTCATCTTGCAATTACGGTCAGTGTCGTCTCTTACATGTTTGTATCAACTGTTTTAGGGCCCATCCCAAGACGGTCTGCTCATTAAAATCTGATAAGTCCTACCTTAGTGTAGTGGATAGTGATTGTCTCCTATACTTCCTCCGGAATCATCAAGACCACAGTTTTGTGCTTTTCCTCATATCAGGACTCAGGTCAGGGTTTCATACCGGATTTATCACCTTGCCTGAGTCTTCATATGAGTGTCGTAACCTTTTGTCCGCAGAGAATAATCCAGAATCCGCTGATAATCTCATTTCCGCTGAATTAAATAAAGGATTCTTGATTAGAGATGAGCGAACACCTGGATGTTCGGGTTCGAGAAGTTCGGCCGAACTTCCCGAAAATGTTCGGTTTCGGGATCCAAACTCGACCCGAACTTTATCCCGAACCCGAACCCCATTGAAGTCAATGGGGACCCGAACTTTTAGGCACTAAAAAGGCTGTAAAATAGTCCAGGAACGGGCTAGAGGGCTGCCAAAGGCAGCAAAATGTAGGTAAATCCCCTGCAAACAAATGTGGATAGGAAAATGAATTAAAATAAAATAAAATAAATAAAATTTAACCAATATCAATTGGAGAGAGGTCCCACTGCAAGGAATCATGCGTCATATCACTCAACACTGGAGAAGGCCACTTTCAGTTATTTCGGCCCAGCACTCAGACAGAGGAGAGAGGTCCCACAGCAAAGAATCATGCGTCATATCAACCACCACCGGAGAAGGCCACTCTCAGTTATTTCGGCCCAGCACCCAGACAGAGGAGAGAGGTCCCACAGCAAGGAATAAGGCATCATATCACCCACCACTGGAGAACGCCACTCTCAGTTATTTCGGCCCCACCACCCAGACAGAGGAGAGAGGTCCCTCAGCAAGGAATCATGTGTCATATCAACCACCACCGGAGAAGGCCACTCTCAGTTATTTCGGCCCAGCACCCAGACAGAGGAGAGAGGTCCCACAGCAAGGAATCATGCGTCATATCAACCACCACCGGAGAAGGCCACTCTCAGTTATTTCGGCCCAGCACCCAGACAGAGGAGAGAGGTCCCACAGCAAGGAATAAGGCGTCATATCACCCACCACCGGAGAAGGCCACTTTCAGTTATTTCGGCCCCACCACCCAGACAGAGGAGAGGTTCATTCAACTTTGGGTTGCACCGCAAGATCATGGTAAAGTTAAAAAAAATGAGGATTCAATGAAGAAGTGCCCCGGAGTACAAGAATACATAGTTGAGGGGGAGGCAGTTATAAATGTCTATTCTGCACAAGGGAGGGACAGGTCCTGTGGGATCCATGCCTGGTTCATTTTTATGAGCGTCAGCTTGTCCACGTTGGCTGTGGACAGGCGGCTGCGTTTGTCAGTAATGACGCCCCCTGCCGTGCTGAATACACGTTCAGACAAAACGCTGGCCGCCGGGCAGGCCAGCACCTCCAAGGCATAAAATTCTAACTCTGGCCACGTGGACAATTTGGAGACCCAGAAGTTGAATGGGGCCGAACCATCAGTAAGTACGTGGAGGGGTGTGCAGACGTACTGTTTAACCATGTTAGTAAAATGCTGCCTCCTGCTAACAAAACTTTTCCACATTTCTGCCATGCTAACCCTGCCCTCAGAGGAGCTGGCCGTGACACAGCTGCGTTGGAGACCTCTTGCTCCTCCTCTGCCTTAGCCTTGGGCTTCCACCTGTGCCCCTGTGACATTTGGGAATGCTCTCAGGAGCGCCTCTACCAGCGTGCGCTTGAACTCACGCATCTTCCTATCACGCTCCAGTGCAGGAAGTAAGGTGGGCACATTGTCTTTGTACCAGGGATCCAGCAGGGTGGCAACCCAGTAGTCCGCACACATTAAAATGTGGGCAACTCTGCTGTTGTTGCGCAGGCACTGCAGCATGTAGTCACTCATGTGTTCCAGGCTCCCCAAAGGTAAGGACATTGCTATTTTGGCAAGTGAATTACACCCCAGAATAAAATATATGTTTTGGCGGACACTATGAAACCTGGCCTGCAACAGCTGGGACACCAGATTCAGGGTATTGCTATTTTGGCAGATTAATTTCACCCCAGAATAAAATATATGTTTTGACGGACACTATGAAACCTGGCCTGCAACAGCTGGGACACCAGATTCAGGGTATAGTGTTGAGCGCGAATATTCGAAAAGCGAATTTTTTTAGCGAATATCGGCACTTCGCTAATTCGCGAATATTTCGAATATAGCGCTATAAATTCGCTATTTCGAATATTCGTTTTTTTTTTTTTTTTTTTTTAGTTATATTTTTTTCTTTCCCTCTTCCCAACAGTAGTTCTTACCTGTCCTGAGGATTCCTGGCTTCCTGGCTGCTCTAGTCAGTGCCCATTGCCGCTTCTGCCGACTTCCGTGCTCATGGAGCGTCCCCATCCATGGGAGAATCTACATATACTAAAATGTACTGTCGGTTTGAGGAATTACGTTGAAATCGCAATGCGATTAATTCAAGTTATATTAATCGCATTGCGATTTTAACTTAGAGCTGAGTTTATAATGGGTCAGCTTGCTAGAATGAGCGAAGTTAGCAATTTGGAATATAGCAGCACTGCTAAGTTGAATTCGCAATGCGATTAATTTAACTTGAAGTAATCGCATTGCGATTTCAACTTGGCACTGCTAGTGCTATATTCCATATTCGTTAATTCTAACCTATGTAAGAAAGCAGTGCTAAGTTGAAATCGCAATGCGATTACTTCAAGTTAAATTAATCGCATTGCGAATTCAACTTAGCAGTGCTGCTATATTCCATATTCGTTAACTTCGTTCATTCTAGCAAGCTGACCCATTATAAACCCAGCTCTAAGTTGAAATCGCAATGCGATTAATATAACTTGAATTAATCGCATTGCGATTTCAACGTAATTCCTCAAATCCGACAGTACATTTTAGTATATGGAGACGTTCCCATGGTGATGGGGACGCTCCATGAACACAGAAGTTATGGTTGGCTTGGTAGAATTAGCGAATAGCGAATATGACGAATGTATTCGTCATATTCCTCAAAACGAAGATAGCAGTATTCTACATCTTCGTTTTAGCAACCTATTCGTCAACCTCGCTAATTCTAGCAATCAAATAGGAAGGTTGACTATAGAGACAGCTGTGTTAAATTCGCTATGCGATTTTTTTTTTTTTAATAGAATAATTATATTACTTGATATAATTATTATAATTATTCTATTTATTAAAAAAAAAAAAATCGCATAGCAGTAACTACAGCTGTCTCTATAGTCAACCTTCTATTGATTGCTAGAATTAGCGAGGTTGGCGAATAGGTAGCTAAACGAAGATGTAGAATACTCGTTATCTTCGTTTTGAAGAATAGGCGAATACATTCGTCATATTCGTCATCCTCGCTAATTCTAGATATGAAACCAATAGGAAAGTAGCCTTAAGTACAAATCGCAATATGCGATTATTTAAATCGCATGTTAATCGCGATAACTAGAAAAAATGACGAATATTCGATTTCGACGAATATGAAACGAATATTCATTCGAATATTCGCGAATTTCGTCGAAATCGAATATGGCACCTGCCGCTCATCACTATCAGGGTATTGCTATTTTGGCAAATTAATTTCACCCCAGAACAAAATATATGTTTTGGCGGACACTATGAAACCTGGCCTGCAACAGCTGGGACACCAGATTCAGGGTATTGCTATTTTGGCAGATTAATTTCACCCCAGAATAAAATATATGTTTTGACGGACACTATGAAACCTGGCCTGCAACAGCTGGGACACCAGATTCAGGGTATTGCTATTTTGGCAGATTAATTTCACCCCAGAACAAAATATATGTTTTGGCGGACACTATGAAACCTGGCCTGCAACAGCTGGGACACCATATTCAGGGTATTGCTATTTTGGCAGATTAATTTCACCCCAGAACAAAATATATGTTTTGGCGGACACTATGAAACCTGGCCTGCAACAGCTGGGACACCAGATTCAGGGTATTGCTATTTTGGCAAGTGAATTACACCCCAGAAAAAATTATATGTTTTGGCGGACACTATGAAACCTGGCCTGCAACAGCTTGGACACCAGATTCAGGGTATTGCTATTTTGGCAGATTAATTTCACCCCAGAACAAAATATATGTTTTGGCCAACACTATGAAACCTGGCCTGCAACAGCTGGGACACCAGATTCAGGGTATTGCTATTTTGGCAAATAAATTTCCACCCCAGAATAAAATATATGTTTTGGCGGACACTATGAAACCTGGCCTTGAACAGATGGGACACCAGATTCAGGGTATTGCTATTTTGGCAGATTAATTTCACCCCAGAACAAAATATATGTTTTGGCGGACACTATGAAACCTGGCCTGCAACAGCTGGGACACCAGATTCAGGGTATTTCTATTTTGGCAAATTAATTTCACCCCAGAACAAAATATATGTTTTGGCGGACACTATGAAACCTGGCTTGCAACAGCTGGGACACCAGATTCAGGGTATTGCTATTTTGGCAAATTAATTTCACCCCAAAACAAAATATATGTTTTGGCGGACACTATGAAACCTGGCCTGCAACAGCTGGGACACCAGATTAAGGGTATTGCTATTTTGGCAGATTAATTTCACCCCAGAACAAAATATATGTTTTGCGGACACTATGAAACCTGGCCTGCATCAGCTGGGACACCAGATTCAGGGTATTGCTATTTTGGCAGATTAATTTCACCCCAGAACAAAATATATGTTTTGCGGACACTAGGAAACCTGGCCTTCAACAGCTGGGACACCAGATTCAGGGTATTGCTATTTTGGCACATTAATTTCACCCCAGAACAAAATATATGTTTTGGCGGACACTATGAAACCTGGCCTGCAACAGCTGGGACACCAGATTCAGGGTATTGCTATTTTGGCAAATTAATTTCACCCCAGAACAAAATATATGTTTTGACGGACACTATGAAACCTGGCCTGCAACAGCTGGGACACCAGATTCAGAGTATTGCTATTTTGGCAAATTAATTTCACCCCAGAACAAAATATATGTTTTGGCGGACACTATGAAACCTGGCCTGCAACAGCTGGGACACCAGATTCAGGGTATTGCTATTTTGGCAGATTAATTTCACCCCAGAACAAAATATATGTTTTGGCGGACACTATGAAACCTGGCCTGCAACAGCTGGGACACCAGATTCAGGGTATTGCTATTTTGGCAAGTGAATTACACCCCAGAAAAAATTATATGTTTTGGCGGACACTATGAAACCTGGCCTGCAACAGCTTGGACACCAGATTCAGGGTATTGCTATTTTGGCAGATTAATTTCACCCCAGAACAAAATATATGTTTTGGCCAACACTATGAAACCTGGCCTGCAACAGCTGGGACACCAGATTCAGGGTATTGCTATTTTGGCAAATAAATTTCACCCCAGAATAAAATATATGTTTTGGCGGACACTATGAAACCTGGCCTTGAACAGATGGGACACCAGATTCAGGGTATTGCTATTTTGGCAGATTAATTTCACCCCAGAACAAAATATATGTTTTGGCGGACACTATGAAACCTGGCCTGCAACAGCTGGGACACCAGATTCAGGGTATTGCTATTTTGGCAAATTAATTTCACCCCAGAACAAAATATATGTTTTGGCGGACACTATGAAACCTGGCCTGCAACAGCTGGGACACCAGATTCAGGGTATTGCTATTTTGGCAAATTAATTTCACCCCAAAACAAAATATATGTTTTGGCGGACACTATGAAACCTGGCCTGCAACAGCTGGGACACCAGATTCAGGGTATTGCTATTTTGGCAGATTAATTTCACCCCAGAACAAAATATATGTTTTGGCGGACACTATGAAACCTGGCCTGCATCAGCTGGGACACCAGATTCAGGGTATTGCTATTTTGGCAGATTAATTTCACCCCAGAACAAAATATATGTTTTGGCGTACACTATGAAACCTGGCCTGCAACAGCTGGGACACCAGATTCAGGGTATTGCTATTTTGGCAGATTAATTTCACCCCAGAACAAAATATATGTTTTGCGGACACTAGGAAACCTGGCCTTCAACAGCTGGGACACCAGATTCAGGGTATTGCTATTTTGGCACATTAATTTCACCCCAGAACAAAATATATGTTTTGGCGGACACTATGAAACCTGGCCTGCAACAGCTGGGACACCAGATTCAGGGTATTGCTATTTTGGCAAATTAATTTCACCCCAGAACAAAATATATGTTTTGGCGGACACTATGAAACCTGGCCTGCAACAGCTGGGACACCAGATTCAGAGTATTGCTATTTTGGCAAATTAATTTCACCCCAGAACAAAATATATGTTTTGGCGGACACTATGAAACCTGGCCTGCAACAGCTGGGACACCAGATTCAGGGTATTGCTATTTTGGCAGATTAATTTCACCCCAGAACAAAATATATGTTTTGGCGGACACTATGAAACCTGGCCTGCAACAGCTGGGACACCAGATTCAGGGTATTGCTATTTTGGCAAGTGAATTACACCCCAGAACAAATTATATGTTTTGGCGGACACTATGAAACCTGGCCTGCAACAGCTTGGACACCAGATTCAGGGTATTGCTATTTTGGCATTTTAATTTCACCCCAGAACAAAATATATGTTTTGGCGGACACTATGAAACCTGGCCTGCAACAGCTGGGACACCAGATTCAGGGTATTGCTATTTTGTCAAATTAATTTCACCCCAGAACAAAATATATGTTTTGGCCGACACTATGAAACCTGGCCTGCAACAGCTGGGACACCAGATTCAGGGTATTGCTATTTTGGCAGATTAATTTCACCCCAGAACAAAATATATGTTTTGGCGGACACTATGAAACCTTGCCTGCAACAGCTGGGACACCAGATTCAGGGTATTGCAATTTTGGCAATTGAATTTCACCACAGAAAATAATCTATCCTTTGCCAGACACAAGACAGTATTATACTTGTCTAGCCAAAGCTGGAACACCAGATTTAGGGGATTGGTATTTGGGCAATTGTATTTAACCCCTTAGAAAAAGCGGGAAGTAATCGACGAACAACGAACCCGAACTTTATTGAAAATGTCCGGGTTCGGGTCTGTGTCCCGTGACACCCCAAAATTCGGTACGAACCCGAACGATGCTCGAACTGTTCGCTGAACACTATTCTTGATCGGTCCCTTTTCTTCCCCGCCATTCGACAGATGGAGAGTCAGCCCCATTGACATCGTCACTGGCAAATTTAATAAAAAAGAGAGATTAATAATTGATTTCTCAGCCGCACATGGCAGCCCTATTCCCAGCCTTAATTCCCTCATCCCATCCGAAGAATTCGGCATGAAATATTCCTTCATAGACCAAGCCATCGCCATCTGCAAAAATGTATATTTACTGTGCAAGCCTTCAACAAGATTATTAATGCATTATTATGTGTTGTTATATTTATACGCTAGAAATACGTATTTGCAATGAAACTCTTTATAAGGGTCCATTCACACATCCATAGTTCTGGGTCCCCATCCGTTCCACAATTTTCATTCATTCAAAGGGGCCGCAAAAGATGTGGACAGATGTGTTCCGTTCTGATGCCCTGAAAAAAAGATAGAGCATGTCCTAATCTTGTCCACGGACAAGAATTCTATCATAGGGCCAGCCATGTATGGTCCGCAAATTGTGGAACACACAAGGGCCGGTGTCAGTGTTTTGCTGATGTGCAGATTGCGGACCGCAACACACTTACGGACAGGCGTCTGAATTAGCCCTAAGCCACAGAGGAATGCTTTAAAAAGGCAAATCATGAATGGAACATTATACTGGTACAATTGCACCCCCTAGTGTATTATCTGAATCCTGTAATTTAAAGGTAAACTAAAACTTGAAATGGTAAGGCTAGTTGCAGACTAGTGAATAGTGAATACGGCCGGACAGAGCCTAACAAACTAGCAAACCTACGTCATTGCCAGAGTGCGTAGAGGTCCTGCAGGCTGTTTCCTACTACATCTCTTAAATACTAGTGTGCAACTAGCCTAAGAAGCAAGGTCAAATAAAAAATAAAAATTCTGAAAAGCATGGGCATGATCTTACTCCTTTATGAAATTCCTGTTTGCAGATGTATTGTTTAGCTTATCAATATACAACTTGGGGGACAATTTAGAGCAGTTATGGCCAACTTGTGGCTCTCCGGCTGTTGCAAAACTACAAGTCCCAGCATGTAAAGACTGCCTACAGCTATCAGCCTACAGCAGGGCATGGTGAAAATTGTAGTTTCACGACAGCTGGAGAGCCGCAGGTTGGCCAGCTCTGATTTAGAGCAGTGTTTATAACAATAATCTTTATTTAATAGTGTCAACATATTCCACAACACTGTATAATTCATACATTAAATAGTAGCAAACTAATTAACAAATAAAACAATATAAGTGAGAGCCTTGATCAAACAACAGATTTGAAAATTTTAAACATCCCCTTTCCTGATTTTACATATAAAAGTAAGTAAATAATAAGAAAATAAAATTGGCACGACTGAATGCAAACATGTCTGAACTAGTAAAATACAAGCATATTTATCACACACTGTGAACGCTGTAATAGCAACTAAATTCCAAATGCTCCGATATCTATTTTTTGTCACCTCACTCCCTGAAAATATTAAATAAAAAGTGCTAAAAGAAAATGTATGTACCCAAAAGATGGTAGAAACAATAGCGCTAGCTCTGCTAATAAAAAGCCCTTACATAGCTGTAGATTTTATCAAAGTATTTTTTAAAAGTAGTAAACATATAACATTGATAAAAAATTAAATAAATGATTAAATAAATTTGGTATTGCTTTGGTATGTTTGCAATGGTCCAGACTAAGGCCTAATTCACACATCCATAGTGTGTTGCGGATCCGCAACACACCTTGCCACCAGCCCCATAGAGATGCCTATAGTTGTCCGCAATTGCCGGCAAGAATAGGACATGCTCTATATTATTGCGGAGCCGCCGGCCAGAAGATCTGCGGCGCCCTCCGCAAATGCGGATGTGGAGAGCACAGTGGGTGCTCTCCGCATCCATCACGTCCCCATTCAAAATGAATGGGTCCGCACCCGTTCTGCAAATTTGCGAAACGGGTGCGGACGAACATTGTGGACGTGTGAATTATGCCTTAGGCCTCTTTCACACGAGTGTGACGGATTGGCTCCGGATACGTTCAGGGTGCATTCAGTGAAGCTCGCACCATTTTGCAAGCAAGTTCAGTCAGTTTTGTCTGCGATTGCGTTCAGTTGTTCATTTTTTTCAGCCTGGTGCAATGCGTTTTGATGCATTTTTCACACTCACTTGCAAACAACTTGCTTGCAAAAGATGGTAGAAACAATAGCGCTAGCTCTGCTAATAAAAAGCCCTTGCATAGCTGTCGATTTTATCAAAGTATTTTTTAAAAGTAGTAAACATATAACATTGATAAAAATTTAAATAAATGATTAAACAAATTTGGTATTGCTTTGGTATGTTTGCAATGGTCCAGACTAAGGCCTAATTCACACATCCATAGTGTGTTGCGGATCCGCAACACACCTTGCCACCAGCCCCATAGAGATGCCTATAGTTGTCCGCAATTGCCGGCAAGAATAGGACATGCTCTATATTATTGCGAGCCACCGGCCAGAAGATCTGCGGCGCCTCCGCAAATGCGGATGTGGAGAGCACAGTGGGTGCTCTCCGCATCCATCACGTCCCCATTCAAATGATAGGTCCGCACCCGCTCTGCAAATTTGCGAAACGAGGTGCGGACGAACATTGTGGACGTGTGAATTATGCCTTAGGCCTCTTTCCCACGAGTGTGACGGATTGGCTCCAGATACGTTCAGGGTGCATTCAGTGAAGCTCGCACCATTTTGCAAGCAAGTTCAGTCAGTTTTGTCTGCGATTAGGCCCAGTTGTTAATTTTTTCAGCCTGGTGCAATGCGTTTTGATGCATTTTTCACACTCACTTGCAAACAACTTGCTTGGAGATGCAATGCATTTTTCACGCAGCCCCATTCACTTCTATGGGGCCTGGGCTGCATGAAAATGCAGAATATAGAACATGCTGCGATTTTCACGAAACGTAGAAGTGATGTGTGAAAACAACGCTCCTGTACACAGACCTATTGAAATGAATTGGTCAGGATTCAGTGCGAGTGCAATGTGTTCATGTCACAAATTGCACCCACATGGTGAAAGGAGCCTAAGGTTGATTATCCAAAGTGGACTTTATCCGAATTTCAGGGGAAATTTGATCAACTTTCCCGGAAATGGCGGGGAAAAAAATCATACTAACCTCATCCATTTCAGCATGAAGAATTCACCACGGGTATCTTGATTGAAGATCCCTCTCGAAATATCACCGGTTAGCGTGATGACATAATCACACACTGCATGAGATTTCGCGTGGGATCTTCAATCAAGATCTCAAATGGTGTGTTATTTTTTTTTACCGATTAACTCCTGATAAACCTCATTTTACATCTCAGATGACGTGATTATCGATAGACGCTGCATCTGAGGGATTTAATAATCAGGGAGGCGCCATTCCCCGTCATTTCGCCCGCAATGCATTATGTGATGGAGTTATTTGTCTTGAAGCAAATTTCTTTGTCAAATTCGGTAAAGCAGCTGAATTGATTTTTTAGTACTGACCTGCAGAATAAGGTTATTTTTAGCTCAAAGTGAATGTTGTAAAACTAGTTTCTTCCCACAAAGATTTTATTCAATGTATTAATACAAGATTTGGTAAATTGAATGGTGTGATTAAAGGCTCATGCACATGACCCTATATATTTTGCGGTCCACAAAAAATGGATCCGCAAAAAATATGGATGACATCCGTGTGCATTCCATATTTTGCGTAATGGAACAGCTGGACCCTAATAGAACAGTATTATCCTTGTCTGTAATTAATTTTTTTTGCGGAACAGAAATACGGACATACGGAAACAGAATGCACACGGAGTAATTCCGATTTTTATGCCATCTACAGGCTTAGTATCTGCCCCAGTGTGTAAAACATAATGTTATAAGGCTAGATAAAGTGATGCCTGGTGCCGAAGGGGGTTAAGACTGAGTTATTGTAAAGAGTTCTTTAAAGAGCACATCGTTTTGTGCAAGCTCCATTGAATTGTGAAAGTTTCAGAAATGTCTTCAACAAATCTGCCGTATTTAAATTCCCCCATAGGGCTATGTTCAAGCAATGATTATTTGAGATGAAAAAATTATAAGAGAATCCATGGCAGACATGCTGGAAAAGGGGTGGACTTCATAGGAAATGGATGTTGCCTAATATACCACATATAGAGGGAGATTTATCATGCCTGATAAGTGGTATTAAAAAGTCACATTTATGGCTTTTAATTGCGACTTTTAAAGCATCTCTCCCTTTTTCGCCATCCTCACCCCTTTTTGAAATGCGGCATAGCAAAGGAGGGGAAGCGGCGTTACCAGCTGCCGCAACAAATTTAACTTCATTTACGCCAGTGTATACGAGGGGCGAGATTCCCGTATTGAACCCCCAGAATGTCCCCCACTCTGGGTGTTAGCGGGAAACTCGTGTGGAACCTTATGTACCCACTACTTGATAAGGGTTACCACCTGTAGGTGGATAACTTTTACACTAGTATTCCCTTATATCAGGCCCTCTACGCCAGATCCACATTCGCTTGTGGGACCGTGCGGAAAAATCATCGCAGCCTCGCTACCCACCCCTCCAGGTACCTATCCCCAGGGGTGAGACCTGTGCCCTTACCAGTGGAAACCTGTTGCTGGTCAGGTGTAAGGACAAGAGGGATGTCCTTATGCTGAACACAATCCACGGTAACAGCACCACCCCGTCTCTGTGCGAGGTACCACGGCAACGGTCCTCAAGCCCGATTGTATTGTCGACTAGAATCGGTATATGGGTGGAGTTGATCTATCTGATCAAGTCCTCCAACCATATAATGCCATGCGGAAAACCCGGCATGGTACAAAAAGGTTGCGGTCTACATGGTGCAGGTTGCCATGTACAACGCTTTGTACTGTTCGAGCGCTGGCAGCACAGGGACATTAATTCTATGAGGCAGTCCTCAAGGAGCTGATGTTTTCAGACCGGGAAAGAGCAGGTCGGAGTACCTCGGGAATTAGAGAGGCCCGGATCGTCCCTGGCCAACATTTTCCAGGTGTGATCCCCCATACTGGAAAGAAGGGAAGAACCCAAAAAAGATGCAGGGTCACCACCACTCAATGTGACACTTGCCCCAATCATCCGGGCCTCTGCGTTATCGGTTGCTTCAGGGAGTATCACACTTCCATGGAGTTCTAAATTTTTATAATTCCCTACAGTCCCCTAGAAAATATATAAAAAACTATGGCTCTCAGACTTTGGAGACACAGAAACAACTTTTCTTTTTTCCTAAAATGTTTTTAGTTTTTGTGCTCAAACTGCAACCCTCCAGATGTTGTAAAACTACAACTTCCAGCATGTCCAGACAACTTACAGCAGGGCATAAAAAGTGCTAAAAGAAAATGTATGTACCCAAAAGATGGTAGAAACAATAGCGCTAGCTCTGCTAATAAAAAGCCCTTACATAGCTGTAGATTTTATCAAAGTATTTTTTAAAAGTAGTAAACATATAACATTGATAAAAAATTAAATAAATGATTAAATAAATTTGGTATTGCTTTGGTATGTTTGCAATGGTCCAGACTAAGGCCTAATTCACACATCCATAGTGTGTTGCGGATCCGCAACACACCTTGCCACCAGCCCCATAGAGATGCCTATAGTTGTCCGCAATTGCGGGCAAGAATAGGACATGCTCTATATTATTGCGGAGCCGCCGGCCAGAAGATCTGCGGCGCCCTCCGCAAATGCGGATGTGGAGAGCACAGTGGGTGCTCTCTGCATCCATCACGTCCCCATTCAAAATGAATGGGTCCGCACTCGTTCTGCAAATTTGCGAAACGGGTGCGGACGAGCATTGTGGACGTGTGAATTATGCCTTAGGCCTCTTTCACACGAGTGTGACGGATTGGCTCCGGATACGCTCAGGGTGCATTCAGTGAAGCTCGCACCATTTTGCAAGCAAGTTCAGTCAGTTTTGTCTGCGATTGCGTTCAGTTGTTCATTTTTTTCAGCCTGGTGCAATGCGTTTTGATGCATTTTCACACTCACTTGCAAACAACTTGCTTGCAAAAGATGGTAGAAACAATAGCGCTAGCTCTGCTAATAAAAAGCCCTTGCATAGCTGTCGATTTTATCAAAGTATTTTTTAAAAGTAGTAAACATATAACATTGATAAAAATTTAAATAAATGATTAAACAAATTTGGTATTGCTTTGGTATGTTTGCAATGGTCCAGACTAAGGCCTAATTCACACATCCATAGTGTGTTGCGGATCCGCAACACACCTTGCCACCAGCCCCATAGAGATGCCTATAGTTGTCCGCAATTGCCGGCAAGAATAGGACATGCTCTATATTATTGCGGAGCCACCGGCCAGAAGATCTGCGGCGCCCTCCGCAAATGCGGATGTGGAGAGCACAGTGGGTGCTCTCCGCATCCATCACGTCCCCATTCAAAATGAATGGGTCCGCACCCGTTCTGCAAATTTGCGAAACGGGTGCGGACGAACATTGTGGACGTGTGAATTATGCCTTAGGCCTCTTTCCCACGAGTGTGACGGATTGGCTCCAGATACGTTCAGGGTGCATTCAGTGAAGCTCGCACCATTTTGCAAGCAAGTTCAGTCAGTTTTGTCTGCGATTGCGTTCAGTTGTTAATTTTTTTCAGCCTGGTGCAATGCGTTTTGATGCATTTTTCACACTCACTTGCAAACAACTTGCTTGGAGATGCAATGCATTTTTCACGCAGCCCCATTCACTTCTATGGGGCCTGGGCTGCATGAAAATGCAGAATATAGAACATGCTGCGATTTTCACGAAACGTAGAAGTGATGTGTGAAAAACAACGCTCCTGTACACAGACCTATTGAAATGAATTGGTCAGGATTCAGTGCGAGTGCAATGTGTTCATGTCACAAATTGCACCCACATGGTGAAAGGAGCCTAAGGTTGATTATCCAAAGTGGACTTTATCCGAATTTCAGGGGAAATTTGATCAACTTTCCCGGAAATGGCGGGGGAAAAAAAATCATACTAACCTCATCCATTTCAGCATGAAGAATTCACCACGGGTATCTTGATTGAAGATCCCTCTCGAAATATCACCGGTTAGCGTGATGACATAATCACACACTGCATGAGATTTCGCGTGGGATCTTCAATCAAGATCTCAAATGGTGTGTTATTTTTTTTTACCGATTAACTCCTGATAAACCTCATTTTACATCTCAGATGACGTGATTATCGATAGACGCTGCATCTGAGGGATTTAATAATCAGGGAGGCGCCATTCCCCGTCATTTCGCCCGCAATGCATTATGTGATGGAGTTATTTGTCTTGAAGCAAATTTCTTTGTCAAATTCGGTAAAGCAGCTGAATTGATTTTTTAGTACTGACCTGCAGAATAAGGTCATTTTTAGCTCAAAGTGAATGTTGTAAAACTAGTTTCTTCCCACAAAGATTTTATTCAATGTATTAATACAAGATTTGGTAAATTGAATGGTGTGATTAAAGGCTCATGCACATGACCCTATATATTTTGCGGTCCACAAAAAATGGATCCGCAAAAAATATGGATGACATCCGTGTGCATTCCATATTTTGCGTAATGGAACAGCTGGACCCTAATAGAACAGTATTATCCTTGTCTGTAATTAATTTTTTATGGAACAGAAATACGGACATACGGAAACAGAATGCACACGGAGTAATTCCGATTTTTATGCCATCTACAGGCTTAGTATCTGCCCCAGTGTGTAAAACATAATGTTATAAGGCTAGATAAAGTGATGCCTGGTGCCGAAGGGGGTTAAGACTGAGTTATTGTAAAGAGTTCTTTAAAGAGCACATCGTTTTGTGCAAGCTCCATTGAATTGTGAAAGTTTCAGAAATGTCTTCAACAAATCTGCCGTATTTAAATTCCCCCATAGGGCTATGTTCAAGCAATGATTATTTGAGATGAAAAAATTATAAGAGAATCCATGGCAGACATGCTGGAAAAGGGGTGGACTTCATAGGAAATGGATGTTGCCTAATATACCACATATAGAGGGAGATTTATCATGCCTGATAAGTGGTATTAAAAAGTCACATTTATGGCTTTTTAATTGCGACTTTTAAAGCATCTCTCCCTTTTTCGCCATCCTCACCCCTTTTTTGAAATGCGGCATAGCAAAGGAGGGGAAGCGGGCGTTACCAGCTGCCGCAACAAATTTAACTTCATTTACGCCAGTGTATACGAGGGGCGAGATTCCCGTATTGAACCCCCAGAATGTCCCCCCACTCTGGGTGTTAGCGGGAAACTCGTGTGGAACCTTATGTACCCACTACTTGATAAGGGTTACCACCTGTAGGTGGATAACTTTTACACTAGTATTCCCTTATATCAGGCCCTCTACGCCAGATCCACATTCGCTTGTGGGACCGTGCGGAAAAATCATCGCAGCCTCGCTACCCACCCCCTCCAGGTACCTATCCCCAGGGGTGAGACCTGTGCCCTTACCAGTGGAAACCTGTTGCTGGTCAGGTGTAAGGACAAGAGGGATGTCCTTATGCTGAACACAATCCACGGTAACAGCACCACCCCCGTCTCTGTGCGAGGTACCACGGCAACGGTCCTCAAGCCCGATTGTATTGTCGACTAGAATCGGTATATGGGTGGAGTTGATCTATCTGATCAAGTCCTCCAACCATATAATGCCATGCGGAAAACCCGGCATGGTACAAAAAGGTTGCGGTCTACATGGTGCAGGTTGCCATGTACAACGCTTTTGTACTGTTCCGAAGCGCTGGCAGCACAGGGACATTAATTCTATGAGGCAGTCCTCAAGGAGCTGATGTTTTCAGACCGGGAAAGAGCAGGTCGGAGTACCTCGGGAATTAGAGGGCCCGGATCGTCCCTGGCCAACATTTTCCAGGTGTGATCCCCCATACTGGAAAGAAGGGAAGAACCCAAAAAAGATGCAGGGTCACCACCACTCAATGTGACACTTGCCCCAATCATCCGGGCCTCTGCGTTATCGGTTGCTTCAGGGAGTATCACACTTCCATGGAGTTCTAAATTTTTATAATTCCCTACAGTCCCCTAGAAAATATATAAAAAACTATGGCTCTCAGACTTTGGAGACACAGAAACAACTTTTCTTTTTTCCTAAAATGTTTTTAGTTTTAGTGCTCAAACTGCAACCCTCCAGATGTTGTAAAACTACAACTTCCAGCATGTCCAGACAACTTACAGCAGGGCATGGTGGGAGTTGTAGTTTTACAACATCTGGAGGGCCACAGTTTGAGGATGCCTGTTTTAGTGTCTCCAAAGTCTGAGAGCCATACATATTGGGCATCACCGCGTGCGTAAAAATCTGCTCTATAAAAATAAAATTTGACCCAACCCCTCAGATAAACAGCGTTAAAAAAATAAATAAAAAATGAGTAAAAAAAAGCAATTTTTAGTCAAATAACATCACAAAAAGTGTAATAGCAAGCGATCAAAAAGTCATATGCACCCCCAAATACCAAATAGGGCTAATAAAATCGCCATCTCATCCCACAAAAAATGAGCCCCTACATTAGACAGTCACCCACCAAAAAAAAAATTGTAGCTCCCAGGCTATGGAGATAGTAAAATTATTTAATTTTTGTTCCTAAAATGATAATATTGTATAAAATCTAAACAAATTGTATAAAGTAGACATATTAGGTATCGCCGCGTTCATATCAATATGCCCTATAAAGATAACATTTGACCCAACCCCTCGGATAAACAGTGTTAAAAAAAAAAGTGCCAAAACACTCATTTTTAGGCAAAATTTCCATTTCAATCTATTTTTTCCGGTAATAAAGCAAGGGTTAACAGTCAAACAAATCTAAATATTTATTGCCCTGATTCTTTAGTTTGCATAAACACCGCATATGTGGTCGTAAATGGCTATATAGCCACACGGCAGGGCATAGAACGAAGGGAATGCCATATGGTTTCTGGAAGGCAGATTTTGATGGACTGGTTTATTTACACCATGGCCCATTAGAAGCCCCCCTGATGTAGCCTAGACTAGAAACTCTAAAAAAGTGACCCCATCTATGAAACTACACCCCTCAATGTATTCAAAAATTACTTTACAAACTTTATTAACCCTTTAGTTGTTCCACAAACCTTAATGGCGAAAGGAGAAACAATTTTAGAATTACATTTTTTGTTACCTTGCCTCAAAAAAGTGTAATATAGAGCAACCAAAAATCATATTTACCCTAAAATAGTACCAAAAACAACCACCACCGTATCCTGTAGTTTCCTAGATGGGGTCACTTTTATGGAGTTTCTACTCAAGGGGTGCAGCAGTCCAGCAAAATCTGCCTTCCAAAAACCATATGGCGCTCCCCTTCTTCTATATCCTGCCATTTAGCCAAATAGTAGTTTAGGACCACATATGGGGTGTTTCTGCAAACTAGAGAATCAGGGCAACCCATATTGAGTTTTGTTTGGCTGTTAACCAATTTTTTCCAGTAATAAAGTAAGGGTAAAAATTGAAAATTTTCCAAAAAGTTGAAATTCCAAAATTGTTTCTCCATCTGCCATTAACTGTTGTGGAACACATAAAGGGTTAACAAAGTTTGTAAACCCAGTTTTGAATACCTTGAGGGGTGTACTTTCTTAGATGGAGTCACTTTTTTGGAATTTCTGTTTTTGGGTGCATCAGGGGGGCTTGCAATAGGACATGGTGTAACAAAAAACATTCCTGCAAAATCTGCCATCCGAAACCCATACGGCGCTCCCCTCCTTCTATGTCCTGCGGTTAGGCCAAACAGTAGTTTAGGACCACATATGGGGTGTTTTTGCAAACTAGAGAATCAGAGCAACCCATATTGAGTTTTGTTTAGCAGTTAACCCTTGCTTTATTGCTGGAAAAAATTGATTTTATTGGAAAATTTTCTTAAAAATCAAAATTCTAAAATCTTACCTCCATTTTCCATTAACTCTTGTGGAACACCTAAAGGGTTAACAAAGTTTGTAAACCTAGTTTTGAATACCTTGAGGGGTGTACTTTCTTAGATGGAGTCACTTTTTTTGAATTTCTGTTTTTGGGTGCATCAGTGGGGCTTGCAATAGGACATGGTGTAAAAAAAAAACAGTCCTGCAAAATCTGCCATCCGAAACCCATATGGCGCTCCCCTCCTTCTATGTCCTGCGGTTTGGCCAAACAGTAGTTTAGGACCACATATGGGGTGTTTTTGCAAACTAGAGAATCAGGGTAACCCATATTGAGTTTTGTTTGGCAGTTAACACTTGCTTTATTACTGGAAAAAATGGATTTTATTGGAAAATTTTCTAAAAAATCGAAATTCTAAAATCTTATCTCCATTTTCCATTAACTCTTGTGGAATACCTAAAGGGTTAACAAAGTTTGTAAACCCAGGTTTAAATACCTTGAGGGGTGTAGTTTCTAAAATGGGGTCATTTTTGGGTGGTTTCTATTATGTAAGCCTCACAAAATGACTTCAGACCTGTACTGGTCCATAAAAAGTGGGATTTGGAAAATTTCTGAAAAATTTCTAAATTTGCTTCTAAACTTCTAAGCTGTGTAACATCCCCAAAAAATAAAATGGTGTTCCCAAAATGCTCCAAACATGAAGTAGACATATGGGGAATGTAAAGTCATCACTTTTTTGGGGGTATTACTATGTATTATGCAAGTAGAGAAACTGAAACTTTAAAATTTGCTAAATTTTCCCAATTTTTTGTAAATATTGTATTTTTTTACACAAAAAAATTAAGTTTTTTGACCCAATTTTAGTAGTGTCCTGAAGTACAATATGTGATGAAAAAATAATCTCAGAAGGGCCTAGGTAAGTAAAAGCGTTTTAAAGTTATTCACACTTAAAGTGACAGTGGTCGGATTTTGAAAAAATGGCCTGGTCCTTAAGGTGAAATAGGGCCGTGTCCTTAACTCCTTAAGGACACATGACGTATGGGTACGTCATGTGTCCAGTCCCTGAAGATGGCGCCCGCTCCTGGCCGCTGCGGGCACCATCGCTGCGGGGGTCCGGCTGATTCCTGTAGCTGACCCCCGCAGCTGATGATCGCGGTCGACAGCGCTGCCGACCGCGACCATTTAACCCCGCAGATGCCGTGATCAATTCTGATCACGGCATCTGCACGCGCTAAAACCGAAAGTAAAACTTTCGGCAGCGCTCTGGCTCCCCCTAGTGGTGATCGGGAGAATCGGAGCGCTGTAAGGGATAGCCTTAACCCTTTCATTCAGCTTGAGGCTATCACTTACTATTTCCTATGGAGCCCTTGTTAGCAATAGGGCTTCATAGGAAAGTAGTAAAATGCTAATAAACTCCAATACAAGTGTATTGGAGTTTATGATAGAAGCAATCAGGTAACTGATTTATATAGGTCCCTATGGGATCTATATAAAAGTGTAAAAAAAATAAAAAAATAAAAAAAATAAATAAAAAAAACCTAAAAATTTAAATCACCCCCTTTCCCCAAAATTAAAATAAAATAATAAAAAATAAAAAATACACATCATGGGTGTCGCAATGTGTGAAAACGCCCATAGTATAAAAATATAAAAATATATTTCCCATACGGTAAACAGAAAACGGAAAAAGCGCCCAAATGGCCGATTTGCCGTTTTTGGACGCTTCATTTCCTCAAAAAATTCAATAAAAGCGATCAAAAAGTCCTACACACCCCATAATGGTATCAACTAAAAGTTAAGATCGCCCGCAAAAAATAAGCCCCCATACAACGCCATACACTTATTTACAAATACGTTATAGCGGTCAAAACATGGTGACAAAAAAAAATAAATATTTTTTCCACTTTTGAATTTTTTTTCACTATCAAAACGCAAGAAAAGCTATACATATTGGGTATCGCCGGATTTGTTCCTACCTGTAGAATAAAACTAAATGGTCAGTTTTATCGCAAATCAAACGTCGTAATTTAGAAACCCGTAAAACTGTGGTGAAATAGCTTTTTTTTTGCAATTTCACCCCATTTGGAATTTTTTTCCCGCTTCCCACTACACCGTATGCATTATTAAATGATGGCGTTGGAAAGTACAACTTGTCCCGCAAAAAATAAGCCCTCATATGGCCATGTGAACGGAAAAATAAAAAAGTTATGGCTCTTGGAAGGCATAGAGCGCAAAACGAAAACGCAAAAATGAAAAAACCCTGTGTCCTTAAGGGGTTAAGGGGTTAAGTTCCATGGAAATGTACATGCCGAGATAACATTGCATCTCCCACAACAGGGGTCCAGTAGCTTGTCATCTGAAATACCAGAAGATGAAGAATATATGATGAGCTATAACTCATCTCTGGTACAATTCCCATACTAATCACTTTAATAATTGCATTCTGTATAATTTAGGCAATAGTGTCCTATTTTCAGGCCAAACACAGTAACAGTGCCCCCTTACTGCCCCATATTAGTGCTTTCTTCACAGTATGGTACCCTTTGAGTGCATTATTTTTTGGGCGATTGTCTAGTGTGGGGCTCATTTCTTGTGGGATGAGGTGACGGTTAGGTTGGTACTATTTTTGGGGGGCATACACATTTTTGATCGCTTGTTGTTGCACTTTTAGGCCTCTTCACATGGGCCTCACGTTTGACGCCCGGATAAGAGGTGGGTGCATTGCGGGAAAATGCGCGATTTTTCCACGCGTGTGCAAACTTTTGTAATGAAATCCGGTTTCGGGTTGAGTATTCTGTAGATTTTATTATTTTCCCTTATAACATGGTTATAGGGGAAAATAATAGCATTCTCAATACAGAAAGCTTAGTAAAATATGGATAGAGGGGTTAAAAATAAAAAACTTAACTCACCTTAGCCTCTTGATCGCGTAGTTGCGATCTCTTCTCTTCTTGACGTCTAAAGGACCTGTGATGAGGTCACTGAGCTCATCACATGGTCCAATCACATGGTCCATCAACTACGCGATCAAGTGGCTAAGGTGAGTTAAGTTTTTTATTTTTAACCCCTTAATCCACATTTTAAAAAGCATTCTGTATTGAGAATGCTATTATTTTCCCTTATAACCATGTAATAAGGAAAAAAAAATAAAGATCGGTTCCCGTCTCTTAGCAACCATGCGGGAAAATCGCACTGCATCCGCACTTGATTGCGGATGCTTGCGATTTTCCTGCAGCCCCATTCACTTCTATGGGGCCTGCGTTCCGTGAAAAACGCAAAATATACAGCATGCTGTGATTTTCACGCAACGCGTGAAAATCACCCCTCATGTGCACAGCCCCATAGAAATGAATGGGTCCGGATTCAGTGCGGGTGCAATGCGTCCACCTCACACATTGCACCCACGAGGAAATCATGCCCGTGTGAAAAGGGCCTTAGTGATGTTAGGTGACCAAAAAATGCCTTTTTTAACATTGTTTTTAATTTTTATTTTTTACAGTGTTAACCTGAGGGGTTAGGTCATGTGGCATCTTTATAGAGCCGGCTGATAAGGACACGGCAATACCTAATTCCTATTTTTTACAATTTTTTTTTACTTTATTTTGGGAAATGGGCGCTTTTTTTGTTACTTGAAACTTCAATTTTTTTTTTTACTTTATTTTTTTAACTTCATTTTTCACTTTATGTTTTGTCCCACTATGGGACTTCAAGATTTAGGGTCTGATCCCTGTATTGTGCTGTATTGAACTGTTAGTGGGTTACACTGTAAGACGCTAACAGTTGCCTAGGAGACCCAGCCCTGGGGCTGGATCTCCTGGGCTTCCGTAGCTGGCAGTCCCGATGCCTGTTCAAGGCATCGGGGCTGCCATAGCAAACATCGGGTCCTTGTCACCGCAGCACGGGGACCTGATAGGGATGTAGAAACTGCCATAAACTTCCTGTATGCCGCGGTCAGCGTGACCGCCGCATACAGGGGGTTAATCCGCCGGCATCAGTGTTTTCACCGATGCTGGCGGATACAGCAGGGGTCCCGCTGTCAGTATCAGCCGGGTCCCTGCTGCTGATCGCGGAGAGAGGAGTGGGGCAGCGCATTGACGAGAATGCTCATCCTAGTGCATTAAGTAGCCATAAGTTAGGACGAGCATTCTCGTCCTAGGTCCTGGAGGGGTTCATTGAGAAAAGTTAAACTGCTTTGCATATTCAAAAATGCATTTCCATCCAACCTGTCATAATATGATGCAATTTTCTCTTTTTAGTCTGTCGCATTAAAGATATAAAAGTATAAAAAGGTTGCAGTTTTGTTAATGCTGCTTGCAGCTTGGGATTCCATATTATTTTAGGAGTTTTGCCTTATCCCCATCGCAAATAAATTATCTCCTATCACAAAGATTTTGATCTATAGATAGTAGTATAAAAGTCAAACTAATACTATCATACAGTGAACAAATAATACCATTTAGTGCCCAAATAATGCTGCAATACCGGACTCACATAAAAGTGCCATGCAGTAAACAACAATTACCTTCATACAGTGCCTAAATAATAGATCCATAAAGTGTCCAAACATTATCCTCAAACAGTGAGTGAATAAAAGAATATTGGTAGTACCCCTGTTCAGGAAGTAACTGCAAATATTTGGTTTATAAAGTTATTTCATGTTTGCACTGTACACCAGCAGGTGAGGTATGGTCGGCATCAGGAATGGGGCTAACAACCCCATTTCACCCCTCTTGGTAGTAGTTAGATGGTCCAACTTCCTGCCATGAATGGTCAGTGTTAGTTAGGACGTCAAGGAGTGAGGAAGTACATCCTACTGGTCCTGCTACAATGCCTCAGGGACCAGAAAACGAATCTGTGAGATAAATACTCCAGAGAGACTGTGAAGACAAAACTATAGATATTCTGCAAAACTACAGTGTTACAGTCAGCATAGTGACTAGCAACAATAGCTATCCAGACTGCTGCAGGTGAGGGACTATGGTTCAGACAACTTTCACCTTACATTACATCCAGACCAGGGCAGTTCAAAAAAAGCCCACATTACACAGTGGATATCTACAGCCACAATTGCCAGTTTGTAGCTGTTAGCCAGAAGTTAATAAGAAAGACATTAGCAAGAAAGCATGCCAAAGAAATCATCTGCCATTTTGCCAGGCACCACACCTCATCATCTGGGAAGAGAAATAGCATTGTGTACAAACTACTGCGGGATGTACTTCAACTTCTATTATTCACGAAGTAAAGCAGGGATGCTCAACCTGCGGCCATCCAGCTGTTGGAAAACTACAACTTTTATCATGCTCTAATAGCTGTAGACTGTCCAGGCATGCTGGAAGTTGAAGTTTTGCAACAGCTGGAGGGCCGCAGGTTGGGCATCCCTTAATTAAAGTAAGACTTTTAGGCCCCTTTCAAACCGGCGTGATTTCCACGCGGGTGCAATGCGTGAGGTGAACGCATTGTACCCGCACTGAATCCGGACCCATTCATTTCTATGGGGGTATGCACATGAGCGGTGATTTTCACGCATCATTTCTGCGTTGCGTGAAAATCACAGCATCCTCTATATTGTGCATTTTTCACACAACGCAGGCCCCATAGAAGTGAATGAGGCTGAGAATCGCAAGCATCCGCAAGCAAGTGCGGATGCAGTGCGATTTTCCCGCATGGTTGCTAAGAGACGGACTGACTTTATATTTCCGCATACATGGTTATAGGGACATATCATTATCAATACAGAATGCTTTATAACATGGATTAGTAAGGATAAAAATCAACTCACCATCCATCAATCAGAAGTTGCATCTTTTAAGCAATAGCTTCCAGATTAAAGGACTGTGGTGACGCACATACTATGGTGATGGACCATGTGATTGGACCATGTGATGAGCTCAGTGACGTCATCACAGGTCCTTAAGCCGGCAGCTAATGCTTAAAGAAGACAGAAGAGATCGCAAATACGCGATCAAGTGGATAAGGTGAGTTAATTATTTTTTTTAACCCCTTAATCCACATTTTACAAAGCATTCTGTATTGAGAATGCTATTATTTTCCCTTATAACCATGTTATAAGGGAAAATAATAAAATCTACAGAATACTCAACCCAAACCCGAACTTCAGACATGCCGATTTTTCCCACGCACGTGCAAAACGCATTAAAACGTTTTGCACTTGCGCGGGAAGTTTCACGGATTTTCCCGCAACGCACCCGCCTCTTATCCGGTCAGCAAACGTGAAGCCCTTGTGAAAGAGGCCTTATTGTTCAACTTCTGATCTTATACCACTTTGTTATTGTAGCGACCCCCAGGGAGCAACAAATTGAGGAAGTACACCCATCAGGACAACTACCACTCTCATTCTCTGAACCGGATTCTCAGTGTGTGTATGTGTGTGTGTGTGTGGGGGGGGGGTGGGGGTGGTGACAGTGTGCTGTGCTGGGCCAGGGGAGGTGTGACATGCCAGTAAAACATGGCCTGCCTGCAATCTCTGACATGTGTGCTGAAAGTTGCTGACCCCAGCTATTGCTTCCTTTTGTACATATTAATTATAAGACTATGGGGGTCATTTATCAAACGTGTGTAAAGTATAACTAGCTTAGTTGCCCATAACAACCAATCAGATTCCACCTTTCATTTTGGACAGCTTATTTGGAAAACAAAAGGTGGAATCTGATTGGTTGCTATGGGCAAGTAATCCAGTTCTACTTTACACCAGTTTCATAAATGACCCCCTATGTTTCTACTGTTGATTGGAATCAAAAATAGCAATGTATATTATCAAATTATAAATCTATATTATCACATTATAACATTTTTTCGTTTGCAGATCTATTTACAATTTTACAGATTGCACAACTGGCTACCTATTTATTTGTCTATTTTGCAAATCTTGAATCAGTGTTAGTGTTGGGCACGAATATTCGAATCACAAATTTTTATTGCGAATCGAGAATTCACAAATATTTAGAATATAGTGCTATATATTCGTATTCACAAATATTCTAGATTTTTTTTTTTCCTCTGAACCCATGACCCTCCCTGCTTCTTGCTTGTGGGCCAATGAGAAGGCTGCAATGTCTTTGTCAGAGCTTAGTAACATCCCTAGCAACAAATAGAAAAGTTGCCTACCCCTTACTATATAAGAACCTCCCCAGCGGTCATTTTCTGCTGTTTTTTGCAGTTCTGAGAGAGACAGCAGTGTCATTGCTGTGCTCTGTGCTTTGATGTGTCACATTACATTAGATAGTTTGTTAGTTAGCTGATATATATATATATATATATATATATATATATATATATTACAGATAGTTAGTGGTAGATAGTCAGTGTAGGTTAGATCGTGATATAGTGTAGCTGTGCAGGGTGTTAAGTAGTGTGATAGGTTGCTGTCCATACATACATGCTACATACATAGTGCTGTAATGTCACAAGTTGACATCAATACTTAGTGCACCAATCACTAATATGTAGTCAGACCTGCTAAAATGTGAAGTTGCACGTATTGCGCAAAAATATGTGCATCATTATTTGCCGATTTGCGCAATCACAAATATATCGGAGCACTCTATCTGCATATAAAGCTATTGTAATGTTCTGCCGTGCCAACCATTTTCTCCAGTCTCAGCAAACTTCTAGCAGCTTGAAAAATGTAGCAATAGTGACCCACACCTGTATTGCATGCATTACGCAAATATTACATTGCCGATTTTCATAATCAAGAAAATAATTGCGAATTCGCAAAATCGCAAATTTATGACGAATATTCGCCCAAATATTTGCGAAATATTGCAAATTCTAATATTGCCCCTGCCACTCATCACTAATCAGTGTATGGTATAATGGAGGTGAGAACCACTAGTGTGAGTGTTTATCATATAGGGTAATAGACTCTTGTGCCTTGATGTATCATTCCTTCATTCCAGAAGTCTGGCTTCGGTTTTATAATGTGGGTGGAAAAGTCCCCATGGTTAGCTATGCTAATGAGTTTCACTCCAGATTTATTATTGAGACTTTTTTTAAAAGTCGTAATGAAAGTCACAGTCTCACTCCGATAGGAGGGTAGAGTAGGAAAACTGGAGTAGCCTCTCTAGGCAATGCTACTCCTTCTTTGTCTTTCTGCTTATTCCACAAGAGGTTATTTCATATTGCAGTTTTTCTCCTCTGATTGAGACTAGAGATGACAGAATTGATCCTAAAATTTGGAAATTCTACCCTATTAAAAATAAAATCTAAATTTTGTGTGATTTAATTTGGGAGAAACGAGGAAAGAGAGTATAGACCTTTTAAAATCAAACTTTAAGAAATTCGCTCATTTCTAATTAATTGTGGATCTATGCTAACTCTAAATATTGGGAGCTAAAACAACAGATTGGCACTTGGTCAATCTATCTGTTCTTATAAATATGTTCCAAACATCGTTCTTACATTACTTTACCTACCGTATGTAGGCTTTTTATCCATCTCCTGACGAAGCCATCTGGCGAAACGCGTCGAGGTAGGTGTGGGACACAGGGAGGGGACAAGGAGTTCATGTAATGGTTAAGTTATTATCTGACATTTACCTTTGCAACTTGGGGGTATAATTGTGACCTTGCATCGCCATCTAGCTGTCATTGTTGGAATATACACTGCACTATGCACTTTACTTTGTTTAAACCATGAATTTTCTTATGTATTTATGATATGATAGGCAATATGATTAATTGTTGGATTTTATATCAGTGTAATTTATTATGACCATTTAACTTGTACATGCTCACCTGTCTCCCTCTTACGAAATCTGTGTAACACCTATGTTGTTCCTCCATTGATGTCTGTGACTCTCTATTAGACCATCTGCACATTGTGAAATATTAATTTTAATGACTTTTATAAAAAGATTAATAAAGATTTATGATTATTACCATCTGGGGTGTAATTATTGGGTCAAAACACATAATTTGTGGTTATAGGTGTGAGTAGTTGGTTGATGTGTGACCCCCATAGGTCAAAAGGTTTTTTTGTTGTGATTTTTATGCATTAAGTGACAGATCTGCTTTAAACAATTGTGTAACCCTAGGTACACACCTAAGCGTTATTCAGCGCGTTCAAACGCGCTGTAAAACGCACAACATGTGGAAAGCCATGCTTCCCTATGGGCATGGTTCACATTTGGGCGTTTTACAGCGCGTTTGAACGCGCTGAAAAACGCCAAACGCTGTCGCTTCAGCATGAGCTTCTTTTGGGCGTTTTAACGCTCCTATGGACCATGCTGAAATAGTGGAGAATCACTGAATCGCGCGTATGATGCGCGTTTCTTAGTTACAAAAACACACATCGAAAAACGGGCATAAAACGCGAGACATACGCGCAATTCAGAAACGCTTAGGTGTGTTCCCAGCCTAAAGCTCTCTCCCGACAATCTGCTGCTCGCTGGTGGAGGAGACCACTGTATTTAAACGGCATCACTCTCCACCATACTGACTAGTTGTTTGCCAGCAGCAGATCGTGTTTGCACGTCTTTCTGTGTGCACCAACGATCGGATTACCCGATGAATGAACGATTCAGCAGTACATTAAGGCCTCTTTCACACCGGCGTCATGTTTGACGCCCGGATAAGAGGCGGGTGCGTTCGGGAAATATGCGCGATTTTTCCGCGCGGGTGCAAACGTTTGTAATGCGTTTTGCACGCGCGTGTGAAAAATCGCCATGTTTGGTATCCAGACCCGAAGCCGGACTTCATCACTGAAGTCTGGTTTCGGGTAGAGTATTCTGGAGAATTTATTATTTTCCCTTATAACATGGTCATAAGGGAAAATAATAGCATTCTTAATAAAGAATGCTTAGTAAAATGTGGATTAAGGGGTTAAAAATAATAAAACTTAACTTACCTTTGCCACTTGATCGCGTAGTTGCGATCTGTCCTCTTTCCCAGCATCAGCTAACAGCTAAAGGACCTGTGATGATGTCACATCACATGGTCCATCTTACCATGGTGATGGACCATGTGATTGGACCATGTGATGTGACGTCATCACAGGTCCTTTAGTTGTTAGCTGATGCTGGAAAAGAGAAGACAGATCGCAACTACGCGATCAAGTGGCTAAGGTAAGTTAATTTTTAGTATTTTTAACCCCTTCATCTTCATTTTACTAAGCATTCTTTATTAACAATGCTATTATTTTCCCTTATAACCATGTTATAAGGGAAAATAATAAAGATCTGGTCCCGTTGCTAAGCAACCATGCGGGAAAATTGCACTGCATCTGCACTTGCTTGCGGATGCTTGCGATTTTCCCGCAGCCCCATTCACTTCTATGGGGCCTGTGTTGCTCGAAAAAGGCACAATATAGAGCATGCTGCGATTTTCACGCAACGCAGAAGTAATGCGTGAAAATCACCGCTCATGTGCACAGCCCCATAGAAATGAATGGGTCCGGATTCAGTGCGGGTGCAATGCGTCCTCCTCACGCATTGCACCCGCGCGGAAAACTCGCCCGTCTGAAAGGGGCCTAACCCCTTATGAACGCTCATTGGCTATTATCTTTAGGATTCTCGGCCCAGGTAAAGGGCTCTTTAGATGGTAGTATAGCCCTTATAAAATAAAACTTGTTGATTTTTCTGCACAGCTTGTCTGCACACCATACTACTGAAGGTGGAATATCATAATCATGGTGGCTGTTCTCTTTACTGTTTCATGTCAAGTTGAGGTAATGCTTTCTTATTAATATTATTTCTGTTAACAGTTCAACCCTGCTGTCGTTGATAAAACTGTACTTACAATATATTTTCTGTAGTAAAGAAGACCCTTTGTAATTGAGCAACATCCAAAAAAAGAGGGAAAGATTTTCTAGTTGTCATGGACTGCCATTAGTTTTCATCCTTTTGAAGGTGAGCTATTTTGCATCAATACCCTTAACCAGTCAGTCATTCCAAGTCAATGAGTCATCAAAAATAACCTATTGTTTGTTTTTAGAGAATTTGGGGTGGTTATTTTCCATGGATGTCACTAACAATATTTAAAAACAAATCCTAAAATCCTGCACTTTTTCCACTGGCCAATAAGACTGACAACTTCTGTTCTGAATAGATCACTTTTCAGCAGCCATCTCATTATCATCATATCCAAGAAAACATCCATAGCACGCTCTCCTGGGCCTCATGCTGTTGCCCGGCCATGCCCGTATTGTGGCCCGCAGACAAAAGTTCCGCAATATATGGGCATCGGTTGTGTGCACACCCTATCAGGGATATGGACCCATTCACTTGAATGGGTCCACAATCTGGAAGGAGTGGTGCAGAACTGAGGCCTGGAACCCCACGGAAGCACTACGGAGTGCTTCTGTGGGGTTTCTTTCTGTGCCTCTGGACCGCAAAATTAGAACATGTTCTACTTTTTTCCAGTGCAGGCGGATCACAGATCTATTCAAATTGAATGCATCTGGATCTGTCTGCGGCAACTGTGCATTGCATGGTCCCCAATATACAGAATGGCCGCAACGTGTTTGTGTACATGAGGCCTTAGATATTGATGACTGATAAATCCTCTGCACCAACCAGTGATACTGCGCGCAGGCAGGTTTACAATGACATATAACAGCTTATACAGTTAATAACCCAGGATCCACCATTATCAATATATGATGGACACAACCTACACCCCTCCTTGCACAATGAACTCTGGACAGGTCACAAAGCATGTCTTAAAAACTCTGTCTATTGTGTCTATGGTCCATGTGGCTGCTGTAAAGCTTACCTGCAAATGCAGTTAAAAGCAGTTCAGGCACAATGATTGTCCCATACTTATGTCATGTACATAGAATAAAATGTACAATCATAAAATAATATACACTAGGAAAAAAGAAAGTGTGACTGTCTGGTTTTACCTTATAAAAAAAAAATTATACTGTAGGTACTTTAAAGGGAATCTGTCACCAGGTTTGAGCCCTGTCAGCTAAACATATGCTGACGTTCAGGGTCTCATTAGCATGCCTAATATGGGCTCATCTAAACAAATGGTAGCGTTATTTTGTCAAAAAACAGGTTTAACTAACCTGTCAATCACACATATAAGGAGCCCAAGGGGAGGTCCAGCGATGCAGGGTGCCCGGCCGCAGACATCGCTGTATGTGGCCAGCGCCGCCTCCAAATGCTCCGTGCCGCCTCTCCTCCCCCTCCTCCTGCTGTAGCGCTGGCTCGTGCGCACACGGCGCGTGCGCACTTCACTTCAAGAAGCCGATCCAAGAAGTCCGCGCGTGCGCACAGGCATGCACCCGTGCGGACTTCTTGGATCGGCTTCTGAAGTGAAGTGCGCACGCGCCGTGTGCGTACGAGCCAGCGCTTACAGCAGGAGGAGGGGGAGGGAGAGGCGGCACGGAGCATTTGGAGGCGGCGCTGGCCACATACAGCGATGTCTGCGGCCGGGCACCCTGCATCGCTGGACCTCCCCTTGGGCTCCTTATATGTGTGATTGACAGGTTAGTTAAACCTGTTTTTTGACAAAATAACGCTACCATTTGTTTAGATGAGCCCATATTAGGCATGCTAATGAGACCCTGAACGTCAGCATATGTTTAGCTGACAGGGCTCAAACCTGGTGACAGATTCCCTTTAATTCAACAAATCTCTTATCTACTAAGCATCTCAAATATGAACACTCTGCAGCATCTGCAGCTCCCCGCCCCCACCAATTTTTATTAGCTCTCATATCTGTAGGAAAATTTAAGATTTTAATATTTTTAGTAGAACAATCCAAAAGTTTACATAGTAATTGTTAGGATTTAACTTTACTTTATCGAAAGTACAGATGAATAAGCAGCAGTTCAGATTCAGCATAATGTATGGCAACATATGAATGTGGAAACTTGTGGATTCTTGTGTGAATGCAACAAATTAGGCAGAGTCCAAGAATAATCATAGTCCAGAGGAATGAGATAGGCAGAACAGGCAGGTATGAATGGAGTCCAAGGTAGAACAGACAGAGTCCAAGGATTCAAGGAGGAGTGTGGCCACACAGCGACAATGAAGAAGAGCTGGAGTAGTTGAACTATGGCTTGGCTTGGAGCAATACAATGCAGAATTGTGGACGTCGCAGGCAAACAGGCATCAGGACCGGACAGGTATCCTCGTGGCAGGCAGACAGGCATCAGTTCTTCAGGCTTAATGGAATCAGACTAGCACAACTCAACATAGCACATGAACCTTGTAACATGGAAACTCAGGCAGAGTGTGAGCCAAAAAACAGGGCTTATACCAGGAGCTGATTAACTCATCGCATTGCGATTTCAACTTAGCATTGCTAAATAATTCCATCCATATCGTTAACTTACTGAGTCAGTAAGTTAACGAATATGGATGGAATTATTTAGCAATGCTAAGTTGAAACGGCAATGCGATTAAGCAGATATATAATAATCGCATTGCGATTTCAACTTAATTCTCACATCCGACAGTACATTCTACTGGAGGAGGCGTTCCCATGGTGATCGGTAGCTCAAAGTTGTAATCGCAATGCGATTAAGCAAATACATAAGAATCGCATTGCGATTACAACTTTTAGTACTCAACTTTTAAAATCGTACACCACTTTAAGTTCCAAAGTTGCAATCGCGTTCGAATAGAACTTAAAGCTGTCTCTTAGTCAGTTTTAGTATTGGTGTGCTGTAATAGAAGTTACATTCGTACGCGAATATAACTTAGAGCAATACAGTCAACTTTACACTGTTAGTTTTATTATCGCGATAATACAACTATTCAAAAATCGTGTACGTGCGTCTGTACGTGTGTGCGTTACCTCGGACACTATTCTATTTTGCCAGCCACAGCTGAAACCACTGATTTATGGTATTGCTATTTTGGCAATTGAATTTAACCCCAGAAAATAATCTATCCTTTGCCAGACAGCAGACAGTATTATACTTGTCTAGCCAAAGCTGGAACACCAGATTTAGGGGATTGGTATTTGGGCAATTGTATTTAACCCCTTAATAAAATATAGAAATTTCTTTCCTGAGTTTCTAGGGGTGACAATTAGCACAGCCAAGCCCCTGATGTAGGATATAGCAAAAAAAAAAAAATAGTATTGATGGATTGATGGACTTGGTGGCAGCTTCTTCTGGCGCACCACAAGTCACAAAATGGCCGCCGATCAACCCAGAAAATAAGTGACAGAAAAACGCTCTGTGCAGCCTAAAAACCAGCGAGCAAGTAACTAGCAGAAGTTCAATGATTCTCAGCTGTAAATTGATCCGTTCATTAGGTGCTGTTGCTGACTTTAACCTGCCTAATCTCGCCCTGATAGAAGCTGCGTCCTCTCCCTACACTAATCAGAGCAGTGTGACGTGCGGCGCTACGTGACTCCAGCTTAAATAGAGGCTGGGTCACATGCTGCACTTGGCAAATCACAGCCATGCCATTAGTAGGCATGGCTGTGATGTGCTCTTAGGGCAAGAAGTAAAACGCTAGCTGATTGGCTGCTGTGCAGCCCTTCAGAAAGCGGGAAGTAATCGACGAACACCGAACCGAACCCGAACCTTTTTGAAAATGTCCGGGTTCGGGTCCGTGTCACGGACACCCCAAAATTCGGTACGAACCCGAACTATTCTCGAACTGTTCGCTCAACACTAGTTGTAACCACTCACAAAATATATGTGTGCAGTGTGCACTCTTACATTACGGCAAACCAAAGATAGAATGTTTGTACTACTATTATATATCCTGTAATTAGCATTTCATAACATTTCATAATGATAAGTCCAAGAGGCATACTTTAGATCTGCCTTAATTGCATCGCAATAAGAAGTTTATTTAGAAAAGCAAATGTTAAAGGGGATTGGTTAAACTGGTGTAAAGCAAACTAGCTTAGTTGTCCAATCGGATTCCACCTTTCATTTTTCAGAGCTTCTTTTGAAAATGAAAGGTGGAATGTGATTGGCCGGTATGGGCAACTAAGCAAGTTTTCCTTTACACCTGTCTTGATAAATCTCCCCTAAAGATCTTAGATCTTGCACCACTACTGTAAGGCAGGTGGAGATATGGCAATGATCTAAGTTGCTAAGATTACTTTCCGAAGTTACTGCTTTTAAAGGGGCATTTATAATGTAGAGAAAGTTAATAAAGGCACTTACTAATGCATTGTGATGGTCCATATTGCCTCCTGCCCCCTGGCTTGATATACTGCTTATATCCAGGCATTACGACAACCCTGCAATCTATCAGTGGTGGCCAAAAAATTCTGGCTTATGTCCTGGCCAGTGGCCACAAGAGAGGTGGGTGCAGTTTCTTATAGTGTGCAAGCACGACCACCGCTGCTGGATTTTAGGTTTGTCTTAACCATCAAATCAGTGGGTAATCAGCATATATTCATCACATGTGAGCAAATCCCTATAGTTGTCCAGGGTTTTACTATTGGTGACCTATCCTCAAGATAGGTCATCAATATCAGATCAGTGGAGGTCTGACACCCGGCATACCCGTCAAACACCTGTATGAGGAGACTGGGCGCACAGTGTGAATGTGCCGTCCCCTGTCTCCATGTTCACTGCTGCTGTTTATGGCAAAAAGCATAGACTGCAGCAGCAGACCCCTGCCGATCTGATACTGATGACCTATCCTGAGGATAGGTCATCAATAGTAAAAGACTGAAAAACCAGTCTTAGTTGCTTGCAATGTCCACCATTGCAAGCAACTAATTTTATTGCTAATATAACATGCTGAGCATAGAAATTTGTGTTTGACTGATAGCAGTAGATGTGGAAACGTTTACTGTCATTATACTTGTCATTGCTTCTCATTTATGTTTGATATAGTGTTAGAAGGCATTTATGAGCAGCATCAACCCTAGCAAACCACGAAAAATTTCTTTCTAACCATAATGCATTGCGACATTTAGGAGAAATCAGTATTTTAAACAATATGCAAATGAGGCCTTACGTGTCCCTAGATGCTCCGCTCTACTTGGCAAGACATTACCCCTCCACCTGATTGACAGGGCCAAGCCTGCATTGTTCAGGTCATCCTCGGTGCAAACACAGTACTTTTTATTTTATCCTGGCTCTGCTGCAAACAAAACTACTGTGTATGCACCAAGGATGAACTGAACAGCGCAGGAATAAAGGGCCCGGAGACTAGACAAATAGGACACCTGTTCCTTTTGATCAAGTGGAGAGAAGAGTGTTTTACAGAGCAGAATGGAGGAGCTGAATTGCACAGAGTGGCTAGGATCTGTCCTCATTGCACTTAAAGGATCCCAGAGTTTTCTGAAAACGTTTGATATGTCAGACACCCACCATTCCAAAACCCCACATATCATGATCGCTCTCCTCACAGTAGGAGATGGAATCAGAAAGTCTATGGACCCATCTCAATTCACCCTTCTGCAGCGAGGAGACAGCACACAATGTGAGTGCTTCTCTTTCCTCAGTCTAGCAATCAGTGGTGATCTCACCACTCAGATTCTCACCGATCAAAACCTTTGATATGTCTTTATGATACATCAAAAGTTTTCTGAAAACCTTTGACCTTTTAAGTTTTAATTTGTACATTACTTAAAATGCTAATTTTTCCTAAATGTCACAAAGAATTGGGGAGGAAATTAATGCTTTTAACTGACTGCTCATGCATTAGACCTGGCTTGATTCTGCTGACAGTTGCCCCTCTGTAGCACAAGGCTACTATTAGGTAACAAACTGCAGTTCCATTTTTCAATGTGCATTAAGTTCAATGGGGATTGTATACAACTGTTTTTGGTTTCCTCCACCTAGTATTCGCCTTGTCTTGCAGATAATGCACTTCTATGCATTTATAGAAACCATCTCTGGATACATACCTTTTACCAGCAGTAACAATAATATGCTTTACTGTCTTACAGGAACGATTTATTGAAAATCGAAGAATGTGGCTAATTATCAAATTCTGTTTTAACTGCAGGTCAAAAAGTCAGTATAGAGTATTAGAAAGGGAGCTGTGTAATGACCCAACATGGCCTTGCCAGAGCCAAACAATCTACTCTAATCAAGCAGAACTTGAGAATCATGCACAGAAATATATTTGTGATAACCCAACCTTTGATGCTGAAGGAGAAAAAACTGTTCACAGCGAAACAGAGATCCAACCATAGTCAATACATATAGTATTTAAACAGAGAAAAATCTAATGCTTAATTCTCAAAAAGTGTATTTTTAGGTACAGAAAAGGTAAAAGTGCTTAACATGTGATCAAATGAACCTTACAACCTAAGTGTTGTAATATATGTTAAACTGAGGTCCCACCAGCTGAAAGCAGATCCAAAAACATTTAAGGGCACTCTCTTAGAGGTAGATATAGCATATGTACAAGCTGTGTAGCAGCACAGCATCCCAGTAGTTAAAGGAACCCACTGCCACCTTGTAATGTATATTTGAGGTTGTTTAAATGGGTTGTCAACGTTTATAGTGCCTTTCTAAAGACCCCACAACATTGCCAAACCCACAATGGTAATTACTTGATACTTGCCGCAGGGTTACGGCTGCATCATTTCCCCATCAGCTCTGCAAGTCTTGGATCTCCCTGCCTCAACATCCAATTTGACACCAATGACTGGTCGCACCCGTGATGTGTCATTGGCTGCAATAGTCACGTGACCCGGTGTCAAAGCAGATGTTTACACGTGGAGACCTGGGACCTGCAGAGCTAGTGTGGCAGCAATGGAGCCAGAACCCAGTGGCAGGTATTAGGAAAGTATTATTACCACAGCGGGTCCATCTACGCTATGGGTTCTGTAGGAAAGTATTACAAAGGTGAACAGCCCCTTTAAGAGTTTGAGCCAATTAAACAGGTTATCTGATATAAAAAAGTTATAGTCACCTTACTAATCCCCTGATGTTCCTATCACGATGACTACCTGGTCATCTGGTGATCTCTGTTTACCAGGCTGAAGCAATGACATAAACATGTGACTGCTACAGTTGTAGTAGTGATATATTTGCACTACTCAGATCATGGCTACCAGTAATTGGCTGCAGCATTCACATGTCATGTATGCATAACCATGCCAGATCTGGGTGACTAGAGACTGTAGGGTGACCAAGGAAGTTTTAGCAAGGGGAGGGCAGCGGATTGGTACCATTTTTTTTATATGATTATTGGCTGTTTGTAAGAACAGATAGGGAGGAGAACTTGCGTGCCATCAGCTCACAGGGGTGGGCCACCACAACTCACTACAAGGCCAAAAACCGCTGATATAAAGCATAAAACTGACAATTGTGTGATGTCACCAATAGTCATAATGTAATTTTGCAATGTAATTGAATCCCTATGTTTCTATACTATGAAGCAGGGCTCATCTTGTGCACCACAATACCTACCACTTTTACAATATCACGCCAAGCCACAAAAATACATGTGTACAGGTAATTTACTGTGAACGTAAATCTTGTGTGCTCAGTCCTACCTCTCTAGCATGTAGATTTCTGACGGTAGCTAAAATGTGCACTGTGAAGTTTCACTATACGATGATTCTCTCAACAATATTTTTCAGTCCAGGAAGCCTTATTTAAGATATAGTTTCTTGATTGAACTTTTTGTATATATGTTCATTGATCAGATATGTATTTCTGTAGAAGCTTCTCTAGATATAAATAAAAGAATACCTATGTGCTACCTACACAAAAATATATCTGTAGACTCTTTTATTGATATGTTCACTAAATACTGTATATATAAGGGTAGATTTATCAAAACTGGTGTAAAGGAAAACGGTCTTATTTGTCCTTATTTGCAACCAATCAGATTCCACCATTAATTTTTTACAGCTCCTTTGGAAAATGAAAGGTGAAATCTGATTTGTTAAATTTCCCTCCCATGTTTCAAGTAAAAAAACTTAGTACTGATTATCATTCTGTTCTGTCTACTAGTGGCAATAATAGGTACCTCACAGATCTGTAAATACAAAATCTGGTAAAGCCAACTGAAAAACTCCTCTTCAGTAAATACACAGGTACAGTTTAAATGCAAACAACTTAAATGCAAATTATAGGGCCTCATCTGTATGTGAATAGCAACAGTAAATATTGGAGAGGACATAAGATACAAGTTCATTTATTGTCCTAAAAATCGATCATATAAAAAACAATCATATAAAAACTCTATATTATGAAAAATACAATCATATAAAAACTCATAGAGCCAGAAGTTAATTGCCACTGCCCGGGTTTTCAAATGCTTATCAATTAGTGTCCATTGGAAGGTATCAATTTGCTGGTATAAGTTAATAAGTTAATAATCCCAATTCATTCAGTCAGTGCGGCGGTATAGGTGTCCATTATAATAATTAATGTTTGAACCAGATGGTAAAGTCACAAGTTTTGGTTATTATAATATATAGTAGTGAGTCGGGGGAACTGAGTGTGGCGTCCCACACCCGTTACCTTTAAGTTCCACCGCCGTCTGTCCTCTTAGTCAGGTCCGTTTGTGGGTGCGCTCGCTGTGTGCGAGTGAAGTGAACTTGCTTTCAATCTTCGGCGTTCCACGTGGTGGTGATGTCACTACTTCCGTCCTGCAGGTACGGCAAGTGTCGAGGCGAATACCAATGTGAGACCTCGGCGTGTCACGTGGTGGTTGCGTCACTTTCTGGCCGGCCGGTATCAGTGCGATTTAGGGTTAGAATTCTTCTTTGTAGCTGTATAGAAGCTTTATGGGAATGACAGACTGGGGTCCCAGGCGCGTTTCGGGAGTATCCTTTCCCTTCCTCAGTGGTACCACTGAGGAAGGGGAAAGGATACTCCCAAGCGTCTGGGACCCCAGTCTGTCATTCCCATAAAGCTTCTATACAGCTACAAAGAAGAATTCTTAACCCTAAATCGCACTGATACCGGCCGGCCAGAAAAGTGACGCAACCACCACGTGACACGCCGAGGTCTACATTGGTATTCGCCGCACACTTGCCGTACCTGCAGGACGGAAGTAGTGACATCACCACCACGTGGAACGCCGAAGATTGAAAGCAAGTTCACTTCACTCGCACACAGCGAGCGCACCCATAAACGGACCTGACTAAGAGGACAGACGGCGGTGGAACTTAAAGGTAACGGGTGTGGACGCCACACTCAGTTCCCCGACTCACTACTATATATTATAATAACCAAAACTTGTGACTTTACCATCTGGTTCAAACATTAATTATTATAATGGACACCTATACCGCCGCACTGACTGAATGAATTGGGATTATTAACTTATTAACTTATACCAGCAAATTGATACCTTCCAATGGACACTAATTGATAAGCATTTGAAAACCCGGGCAGTGGCAATTAACTTCTGGCTCTATGAGTTTTTATATGAGTTTTTATATGATTGTATTTTTCATAATATAGAGTTTTTATATGATTGTTTTTTATATGATCGATTTTTAGGACAATAAATGAACTTGTATCTTATGTCCTCTCCAATATTTAAGGTGAAAGTGTGCCAGTTGCTGTGTTTTACTGTTGCTATTTATATTCTTTGATCTGGGTGTATCAACTAGCAACAGAGCACCTTGCTTCCATTCTTACAGTGGGTGTGCCACTCCCCATCTCTTTCTTTCACTCATCTGTATGTGGTTGCAATATGTATGGTAAGATTTCAACTATATTAAAGGGGTTCTCCAGTAATAATTAATTAAGTCTTTGGAAACAGAGAATTCATACTTTCCTGCTCCCCACTTCTCCGGCACTCCGCGCTGTTTCCACTGTGTCCATGCACCGGTCCCAGGAGTGTTTGCATCCGATGCTCCATGGAAGTGGTCATATGCTCCACTGCAGTTAATAACTGGCTTCAGTGTTGATGTGGCCACAAGCAACACATCACCACTGAGGCCAGTCATTGGTTCAGTTATTAGCTGAATGGAAAACATTTAAAATTACGCATATACTGTATTTTAGTTAGCTGGATGGAATAGAGGTATATTTAGCACAGAATATCCAACGCCTCTACTGACTACTGGGAAAGTGTTGAAGCTGCGATTTTCCCTATTGCCCATTCCAATTGGGGCTCAAGGTAGACAACTGAAATGCGGTTCCTCCTCTCCAAAAAAATATATAGAAGGTTGGATTAAAGTTCAGTTTATACTTGTTTTATCTGTGCATTACGAGAAATCCAGGAGTACTCTATGTTACTATCAATGATGTGAAAATATTCTATAGTACAGGGGTACTCAACTGGTGGACAATGGTCCGAATCTGGATCGTGGTAGCTAGCTGTCTAGACCTTTGCATATCCTGCTCTCAACTATACTTGTGCCCTCATATACAGCTGAATACAGTGGTGAAGTAGAGAGCCTTTAGTGATTCAGTGCTGGCAGGCACGGTTCAATGACATCATTGGGTCTGCCATGCTGAGCCACAGGCAGTAGAGCACAGAGCAAAGGTCTATTCTACTCTCTGCTGTCTGTGGCTCAGCACAGCAGTGCATTATGCCTGCCAATGATGAGTCACTGATGGAAAAACTGCAGAGCTGATAGCAGGGAACATGGGGAAGGTACATATTTAAAGTGAAGGTAATGCAGGGCATCCCTCCATGGAGGACAAAAGGGAGCATGCAATCTTTGAGGGGCACTTAGCATAGCATCTTTATGAGGGGCATTTAAGAGGGCATCATATGGTGTGGTCTGCCACTTAATGGGGCATCACTGTCAGTAGGCACTTGAGGGGACATCACTGAGAGAGCCACTTAAGGGGACATTACTCTGTGTGAGGGACTGCTTTAGGGGGCATCACTACAGTATGTCAGAGGGCACTTGAGGAGCATCACTATGTGAAAGCCACTTAAGGGGATGACATACTATGTGAGGGCAACTTGAAAGGATATAATACTGTGTGGAGTCACTTAAGAGGAGATCACTGTAAGGGGGTACATAAAAGGGTATCATACTGCTTGTGGGGGACGCATAGGGAGGAATCAATCTGTGAGGGAGCATTGAAGGGTCATCACTGTGGGTGGGGACCACCTAAGGGGGACTGATTCTGTGTGGGGGCACTAAACAAATAATTGGGGCACTAAGGAGGCATCATACTGTGAGAGGAGGCACTAAAGGGGTGTCATACCATGAGGGTAGGCATTAACGGGCATCATACTCTGTGCTGGACACTGAGGGGCACTAGGGGAAATCTCTATTGTGAGATGGCATTAAAGGGACATTCTTATTGTGTTAGGGCCCTAGGGGTGTTTAGTGGGATTAGAGCCATGGCTTATTGCTTCAGTGCGCTACACACCACTGGTGTTGAACCTCCTTACATCTATTTTGCGGCTCAGACTTTCACCCAACGGCAGACCCAGGTATGTAAACTTAGTTGAGTATGCTTGCTATAGTATGAGTAACTGTAATGTTGAGTAATTGTTGGAAGCAAATATTGCAGTAGCCCCAGCAAATATTCAATGTATGTGTGGCCGGTTACTTTAGTTTCCAAAGTGGTTCATTTAATTCATTGAATATGAACTAAAAACCTTAATTTAATATAAAAGTAAAGCAATGAACAAACAAAATGTATGCCTAAAATTGAAAATCTGAGTAATGTTTGCTGTGCGTTTTGGCTGTTAAAAAGTGATAGAGTCTGGATGTTCATCAAATTCTTGATCACAGGGAGTACAATATCAGTGTTCTGTGTGATTTTATTGTATGTTGCTCCGCACTCAATTCCTTTGTTCTGTGTCAGTATTGTCCTTGTCTTGATTTATTTTGAAATATACCAAGAAGTGAAAATGCTCCAGCAGCTGCAGTTACGAACCCAATGGCACTTATAGCTCTGTTGGCCTGCAAAAGAACACATGTGCATCTAAGACTATGTGACTATATATCACATTCTAAATAGGCGAGACCTCTCACTGGTAAAAAATAGCAAAATGACAGATAAGTGCTGCTACTATAAGTAGAAGTGGTTTATAAATGTGAATTACTGTGTGGTTCACATTATTGCTTCTTTGGTTGCTCTTTTCTTGTACGCAACAAATCCAAAACTAGTTAACTATAACACTTGGGGGGAGATTTATTTAGACCGGTGTTATGTACACCAGTCTTCAGGGTTATTGTGCTATACATTGGGCACATGATCCTAGCCTGGGGTTAGAACCCACATTGCATGTGTGCACTTAAATTTCTCAGTACAGATTCAGACTCGTTCATGCACTGTGGGTTCTAACACCAAGCTAAGATCTTATGCACAATATACAGCACGTGATTCTGGAAATGGCCACCACATAAGATTGTGGCACAACCCGAATAACCCCTTTAATTTGTACTGTGCTGGAGTGAGATGCATCAAAATTAAGAGGTATATTCTCCTTTTGTGGTGCATGTTGGGTCATCTGTGCACCAGAGCAGAAATCTACTGCAGTCATGTTGTTAAATGTCAGCCCGTAGAGGTCCCGACTTGGGTCTGTCCCCACTTGACCACATCCTGCTCACCTATAGGAAAGTAACAAGGGTGTCCAATAATTTTAAGGAGTTACAAATGTTATCTCACGCTGGCACCTGGATTTAATTTGTAACTTACCGTAAATATCCCCCTAAATGCTAGTATAATTTGGCCCTGTTCTATAGATCTTTACAGCACAGGGAGATTAAATATTTTGCAGGGGAGATTTGTCAAAACTTGTGCAAATATAAAGCAGGGTAGATACTCATAGCAATCATAGCAACTACTTTCATTTTCAAAACAATCTGCAAAAAATGAAAAGTGAAAACTATGGCCATCTCCTCCACTTTTCCAATACACTAGTTTTAATGTCACTCACGTGTCCTTATTTGGTAATATATATTGTAAATTCTGGAGGTAGTGTTAATTCAGAGTATAAGACAAGGAGTGAAATATTTAGGACATTAAGTCAACAGTCACTTCTAGAATCTCAAGTGCTTAAAGTAGCCAAAATGGACAAGAGTAGGGATCTGAGCAATGCTTGCAAAAGCAAAATTGTGATTGCTTGACAATCAATTCACCTTTCTGCAGGCTTTAACCCAAATTTTTAGTTGTCCCTAAACTGGTGGATTAAGACTAGCTACAATGATGTCTCCTATAGACTACACAGAGAAAAAAAAAACAGGAGATTTTGCTCCCTAGTTCTCTTCAAATTATTCAGATATACTGAGCAGTACTGAAGTAAATTAACCACTTGGGAAAAGTCTATGACTCTGCCTTTCTCACTGAAGCCCCACCCTTCTACACAGACTTCTATGGGCACCTGTATCTTGATCCTTAAATGAGCAGACAGTCTGTCTTGGTCTCACAACATCAGCAGGAAACTCAGAATGAATGTTAATTTAGTAAAGAAGGTAGGGGGAAAAGGAGCTTATAAGTGGAAAAAGTTATTTTTCTCTAAGATATATTACAACATTTATATTTTCCAATTCTAGTAATTTTTGTAAATTTATTTGAAAAGTTAGTGACTATTTAAGAAATAATATTATAACAAAATCATAGCATATTACCTGATCAGATACGGCTTCTCCGTAACGAAGCAGTGTGACAAAATGTTCACAGTTATTTCCAAGAAGGTCATAGAATATTTCCTGTCCAATAAAAATCTCTGCCCGTTGAATAATTTCTTCTGCTGAGAGTGGTGTGTACTTATCATCATACTTATTATTCACTTTGTAAGTATCATTTCCCACAACATCTTTGAGGAGCTGCATCTTTATAAGAGCCTTTCTGCTGAAGACAGACTTTGCACTTGAAAATGAGGCAACTGTGTTTTCTTCTGTTAATGAAAGAGGGAACAAAGTTCATGAAATTCTGTTTCAAGATACAAAGATTTGATTGAATTACAGGCTGCAGTACTACTGTCAAGATCCAGTTGTTGCCCTGTAGAACAATCAATAGAAACCGGCCATTGGCAGACTATAGGAACATAATTGATAGGCTTGGATACCTGGGATGTGACCCTATGATCCTGCCTTTGGATCCATAAAATTAAACATTTCTTTAGTTAGTGATTAGGTATTTGGATGCGTTTCTATGAAAAAGTACAATAAATTTGCAAAACCAATACAGAAGATTAGTCATATTTTTATAAGCTTGTATTGCTTTTTAAAAGATTTTAAAGATTCATTTTCATGCTAAAGTAACAAAAAGGTTCAAGTGTTCTTGAGTTTTGATAAAACTTTTCATGATATAGAGACATATGGAAAGTTTTGATAAGTGGGGATTCTGACTGCAGAGATCCCTACTGATTGCTAGAATGATGACAGAAAATCATGCACATTTCACGCTCTCTCGCTACTCACTGCAGAGGATAGAATCAAAATGGGCCTATAGACTTCTATTAAAGGGATTCTGTCACCATGTTACAGCATATATAGATGCGAACATGCACGGCTAGATCGCTGCTAGCATGTCCGCACTTTATGTGTGCCATAGCGCTGCGCTTCTTTATTGACTGTAAAAAATGATTTTATTAATATGTAAATTAGGAAGTCAAGGTGCCCAGGGGGGCGGTACGAACCTTTCCTGTGCCTAGCCACGCCCCCTGTGAAGGAGCCCAGCACCGCCTCCGTTGTATCATTCTCATCCGTGCTGACAGTTAGAGCGCTGTAAGTCTCGCGATGCGCGAGATCGCGCATGCCCAGTTCTGACATAGTGTTCCTTCCCTGTGCTGGCATCAGCCTCAGGGAAGGAACTGGGCATGCGCGATCTCGCGCATCGCGAGACTTACAGCGCTCTAACTGTCAGCACGGATGAGAATAATACAACGGAGGCGGTGCTGGGCTCCTTCACAGGGGGCGTGGCTGGGCACAGGAAAGGTTCGTACAGCCCCCCTGGGCACCTTGACTCCCTAATTTACATATTAATAAAATCTTTTTTTACAGTCAATAAAGAAGCGCAGCGCAATGGCACACATATAGTGCGGACATGCTAGCGGCGATCTAGCCGTTGATGTCCGCATATATATATGCTGTAACATGGTGACAGAATCCCTTTAATACTGTTTCCTGCAGGGAGGAGAGAGAGTGACATGTCCTCCTTCTAGTGATTAGTGGGGTCACAGCACTCAGACTCTCTATGACATATTAAAAGTTTCACCAAAACTCAGTGACCCTTTAATAATTTCACTTTATATTTTTCTACTAGTGTGCTTAAAAACAAAATAATCTTCTACATACATACCCATTGGTGCAACATTGATGACATAGCCATCACCAAGATATAGTGCCCAATGCTGGTATGCTGGGCGGAATATTTCAATTAGGTCCCCAGGCTGGAGATTATTGGAAATCTCCTCATTGTGTCTGTCACTTGAAGCCATCTGAAAAACAGGAATTGCAAACTATTCCTATTACATCTTTGAAACATTTATAAATGTATATTCTCAATGCCAAAGCATTTCGAATTGCCATGTTAGGAGTCAAGATGGAAATGGCCATGTTCAGAGTCCATATAACTAACAATAACCTTATCATAAGTATATTCTTCTGTATTATCCATATATTGTAATTAACAAAATACATATCATAAATCAGTAGCTTCAAACTTATTTGTACAAGAAGGCCTGTATTTTCTACTACGAGGGGTATTCATTATGTTATCTATCCCGGCATGTTCTGCTCATGTTAGAGAGCCGAGCTTGCCTGTGCAGATTGAAAAAGGTCTGGACATGCAACACACAAAGAAGTCTGATGAAAGCACTGGAAATGACAGGATGGCTAGTGCAGTACAGCGCGGATCTACAAAGAAAGTGAGGGATTTGGAGCATCTTTCTGTGATTACGGTAAATTCTTTACAAAGGAACAAAAGATGCCTAAAGAATAGAGTTGAGCTGACACCTGGAAGTTCAGCTCTGATAACCGTTGAAATGATCCCTCTTCCTCCTCCTCTTCCTTCTGTGACACATCCTCCTCCATCATCGCCCGAAGCGTTTTTTCAAGGAGACATAGAAGTGGTATAGTAACGCTGAGAAAGGCGTCATCGGCACTGGCCTTGTTGGTGGAGTACTGGAAGCAGTGCAACAAGGCACAAAGGTCTCACATGGAGGCGCATTCAGTGGCGTCAAGTGACTCCGTTCCGCAGAGTGAATGACCCGTACGTGCTGCAGCTGAAACTCCACTACCGCCTGCTGCTGCTCGCACAGTCTCTGTAGCATGTGCAAGGGGGAGGTCCACCTTGTTGGCACATCGCATATGAGGAGGTGAGTGGGAAAGCCGAAATTACACTGCAGCGCAGACAGGCGAGCAGCAACAGAGTGAGAACTCCAAAAGCGCGCACTGACGACCTGCACTTTCTGCAGCAGCTATGACATATCAGGGTAGTTTTTCAGAAATCTCTGCACCACCAAATTCAGCACATGCGCCAGGCAAGGGATGTGCATCAAACCGGCTAGGCTCAGAGCTGCTACGAGATTTCGCCCATTATTGCACACCACCAGGCCGGGCTTGAGGCTCAGTGGCACCAACCACTCATCGGTCTGTTTTTCCATGCCCTTCCACAGTTCCTGTGGGTGTGGTTTTTTCCCCCAAACAGGTGAGATTAAAAACTGCCTGCTGTTGTTTCCCCCTGGCTGTGCTGAAGTTGGTGGTGAAGGTGTTATTGCTGAGAGTATGAGTAGGTGGTAGAGGAGGAAGAGGAGTAGGAGGAGGAGGAGGTGGCAACAGGAGGCAAAGAAAAATGCCCTGCAATCCTCGGGGGCGGAAGGACATGCGCCAAACAGCTATCTGCCTCAGGCCCAGACACCACTGCATTTACCCAGTGTGCTGTTAGGGAAATATAACGGCCCTGGACGTGCTTACTGGTCCATGTATCGGTAGTTATGTGGACCTTGCCATAGATGGCGTTGCACAGTGCACACCTTATTTTGTCTGTCACTTGCTTGTGCAGGTAAGGGATGGCTCGCCTGAAAAAGTAGTGGCGGTTTGGAACAATGTACTGTGGGACAGCCACTGCAATAAGGTTTTTAAAACTCTCCATCTCCTCCAGATGGAATGACAGAATTTCAAAGGCCAGCAATTTTGAAATGCTGGCCTTCAGGGCCAGGGATCACGGGTGGGTAGGAGGGTACTTCTTCTTGCGATCCAGTGTTTGGGAGATGGACAGCTGAACGCTTCCATGGGACACTGTGGTGGTGCTTGTTGAAGGTGATGACGTGGTGGCTTTGGTGTCACATCCTCCATTTGCGGGGTGGCTGTTGCCACTATCACTCCAGAGGTGGAGGAAGAGGCCAAGATTGCAGCAGAAAAGGGAGCAGGAGGAGCCTGAGACTTTTCTTGGTTTTGGAGGTGTTTACTCCACTGCAGCTGGTGTCTTGCACTTAGATGCCTGGTCATGCAGGTTGTGCTCAGGTTTAGAACGTTTATGCCTCGCTTTAGGCTCTGATTACACATCGTGCAAACAACTCGTGTCTTGTCGTCTGCACATTGTGTGACGAACTGCCACGCCAGGGAACTCCTTGGAGCTGTCTTTGGTGTGCTCGGTCCCTGGGTGCGGTGGGCAGTAGCAGGCGTAGTGTCTAGGGAACAGGTGCTCTGCTTCTGCACCATACTCCCTCTTTTGCTGTGCTGGTGTCTCTGTGTGACCACCGCCTCTTCCTCCAAACTGCACAGGTCACTCGCATGACCTTCATCCCATGTAGGGTCTAGGACCTCATCCACCTCCAAATCATCTTTCACCAAGTCTTCACCCCTGCCCTCCTTGTCTTTTTGCACATTGTAGAAAGACACATCAGTTGGTTCCCACGTCCTCATCCTCAAACATAAGTGGTTGGGCATCGGTGCACTCAATCTCTTCCACTTCTTGAGCAGGGCTAGGTGGATGGCCCGGGGACACCCTGTCAGAAGAGTCATCAAAAAGCATGAGAGTCTGCTGCATGACTTGGGGTTCAGACTGCTTGGCTGATTTGCAAGGGGGTGAGGTGCTAGATAGCTGCCCATGGCCTGCAGGTGCCAACTCTGAGCTTTCGGCAGTGGAGCAGGTGGGAGACAATGTGAAGGTACTGGAGGCACTGTCAGCCACCCAATCTACTAGCGCCTGTACATGTTCTGGCCTCACCATTTGTAGAGTGGTATTCGGGCCTAATAAATAACGCTGAAGGCCCTGTCATCTACGCAAACCTGAAAAGAGTGTTTCATTTGGGCGTGTAGCTGACACAGATCAACCACGTCCTCTCTCTGCAACAGGAGCCCCACCAACACCAGCAGCATCATGACCAGGGCCGCGTCCCTTAGTTGATGCTCCCCTCATTTTTTTCGGTAACCCAACAAAGTAACAGACAAATTTAATAAAACTTGTTCCCTGTCAGGTATGCCGTGCCCGTGTTATAAACAGAAAAGATTGGTTTTGGTCACACCTCTATGTGACAGATGAATTTGTTGCACTCTGTGCCCTGCCTAATATGCCCTGGCAGTGTGATAAAGATAAAAGATATTTCTAGGTCACCCCACAATATGACAAACAAATTTATTACACTGTGTGGCCTGCCCAATAGGCCCTGGGAGCGTGTTAAAGATAAAAGATTGGTTAAGGTCACAACACTTTGAAAGATATGAGGGGCACAGATCCCCCAACAATCAGTAGTACGCCACCTAATTTACTGAGTAAATTTTGCCAAGTCAGGTATGCAGTGCAGGGGTATTTGGAAACAGAGAAGGGGTACAGATCCTACAACAATCAGTAGTATGCCACCTAATTTACTGAATAAATTTTGCCAAATCAGGTATGCAGTGCAGGGGTACTTGGAAACAGAGAAGGGGTACAGATCCCCCAACAATCAGTAGTATGCCACCTAACTTACTGAATACATTTTGCCAAGTCAGGTATGCAGTGCAGGGGTAATTGGAAACAGAGAAGGGGTACAGATCCCCCAACAATCGGTAGTACACCACCTAATTTACTGAATAAATTTTGTCAAGTCAGAGATGCAGTGCAGCTGGAACACCACCTCTAAGCCACTTGTTAATGACTGGCCTAACAACCGTTGCAATGTCCACCCACAATCTAAGAGCTGGAGGCTTTACAGTATTTTTTTCAGTGCAGGCCACAGGGGTACTTTATGGCAAAAAATGTTTTTTTTCAACCACAATGTCCCAGTGGAATTTGCTGATTTGATTTGCAGTAAAAGGCAATAAGGTACTTTATAGGAAAGAAAATTGGATTTTTTTTACCCCCAGTGAAACAGATGGATTTACGGATTATATTTTTCACAATCACAAATGCAGTGCACAGAGCAAATGTACTTTTTAGCACACAAGAAAAAAAAAAAAAAAACAGCCCAGAATCTGATGGATTTATAGAATTAATGACAAGTATATTTGCAGCACAGGGGTACTTTGCAGAACAAAATGTAAAAATCTCACCCCCTAGGCCCTTAAAATCACAAACGAAGTAACAATATTATTTTTCTTTTCCCCTGCCAGATATGCAGTGCAGGTGCACTTAAAAAAAATGGGTAAATTTTGCCAAATGAAGTAAAAAGACTGGATTAAATTAGAGTCCATGGCACATATGCAGCTGCAAGTGCATGTCACTTGCACAAAATGGCTGCCGACACCAACCACTCACAGCCAAATAAAAGTCTTTGTCACTGGCCTCATAAAAAAACACTGCCATTGCACCCACAAGAGAAAAATAGGTTGTAGATCGCTGAGTGAACAAAATTCTGATATTAGATATTATTCAGCTAAGCTTCTTTCCTATTCTCTCCCTGAGAGCACCAGCAGCAAACTGTCCCTACACTAACAACAGCAGAGTGACATGAGGCGCTATGTGACTCCAGCTTATGTAGAGGCTGGGTCACATGCTGCACTTAGTCAATCACAGCCATGCCATTAGTAGGCATGGCTGTGATGGCTTCTAAGGGCAAAGTAGTTAGACACTTGTTGATTGGTTGCCCAGCAGCTTTTCAACAAGCGCCATAAAATCCGCTGAACACCGAACCCGAAATCTAACTATTACGACAATGTTCCGGTTCAGGTCCAGGTGCCAAAACCCCTAAAATTCGGTACGAACCCGAACTTTACTGTTCGGGTTCGCTCAACTCTACTAAAGAAATCCATGAAAATGATCTGAATTTCAGGAAAAATTTGATTTGTAACAAATCCAAATTTCCACGTGCTTTGTGGTAACAAATTGTTTATTTCCTAAAATGGTGGCTATAAATGTTACAAAGTGAAAGTAAGAAGCCTGGGAATGCGATATGACCCATAATGCCATGCAGCCATCCCTTTGATGTCACAGTCCTATAAAAGCCTCACCCAGATCAGTCGACGCCATATCACTGTGAACTGAGCACAGGGAGAGATGTGGCAATCACTAGGGACAGTTTAGGGACATTAGGGACATTATAACTGTTAGACTTTAATTGACAGGGTGAGTCAATTTTGGACTGGAGCACCCATTTCCAAAATTACTAGACAGTGAGACATCTGTACTTTAGCAAGTTTTTAATTGTAGAACATTAGGTAGGTAGAGTGCATAGACATTGTATGGATATCATAGGGAGAGTTTTTAGACACTGTAAGGAGAGCACAGGGAGACTGCAGGGACTCAGTGTAATCATTAAGAGTATTTTGCTCACCTGCTGTGCCATTTATTCTTAATCTTAAATTCTATTAAGCCCTTATTCACAAATTGGGGTGAAACGACTATCTCATTCTACTGTTTGTGGCGTGTCAACATTAAAATATAAGCGCTTCTGGTAGCCAAACTGTGATTTAGTGTTATAGAGCAGTTTTATTTAAACCCTTTAAAATACTGGGAAGTTGTTAATCCCTTCTACTCCACTGACGAGCAGGCGATTGCCAGGAAGAAACACTTTCTCCCGAAAACTGCCTAGATAATCTGCAGGTGTATTATAAACCTTAGAGCAGTTAATAGAATCCCTATCTGACAAAAAAGGGAATTGTATGCCTCAGTCTTCATGAGGTAGGCATAGACCTCTTGGAGGGATAGGAACCCCCAAAGGCATCAGTCTTCCACATACCAGTACAAAGGGAGACCCAAGTTCCAGAGAGGTGGTGCTGGATGTCAAGTTTAGACTCCTAGAAAGAAGAAGCGTAAGTTTTGTTACCAGAAGTATTCTGGCAACATTTCCAGACACAGATACAGCTCTCAATCCTTTAGTTGGATGTTTTTCTTCATGCCTGGGAAGAGCATATATTAGATCCCTGGCAGCTAAATATCCATAAACTCCAACTCGCTATCTCCAGATTTGTAAGGACTACTGTATTATCTCTGGTAAACTAGAGGACATTGGAGGACCCCTTTCAGATTATCTCCTACTGGTATACACATGAGTCACATAACTCATAAGGAACAAAGCAAGTACAGGTGTCTCACTGTCTAGTAAATTTGGAAATGGGTGCTCCAGTCCAAAATTGACTCACCCTGTCAATTAAAGTCTAACAGTTATAATGGTAAAGGGACTCACTAGGCACTCACTATGGGATGACGGTTCCAAAAATATAAATTTATTTAATCCTAAGTAAAATACATAAATCCACATCAAATTATAAACTAAAAACCAATCCTTAAAAGCAAATAATGATCCTGTATTTGAATCACATCATTGTGTGTTGTTAGGCAATAGTGGTAGAATCTGGTGGGGAAGTCCAATTGGGATAATAAGTCCTTTCCAGATGATATATTCAATATGGATAATGTCCTGCGGATACAGAAACATTAGCGATATGCACATATATTTTCATAAATGATTCCAATAGGGGTAACAAATCCTTCCCAAAGTGATATGTTCAATATAAATAATGTCCCGAATGTTAGTGTCCATAAATCCACTAATATATGTCATGCTGAATAGTAATTCGCCAGTACAGACATCTGGCTACAATGTCCAAATCAAGCTGTCACTGTATGTTATGCATATATGGCTTACTTACATACTGATCTGTTGTTGGTTCGTGGCGTCCCACATAAGTAGTTCAACAGACTTACCCTTTATCCAGAGGATCATTATTTGCTTTTAAGGATTGGTTTTTAGTTTATAATTTTATGTGGATTTATGTATTTTACTTAGGATTAAACAAATTTATATTTTTGGAACCGTGATCCCATAGTGAGTGCCTGGTCACCCCTTACCATTATAACTATGACTCACATAACAACCTTAAGATATATTATATGAGGAATGTGTAATCTATCTAATGGTATGACAAATCAGGTTGGGCTATACCATAGTAAATAGCTAAAGAGTGTATAAACAGAGGATCCAGGGGGCAATATTATTATTCTCAAGTCAAAGACAGGAGAATTGAGAAGAAACATAGTGGTGTAGGAAAAGACCGCTGAACGGTAGATATGATCATATGTTTTTGAATAATTGTGCACAGGTATATTGTCGTATATATGTTTTGGTTAGCCCACTTTAAATCGTGTTGGCATTATGGTAATATTGTATGTATTGTCTTGCTGGCATGCTCAATTATTGATGTTTTCATTGATCGTTTTACACTGGTCGGGAGGATGCCTCAGCATATGCAAGGTGGAATTCCAGCAAGTTTGAACATTGCGGATCAAGCATTGCAAAGGCAGCCTGTTTTGCTGCTGCAAGCCTAGAAGGGAGTTCTTAGCCACATAAGAATGGCTGAGATGCATGGAAACTCTCCTGGCCATAGTGAGCACTTTATGCAAGCCACAATACTTGTTAAAAAAAACAATGCCCACGTAACTTATCTTGTGTCTGTCATGCAGGAAGCATATGTTTTTTCCCCCAAATGCAGTGCAGCTACAATCTTCTAGCTATTGTCGCTGACCACCTTGCCCAGTTGATGGAAAAAACAGCCAGCAGGATGTTTACTACTTAATGCACTTTAGGAACTGATCCACTGTGTGGCTTCTCTCACGCAGGCTCATTAGTTCTGTAATGAGGGAGGCGAAGTTGGCCTAGGTCTGCCACATATTGAGCCTGCGCCCATAGTACAGCGGCATCACCAGTTCCCGAGTTACCCAGAATAGGAGTAGATCTGGTATGACAGTTTTTTTGGATGATTTGTCAGTATGTTGCCTCTGCTCTCTATTGCCGATGCAGCTACCCCCCGTTTTCTCAGCCTCTTGATGTCACATCCTGCTAAGCCTCTCAATCTGGCTCCCGGGTCTTTTCCAACACACAATCATCATCATAGTCCCTACCCTCCATGTCACTTGTATCATACTGTGATATTTCATAATGGGCTCCGTGGTCCCCTCTTAGGATACCCTCCTCTGTTTTTGTCTCAGGTAGGGTTGAGCGAATCGAAATATCCGAAGTGGACTTCGATATGAATTTCAGGGAAAATTAGATTTTCCGTAAAGTCACATTTCCTCAAGCATCGTGTTAATTAATTAATTTTCCCTTAAATGGTGTAAAAAAAAAAAAAGATACTCACCTCATCCATTTGAAGATACCTTGTGAAATCTTGTGCACGATGACAGCCAGCGTGATGATGATATTTTGCAAGGGATCAAGATGGCCGCAGCGGCCTCTTTGCGCTCAAATAGATAAGGTGAGTATTTATATATTTTTTTACACTATATTAGATCAGATGACGTAATTAGTGATAAACACAGCATTTGAGGGGTTCAATAATGGATGGCGGAGCAACCGCAATTGCCCCCCACAAAGTAATTTGTCACAAAGCAAATTTCTTTGTGAAATTCGGCGAAGCAGCCAAATCAAAGTTTTCATAACTTCACCCAACACTAGTCTTAAGTGCCACTGTGATCATCGACCCCCACCTGAACCTTTTGCTCATGATAGTCTAAATGCTGACTGTTCTTACACAACTTATCAACAGGACGACTATCTTGAGTATCTTCCATAGCACATGAGGTGTTGTTAGCGCATCCTGAGGAGTATATCCTTCATGTTCTAGTCTTAAGTTTAACATATACATTGAAAAGAAAATGGATACAAAAGCGTAGTACACCACGTTTTTTAATCCTGCAGAGTCCAGCAAACTGGAATTCAATGGTGACACATGCCACTGTATGTCATCCGTCAGAGGCATCCATTTAAAAAATTTAAATGCCCCCCCCCCTGCCAAATTCTCAACCTAACCCCTACTGTTAGGAAAACATACTTGAAAAACATTACATAAAGAAATAAACACAATGCAGCAGCACTCTGCAAACCAAATAAAGTACAATAATGTCATAGCAATAGAGAATATTCTGATGCTAATGCTACGCTTATTTTGTAAATATGAGATTCTTGACAAATACAATTTGTACAAAATTATTTGGGCCCGTCTGCCACACATCAAGGCAATCTCTGTCAGACGGGAACCTAACACTAAATACTACTTGTTATGTATAACAGCCACCATAAAACAAGGGAGTGCAGGTTCCACATGCATGCTGGGTCCACTCTGCTTTTTATCATTTTTGGTGCCAAAATGGCTTCAATTTAATTCAGGGAATGCAGGTACCAACATCTATGCTGAGCCCACTCTGTACCTCTCCTGGTGCCAGACGGCTTCCAATAAATGCAATAAGAGTCCACTCTATACCTCTCCTGGTGCCAAAAGACATTACATACAGCTCTACAAAAAATACAGTAGAATACAGTGCCACATATCTCTTACATCCAGTGATTTCTCCTCCATCTTCTCCATTCTCTGCAGAGTTTTACAAACAGACATCTTAGTTTCCTACTTTCCATCATCCTCCAACCTTCTGAACACCCCATGCTGCCACCCCCAATACTGTGCTTGCTCTACTCCCCAAAACTATACTGCAGAAACATTCCACCTGAAAATACTAGTACCACACAAATAGTGCCTCCATCAATTATTATTCACACAGTGCCCTAATAACTGTGCCCAGCAAATAGTGGCCCTGATACTAATAGTGTAAATATATTTTCATGTGTGAATACGATCCTATACTGGGAGTGATATTCAAGTGCACTTTTGCCCCACCTATCTAATAGGTGACCTTGATTAAGGTGGTACATATAGGTGTGTGTGTCTCTCCTCCCACCAGTTGCTGATGCACATGACGGTAACAAGGGGCAGCACACAATATGTGTGGGGACTGTGCTCCTGAAAAATGCGCCACAGCATGAATAGGTTAGCATAGGAACCCGCCTGAACTGAGACCACCTTGTCGCCGGTAGGTGGGCTTAGATGTATTTTGATCAAAATATATTGACCAAGTGTCTCAGTTTTTATCAAGACTGAGGGCCTAGTCCATATGTTATGCTTGCATCTATTTTTATAGTGCATTATTTTCTGTTTTGTAAAAGTAGCCATATACATCCGCGCATTTAATACCATATCGTGCAGGATGGTTTATATATAGTTTTTTCTGTGATTTAAATATATTTTCCCCCAAAATAATTGTGCTAAGATGATACTGGCCAGGGTGCCCCCCACAGAAATATGGCTCCACAAAGTCCCAACAATAGAAATAATTATCTGCCAGAGTGCATAGTGTTAACAGATCCACTAATAGAAACAATGCCCCCATTGTGCCCAAACTATTAATCATGCTCCCCATAATCCCCTAGTAGTAATAATTCTCCCTATAAAAATACCCCCTTATAATGTGTGCCAATACAAAAAATACCACCTTAAAATGTGCACCAGTATAAAAAATTTCCCCTTATAATGCAACAGTGCAAAAATGATCCCCTTACTCCCCTTACACCTCAGATCAGACCCCTGTATCAGGCCTCAAATCAGATCCACATATCAGACCTCAGATTAGAGCCCATTTAGACCTACATGTCAGACCCCCATTTCAGACCTCAGATCAGAGCCCCTTTAGACCTCCATGTCAGACCCCTATTTCAGACCTCAAATCAGAGCCTTGTTAGACCTCCATGCCAGACCACTAGTTCAGACCTCAGATCAGAGCCCCTTTAGACCTCCATATCAGGCCCCCATTTCAGACCTCAGATCAGACCTAAAATAAATAAATTCACTTACCTCTCCTGCTCCCCCGCTGCTCTCCAGGTCCAGTAGTCTCTCCTGCAGTCACTTTCCCAGGTCTTCTCCGGGCTGGTGCTGCATTGTTACCTGACTGCATGCAATGTCAGGTTATAGTGTGCGCACTGTGTCCTGATGCTGTACTTAGTCAGGACAGTGCAGTGTGGACCTGGAGACCCTTAGAAGACCAGTGAAGGTGAGTACAGTGCTTCACTCCCCATGCCTCCTGCATAGTGTTGAGCGAACAGTTCGCGCATCGTTCGGGTTCGTACCGAATTTTGGGGTGTCCGGGACCCGGACCCGAACCCGGACATTTTCAAAAAAGTTCGGGTTCGGGTTCGGTGTTCGTCGATTTCTTCCCGCTTTCTAAAGGGCTGCACAGCAGCCAATCAGCTAGCGTCTTACTTCTTGCCCTAAGAAGCCATCACAGCCATGCCTACTAATGGCATGGCTGTGATTGGCCAAGTGCAGCATGTGACCCAGCCTCTATTTAAGCTGGAGTCACGTGGCGCCGCACGTCACACTGCTCTGACTAGTGTAGGGAGAGGATGCAGCTTCTGTGAGGGCGAGATAGGCAGGGAAAAGTCAGCAACAGCACCTAATGAACGGATCGATCTGCAGCTGAGAATCAGTGAACTTCTGCTATTTACTTGATTGCTGGTTTTTGGCTGCACAGAGCGTTTTTCTGTCACTTATTTTCTGGGTTGATCGGCGGCCATTTTGTGACTTGTGGTGCTCCAGAACAAGCTGCCACACATCCATCAATGCTTCAATACTATTTTTTTTTGCTATATCCTCCATCAGGGGCTTGGCTGTGCTAATTGTCACCCCTAGAAACTCAGGATAGCAATTTCTATATTTTATTAAGGGGTTAAATACAATTGCCCAAATACCAATCCCCTAAATCTGGTGTTCCAGCTTTGGCTAGACAAGCATAATACTGTCTGCTGTCTGGCAAAGGATAGATTATTTTCTGGGGTGAAATTCAATTGGCAAAATAGCAAAACCATACATCAGTGGTTTCAGCAGTGGCTGGCAAAATATAATAGTGTCCGCCAAAACAGATATTTTGGTTTGGGGTTAAATTCAATTGCCAAAATAGCAATACCATACATCAGTGGTTTCAGCAGTGGCTGGCAAAATATATTAGTGTTTCCTCCAAAACATATATTTTGTTCTGGGGTGAAATTCACTTGCCAAAATAGCAACACCCTAAATCTGGTGTCACAGCTGTGCCTGGCAAACTATATTAGTATCCGTAAAAACATATATTTTCTTCTGGGGTGAAATTCACTTGCCAAAATAGCAACACCCTAAATCTGGTGTCACAGCTGTGCCTGGCAAACTATATTAGTATCCGCAAAAACATATATTTTGTTCTGGGGTTAAATTCACTTGCCAAAATAGCAATCCACTAAATCTGGTGTCACAGCTGAGCCTGGCAAACTATATTATTATCCGCAAAAACATATATTTTGTTCTGGGGTGAAATTCACTTGCCAAAATAGCAATCCACTAAATCTGGTGTCACAGCTGAGCCTGGCAAACTATATTAGTATCCGCAAAAACATATATTTTGTTCTGGGGTGAAATTCACTTGCCAAAATAGCAATCACTCTAAATCTGGTGTCACAGCTGAGCCTGGCAAACTATATTAGTATCCGCAAAAACATATATTTTCTTCTGGGGTGAAATTCACTTGCCAAAATAGCAATCCTCTAAATCTGGTGTCACAGCTGAGCCTGGCAAACTATATTAGTATCCGCAAAAACATATATTTTCTTCTGGGGTGAAATTCACTTGCCAAAATAGCAATCCACTAAATCTGGTGTCACAGCTGAGCCTGGCAAACTATATTAGTATCCGCAAAAACATATATTTTGTTCTGGGGTGAAATTCACTTGCCAAAATAGCAATCCACTAAATCTGGTGTCACAGCTGAGCCTGGCAAACTATATTATTATCCGCAAAAACATATATTTTGTTCTGGGGTGAAATTCACTTGCCAAAATAGCAATCCTCTAAATCTGGTGTCACAGCTGAGCCTGGCAAACTATATTAGTATCCGCAAAAACATATATTTTCGTTCTGGGGTGAAATTCACTTGCCAAAATAGCAATCACTCTAAATCTGGTGTCACAGCTGAGCCTGGCAAACTATATTAGTATCCGCAAAAACATATATTTTCTTCTGGGGTGAAATTCACTTGCCAAAATAGCAATCCACTAAATCTGGTGTCACAGCTGAGCCTGGCAAACTATATTAGTATCCGCAAAAACATATATTTTGTTCTGGGGTGAAATTCACTTGCCAAAATAGCAATCCTCTAAATCTGGTGTCACAGCTGAGCCTGGCAAACTATATTAGTATCCGCAAAAACATATATTTTGTTCTGGGGTGAAATTCACTTGCCAAAATAGCAATCCACTAAATCTGGTGTCACAGCTGAGCCTGGCAAACTATATTAGTATCCGCAAAAACATATATTTTGTTCTGGGGTGAAATTCACTTGCCAAAATAGCAATCCTCTAAATCTGGTGTCACAGCTGAGCCTGGCAAACTATATTAGTATCCACAAAAACATATATTTTGTTCTGGGGTGAAATTCACTTGCCAAAATAGCAATCCACTAAATCTGGTGTCACAGCTGAGCCTGGCAAACTATATTAGTATCCGCAAAAACATATATTTTGTTCTGGGGTGAAATTCACTTGCCAAAATAGCAACACCCTAAATCTGGTGTCACAGCTGTGCCTGGCAAACTATATTAGTATCCGCAAAAACATATATTTTCTTCTGGGGTGAAATTCACTTGCCAATATAGCAACCCCTAAATCTGGTGTCACAGCTGAGCCTGTCAAACTATAATAGTATCCGCAAAAACATATATTTTGTTCTGGGGTGAAATTCACTTGCCAAAATAGCAATCCACTAAATCTGGTGTCACAGCTGAGCCTGGCAAACTATATTAGTATCCGCAAAAACATATATTTTCTTCTGGGGTGAAATTCACTTGCCAAAATAGCAATACCCTAAATCTGGTGTCACAGCTGTTGCAGGCCCATTGTAAATCTGTCCATAAAGGATACCTTTCATCCAGGGCCTAAATACTTGCCCTAAAAGAGATATTCCCCTAAATCAGTGGTTACTGCTGTGCCTGGATTAGTGTAATAAGCTACATAAACAAATAGGCAGATAGTGGTAGGTGCCTGTAAAAAAGGCCTGAATTTGAAATCAATACATTGGGCCAAATATTTTTTTCCTTATTGTGGTGCTTGGTGAGCGGTAACAATGAGGAAAACATCTAGTAAGGGACGCGGACGCGGTCGTGGTGGTGTTAGTGTACCCTCTGGTGCTGGGAGAGGACGTGGCCATTCTGCCACAGCCACACGTCCTAGTGAACCAACTACCTCAAGTTCCAGTACCCGCCAGAATTTACAGCGATATTTGGTGGGGCCCAATGCCGTTCTAAGGATGGTAAGGCCTGAGCAGGTACAGGCGCTAGTCAATTGGGTGGCCGACAGTGGATCCAGCACGTTCACAACATTATCTCCCACCCAGTCTTCTGCAGAAAGCGCACAGGTGGCACCTGAAAACCAAGCCCATCAGTCTGTCACATCACCCCCATGCATATCAGGGAAACTGTCTGAGCCTCAAGTTATGCAGCAGTCTCTTATGCTGTTTGAAGACTCTGCTGGCAGGGTTTCCCAAGGGAATCCACCTAGCCCTTCCCTGTGGTGGAAGACATAGAATGCACTGATGCACAACCTCTGATGTTTACTGATGATGAGGACATGGGAATACCACCTCATCGGAGTCCGCACGTCTCTGATGATGACGAAACACAGGTGCCAACTGCTGCGTCTTTCTGCAGTGTGCAGACCGAACAGGAGGACAGGGAGGAAGACTGTGTGGAAGACGATGCAGGGGACGATGAGGTCCTAGACCCCACATGGAATGAAGGTCGTGCCACTGACTTTCATAGTTCAGAGGAAGAGGCAGTGGTGAGACCGAGCCAACAGCGTAGCAAAAGAGGGAGCAGGGGGCAAAAGCAGAACAGCCGCCGCCAAGAGAGTTCGCCTGATACAGGCCACCGCCACCAGGGACCGAGCACCCCAAAGGCAGCTTCAAGGAGTTCCCTGGCATGGCACTTCTTTAAACAATGTGCTGACGACAAGACCCGAGTGGTTTGCACGCTGTGCCATCAGATCCTGAAGCGAGGCATTAACGTTCTGAACCTTAGCACAACCTGCATGACCAGGCATCTACATGCAAAGCATGAACTGCAGTGGAGTAAACACCTTAAAAGCAAGGAACTCACTCAGGCTCCCCTGCTCCCTCTTCTGCTGCTGCCTCGGCCTCTTCCTCCGCCTCGGGAGGAATGTTGGCACCTGCCGCCCACCAAACAGAGGATGTGCCAGCGACACCACCACCTGCGTCACCAAGCATCTCCACCATGTCACACGGCAGCGTTCAGCTCTCCATCTCACAAACCTTGGAGAGAAAGCGTAAATTCCCACCTAGCCACCCTCGAGCCCTGGGCCTGAATGCCAGCATTTCTAAACTACTGGCCTTTGAAATGCTGTCATTCAGGCTGGTGGACACAGACAGCTTCAAACAGCTGATGTCCATGGCTGTCCCACAGTATGTTGTCCCCAGCCGCCACTACTTCTCCAAGACAGCCGTGCCTTCCCTGCACATGCAAGTGTCCGATAAAATCAAGTGTGCACTGCGCAACGCCATTTGTGGCAAGGTCCACCTAACCACAGATACGTGGACCAGTAAGCACGGCCAGGGACGCTATATCTCCCTAACTGCACACTGGGTAAATGTAGTGGCGGCTGGGCCCCAGGCGGAGAGTTCCTTGGCGCACGTCCTTCCGCCGCCAAGGATCACAGGGCATCATTGTTTGCCTCCTGTAGCCTCCTCCTCCTACTCGGCTTCCTCCTCCTCTGCTTCCACCAGCTCATCCAGTCAGCCACACACCTTCACCACCAACTTCAGCACAGCCCGGGGTAAACGTCAGCAGGCCATTCTGAAACTCATATGTTTGGGGACAGGCCCCACACCGCGCAGGAGTTGTGGCGGGGTATTGAACAACAGACCGACCAGTGGTTGCTGCCGGTGGGCCTCAAGCCCGGCCTGGTGGTGTGCGATAATGGGCGAAATCTCGTCGCAGCTCTGGGACTAGCCGGTTTGGCGCACATCCCTTGCCTGGCGCATGTGCTGAATTTGGTGGTGCAGAAGTTCATTCACAACTACCCCAACATGTCAGAGCTGCTGCATAAAGTGAGGGCCGTCTGTGCGCGATTCCGGCGTTCACATCCTGCCGCTGCTCGCCTGTCTGCGCTACAGCGTAACTCGGCCTTCCCGCTCACCGCCTCATATGCGACGTGCCCACCAGGTGGAACTCCACCTTGCACATGCTGGAGAGACTGTGCGAGCAGCAGCAGGCCATAGTGGAGTTTCAGCTGCAGCACGCACGCGTCAGTCGCACTGCGGAACAGCACCACTTCACCACCAATGATTGGGCCTCCATGCGAGACCTGTGTGCCCTGTTGCGCTGTTTCGAGTACTCCACCAACATGGCCAGTGGCGATGACACCGTTATCAGCGTTACAATACCACTTCTATGTCTCCTTGAGAAAACGCTTAGGGCGATGATGGAAGAGGAGGTGGCCCAGGAGGAGGAGGAGGAGGAGGAGGAGGATGAGGGGTCATTTTAGCACTTTCAGGCCAGTCTGTTAGAAGTGGCTCAGAGGAGGTTTTTGCAACAGCAGAGGCCAGGTACAAATGTGGCCAGCCAGGGCCCACTACTGGAGGACGAGGAGGATGAGGAGGAGGTGGAGGAGGATGAGGATGAAGCAGGTTCACAGCGGGGTGGCACCCGACACAGCTCAGGCCCATCACTGGTGCGTGGCTGGGGGATACGGAGGACGATGACGATACGCCTCCCACAGAGGACAGCTTGTCCTTACCTCTGGGGAGCCTGGCACACATGAGCGACTACATGCTGCAGTGCCTGCGCAACGACAGCAGAGTTGCCCACATTTTAACGTGTGCGGACTACTGGGTTGCCACCCTGCTGGATCCCCGATACAAAGACAATGTGCCCACCTTACTTCCTGCACTGGAGCGTGATAGGAAGATGCGCGAGTTCAAGCGCACGCTGGTAGAGGCGCTCCTGAGAGCATTCCCAAATGTCACAGGGGAACAGGTGGAAGCCCAAGGCGAAGGCAGAAGAGGAGCAAGAGGTCGCCAACGCAGCAGTGTCACGGCCAGCTCTTCTGAGGGCAGGGTTAGCATGGCAGAAATGTGGAAAAGTTTTGTCTCCACGCCACAGCTAACTGCACAACCACCTGATACGGAACGTGTTAGCAGGAGGCAGCATTTCACTAACATGGTTGAACAGTACGTCTGCACACCCCTCCACGTACTGACTGATGGTTCGGCCCCATTCAACTTCTGGGTCTCCAAATTGTCCACGTGGCCAGAGTTAGCATTTTATGCCTTGGAGGTGCTGGCCTGCCCGGCGGCCAGCGTTTTGTCTGAACGTGTATTCAGCACGGCAGGGGCGTCATTACTGACAAGCGCAGCCGCCTGTCCACAGCCAACGTGGACAAGCTGACGTTCATAAAAATGAACCAGGCATGGATCCCACAGGACCTGTGCCTCCCTTGTGCAGAATAGACATTTCCCTCCCCATCAACCATGTATTCTTGTACTCTGGGGCACTTCTTTATTGAATCCTCATTTTTTTACTTTACCATGATCTTGCGGTGCAACCCAAAGTTGAATGAACCTCTCCTCTGTCTGGGTGCTGGTCCAAAATACATGAGAGTGACATTCTCCGTTGGTGGTTGATATGACGCATGATTCCTTGCTGTGGGACCTCTCTCCTCTGTCTGGGTGCTGGTCCAAAATACATGAGAGTGACATTCTCCGTTGGTGGTTGATATGACGCATGATTCCTTGCTGTGGGACCTCTCTCCTCTGTCTGTGTGCTGGGCCTAAATAAATGAGAGTGACATTCTCCGGTGGTGGGTGATATGACGCATGATTCCATGCTGTGGGACCTGTATCCTCTGTCTGGGTGCTGGTCCAAAATACATGAAGTGGCCTTCTCCGGTGGTGGGTGATATGACGCATGATTCCATGCTGTGGGACCTGTATCCTCTGTCTGGGTGCTGGTCCAAAATACATGAGAGTGGCCTTCTCCGGTGGTGGGTGATATGACGCATGATTCCATGCTGTGGGACCTGTATCCTCTGTCTGGGTGCTGGTCCAAAATACATGAAGTGGCCTTCTCCGGTGGTGGGTGATATGACGCATGATTCCATGCTGTGGGACCTGTATCCTCTGTCTGGGTGCTGGTCCAAAATACATGAAGTGACATTCTCCGGTGCAGGGTGATATGACGCATGATTCCTTGCTGTGGGACCTGTATCCTCTGTCTGGGTGCAGGGGTCAGAGTCTCTCAAAGTGGCCTTCTCTTGTGGTGGGTGATGTGAAGCTGATGTTTGTGCCATCTGACATGGTTGCCGGGGTCCCATTAAATGGTGTCCTACTCCTGTGGTGGGTGATCTAAATGCCTGATTCTCTGCTGTGAAAACCCCTCTCCTCCGCCTGGGTGCAGGGGTCAAAGTCTCTCAAAGTGGCCTTCTCTTGTGCTGGGTGATGTGAAGCTGATATTTGTGCCATCTGACATGGTTGCCGGGGTCCCATTAAATGGTGTCCTACTCCTGTGGTGGGTGATCTAAATACATGATTCTCTGCTGTGAAAACCTCTCTCCTCCGTCTGGGTGCAGGGGTCAAAGTCTCTCAAAGTGGCCTTCTCTTGTGCTGGGTGATGTGAAGCTGATGTTTGTGCCATCTGACATGGTTGCCGGGGTCCCATTAAATGGTGTCCTACTCCTGTGGTGGGTGATCTAAATGCCTGATTCTCTGCTGTGAAAACCCCTCTCCTCCGCCTGGGTGCAGGGGTCAAAGTCTCTCAAAGTGGCCTTCTCTTGTGCTGGGTGATGTGAAGCTGATGTTTGTGCCATCTGACATGGTTGCCGGGGTCCCATTAAATGGTGTCCTACTCCTGTGGTGGGTGATCTAAATGCCTGATTCTCTGCTGTGAAAACCCCTCTCCTCTGTCTGGGTGCTGGTCCCAAATAAATGAGAGTGGCCTTCTCCGGTGGTGGTTGATATGACGCATGATTCCTTGATGTGGGACCTGTATCCTCTGTCTGGGTGCTGGTCCAAAATAAATGAGAGTGGCCTTCTCCGGTGGGGGTTGATATGACGCCTTATTCCTTGCTGTGGGACCTCTCTCCTCTGTCTGGGTGCTGGTCCAAAATACATGAGAGTGGCCTTCTCCGGTGGTGGTTGATATGACGCATGATTCCTTGATGTGGGACCTGTATCCTCTGTCTGGGTGCTGGTCCAAAATAAATGAGAGTGGCCTTCTCCGGTGGTGGTTGATATGACTCATGATTCCTTGATGTGGGACCTCTCTCCTCTGTCTGGGTGCTGGTCCAAAATACATGAGAGTGGCCTTCTCCGGTGGTGGGTGATATGACGCATGATTCCATGCTGTGGGACCTGTATCCTCTGTCTGGGTGCTGGTCCAAAATACATGAGAGTGACATTCTCGGTGCAGGGTGATATGACGCATGATTCCTTGCTGTGGGACCTGTATCCTCTGTCTGGGTGCTGGTCCAAAATACATGAAGTGACATTCTCCGGTGCAGGGTGATATGACGCATGATTCCTTGCTGTGGGACCTCTCTTCAATTGATATTGGTTAATTTTTATTTATTTTATTTAATTTTAATTCATTTCCCTATCCACATTTGTTTGCAGGGGATTTTTCTACACTTTGCTGCCTTTGGCAGCCCTCTAGCCCTTTCCTGGACTATTTTACAGCCTTTTTTGTGCCTAAAAGTTCGGGTCCCCATTGACTTCAATGGGGTTCGGGTTCGGGATAAAGTTCGGATCGAGTTCGAATCCCGAACCCGAACATTTCCGGGAAGTTCGGCCGAACTTCTCGAACCCGAACATCCAGGTGTTCGCTCATCTCTACTCCTGCATACTAATGAGGAGCGCCTCCAAAATGGAAGTGGTCACTAGTATTCGCTTTTTAAGACGTACTGCATCTTATACAGGGAGAAATCTTGTAATCGGCAGTGTGCCATTGGTGCCCTGTGGGTCCCCTGACTTAGAGACCCGGTTGCAATTGTGACTGCTGCGAACCCTATTGCTACACCACTGGATTGAAGCAAGCCTAAAAAGCGAGTTAAAAGGACTTTTGATAGGGCAAACATTCCTCATTCTCATTATTTTTAGCATGATCTATCTGAAACATGTAATATAGCAACAACGGAAAAGCCTGCAAAAGTTAACTGAAGAAAGGCATAAGAAATTACTAACATGATTTGCAGCAATTTCTTGTACTCCCCATGGTCACAAGGGGGGGCTGTTGCCAAACTTATTATTGCTAATTCATTTCGTCATAAACTGCAAATATAAGCTTTACATCAAGGTTGATGGTGTATATTAATGGTCAACCTTTTAACCTCGTTGAACTGAATTATCCTCTGTACATTCCATGGGAATGAAGTAGTCAAGAAATACTGGTATGGGCAGGAGTCACAAAATTAACCTTAACAGTGACTGTATCAAATATTTAGTGGATAATATATAAGTATATTGTATAGATAATTACTTATTTACCATGTGATCCAAGACCTTTGGGTGTCATATCTAATAAAGTTGTCCAATGGAGTTAGTTGATGGAATTCTGAATCTCTCACATCCAGATATAGTTATAGATATGTATGTTAAGCATATGAATACAAATGAGAGGCTCAAAAACACATGAATCTTTATTTCAGTCACCAGAATAGTACCCATCATAACTATGATGAGGGTCCTGTGTTGTTTTGGTAATTGCAATAGGTCCTCAAGGGGTTATACCTTCACCTATTTAGCCCCTGCTTGAAGATGATCACATTTTATGAAAAGCCCATTTGACTACCTCACATGGATCCAGAGATCTCCACATTCATTGCTCTGCTAGATTTATAGCTGAAGGGGAGTGTCATTTCTGCTGCAGCTAAAGAGGAGTGTCCATGCTCTCCCTATCACAACCGGCAGTTGGAAGATGAAACTGAGCATGTGCATCCATCTCAATGAGCAGGACAAAGAAATAACAAAAAAAACTACCAGCAGGTGGTGATATGCAGATATTTCTTGCTAATTCCCCATTATCTTGCTGCTGGTGGGATGTAAAGGAATATAATCTGCTTTCTCTTAGTCCTAGCAGGAGTACAAGCTTCCCAACCTACAGTAGCTCTAATTTATAATAAACACGCCATGTGAGGGGCTAAGTGAGTATTTACAGTGTAAGGCTACTTTAACACTAGCAGTACGGACCACCGGCAGGCTGTTCCGTCGAGTGAATGTGTGCCCCTGGACTACCGCTCCAGCCCCATTGACTATAATGGGGGAGGGGCGGAGGCACATCAGTGCAAGCCAAGAGGCTGCCGGAATAAAACTATGACATGTCGTAGTTTTATTCCTATAGCCTCTCGGCGTGCGCCCATGGAACTACCTCCCACACCCATTATAGTCAATGGGGCTGGAGCGGAAGTCCAGGGGCACACGTTCACTAGCGGCAGGACAGATCCGACAGGCTGTTCACGCCTGCCGGAGGTCTGTGCCGCTAGTGTGAAAGTAGCCTAAGGCTGGCTTCACACGTCTGTTAAACCCGGACGTGAGCAATCCGTGGTAATGCGGGCTGGATTTGTTCTTTACAACCGGAGAGCACGGTAAGTAATGCAGTGGCACATAATCTTCACTAGATCCGGAATGATTAGATATTTATTTAGAATTTCCATCTGTCCTACTGTACCAGCCCACAGGGGTAGAATTACCCCTATTTTACCATGCTGTTTTTAGGACTAAGGGAAAACAAGTTAACTAAGAAATCATAACTTAAACACTAAAAGGGAAATGTATCATTCCCTGATCGCAATGTAGTTAAAAATTTGTCAACCCGAGGATAGGTCATCAATAGTAAACAGTTGGACAACCCCTTTAAAAGGACCATCTCACTTCCATCCCACAGTTAACAAAGCTTGATTAAGTCCATTAACCCTTTATCCACCTCAGCAGCTCATTCATGTCAAACTATAGACATTATTATACACATAGATGGCAATTTCAAAGACCTATATAAAACATTAAAAATTAATAGAAATACATCAAATCAGATATTTTATTCATATCCTTCAGAGATCTTCTAAACAGATTAAAAATGCAGAAAGCCTCCCTTGTATACAGTTTTCATAATCCCAATTGCAGCATTCAACCTTTTTAAAACATGCAAGGAACTCAAGTTTTCCTGATGTAAATTTAAAATTTAAAATGCCAAGACATTACACGAGTGCCCGAACTAGTCCTGTGTGAATTGTGTTCTCCAAAGCCCTTACAAAAACTGTCTTGTAGCGCAACCTGCATACTGAAAATTACATTGGGTGCATGCAATCACATAAACAACACGACTGTCCTGTAATTAATAAAAGATTTGATTTTACATTCAAAATCAAAACCGGAACAGCAAGAGATCACACTTTTAAGTTTTTTTGCGTTCCGTATACTGTCCTTATATGGAAGGATTCATTTCAACAGGTCCGCAAAAAAATGGAATGTACCATTTTTTCAGTTTTCCGTTCTGCTACATTTTAAGTCATGTCCTATTATTGCCCGCAAATCACGTTCCGTGGCTCGATTCAAGTCAATGGGGCTGTAAAAAAGACGGAATGCATACAGCATGCATCCGTATGTCTTCGTATCCCTTTCCGTTTTTGAGGAAGCATCTATTGGAAATGTTATGCCCAGCCTAATTTTTCAATGTACTTACTGTTAAAACATTATTATATGTTTCCGATCGCGATCTGCAAAAGACAGATCACAAACAAAGACCATACGGAAAAGGAACGAAAGCGGAACGAAAATGGAAATACTACTAAAACCAAAAACAGAAAAACAAATACGCTAAAAATGGACCGAAAACCATACGGTTGTGTGAAAGAGCCCTTAGTCTTATACATGTATTTGCTAAATCCACACCTCAGTAATCGAGATTTTAAAGATCCAGTCACATGTAACCAAGTTGTGAAAACCTTAGCTTCATTCCCTTTATACATGCTTGATGAAATCAAATGATCTGCAGTATTGTTACCAGTCTGCCCACCTCAGAATGCACTCCTGTCGGTAGAATATTCAAGATTTATTCATCTTTAATCTACAGGACTGACAAATATCTCTGTACAATATTCACAACTGAATAAAAATCATCACTCTATGTAGTGCTTAATACAATTTTCTTGTTGTCACAGTTTGTTTGTCTCTTGGCAGGGGGGATTTTTATTCTCATTGCTCCAGAAACATCATAAATTAGGTGTATCCTCCGGCAATGCAAGGGATATCAAAACTGGCGCTTTCTGTGCTGGTCTTGATAAATGCACCCCTTAGTCTCCACTGACTCAGACAAATAATCCAAATGATTTTTTCTCATAGCAGAATGTTTCACTTTACAAAGGTGGGATTTAGAATATCCCCATTTTCTAAATTTAGAGGTAATACTTTTACATTCTCCTTAAAATGCAGATTAACTAGTACACACCCTTCTGGCCCTGATGTATTCATCTACAGGTAAATTCCAGAGTTCCTCTTAACCATTAACTGGAGATGAGCGAATCGAAGCTGACAAAGTTGATTTCGTTCCGAATTTCAGGAAAAATTCGATTCTGAATGAATGTGAATTTCCTTTCGCTTCGTGGTAACGAATTGCAATTTTCCTAACATTGCGGCTAGCGGGCTACAATGGCAGCTAAAATGGCGGCTACATGTGTGAGGACATGGGGCAAGGAACTCTGGGAGGGCAGGATGACCCATAATGCCATGCATGTAGCTAATCAGCAGCCAGCCAGCCCGGTGATGTCAGAGCTGTATAAATGCGGTGGCCATCTTAGATTCTGCCATTCACAATCGTACTTTGTTCAGGGACAGACGTGTATGCAGGCGCTAGGGAGAGTGAAAGAAAAACTAATTGTTAAAAAGAAAAAGGAAAGAAGTGATTTACTAGTGCAGGGAAAGGATAGTGAGAGGAATAATTTCACAGTCAGGGAGAGACATGTGCAGATGCTAGGGAGAGTCATAGGAAAATCCTCATTGTGAAAAAAAAGCCATATTTGCCATATTTCTAGAGAAAAAGAGAAAAATAGACGCAGTTCATATTTGCTGTTATTTGCACTGAAAGCATTTATTGTTATATTTCACTACAATACGATAAAAATAGACGCAGTTCATATTTGGTGTTATTTTCGCTAAAAACGTTTCTTGTCATATTTCACTGCAACATGCAAAAAATAGACGCAGTTCACATTTTTTGTTATTTGCGCTAAAAGTGTTTATTGCCATAGTTCACTACGATACGAGAAAAATAGACGTAGTTCACATTTGGTGTTATTTGCGCTGAAATCGTTTCTTGTCATATTTTACTACAATACCAGAAAAATAGACGCAGTTCACATTTAGTGTTATTAGCGATAAAAGCATTTACTGCCATATTTCAGTAGAAAAAGAGAAAAATATAAGCAGTTCACTTTTTCTGGTATTTACTCTGAAATGGATTAGTGGCCTCTTTTAGTCCAATACAAGAAATATATACATAAAGGTCACGTTTGCTTGTATTTGTGCAGAAATAATTTAGTGGCCTATTTCAGTACAAAAAGACAAATATATTCATTGCTTTTAGGGGTGTTTTAATTTTCGTTTCATTTGTTATGTTCACCTACAAGTATGTCAGGCAGAGAAGTGCCAGGCCATGCACAGAGGAGTGGCAGAGGCATGAATGCTTCTGGCCCAAGCAGCGGTCGCAGCATAATAAGGGGTCGTGGTAGCAGTAGTCGAAGTGAGAGGCCTGAGCTCCCGGTGTCATCTACCGGCCGTGTCTTGACCAGCAACTCAGTGGTTCTTGATTGGTTAACTCGGTCATCCACATCATCCCAAGTGACATCAGACACCCCAAGCCAACAGACGGTGGGTTCGTCAGACACAACTCTTAGTTGGCATGGTCCGGGAGCAGGCCCTGTGCCCTCACCTGTCCTCAACCTGCCTTTGTCCTTTTCTGTTCCCTCACCGTGAGAAGTAGTATATGCTGTAGACTCTGCTCCACTTTTTAGCGAGAAACATCTACTTGAGGAAAGTCAGCAGCTACTGCCCAGTCAAGATCTGGAGGAGACATCTGCCGATTCTCTCCGCTAGTCTGGCAAGTAGTGATGAGGATAGCGGGACGGAAGCTTGTGCTGTGAGTGGTAAGGCTCCTGACCCAGAGGCCGTTGAGGAGGACATAAGTGATGTGCAGACACTTATCAATGATGATGAAGCCGATCGCACTTGGGAGCCAGGTGCAGAAGGAGCTTCATCATCATCAGAAAAAGAGGATGTCAGCTTGCCCGTGAGGCAGCAGCAGAGCCAGCAAGGTGGTAGCATGGCTGAGAGTGAGCATGGTGGCAGCAGATGGAGGTCGAGAGCCAAACGTGCCCCGGGTAGCCCACCTGCTTTGCAGCAGCCTGCCTGCCATGGAAGTAGTAGTGCAGGGGTTCACAGAGGCAGCGGCGGTAGCAATCAGTCAGTGCGGACTGTTGGGGGAAAAATCACCTACTCGGTGGTGTGGTAGCTTTTTATTCAAAGCCCAAGAGGAGGTGAACGTGGCCATATGTCGCATCTGTGGGCAGAAGGTAAAGCGTAAATGTTGGCACTATGGCCCTGCGTCAACATATGCAGCGTCGCCATACAGTGGCCCGGGAGAACTTTATCACCCAGTGGCACACACCCAGTTTCAGCCAGTCAAGGCTCTACCACCTCAGCCGAAGTGGCTCTACCACCTCTGCTGGTCCAGATGCTCCTGCTCCTACTCCCGATCAGTTATTCCGTCAGCAATCGATCACCGAAGTGATTGCCAAGAGACAACAGTATGCGTGCACGCAGCCAATGGAGCAGAAGATGAACGTGCTCCTGTCCAAGTTGCTCCTGCTTTCAGAGAACTGATGGCTTGTGCCGAGCCGAGGTGGAGAGTCCCATGCCATCATTTCTTTGCGAAAAAGGGAGTACCATCCCTGCACACACATGTAGAACAGAAGGTGGGCCAGTTCTTGAGCCTGTCGGTGTCTGCCAAAGTGCACGGCAGCGCCGAGGTGTGGAGATGTAACTACGGTCAGGGACAATACATGTCCTTTACGGCCCACTGGGGGAATGTGGTTCCTGCACAGGCACACCAGCAACTTGGTCAGGTAGAGCCTCCTCCACGTTGTCACAACGTTGGTACTGCGACAATGTCCGCCTCTGCCTCCTCATCCTCCACCGTGTCCTCAGCCTCCACTGCAAGGACAAGTCACAGTGCTCCTCCAGCACACCACATTTGCAGGGCTCAGTGGTGTCACGCTGTTCTGCACCTGGCTTGCCTTGGCGAAAAACACACAGGGGAGCAACTGCTCCATGTGATGCATCAAGAAATTGAATCCTGGCTTTCTCCCCGACAACTCAAAATCGGAACTATGGTGACCGACAACGGGAAGAACATAGTGTTGGCGCTGCGTCAAGGAAGGCTGAGCCATGCGCCCTAAATGGCACACATGATCAATCTGATTGTCCATCGGTTCCTGAAGTCTTCCACCCATCTGCAAGACATCCTAAAAATGGCCAGGAAACTTTGCATGCACTTCAGCCACTCAAATACTGCAAAGCACACCCTCATTGAGGTGCAGTGGCAGACCGTTTGTAATAACCAAAGGAAGTGGGGGGGAAGGATCAACCTATTGCTCCCACCTGACCCCTCCAAACCTACCAATAACAAAGGACACGGACAACCATACTTCTTTTATTTAAACTTTACTGCTGGGTGATGATCGGCCACAGCTTTCTTTTATTATAGAGGCAAAACCTTAGAACCTTTGTTACCAACATGTCTCTGCTGTATTCACCTGCCGCCCGCTGTGACTTCACAAACTCAAACATGGTATGAGCCCTAAAACATATATAATAACTCAATCAACTCCAGATCAAGAGAACCGTGGATGGAACCACTCTTTCTATCGCCTAACCTTAATGGAGGGAGGGTGGGCCACGATGCTTCCACTAAAAGAGGAAGTGCAGAAGGCAGGGCAGGGTATATATGTCCTCCCGGGTTCCTGTACTGCCCCTCAGCCGCTGGAAGGAAGATCCCATAGTTTAAACCTCCCTAACCACCCCATCTTTACTACCACGGGGCCAGGGCAAAACCCCTAAAAACTAGGGGAGTGGGGAGGGGGAGCACCAGTCCCTGATCACCCTCCATATACTGTTGGATGCTCGCCAGAACAGCATCCCCCAATATAGGCTGATCTGTGACGTTTCCACTGTGACGTTTGAACGCGCTGTAAAATGCCCAACGCCCAAACAAGTACATGAGCTTCTTTTGGGCGTTTTAACGCGCCTATGGACAATGTTGCCATAGAGGAGAATCACTGAATCCAAAAACGCGCGTTTTTTAGTTACAAAAACGCGCATCCCAAAACGCGCGTGAAACGCGCATCATACGCGCGATTCAGAAACGCCTAGGTGTGTCCCCAGCCTTAGGGAACCAGACACCCTCTCCTCGTCCGAGAAGAGGGTGCCTGGGGTTCTCCCATTGACTTACATTGTGCTCAATGGCACACGAGCACATGCAGTGTTTGGCCGAATACTTGGCTGAATACGAGCATGGCAATGCTTAAGCCGAACACTAGTAAGTATATCACTAGTAAGTATAATTTTCTTTCATTTTTTAAAAATAAATTTAGAACTATTGTTATTCTCAGATGCCATGATTAGCGATGAACGTGGCATCTGAGGAGAACAATGACAGGGGACCACGCAATCGCCACTCTCTGTCATTACACCCGCTACTTACAAAGAAATCAGTTTGGTGACAAAGTAATTTGTCAAGTAGCATATTTTTCTTGTAAAATTCTTTGAAAAGGTAGCAGACTACTGTTGGTGTTTCCAATGTGACAACCCTGATCATAGGTTTTCAAGTAAATCCAAACAAGGAAAAATTTGGGCCAACAAATTAGTTATTTACAGAACTGTAGATCTTTTGGTAATTTACAAACTATTTTTTTTGTACCATGCTGCACCAATATTGTGTGTTATTATGTTCTCCAAAAGGTTCAGTATTACATCAAATTAAACTATACAATATTTAAAAAAAAACTTTTTATATATTGGTTTTGATTTTGAATATAAGGGTACCATCACATGTCAGGTTTCTGAAGCCAAAATCGGGAGTTGATCAAAAATGGAGAGAAAGTACGGTATATAGGACAGGTACAATGAATGCACCCCTTTTTTTGGCTTCCAAAGCTGTATGCAGATAACAGATCATGTGGTCGTACTTTTAGATCAAATCTTTTTTTTATTATTATAGTACCGGTGAGGGCTGCAATCAGAAATTTTGGGGCCCCTTACACAGCTTCACTTCTGCAGCTATATGTGGTGAACGTGTTTAGTGACATATCTCAGTACAAAAATAAAAATATATATGTACTTCACTGGTGCATTTACTTGTGGCAAAAGTGTTCAGTGGCCTATTTCAGTCTGATATATATATATATATATATATATATATATATATATATATATTCTTCACTGGTGCATTTATTGGTGGCAAACCATTTAGTAGCCTAATTCAGTACAAAAAGAAAAAATATATTTTCAGTTCACTTCTGCAATTATATTTGTTGAAATAGGGGCCCTGTGTGGCTTCAACACACTTTCAAAATAATCCTTCAGCAGAGTGAATAGATGCCAGATGACCGGGACGCTCCATGACCTTCCCAGGAGCTGCTGTCAGGAGCAGCGATTCATTTCTGTACCATTCTCCATCTCCGTGCTCCGTTATATGTGGTAAAATCTTTATTGAAGTATTTCGGTGGAAAAAAAAATTGTATTTAGCGTTCATCACTGCAGTTATATGCGGTAAAATCTTTTGTGACCAATTTTGGTGGAAAACCAAATTTTCTTCAGCGTTCAGCACTGCAGTTCGATGCGGTATAATCTTTTGAGGCTTATTTCAGTGTAAAACCAAATTTTATTCAGTATTCAGCGCTGCGGTTATATGCGGTAAAATCTTTTGTGATGTATTTCGGTGGAAAAACAAATTGTATTTAGCGTTCAACGCTGCAGTTATATATGGTAAAATCTTTATTGACGCATTTCAGAGGAAAAACAATTCTTTTTCAGCATTTAGCGCTGCAGTAATATGTGGTAAAATCTTTATTGAAGTATGTCGGTCGAAAAAGAAAATTAGTTAAGTGGTCAGCGCTGCAGTTATTTGGGTAAAAACTTTATTGAAGTATTTCGGTCAAAAAAATAAATTTATTCTGCGGTCAGCACTGCGGTTATATGCGGTAAAATCTTTAGTGACGTATCTTGATGAACTTCATGACTCTTCTGGGCTCAATGCTATCCTGACACTTTGTCTTTTCATTGTCTGTAGCTACTAGAGGCCTGTTCATGCAAGGCAGGTTCCCCCAGAAGTATTTTGGTCGATCGACAGTCTGTGATTGTGCCATTCTGTGGCTTCCTAATGCTGCTGCCACCTCCACACTCTGTGATTGTGCCATTCTGTGGCTTCCTCATGCTGCTGCCACCTACTCACTTGGTCATTGTTCCACACTGTGGCCTCCTCCTGATGCTGCTGCTGCCAACACCTCCAGACTCTGTCATCGTGTCATTCTGTGGCTTCCTCATGCTGCCGCCATCCCCAGACTCGGTCATTGTGCCACTCTGTGGCCTCCTCATGCTGCTGCCATCTCCTCACTCAGTCACTATTCCACACTGTGGCCTCCTCCTGATGCTGCTGCTGCTGCCACCTCCAGACTTGGTCATTGTGCCACTCTGTGGCCTCCTCCTGATGCTGCTGCTGCTATCACCTTCAGACTCTGTCATTGTGCCACTATTTGGCGTACTCATGCTGCTGCCACCTCCAGACTCTGTCATTGCGCCACTCTGTGGCCTAGTCATGCTGCTGCCATCTCCAGACTCTGTCATTGTTCCACTCTGTGGTCTTCTCATGCTGCCTCCACCTGCAGACTCGATCATTGTGCCACTCGGTGGCCTACTCCTAATGCTGCTGCTGCTGCCGCCACCTCCATACTCTGTCATTGTGCCGCTCTGTGGTCTTTTCATGCTGCCTTCACCTCCAGACTCTGACATTGTGCCGCTCTGTGATCTTTTTTCTGCCTCCACCTGCAGACTCGGTCATTGTGCCACTCAGTGGCCTCCTCATATTGCTTCCACCTCTAGGCCCTGTATGGGGAACTCTGTGGTCTCCTCATGCTGCTTCCACCTCGCCACTATGTCATAGGTCTACTCTGTGGACTTGTTATGCTGTTCCCACCCTCACCTCTTCATGACTGGTCCACTATTTTGGCTTTCGGCCTGGCTGACATCATAATTTATTTGACACTTCTTCTGATCTGTCAAAATCTAGTAAAAATGAGACGCACAATGGATCCTGTCTGTGTAGCAGCTTTAACCACTTCAGCCCCCCTAGCTTAAACACCCTTAATGACCAGGCCACTTTTTACAATTCCGCACTACACTACTTTCACCGTTTATTGCTCCGTCATGCAACTTACCACCCAAATGAATTTTACCTCCTTTTCTTCTCACTAATAGAGCTTTCATTTGGTGGTATTTCATTGTTGCTGACATTTTTACTTTTTTTGCCATTAATACAAATTTAACGACTTTTTTGCAAAAAAATGACATTTTTCACTTTCTGTTGTAAATTTTTTTTTAAAAAAATACATTTCTATATACATTTTTCTCTAAATTTATTGTTCTACATGTCTTTGATAAAAAAAAGTCCAATAAGTGTATATTTATTGGTTTGGGTAAAAGTTATAGCGTTTACAAACTATGGTGCAAAAAAGTGAATTTCGGCATTTTGAAGCAGCTCTGACTTTCTGAGCACCTGTCATGTCTCTTCAGGTGCTAGAATGTCAGGATAGTATAAATACCCCCCAAATCACACCATTTTAGAAAGAAGACACCCCAAAGTATTCGTGGAGGGGCATGGTGAGTTCATGTATCATTTCATTTTTTTTCACAAGTTAGCGGAAAATGACACTTTCTGAGAAAAAAAAAAAAAAGTTTAAACTTCTGGCAAAAAAAAATAAAATCTCAGACGGACTCACTATGCCCCTCAGTGAATACCTTGGGGTGTCTACTTTCCGAAATGGGGTCATTTGTGGGGTGTGTTTACTGTTCTGGCATTTTGGGCGGGGCTAAATTGTGAGCCGCCATGTAAAACCTAAAGGTACTCGTTGAATTTGGGCCTTTAGCATTCAGGCTGCAAAAAGTGTCACTTATGTGGTATCGCCGTATTTAGGAGAAGTAGGGCAATGTGTTTTGGGGTGTATTTTTACATATACCCATGTTGGGTGAGAGAAATATCTCTGTAAATTGTCAACTTTGTATAAAAATTTTTAAAAGTTGTCGTTTACAGAGATATTTTTCACACAAAGTATGGGTATATATAAAAATACACCCCAAAACACATTGCCCTACTTCTCCTGAGTACGGCGATACCACATGTGTGCCACTTTTTTGCAGCCTGGGTGCGCAAAGGGGCCCTAAAACCAATGAGTACCTTTAGGATTTCACAGGGCATTTTTACGCATTTGGATTCCAGACTTCTTCTCACGCTTTAGGGGCCCCTAAAATGCCAGGACAGTATAAATACCCCACATGTGACCCCATTTTGGTAAGAAGACACCCCAAGGTATTCTGTAGGTGGTGTATCATCTGTGTCCTCCGTATCCCCCCAGCCATGCTCCAGTGATTGCCATGAGCTGCGTTGGGTGCCACCCTGCAGTGAAACCAGTTTCTCCTCCTCTACCTCATCCTCCTCCTCCAGAACTGTGCCCTGGTTGGCCAGATGTGTACCTGGCCTCTGCTGGTGCAGGAACCCACCCTCTGAGCCACTTTTAAACGACTGGCCTAAAACCCTGTGAAATGCCCCCTCTTTCTCCTCCTCTTCCTCCTGTGCCACTTTCTCTTCCATCATCGCCCTAAGTGTTTTTTCAAGGAGACATAGAAGTGGTATTGTAAAGCTAAGAACGGCATCATCGGCACTGGCCATGTTGGTTGAGTACTCAAAACACCGCAACAAGGCATACAGGTCTCGCATGGAGGCCCATTCATTGGTAGTGAAGTGGCGCTGTTCCACAGAGCGACTGACCCGTGCGTGTTGCAGCTTAAACTCTCGCACAGCCTCTCCAGCATATGCAAGGTGGAGTTCCAACTGGTGGGCACGTTGCATATGAGGCGGTGAGGGGGAAGGCCAAAGTTATGCTGCAGCGCAGACAGGTGAGCAGCAGCAGGGTGAGAACGCCGAAAGTGCGCACAGACGGACCGCAATTTTTGCAGCAGCTCTGACATGTCTGGGTAGTTTTTAAGGAATTTCTGCATCACCAAATTGAGCACATGCGCCAGGCAAGGGATGTGCGTCAAACCGGCTAGTCCCAGAGCTGCTACGAGATTTCGCCCATTATCACACACCACCAGGCCAGGATTGAGGCTCACTGGCAGCAACCACTCATCGGTCTGTTCTTCTATGCCCCTCCACCGCTCCTGACACACATGAGTTTTAAAACTGCCTGCTGACGTTTATCCCTGTCTGTGCTAAAGCTGGTGGTGAAGGTCTTTCTGTGACCAGATGAGGAGGTGGTAGAAGAGGAGGAGGAAGCGGAATAGGAGGCAACAGGAGGCAAAGAATAATGCCCTGCGATCCTCGGTGGTGGAAGGACACGTGACAAACCGCTATCCGCCTTGGGCCCAGCCGCCACTACATTTACCCAGTGTGCAGTTAGTGAGATATAGCATCCCTGCGCGTGCTTACTGGTCCATGTATCTGTGGTTATGTGGACCTTGCCACAGATGGCGTTGTGCAGTGCACATTTGATTTTATCCTCCACTTGGTTGTGCAGGGAAGGGACGGCTCGCGTGGAAAAGTAGTGGCGGTTGGGAACGATGTACTATGGGACAGCCACCGCCATCAGCTGTTTAAAACAGTCCGTTTCCACCAGACGAAATTACAGCATTTCAGTGGGTAGATGGGTATTTTCTCTTTCTCTACAGTGTTTGGGAGATGGACAGCTGAACACTTGCGTGTTCGCGACATCTCTATATGCCAATGTGCTCTGTGGTATGACAGTACAGGTTTATTCCCCCAACTACAGAAATGCACTATGTCACCCCAAAATGACATAATCATATATAAAATAGGTAATGTAGGGGGACTTGAATGGCCAGAAAAAAAGGAATTTTTCCTCCAATGAGGTACCAAAAAATAATTAGACTGATGTCCCTGGCAGGCTGGCACATGCAGGTCACATGCAGTTCCAAGGACACTGCAGTTGCTAAAATGGCCGCTGACCCTCACCTCAGTAACAGATGGATTAAAAATTATTTTGCCGCATCACTGGGTTCCGGGCTGGGTACAAATATGTAGCATAGAACTCTCAATAATTGCTATAGTATGAAGATTTAATACCACCAAGTTCAATAGATTTATTCTCTAATCTCTCCCTAAGAGCACCAGCATCAACCTGTCCCCACAGTAAGAGCAGCAGAGTGACGTGCGGCGCTACGTGACTCCAGCTTAAAAAGAGGCTGGGTCACATGCTGCGCTTAGCCAATCACAGCCATGCCAATAGTAGGTATTGCTGTGATGGCTTCTTAAGGCAAAGGAGTGAAATGCTTGTTGATTGGCTGCCCTGCAGTCTTTCAAAAAGTGGGAAGAAATCGACAAACAACGAACCCGAACCCAAACTTTTACATAAATGTTCGGGTTTTGGTCCGGGTGTGGAAAACCGTAAAGTTTGCTCCTGCGCTCTTCCTGTTTAACTGAGTGCATGCCCAGTGAAACACTTAAGGCTGATATGCTCAGTTAAACAGGAAGAGCGCAGGAGCCGGCCTGGTGGCTGTTAGTGAAGCTGAAGGGAAGGAGTGGGCGGGGTTATTGGGTACTAGTGACGTAGCCAGTGGGGGCGGAGCTTGATGGCAGTCGCAATGCTGGGGAAATATTGTATGAGCAGAGAGAGGGGTGGGCCTGGGAACTGGATAGAAGGCGTTCCTGGGCAGTTTTTGAATGAAAATAACCCCCCTCTGGGCACCTTCAGGGGTATTTAGCATAAAGATAAAAGAGGATTTTTATGAAGAAAGAAAGCCAGATCAAAGTGTAAAGAACACCTATGGAAAGAAGGTATAAAGAGCTGTAAGGACCTATGTTTGGTTTAATATTGATTTTTCAGGTGACAGATTCCCTTTAACGGTTTTATTGGACTGTCAGAAATGCAGCAGAGGCCGCAAATGTACTATCTAGCACAAAAGGTGTGCTTTTTTTCAAACAACACTATAACTGCAGTATTTAACGGTTTTATTGGACTGTCAGAAATGCAGCGCAAGCCAAAAAATGTACAAAATGGTAATTTGTCAACTGACAATGTAAAAGTAGTATTTACTGGTTTTATTTGACTGCCAGATATTCAGTGCCGATATTTTCGCTGCCGGGTATGCACTGCAGGCCGCAGGTGTACTTGACCACCAAAAAAAGGAATTTGTCCCCCTAGAATCTAACAGATGGATTTAATGAATAGATTTTCCCTGTCAGATATTCAGCACAGGGGTAGTTCACAGAAAAAAGTGGGAATATGTCGTCGTCCCCTGGAGCCCTGAAGTCACAGACGGGTTACCTTTATTACTCTCCCTTCCCCTGGCACATATCCACTGAGCTACCAGAACAGGATTAAAGTAATGTCCCTGGCACACATGCAGTTGCAAGTGCACTGCACTTGCAAAAATGGTAGCTGACGCCCACCTAACAAATAGATTAAAGCTTATTTCTCTGTGGCACTGGGCTCATGGGTACAACAATTTAGCATAGCACCCACAAAAATAATCGCTGTAGTTTGCAGATTTAACAACACCAAGTACACCAGAATTGTTCCCTAATCTCTCCCTCACAGCAGCAGCATCCTATCCCTACACTAGTAAGAGCTGACGTGACCTGCGGTGCTACGTGACTCCAGCTAATATAGAGGCTGGGTCACATGCTGCACTGGCCAATCACAGCCATGCCATTAGTAGGCATGGCTGTGATGGCTTCTAAGGGCACACTAGTTAAACGCTTGTTGATTGGCTGCCCTGCAACCTTTCAACAAGCGCCATTAAATTGCCGAACACCGAACTCGAACCCGAACTTTTACGGAAATGTTCGGGTCCGGATACCAAGAGCCCTAAAGCTCGGTTCGAACCCGAACTTTACAGTTCAGGTTCGCTCAACCCTAAACAGGTTCTGTAGACATCTATGTGGAATCAGCTAACGAGGGTGTAAAAGGAGTGTCCTTCTTCTTAACATCTACCTGTAAGGCTGAGTTGATACTTGAGTTATTTGGTCAGTTTTGGCCCCATGACTGCCCATATAAGTGAAGTGTGCAGTGATTCTAAGAGCGACACCTGTGATGTAATTCACTTGTCATACGGACTCACAGTATTATTTCACTACCAGAGCAGACTCCCTATGCGTGTTACTGCAAGGCACAGTGTTCTACACTCCTATAAAGGCTCTCTGCAGCCCGGAAATGGCCGTTTTTTTTAAATGATTCGAAGCAAATTTTTCTGAAAAATTCGGCAAACCATCTGAATCGAATTTTTTAAAAAATTCACTCATCTCTAATCATAATGTATATAGCTTGAGATAAATGGACTGCTTAGGTGGATAAAGGGATAATGGACTTAATTAAGTGAAAAAAAATTTGCAACAAAACATAATTTCCTTTTTTTCTTTCCAGACTACACGTAGATGAAACCCATTTTCTAAGGTATAGTAAGGTTACCACGTATCACCTACTAATACTGTACCATACTTACCATCAACTTACTTGATACCGCTATCCCTAATAATCACTAACACATAATAAGTGTTAAGTCATGAATTTCCCATTTTGACACCTTAGAGTTGACTATGTACATTTTGTACTTCGTTTTGTTTTTCAGGATACTACAGATAATATGATTCATCAAGAAGCGAAAATACGTTTCTTTAATTGCATCGTTGCAAGTGTTATGTCATTTATATGGTTTTCAAACAACCATGTCTTGTGTTTACCATAACAATTGTTATTTTGACACTACCTTATCTTTTCACATAATAATAATGTCCTATGTTACCACAATTCTGTATACTTCCTGATCACTATAGTAACATATCACATGACTTTCATACACTTAAGACTCTAGTGCACCAACTTAGAGCAATAGTGAAATCGCTACCTAGTCACATGTCTGAGGCCGAACGTTGACATTACATCATCACGGCAGCAAATGTTGTGGTATCTATACGGTTTTCTGAATAATCCTGTCCTGTGTCCACTATAACAACTATTTTATTAATTTGACCTTATTTTAAGAGTATTACTCCTTCTTTCACATAATGACAATGATCTATGTTAGCGCAACTCTGTATACTTCCTGATTATCATAGTATCACATGACTTTCGGATATTAAAGATTCAATTGAGTCAGTTTGTACTAATAGTAACATCACTACCTAGTTACATGTCCGGGGGCCGAACGCTGACATTATGTAATTGCGACAGTACGACGCATAATCACTTGACAGTCAACATCACCACATTGGTAGCTACATATATGCGGACATGCACAGTCGGCCTTTAGGAACGCTGACATCCAGCAACTCACAGACCACCCGCTCAGCACTTTGATATGTACTATGTACTCTGGTATGTACTCTGTAATGGAGACACCCCTTTGCTCGGTTTTTCTTCCTGTGAGGGATATCTGGCTTTCACTGTGTTGTAGACCCATAACTGGGGCTCCACATTTATTTTGCATATTCCTGTTTCCCAGGGAGCTTTGCACTTTGGATTGCTGTGTTGAGACTCTTAAATGAGGCTCCACAGTGTTTTCTGTAGCTGGTCTCCCTAAGATCAGCTATTGTCTTGTTTGATGTACAACTAGTTCTTTACTGTATTCTGCATATACCCCACTGCAAATTGAGGCTACTTTACTATAATCTACATGACACAATATTTCCCATATAGCTTTTATTATTTAGATCGCTTATACATTCCCTCTGGTCACATCAGTGCAATTCTCATCGAGCATTATAGTTACTTCAATCTGCTCAGATGTACATTTGAGAAATTTAGGCTAATGAATACTTGCACTACAATGATATTGCCTGTAAATAATCATGTATATTCTCTAATCAATCATGCAAACTTCTTCTAGTCTCTAGCAGTGTAAAAGCATTAGCGATAAAGCTACTACCGAAAATCAGTAGATTTCTCATTGGTTCAATCATTTGCGTGGGCACAAAAATCATCATTAGACTTTATTTTATAAGAGTAAACAGGAATCGGTCACTGCACGCCACTCAAATTTCGCTTTGTGTAAATTTTGATTTTGTGAACAATAATCGGTGCGTCTAAAAGGTCATTGTTGAAACGTTCACTACACCAAGAAACGACTCGATCATCGCTCAAGCGTACCGATCATCTCCTCGTGTAAAGGTAGCTTTAGACTAGACAGTCTAAAGATGCACCACATCCAGCATCAGCCACTGTGATAAATCTGGCACATCTTTAGACCCACTAATACAGGGATGGTGAACCTGCGGATCTCCAGCTGTTGTAAAACTACAACTCCCACCAAGCCCTGTTGTAGGCTGATAGCAGTTGTCAGTATGGGCATGCTTGGAGTTGTAGTTTTGCAACCGCTGCAGAGCCTCAGGTTGGCCATCCCTGCACTAATAAAAAACTAAATAAATCTAAAAGATAAATCTAAAAAATGAATCTATATATTCAAGAACATGTAGTAAGTCTGCACCAATGACTAGAAAATAATACAAGAAACACTGGAGATGCTAATGTACATGTATATAAGCTCCTCCAACTGCTGGGTCAGCTGTTATTGCAGCCACTTGTTTGTGGAATTAAAATCGTCACATTTGCATGTATCCTGAGAAAGGCTTTGTCTGTCATGTATATAGAATTTGCTAGATAATTAACATAACAGAGTCAAAGAAAATGTAAAATGAGGACACAGGAGGTTCTGGAGTTCAAATGTGGCTTTTCCAACATAGATAAAGGCAAAGAATAACAGATCCATGTACTTGTCAACTTGAACATTCTCTATGCATTAACATAGGCCTAAACAATTGCAGCAGAACATCCCCATGGAAACAGTTCTAACATTCATTGTGAACAGTGAGCACTGGAGGCAAATGCAGGCACAATAGAGATTCTGCAAACTATATAGATATCACCAATGAAGCCATCACAGATCTCTCAGTCAGGTTCTGATTTTCAATGCTGAATGCCTTATTTCCACAGGAAACAAAATGATCGGCCATTTGAAATACAATTTCCACCACCATCTGCTGTCAGAAAACAGTTGTGAGACCCCTATGCACATTAGATGGTTGACCGGTTCTGATGAAATCAGAAGTTTGGTCTGACATACTGTATACATAATGTGCATGGCCAGATTTATGCTCTGTAAAGTTCATGTGATCATATCATTGAGACATGATAAAAGTCATATCACTGGTGGTCCAGCAGGAATGAGTAGACCTTTGTCTCAGCTTGGCTCCTGGCTTAATGGTGTTTTCTGAGATTCTGATATTGATGACCAGGATCAGGTCCTGGTTGTTGGATCCTTGATGAACATCTGAGGAGGTCATGCTTCTCTCACCTTCTGGCTCCTTGCAGCTTACCAAGTACAGCTGCTGTTATTGCTGCTGCATCTAGGCCCTGTAATCTAGGCATCACTAGCCTAGGAAAAGGCCGTAGAGCCGCCCTAAGCACTACAGTCTCCTCAAATAGCAAAGGAGGTCATCTATATTAGAACATCGGTAAAACCCCTTTAATTATAGAGATTACCACATATGCACAGTTATACTTCTTTGAAATTAATAGGAGCACGAGAAACCTATGGCCACCTCTGTTGAATCCACAGACAAGGTCAGGAACAGCACCGGTGCAGTCTCAAAATTGGTAGAGGCTCAGCTACTGGAACCCAAATAATCCTACTTGTCATTAAATGAATTTGTGACAAAAACATATGGATTTTTGCAAGCCACATTCAAAAATGTCAAAAATAAATCTGCCATGGGGTGCATACACCTTTTCTAATTTTAGCCTGCTACATAGAATAAAAGCCTAAGGTCCCTTTCACACGGGCGGGTTTTCCGCGCGGGTGCAATGCGTGATGTGAACGCATAGCACCCGCACTGAATCCTGACCCATTCATTTCAATGGGTCTGTGTACATGAGCGCTGTTTTTCACGCATCACTTCAGTGTTGCGTGAAAATCACAGCATGTTCTATATTCTGCCTTTTTCACACAGCCCTGGTCCCATAGAAGTGAATGGGGCTGCGTGAAAAAGGCATTGCATCCGCAAGCAAATGAGGATGCAGTGCATTTTTCACTGATGGTTGCTAAGACATGTTGTTTGTAAACCTTCAGTTTTTTATCACGTGCGTGAAAAAACGCATTGAAACGCATTGCACCCGCGGAAGAAACTGAATGACTGAACGCAATCGCAGACAAAACTGACTGAACTTGCTTGCAAAATAGTGCGAGTTTCCCTGAATGCACCCTGAATGCATCCGGACCTAATCCGTCACGCTCGTGTGAAAGGGGCCTTAGGGTACGGCCGCATGGGATGGATTTTACTGTGATTCTGCTATGGATTTCACTAATTTCATAGACACGTGCAAATCTGCATAGGCAAATCTGTGGCTTATTCGCTTATTCGTCCGATGTGGACGCACCCTTAAACTGGCAATACATGTTAAAATTATAAACAAAAATGGTCGCCTTAAGGCTCTTTCACACGTGTACCTTGCGGGAATCACGCTCCATGTTAGAGGGATTGTGCGGTCTGGACTACAGAAGCACACTGACATAAAGCTGTCAGTAAGATTCCGGTACAGAAAGGTCACAAAAAGGCACACAGCATTATCATTCATGATAATGCTGTGCGCTTCTGTAGTCCAGATCGCACAATCCCTCTCTTACACAGAGCATGATTCCCGCAAGGGACACGCTTGTGTAAAAGAGCCCTTAAAGGGGTTGTCTCACGTCAGCAAATAACAATTATGTAGATGAAGTTAATACAAGGCACTTACTAAAGTATTCTGATGGTTTCAGTAAATCGAGCTTCGGATCAAAGATCTGAAGTTGACTTGTTCAAAAATTGTGTTAATAATGCTGTTTCCGTACAGCATTAAAATGTATGAAGTTGCGCGATACTTTGGTGAATTACTATGGTATTCCTATCTGCGTATTTAAAAACATTTTAAAATATGAATCTGAAGTGGGCTTTGGTACTGGCTGGTACTTTGGTACCAAAAGCCACTTCGGATTTCTATTTTTAAATGTTTTTAAATACGCAAATAGGAATATCACAGTAATTCACCAAAGTCCAAAATCTTACGCAGCCTCGGGCGAGACGAAGTTTCCCTCTATTTTGTGAGCATGCACAGGTGTCCTTTCAATGGTTGGTTTGAAGGTGCATTGCAGGGGAATGGGGGTGCATATAGATATACAAATTGCTGATCATCAACAGCAGGTGTTCAATGCACGTATTACTGTCCTTACTAGGGCATGCCTAGGTGTCTTATTCCATTTAAAAGCAACACAAACCAACATTCCCAGGCTGAATGGGCACAGAAATATGGCCTTTTGCACATGGATGCTACTTTAGAGAGGAGTGAATCGATTCTAAGAAATCGATTTTTCTCATCAGCAGGGCGTTTTCAACTGTGAGGGGATGTCCTCAAAGCTAAAGAAGTGCCTACCTGCCACATTATTGACAGGGCTAGACATTTAGCCTGGCCCTGACAATTTTTGACTATCAGACCAAGGGCACAGGCTACGTTTTGGCTTAAGAGAGGTATCTGCTCATCTCGCTCATCTCTATGCTAGATTATTTGCCTCTAAAAATTAAAAAAAATGTAAATAGAGAGAAAAAATGTGCTAAAAAGTCCTAAAAGATCTCAGAGTGTCATGCACAAATGTTCAGGAAAATTGGAGCACTTTTACAGTACTTACAAGCTTGTTTATTGATATTTACTGTTATTTTGTTCTACGTAATGTTTTGATCTTAGTCTTAATCCTGACTCTACCCTTGTAGGTGGCTAGAAGATGAACCTTGGACCACCTGTAGTTAATTCTAGTGTTAGCTGAGAAAGAAAGAGGACCTACATGTGTGCACTCTTTAGAGAAACTAGGCCTTAGTCCAGGAGAATTTTTGCATCAAGAAAGCTATCTCTACTTCACAGCATTCCAGAGAAAGAAACCGAGAATTAGAAGGTCCAGAATCTCCAGGCATTGCAGTTCATCAGTAAAGTATTCGCCTGTTTAAGGTTTCTCAAGGCCTTACTGAAATCGAAAGGGACATTGCTAATACACCCTTCTACACTTTGACACGAACCTGGCTAGCTGTAACTTAATCCTGTACCCCTCAGTTTTGCAAGAATCTATAAGTTGTTTGGAACTGTGTTTGATACCATTGGATGTAATACAACTCCCATTCTGCACTTTAGTAAAGAGATACTTGTTTATTACTTATCTGGTTATTGACTCCATGACCATTCAACCATGACACCTACATCTTCTGCCTTTCACCCATACCAAACTCATAATATTGTACTAAAGGCAAACTACCATCAAGCAGGAGCCCTAACATCAGGGTGTGCCTAGAGGGAAGAAAGTGTGCACCCTCCGGTCACTGCACTGCCACTCTGATTTATGTGAATAACTGTAGCAGTCAGATCCACTATTACTCTCATCCTCCGCTCCTCCTGGGCTGCAGCACTTTTGATTTGAAGTTAAATAAAAATGGTCAACCAATTTGGCAGAATCGGACCCATATCAAATATTGAGTGATTGCTTATTTCAATTAGAGATGAGCGAAGTTATCAGAAATTGGATTTGGCTGCTTTCCCGAATTTCACAAAGAAATTTAATTCATTACGAATTATTTCGTCATGAAACATATTCCATTTTATGTAGCGGGTACAAATGAAGGATAACAGCCCCCTGTCATTGAACCCCTCAGATGCCGCGTTCAACGCTGATCACAGCATCTGACAATCACTTTGAGGCCTTTCAGGCATTAATCAGGGGTTAAAAACAAAAAAATACATATCATCTATATGGCCTCATCTATTTGGAGGCGAGTGGAGGGGCTGTCACGACAATCTTGATTAAAGAAACGCAGTAAATCTCTCTCACACTGATGTGATGATGTCCTCATGCTGGCTGGAAGCGGTGTCATCATCACTGATCAAGATGGACATGACGGCCTCTCGGCAAGCAAATGGATGAGTTGATTATGTATTTTTGTTTTTCAGGAAGAATTGATTACCATGATACACAAGGAAATTTGGCTTCATGACAAATAAAAGTTTTCTTGAAATTCAGATCGAAGTCCACTTTGTTAACTTCGATTTGCTCAACACTATTTCTAATGTCAACCCATATGGCAGCTACTACTGTGAACAGTCGTCTTGAACAGGCTTTCCCAGGTTCCTGAATGGCTGTAAACTGACTGATCTGCCATTTAGAACAAAAGAAAATCTGATTGGCAGCCAACTTTTCACCCAGCTTTCCTTGAAAGAGATATAAATATTTTTAAACAACTTTATTTTTGGTGCAAAATTTATCTAATGCTTCATTTGACCTGTGCCAAATATTTAAGGGGATATTTATTCAATTACCCGCAGCAACCAAAGAACTCAACATTTCATTGTATATTCTACTCTTGAAAATAAAAGCTGCACTCTAGTTACAGTGGGAAACAGAGTTTTTCCTTTATATAATTTCATAAATTTGTTAATAAGATCTTACAAATGAAAAGGTTATACTGTATTTGTAGCTTAGCTTGTAACGTGGAGCACACTGTTCAAAAACATCTAGTTGTGGAGCTACAGGTAGGACTTAAACAGATTTTTGTATCTTCTTAGCAGCTTACATTCAGGAGACTGAGCCCTTTCAGCAAAGAAACATCTCAGGTTCTTGGCAGAATGCCTGGCAGTATTACTTACCGGCATGCGAGCAGCATGTCATTCTGTGGTCCATGTACAAGAGCTGTACTCTCCTGCTTGCTCACACCTTATGGCCACAACAGCTCCTTGTCATGTGAAACAACAGAAATGGTTATGCAAATTAGATGATGCACAACAACCAATCAGAAGCAAAGGATGCTTATACATCTAGGCAAAAGAGCTGCTTCTGGATATAGCGTGGTCCCCAGTCATGTGAGCAGAAGTCCATGTAAAAACAGAGTCAGCTCACTGCCTTGTTATTGTCTGGCATGTATCCTAATAGCACAGCTTCTCCCTTGATGCCCGGCTGAAACTCTCAGTGGTGGCAGGCATAATACAGCCACTCCAGAAGAAAGGAGCCAGCATCCTTTACATAGCTCAGCACAACACATATAGAGAAAGCTTACGCGCTTTGAGCTGATGAACGCCTCTTAGTCTTAAGCGTTCATAATTTGCAGAAAAAATTTAAATAGACAAAATGCGGTAAACCTATTAATATTGTTACACATCTCAATGCAGCAACAGTATAGTTAACCCGTACTTGTACAGGGGCAACGTTTCTGAGTAATTAACCCAATGTGATAAACACTTAATAGCCCTTTTAGCTGGCGGTGGATCTGTTGAACTTACATTTAGACCATTTTCTACACCTAAAACAGGTGTAGAAAATGAGGAATGAGTTCCCTTTTTCATCCATTTTTTCCAGTAACAAAGCAAGGGTTAACAGCCAAACAGAACTCAATTATTGCCCTGATTCTGTAGATTACAGAAACATCCCATATGTGGCCGTAAACTGCTGTACGGGCACATGGCAGGATGCAGAAGGAAATAAACGCCATATGGTTTTTGGAGGACAGGTTTAACTGGGATAATTTTAAGTTGCCATGTCACATTTGAAGACCCCCTGATGCACCCCTAGAGTAGAAACTCCAAAAAAATGACCCCATTTTGGAAATTACGGGATAAGGTAGCAGTTTTGTTGGTACTATTTTAGGGTACATATGACTTTTGGTTGCTCTATATTGCACTTTTTCTGAGGCAAGGTAAAAAATAGCTGTTTTGGCACCATTTTTATTTTTTTGTTATTTACAATGTTCATGTGGCATTTCAAAGTCCACGGAGGAGAAAGAATGATAGGCGGCACTCACCATGACTTGAGTTGCTTCAGTGCTTTAATAACAACGTGCAGGCACGAGCAAGGGCAGGAGCGGACAAACAGTACACGGAAATGCGCTGTAGGCAAGTGTCCCGAGAGTTGCATTCCGTGAAAAAAGCGTCCGCTCCTTCTCACCCTGTATTCAGACTTGGCTGATCCTTCTCAGTTGCCATAATTCAATATGGGTTAGAGTTGCACGGAGCGTGCTCTACCCCTATAGAAAAAACGAAATAAACTCTGACCTATATTGAATTATGGCAACTGAGGAGGATCAGCCAAGTCTGAATACAGGGCGAGAAGGAGCGGGCGCTTTTTTCACGGAATGCAACTCTCAGGACACTTGCCTACAGCGCATTTCCGTGTACTGTTTGTCCGCTCCTGCCCTTGCTCGTGCCTGCACGTTGTTATTAAAGCACTGAAGCAACTCAAGTCATGGTGAGTGCCGCCTATCATTCTTTCTCCTCCGTGGACTTTGTCTTATATGTATCTAATCTCCGCTGAGCACCACCTGCATTGACTTCTAAGACTCGCTGCCTTGCCATTGTTTCATTTTCAAAAGGACTTTAATACAGAGAGGAGCAGTGCCACCACTCCCTCCACTATCTATGTGAACTTTATTTCATGTGGTATTTCTATTGAGCAGATTGTTACGGACGCAACAATACCAAATATGACTACTTTTTTTGGTTGTCTGTTTCAGTTTTACATAATAAAACATTTTTGAAAAAATTATTTTTTTAGTGTCTCCATATTCTGAAAGCCATAGGTTTTTTTACTTTTTGGGGCAAATGTCTTATGTAGGGACTCATTTTTTTCGATATGAGATGATGGCTTGATTGGTACTACTTTAGGGTGCATATGACTTTTTGATCGCTTGGCTTTTTTGACTTTGTATTATTTATTTTTTACGGTGTTCACCTGAGGGGTTAGGTCATGTGATATTTTTATACAGCAGGTTCTTACGGACATGGTAATACCTAATGTATACTGTTTTTTAGTTATTTAAGTTTTACACAATAATAGCATTTTTTTTAAAAAAATCATGTTTTAGTGACTCCATATTCTGAGAGCCATACCCAATATGTCTACTTTTCTTTTTTCCCCTATTTTTTACAATTTTTCAAACTTTATTTTTGTAAAAGGATGCTTTTTTTATTTATTTATTTTTACTCTTGAAACTTTTAATTATTTTGTTTTTTAAAAATTATTTTTTTAACTTTTTTTTTCTCTTAATTTTTTGTCCCACTCTGGGACTTCAACTTTTGAGGGTCTGATCCATTTTACAATGCATCACAATACTTCTGTACTATACACTGATTGTATCACACATGACTGAATTAGGTACATAGCTCAGCAGACAGTCTCACATAGGATAGCATTAGACACAGCAGATGCATAATTGAGATAAAGCAGAACAATAAAAACAAATGGACAAGGACTCCAAAAGTGATAAATATGAAAATTATAAATTTGGAGCCACACTCGGCTAATAAAACCTTCTGTGTAATAGTGGTAGATTTAGCTGATGATTGTCAGGAAGGAAGCATTCTGTCCCGACAATCACATGCTCCCGTCAGTGAATGAGACCACTGCAATTACATGCAGCAATCTCCTCCACAGTATGGGGAGCAGTGATTGCTAATGACATTGCTCATCCCCATACAAAATTATTTGCCGGTAGCAGAGCGTGATTAGATGTCACGGCCTGCTGCCAGCAAACAATTTTTGTGACTGCATGAAAGATGTGGTAAATCAACAGCACCTATACACAGGCAGATAATCACTAATGAGCATACTTTCTAACGCTGTGAAGGGGGCACATGTAGGCATGTCTGCTGTGAGGTGGACATACAGTATGTGGGCATTACTGCTTTGATGGGGCACAGTGTGAGCATAACTACTGTGACGGGGCACATGTGGACATATAAATACTGTGAAGGGATCACATATGGGGACAAAACTTATATGAAGGGGGTACATGTGGGAATTACTACTGTGAATGGGGCACATGTGGGCAAAACTACTGTAAAGAGGGCACTTGTGGGCATTACTATTGTGAAGGGGGCACACATAAGCATTACTACTGTGAAGAGGGCATATATAAACATGACTACTTTGAAGTGAGCACATGTGGGCATAACTATTGTTAAGGAGGCACATGTGGTCATAATTACTGTGAGGTGGCACATGTGGGTTTAACTACTGTGAAGGAGGCACATGTGGGCATAACTACTGTGAGGGGGCACAATGTGGGCATAACTACAGTCGGTGGCACAAATGTGGGTTAACTAATCTAAGGGGGCACTATGTGGGCATTATCACTATGAAAAGGGCACAATGTGGGCATTTCCACTGTTAAAGGGGCACAGTCTAGGTACTACTACAGTGAGGGGTACAATGTGGACATAACTACTGTGGTGGGGAACAGTGTGAGAATAACTACTGTGACTGGGCACAATATGAGCATAACTACTCTGACTGGGGCACATGTGGGCATAACTACTGTGAAGGGGCTCCATCCTGGCATAACTACTGTGAAGGCAGCACATGAGAGCATAATTACTGTAAATGGTGCAAATAGGGCCATGACTACTGTAAAGAGGGCATATGTGGGGAGAACTACTTTGATGGGGCAGATGTGGGCACATAATCACTGAAGAGGGCAAATGCGGGCACTTAACTACTTTGAACGGGGGCACATCTGGTCATAACTACTGTAAAGGGGGCACATGTGACCATAACTACTGTGAAAAGAGCACATGTAGGCATGACTACTGTGAATAGGGCAAAGTTAAGCATGCTTTATGTGAAGGGGGCACTTGTGGGCATTGATATTGTGAAGTGGACAAATGTGGGCATGGCTATTATAACTGGGGCACATGTGGGCATGGCTATTATGAATGGGGCACATGTGGGCACATAACTACTGGGAAGGGGGCACAGTAGGGCATGACTACAATGAAGGAGAACATGTGGGCACATAAGTACTGTGAAGTGGGCACATGTAAGCACATAACTACTGTGAAGCGGGCACATATGGGCATGACTACTGTGAAGGGGCACATGTGGGAATGAGTACTGTGAAGAGGACACATATGAGCACGACTACTATGAAGTGGGCATATGTGGACACATAAATACTGTGAAGAGGGCACATTATGGCATAACTACAATGAAGGGGGGATACGCAGGCATAACTACTGTGAAGGGAGCGTGTCACGAGGGTAGAGTAACAGGTAGCAAGATAGAGCGGAGGTGCACCCCCTGAGCTGCCACCCGGTCCCCTGTCCCTGCCTACTTGCACCACCCGCCCTAGGTGACGGGGCGCAACTGGGCGACGGTTCCTAACCTACTAAGTGCAAGCAGAGAGAGAGAGACAGCAGGGAAGAGGACAGCCAAAGGGAAGCAAAAGAAAGTGGACCAGAGGTAGCCAAAAACAAAGGCGAGACGAGTCAACTAGCCGAGGTCAGTCCAGCAGTTCAAGTCAGAACAAGGAAGAGGCAAAGGCAAATCCGTGAACAAACCGAGGTCGAAATCCTAGAGGTAACGTCAAGGTACAGGGAGCAGGCAGAAGAGATGTCAAGAGGCGAATCCAGGTTCAATTCCAAAGGTAGCAAATAACAAAAAGTACACAGCCTATAGGACAGGCCGCCAGTATTTATAGTGGGAGTGAGGGTCATGTGACGTGGCCAACGTCACATGACCAACAGACCGACAAGTCGAGCACCGAGTGATCAGCTCGGTGTTCAAGGCAGACCAAGGAGCAGGGAGCCTCCCAGCTTGCAAGGTCACCCTGGGAATGAGGCCAAACACAGGTCCTCATTCCTGAAGCTAAGCAGCAGGTCTGTGGCCAATGGGAGACTGAGTCTGCCCTCGGCACCCTGTTACAGAGCGCATGTAGGCATAACTAATTTGAAGGAGGCACATGTAGCCATGACAAGTGACGTGCCTCCAATAGAGGCATATTGCACAGCTGCTATGGGGCCAGTAGGGAAAAGGGGCAAGTGGTGAATCAAAGGCATCGCCCCTTAATTACACTTATTACTATCCATTTCCAGTATATTATCCCTATCATTAGTGGAGAAAGCTAAAGGACCTGTGATGATGTCATCACAGGTCCTTTACATCTAGTAAAGCTATTGCACAAAGAATGGTATACTTCCCGGGTTAGATAGGAGCATCCGTCCTGTATATCTAGTAAAGGAACTGCACAGAACATCATCACAGGTCCTTCAACCGCCAACAGCATGAAGAAGAACTATAGCATTGTATGAGTGGTAAGAGGAGATCCTCCTCCTTTCTCTTCATTTGCACCCTATTCCTTATTTTTATTCATATCTCACTCATATATAGTACTGCAGACAGTTACAATCAGTATTACCTCATGTACCTCACACAATAACCGTAATATATAACTGACCACATATACTGTATCTCAGCATTATAGGTGATACGTACACTCAGTAGATCTTCTACATATGACGTTATGGTTAACACCACCGTAGATATATGTAATCCATGACCTCTATTGTTATCTCAGCACCATTAAATGATGTGCCCTTAACATTAGCATACAGATCTTACCTCCACACGTCTTCCTTGGTTCCTTGATATGTATTTTCTCTATTATGTACAAATTTGGGAAATCCTCTAGACTACGTTCTCTGCATTGAACTTTACTTGATGCATTTTTGACATCTGATATTGTAACAGTTTACTCAACCCACCATGTGTTGGATTGTATACACTATTGTAACTATTGCCTTTTTTTGTATTTTGTCACATAGTTTGATAAAGGCTGTCCTGGCTGAAACGTCATGTTGTCACGTTGCTGCACTCCTAATAAACAAGCCTTGACACTTAAAGAGGACCTTTCATCTGCAAAAAAATTCTGAACTAAGTATCATGATATGTAGAGCGGTGCCTAGGGATCTCCCTGCACTTACTATTATCCCTGGGCGCCACTCCGTTCTTCTGCTATGTCTCCCGGTATGTTCCGTGACTTGGTTATACTGGGAGGAGACTGCCCTTGTTCTCCTGGGCGTCTCCTTCTCCCAGGCTGTAGCTCTGTCCAATCACAGCGCAGAGCTCATAGCCTGGGAGAAAAAAAACTCCCAGGCTATGAGCTCTGCGCTGCGATTGGCCAGAGCTACAGCCTGGGAGAAGGAGACGCCCAGGAGAGCAAGGGCAGTCTCCGCCTAGTATAACCAAGTCAGGCAGTCTCCGCCCAGTATAACCAAGTCCCCAAACAAACCGGAGGACATAGCAGGAAAACGGAGTGGCGCCCAGGGATAATAGTAAGGAATAGGGATAGGGAGATCCCTGGGTGCCGCTCTACATATCATGATACTTAGTTCAGAATTTTTTTCCAGATGAAAGGTCCTCTTTAAATGCTGGAGTTTTTCTTTTATTGGCTATCTATGGGGTGGGAACCCAACTCCAAGCAGCATCCTTCAGTGTGCCAGGAGGTTTACATCTCTATTTTACAGGTCAGTACAAATTTGGCGATACCCTATATGTATAGGTTTTCTTGCGTTTTGATAGTGAAAAAAAAAATTCAAAAGGGGGAAAAAACTTTTACTGTTTTGTCGCCATATTTTGACCCCTCTAACTTTGTTGTAATTATGTGTATGGGGGCTCAATTTTTGCATCGTAATCTGATCTTTTTATTGATACCATTCTGGGGTTTGTATGCCTTTTTGATCACCTTTTATTTAATTTTTTTGAGAAAATGAAGCATCCAAAAATGGTGAATCAGCCATTTGGACACTTTTTTCCATTTTTCTGTTTACTGTATGGGAAATATTTTTGCACATTGCCACAACCATGATGTGTATTTTTTATTTTTATTTTTCATTTTGGGAAAAGGGTGATTTGAACTTTTTTTTTTGTTTATTAATTTATTTTTTAAACTTTTTTTTTTTTTTACATATTCATTTAGTTCCCATAGGGAACTTTAACAATCAATGATCTAATTGCTATTCTCATACATTCCAATGCAATAGCATTGGAATATATGAGAAAATCGCATATTTCCTATGGAGCCAATTACATGTCAGTACGAATTCGGCGATACCCTATATGTATAGGTTTTCTTGCGTTTTGATAGTGAAAAAAAAATTCAAAAGTGGGAAAAAAACTGTTTTACTTTTTTGTTGCCATATTTTGACCCTTATAACTTTTTTGTAATTATGTGTATGGGGCTCATTTTTTGCGTCGTAATCTGATCTTTTTATTGATAATGATTTGGGGTGTGTATGCCTTTTTGATCACCTTTTATTTGAATTTTTTTGAGAAAATGAAGCATCCAAAAATGGCGAATCGGCCATTTGAACACTTTTTTCCATTTTTCTGTTTACTGTATGGGAAATATTTTTTTATATTTTTATAGTATGGGCATTTTCGCACATTGCCACAACCATGATGTGTATTTTTTATTTTTATTTTTCATTTTGGCAAAAGGGGGTGATTTGAACTTTTATGTTTTTTTTATTAATTTATTTTTTAAACTTTCTTTTTTACATATTCCTATATTTCCCATAAGGAACTATGACAATCAATTATCTAATTGCTATTCTCATACATTCCAAAGCAATAGCATTGGAATATATGAGAAAATTGCATATTTCCTACGGAGCCAATTACAGGCTATGGCTCCATAGGAAATACTATACAGCATTCTGGTTTTCATTCATAGAGACCTAGGCTGCTGCAGGCACGCTCCGGCTCCTCCAATCACCACATGGGGGAATCGGAGCGGAAACCGAAAGTACAACTTTCGGTTTGTGAGCGCTCAGATAACGTGGTCGTTACAGGTCGCTGGTCATGAAGCAGCTGGCCACCCGCGGCTATGTCGCCCGCATTGGGCAGGAGTGGGCGACATAGCCGACACAGAGGGAGCAGACACAGGACGTACCCGTACGCCTTGTGTCCTTAAGAGGTTAAACCAGCATCTCCATAATATACAAAAATATATATATAAGGGCGCAGGTGCACACCACCTTGGCTGCAACATAATGCAGACTATTTCATAAACAAAGACATAGGTGAAAGGTGAATATCTAACAAAGTTAACTGCATACGTGCTGTACTTGCTCTTTGCGCATATTATTGATCAAAAATATGTCGGGCCCATCTACCAGCGACAAGGTGGATTCTAACAGACTTATGCTATCTCTTGGGCTTTTGGCCTACAAGTTTCTGGGCAAAATAGAATCCAGCTATGTGATACTACTGATTAAAAGCACCAGGTAGATCGGTGGGAGAGCAAGGTTCACAGGGGACGGTTCTCCCCCACATATAATAAACACAATAGAAGATTAAACCAGCGCCTCCATAATGCATATACATATAAGCACAGATGCTATCTTGTCTACAACATAATGCATAGAACTAAAAGTTGCAGCACACTGCTACTTATAGTTCTGCACATTATGGGCACACTTATTAAGAATAGCATTTAAGACGCCGGTCTTAATTAACTCTTAAGCTGACAGTCAATCAGACCTCTTCATAACTTCGGTGGATCCACCTCCGCTTCTAATTATAAGACAGCTCCCTGCCAGTCAGTCCCCTTCCCCACCATGCCCACTTTTTTAGACCTGTGATAGGCGTATTTCAGCTTCATAAATTACTATATATATATATACTGTGTATATATATATATATGTATATATATATATATATATATTGAAAGAGAGCGCAAGGGTCTGTCATTGACGGAAGGTACGTGTCACCGAGGTTCCTGGCCTTGGTGAGATAAGAGCCTGGTTTGTATGTCAGCAGCAGATAGTGCTGTTGGACATTTTGATATTTTAGCATGGCTGCAAAGCCGATCCGGGCCGGCTCTTACTGGGAGCAACTAAAGTGTTGGGTGGGTGGTTGCTCCCCACGTTCCAGGCCGGGTTTTGAAGGCTTGTATAAAGCCCAGCCAAGCACTGTCAGCTGGGTGGATTATCCTCGGTCTGCCAGTGGCGCTGTGGAAGCTCTGAATGCTGGGAGTGAGAGTCCGCAAGCAGGCGAGCAGTCTGCATGGAAGCCTGCACCTGGACTTTCCTGTGGCTGAGCTGTCAGCCAGGTGTGAACAAACACCAAAACCTTACAGGTGAACTTATGCTGTGTTGTTATTTTTGCCATGTGTGAACATGCACCAAGACTTTGTTTTTCCTGAGTGTGAATAAAACACTACTGTTGCTTCAAAGAACTGCTGCTCAGCCGGCAGTGATTGGAACAAGGTACCCGCTGAAATCATACAGCAGGTACCTTGTTACAATGCCCAGGGGGGTCCTGTGACCCCCCCCCCCCCATATCGGCAATCGCTGCAAACCGCAGGTCAATTCAGACCTGCGGTTTGCAGAGCTTTGTGCAGGATCAGAGAGTTAATGCCCCCAAAGTGTTAATTTTTAACCCCCCCTGCAGCCCCCAATCATATTTTGGCTGCGGGGATGCAGGGGGGTGGATGCAGGCGGCGGGAGGCTATATTCCCTGGTGTCTAGTGGACCTATCAGAGTGTCAGCACATTGCTGACACTCTGATAGAAACGGCTGGCATCTGTGCTTGATCAGATGCCAGCCGTTTAACCCCTTCCATACCACGGTCCGTATGGACCGTGGTATGGAAGGGTTAACAGGGAGGGAGCTCCCTCCCTCTCCCATCGGGGGGCTGCTGTGCCTTTGCAGCCCCCCGACACGATGGGATCGCAGAGGGAGGGAGCTCCACTCCCTCCCCATCCATCACCCGCTGCTCTCTTATGGCAGCGGGTGATGGTTGCCATGGGAGCAGGACGCTTTCAGAAGCGCCCTGCTCTCCATGGTGCTGAAAGTCTGAATAGACCTGCTAAAGGTCTATTCAGACTTTGTAAAGTAAAAAATACAGCACAGTGCACTATATAGTGTACTGTACTGTATTATACAGACACCAGATCCACTGGATCTACAAGAACCAAGTGGGTCTGGGTCATAAAAAATGTAAAAAAGTTAAAAGAAAAAAACAGATATCACTGAATAAAAATTTAAAAAAACAAAATACACTACACATATTAGATATTGCTGCATCCGTAATAACCTGCTCTATAAAAATATCACATGACTGAACTCCTGAGGAGAACGCCATAAAAAAAACCCCCAAAAATGGTGTAAATAAGCCCCAAAAAGTAGTCATATTTGGTATTGTCGCGTCCGTAACAACCTGCTCTATAGAAATAGCACACAATCTAACCTGTCAGTTCAACGATATAAATAACAAAAAATAAAAACGGTCCCAAAACAGCTATTGTTTTGCAAACTTTCCATTTTAATCCATTTTTACAGTAACAAAGCAAGGGTTAACAGCCAAACAAAACTTAATATTTATTGCCCTGATTCTCTTGTTTGCACAAACACCCCATATGTGGTCGTAAACTGCTGTATAGCCAAACGGCAGGGCACAGTAGGAAGGGAACGCCATATGGTTTTTAGAAGGCAGATTTTGCTGGACCGTTTTTTTGACACTATGTCCCATTTGAAGCCCCGCTGATGCACCCCTACAGTAGAAACTGTCAGTTTTGTTGGTACTATTTGAGGGTAAATATGATTTTTGGTTGCTCTATATTACACATTTTTTGAGACAAGGTAACAAACAATAGAAATTCTGAAATTTCATCTACATTTGCCAATAACTCTTGAGGAACACCTAAAGGTTTAACAAAGTTTGTAAAACTGGTTTTGAATACCTTGAGGGGTGTAGTTTCTTAGATGAAGCCACTTTTATGGAGTTTCTACTCTAGGGGTGCATCGGGGGGCTTCAAATGGGACATGGTGTCAAAAAACCAGTCCAGCAAAATCCACCTTCCAAAAACCATATGGCGTTCCTTTCCTTCTGCGCCCTGCAGTTTGGCCATACAGCAGTTTACGACCACATATTGGGTGTTCGTGCAAACTACAGAATTGGGGGAATAAATATTAAGTTTTGTTTGGCTGTTAACCCTTGCTTTGTTACTGAAAAAAATGGATTAAAATGGAAAATTTTCCCAAAAATCGAAATTCTGAAATTTTATCTCCATTTGCCATTAACTCTTGTGGAAAACCTAAAGGGTTAATGACATTTGTAAAATCAGTTTTGAATACCTTGAGAGGTGTAGTTTCTAGAATGGGGTAATTTTTGAGTGGTTTCTATTATGTAAGCCTCACAAAGTAACTTTCAGACCTGAACTGGTCCCCAAAAAGTGGGTTTTTAAAATCTCTAAAAAATTTCTAGATTTGCTTCTAAACTTCTAAGACATATGGGGAATGTAAATCAATAATTTTTTTTGGCAGTAATACTATGTATTATAGAAGTAGAGAAATTGAAACTTGGAAAATAGCAAATTTTTCTAAATTTTGGGTAAATTTTGTATTTTTTTTATAAATAAGAATGAAATTTTTCAACTTCATTTTATCACTGTCATGAAGTACAATATGTGACGAAAAAACAATCTCAAAATGGCCTGGATAAGAAAAAGCGTTTCAAAGTTATCACCACATAAAGTGACACTGGTCAGATTTGAAAAAATGGCCGAGTCCTTAGAGTGAAATAGGGCTGAGTCCTTAAGGGGTTAAGAATGAATGGTGCAGCAGGTGAACAAGATGCCCAGGGCGATTATACTGAGTCTGCACTGTCTCTGCACTGCACCTGCAGTCTCCCTATGCTCTCCCTTTTGGGTCGACGCTTGGCATTATGGGTCATATCACATTCCTGGGCTTATTACTTTCACTTTGTAACATGTGTAGTTGCCATTTTAGGATTGGCAACTACACATGACACATGACACAGATTTGTTACCACGAATCACAAGGTTATTCGGATTTGTGGTGAATTCAATTTTTCCAGAAATTTGGATCAAAGTCAATTTGTTTCACTTTGATTCTCTTAGCACTAGCTGTAACCACCCTCCTTCTCTGATGTGACCTCCTTCTCAGCACCCCAATCTGGCTCCCAGGTCCTGTCAAAAACACATTCATCCTCACCCTCCTTACCACTTTTATCAGACTTTGAGATATCATGGTGGGCTCCTTGGCTCCCTTCCCCTGCTTCGCATTTGCATCAACTGCCACTTTTGCCACCCCCCCCCCCCACCACCACCACCCCCAATACCATGGCTATTAGTGCAAGTTCTACCACTGCCAACACAGCTATGATGGGGTTCCCAGTCTCCTCCTGAACCTAGTCCTCAGGTCCAAACCCTGATTTCTCTCACACAAGTCAGCAACAGGAAGACTCTCTTGACCATATGCTGTAGGGCGTGGTGATGTTTTCTTGCCACTTCTTAGGAAAAAGGAAGGTTCTCTGCTAGGAAAGAGCAATGACGACAGGGCGGACACCAGTGAAAGCCTCCTCTGGGGTGGCAAGGAGGAGGAGTAAGAGGAATGCTTTAAACCCTAGCTCCACAGCACAGTGTCAGACTCAGAAGTAACCTCCATGTCATCCTGCTATGACTGAGAGAAGGAGTGAGCTATCCAATCCACAATCTCATCTTCTTTTTCCTCAATAACAAAGTAGTGTCTTTTTGAAGCCAGAGACAACTGCGGCTTACTACTACGACCACTACTTCTGGCCAAATAGCTGGTGCTTCTATTATCTACATTCTGGCTCTTGCAGAACAAGGCCTGACCCTGGATCTTTCGTTTGGAGCCCTTCCATATTCCTGGCAAAGTATGGAAAGTTTGAAAGTCTGTTGTCTGTAACTTAAAGACAGGTAGCCACAATAAATATTCCTTTCCTTTTTACAAACACACTGCTACTGACAATTCACTTTGGAAATAATGCAATATCAGTGCCACCAACAGATTTAGGCCTACTGTCTTATATGTGTTCAAATATGAACACTCATAAGAGACCATTAGGTAGAAAATCAGCCCATCTAAAAGACCCTTTAGGGAAGGGGGCCCAACTGTACTCTCCCCAACAACCACGCCCACTCCCCATAAAAATTAACTGTCTGGAGATGTCTTGACACAGATTTCGGATTCGTATTTCACATTTTCACTTAGAGGTTTAAAACATTACCCTTGGTATTATAAGACATATTGTTATTTTCATAAACTCAAAACAAAACAAAAATTGAACTGTCTGGAAATGCACCGACATGGATTTCGGCCTAGTATTTCATGTTATCACTGAGAGATTTAAACTGCTACCTTCTGTATCGTAAAGGAGAATTGCACTGAACCCCTTAAAGCCGATTGCATTGTCAAGTACAAGTTATTCAAGTAAACTTGATTGAAACGTTCCCAAGTCTGAACTTCACTTTATTCGCCAACTCAATCTCTGCAATGGAGATTAACTCCCAAGAAGTTACATCCTGAAAGTAGTAGCACCATAACACAACCTATTATGGCCACAACATACCACTCGGCATTCTACACATCAGAACTACTCCACCTGAGGGAGCAGCTTGCTGCATTTTCCGGCATCACAAACATGATATTTACTTATGTGTCTTTCTACTGAAGGCCCACAATATCTGTAAAACCCCCTACAAGTGACTTTTTTTTTGCTGCTGAAGAGTATGAATCTGCATCAGTTGCAGCACTTTGGTAAAATAGGGGTTAATCTTGTATTTGTGCCTCATGTACTGTGGGAAAAGACTGTTCCACCCAGCAGAAAGGCGGGAATCAAAAGGTCCACTTCCACAGAGGAACCATCCTTTCAACAGGAGGAAGTAAAGTGCTTAGTTCAAGTTCACAGGGGAAGGAAGAAACCAACTGTTCCCCTAGAGGAAGTAAAGGCAGCAGCCATCTTGGAAAAGGGAGAACAGAGCTGTAATACAGTACCAGCTTCACTAGACCCTGAGATGTTGGCGGCTGGTCTGCTTTTGCCCCCTGCTTCCTCTTTTGCTACGATGTTGGCTCGGTCTCACCACTGCCTCTTCCTCTGAACTATGAAAGTCAGTGGCACGACCTTCATTCCATGTGCGGTCTAGGACCTCATCGTCCCCTGCATCGTCTTCCGCATAGTCTTCCTCCCTGACTTCCTGATTGGTCTGCACACTGCAGAAAGACGCAGCAGTTGGCACCTGTGTTTCGTCATCATCAGAGACGTGCGGACTCCGATGAGGTGGTATTCCCATGTCCTCATCATCAGAAAACATCAGTGGTTGTGCATCAGTGCATTCTAAGTCTTTCACCACTGGGGAAGGGCTAGGTGAATTCCCTTGGGAAACCCTGCCAGCAGAGTCTTTAAACAGCATAAGAGACTGCTGCATAACTTGAGGCTCTGATATGCATGGGGGTGATGTGACAGACTGATGGGCTTGGTTTGCAGGTGCCACCTGTGCGCTTTCTGCAGAACAGTGGCTGCGAGATAATGTTGTGAACATGCTGGATCCACTGTCGGCCACCCAATTGACTAGCGCCTGTACCTGCTCAGGCCTTACCATCTTTAGAACGGCATTGGGCCCCACCAAATATCGCTGTAAATTCTGGCGGGTACTGGAACCTGAGGTAGTTGGTTAACTAGGATGTGTGGCTGTGGCAGAATGGCCACGTCCTATCACAGAACCAGAGGGTACACTAACACCACCACGACCGCGTCCGCATCCATTACTAGATGTTTTCCTCATTGTTACCGTTCACCAAGCACCACAATAAGAAAAAAAATATTTGGCCAAATGTATTGATTTCAAATTCAGGCCTTTTTTTACAGGCACCTAACACTATCTGCCTATTTATTTATGTAGCGTATTACACTAATCCAGGCACAGCAGTAACCACTGATTTAGGGGAATATCTCTTTTAGGGCTAGTATTTAGGCCCTGGATGAAAGGTATCCTTTTATGGACAGATTTACACTTGGCCTGCAACAGCTGGAACACCAGATTCAGGGTATTGCTATTTTGGCAATTGAATTTCACCCCAGAACATAATATATCCTTTGCAGGACACTATGAAACTTGGCCAGCCACAGCTGAAACCACTGATTTATGGTATTGCTATTTTGGCAATTGAATTTCACCACAGAAAATAATCTATCCTTTGCCAGACAGCAGACAGTATTACACCTGGCTAGCCAAAACTGGAACACCAGATTTAGGGGATTGGTATTTTGGCAATTGTATTTAATCCCTTAATAAAATATAGAAATTGCTATGCTGAGTTTCTAGGGGTGACAATTAGCACAGCCAAGTCCCTGATGTAGGATATAGCAAAAAAAAACTAGTATTGATGGATTGATGGACTTGGTGGCAGCTTGTTCTGGTGCACCACAAGTCACAAAATGGCCGCCGATCACCCCAGAAAATAAGTGACAGAAAAACGCTCTGTGCAGCCTAAAAACCAGTGAGCAAGTAACTAGCAGAAGTTCAATCATTCACAGCTGTAGATCGATCACTTCATTAGGTGCTTTTGCTGACTTTTTCCTGCCTAATCTCGCCCTCACAGCAGCTGCGTCCTCTCCCTACACTAATCAGAGCAGTGTGATGTGCGGCGCTACGTGACTCCAGCTTAAATAGAGGCTGGGTCACATGCTGCACTTGGCCAATCACAGCCATGCCATTAGTAGGCATGGCTGTGATGGGCTCTTAGGGCAAGAAGTAAAACGCTAGCTGATTGGCTGCTGTGCAGACCTTCAGAAAGCGGGAAGTAATCGCCGAACAACGAACCCGAACCCAAACTTTTTTGAAAATGTTCAGGTTCGGGTCCGTGTTCCGAACACCCCAAAATTCGGTACGAACCCAAACTATTCTTGAACTGTTCACTCAACACTAATTGTAAATAGAGATGAGCAAATTTTTTCAAAAATTCGATTCGCCGGTTCGCCGATTTTTTTTCTGGCTGCTGAGAGCCTTTATAGTGGTGTAGAACACTGTGCCTTGCAGTAACACGCATAGGAAGTCTGCTTTGGTAGTGAAATAATACTGTGAGTCCATATGATATGCAGATGACAGGCGTTGCTCTTAGAATTACTGCACACTTTACTTATCTGGGCAGTCACGGGGCCAAAACTGACCAAATAAACCAAGTATGAACTCAGCCTTACAGGTCGATGTTAGTGTCAAGAAGAAGCGCACCCCTTTTACACCGTCGTCAGCTGATTCCCAGGGGCTGATTAAGTACATGATAGGCCCGGGTCTGTCTACCCAACTTGGGCCCCTCCATCCATTTTAGTTTTTTTTTTTTTTTGTATGAAGAGGCTGCGGTGTCGTGAGCGCCACAGTCTATTTCTAGGCCATATGAAATCTTCACACTAAAAAAAATACCCCAAATTACCACAAAATGGGCTCTAAACTGAAAAATTTGGCCGCCAAATTTAAAATACATATAAGGCCTCATGCACACGACCGTATGTTTGGTCCGCGTCCAAGCCGCATATTTTCCGGCCCAGGCGCGAACCCATTCACTTCAATGGGGCTGCAAAAGATGCGGACAGCACTCCGTGTGCTGTCTGCATCCGTTGTTCCGATCCGTGGCCCCACAAAAAAATAGAGCATGTCCTATTCTTGTCCATTTTGCGGACAAGAATAGGCATTTCTACCATGGACCGCACTCCGTTCCGCAAATTACGGAACGGAATGCGGAGCAGCTTCCATGTTTTGCGGATCCGCGGTTTGTGGACCACAAAACACATACGGTCGTGTGCATGAGGCCTAAATATAATAAAAAAGACATGTAGGTGAATACAACACCACATGCCTCTTACATCCAGTGACATCTCCTGTCATGTAGACCTTCTCTTTCCTCTTCTCCTCCATTTGACCCAGACCGCAATGGCAAATTCTTTCAGCCGCACCTCGTCTCTACAGAGTTTTTTACACAGACACGTTCGATTTCTCAATTTTTCCATCAACCTCCCCATCCTGGTGTCCCGACAGTGTCATCCTGCTGCCACTCCCAGTACTGTGCCCGTTGTGCTCCCCAGTGTCCCAGGTACTATACTGCTGGAAAAATAGTGACTCTAATAGAAGTAATTGGGGTCATTTATCAAACTGGTGTAAAGTAGAACTGGATTTCCACAAGAGCTGTCAAAAATGAAAGGTGGAATCTAGTTGGTTGCTATGGGCAACTACGCCAGTTCTGGTTCACACTAGTTTGATTAATTACTCCAAATGTCCCTATAGTGTCCATAGCAGCTGTAACGTTCCCTAGAGTGCCCCGGTATTATTAACACCCTATATTGTGCTCCAGGCAGTAATCCCTGTAGTGTTCCCAAAAATAATATAATTGCCCCTACAGTGCTTGCCCAATAGCAAACCCTCATATATTAATTTCTCCCACACTGCCCCCACATAGTAATCCCCCCCATAGTAATTTGCCCCCACACAGTCATTTCCCCCATATAGTCATTTCCCTCACACTGCCACATATAGTAATTTCCCCCACACTGCCCCATACAGTAATTTCCCTCACACTGCCCCACATAGTAATTTCCCCCACACTGCCCCATATAGTAATTTCCCCCACGATGTCCCAACACAGTAGCTTCCACAACACACTAATTTCCCATAAATAGTAATTTCCCCCACACTGCCCGCACATAGTCATTTCGGCACACTTCTCCCATATAGCAATTTCTGACACTGACTACTGACAGACAATAGTTTCCCCCACACTTTCCCACATAGTAATTTACCCTACAATGCCCCCACACAGTAATTTACCCCACACTGCAGTTTACCCCACACAATTGTTTACCCACACTGCCCCACATAGTAATTTGCCCCCACACTGCCCCATATAGTAATTTCCACCACACTGCCCCCACACAGTAATTTAGCCTACACTTCCCCCACACAGTAATTTACCCCCCACTGCAGTTTCCCCCCCACAATAGTTTCCCCACACTTCCCCCACATAGTAATTTGCCGCACACTGCCGCATATAGTAATTTGCCCCCACGCTGCCCTATATAGTAATTTCCCACACACTGCCTCACACAGTAATTTTCCCCACACTGCATCACACAGTTATTTCCCCCACACTACCTCACATAGTAATTTACCCCACACTGCCCCCACACAGTAATTTACCCCACACTGTCCCACACAGTAATTTCCCCCACACTACCCCCACACAGTAATTTACCCCACACTGCCCCTACACAGTAATTTACCCCACACTGCCCCACACAGTAGTTTCCCCCACACTGCAGTTTCCCTCACACAGTAGTTTATCCCACACTGCCTCCACATAGTAATTTGTCCCCATACTGCCCCATATAGTAATTCGCCCCGCATAGTAATTTTCCCCCACACTGCCCCATATATATTAATTTGTCCTCGCATAGTAATTTCCCCCACACTGCCCCAACACAGTAGTTTCCCCACACTGATCCATGCCTGATTCATCTTGACAAAGGTCAGTCTCTCCACATTTTGGGTGGACAGGCGAGTTCTTCTTGGGGTAACTATGGCCCCTACTGCACGAAACACGCGCTATGATGGCCGGGAAGGACAGCTTTTCCATGGCAAGCTTTGGTAGTTGCGGCCACAACTCTAGTTTGGCTACCCAGTTGTCCAGCGGATCTTCAATGTGGGGTGGCAGAGTGCTGTCCAAGTATGCCACCACCTGCTGGTTCAGATCCTGCCACAGGTCTAGGTGCTGCTGCTGGTGAGTACTTTCTTGACTATGCGGGTGAAGAAAGCTGCTCATCAGCGACTCTAGCCTCAGGCTGTTGCTGATAGAGCTGGTACTGGGGGCCCCTGTGAATTGTCCCTGCAGTGGAAGTTGAGGACACGGTGGAGGATGAAGAGGCAAAGGCGGACATTGTCGCAGGACCATCTGCATGACAACGTGAATGCGGAAGCGGCAACACCTGGCCAAGTTACTTGTGTGGCTGTGCAGGACATGTATTGTCCATGCCCGTAGTTATAGCTCCACACATCGGCGGTGCCATGCACTTTGGCAGACACCGACAGGCTCAAGGACTGGTCCACCTTCTGTTCTACATGTGTTTGCAGGGCTGGTACTGCCTTTTTGGCAAAGAAATGACGGCTTGGGACTCTCCACCTCGGCACGGCACAAGCCATCAGTTCTCTGAAAGGTTCAGAGTCCACCACTTGGAAAGGGAGGGCCTGCAGCACCAGCAATTTGGACAGGAGCACATTCAGCTTCTGCGCTGTTGGATGCATGCACGCATACTGTTGTCTCTTAGCAATCGCTTCGGTGATTGATTGCTGACGGAATGATTGACGAGGAGGAGCAAGAGCATCAGGATCAGCAGATGATGGGAAAGACAGACCGCTTCCTTCGGCTGAGGTGGGGAGCCTTGACTGCCTGAAACCGGGTGCTTGCAGCGGTTGCTGCTGCAGGCTCGACCACCAGTTCAGAGCCACAATTCGCCCAGGCCACTTTATGTGCTGACACTGCATATGTTGACGCAAGGCCATTGTGCCAACATTGGCACCCTGTCCATGCTTCACCTTCTGTCCACATATAATACAGATGGCCATGTTCACCTCCTCCAGCAGCTTAACAAAAAACTGCCACTCTACCGAGTAGGTGATTTTACCCCCAACACTCCACACTGACTGACTACCGGGCAGGTAGGCTCCTGTGAAGCAGGTGGTCTACCCCGGGCACGTTTCACTCCCGACCTCCCACTGCTGCCACCCTGCTGACTTCTGGCCACGCTAGGGACTTTCTAGCTCCGATGTTGGCTCATGGGCAAGCTGCCATCCTCTTCTCCCGATGATGATGAAGCGCCTTGGTCACCTGGCTCCCAAGTGCGATTAGCTACATCATCATCATCGAGTACTGTCTGCACGTCAGTGATGTCCTCTTCAACCGTCTCTGGGTCAGGAACCTGACTGCTCGCAACACCAGCTCCCATGCCACTCTCCCCATCAGTACTTGCCCGCCTAGTGGAGGAGATAGTGGGTGTCTCCTCCAGATCTTGGCTGGGCAGTATCTGCTGACTGTCTTCTAGTAGGTCGTCCTCGCTGAAAAGTGGAGCCCTGCCCACAGCAAATAATACTTCTCTGGCTGAGGGAACAGAAAAGGACAGAGGCAGGTTGAGGACACATAAGGGCACAGGGTCTGCTCCTGGGCCATGCCAACTTAGCGTCGTGTCAGAGGAACCCATCAACTCTTGGCTAGGCGTGTCTGATGTCACTTGGGACGAAGTCAGTGACCGAGTCAACCATTTAAGAACCACTGGGTTGCTGGTCAAGACACGACCACTAGATTGACAACGGGAGCTCATGCCTCTGGAAGTGACCCCTGCTGCCACGCCCCCTTACTCTGCTGTGACCCCTGCCTGGATCAGAAACATTTAGGCCTCCGCCACTCCCCTGTGCAGGACCTGGCACTTCTCTGTCTGACACACTGTTAGATCAAATAATCAAATGTTAGATCAGATATTTTTATTTCGCCACTAATAAATGGCATACTGCTGTGCGGCAAAGATATTTTTTCTTTTTCCACTAATACACGCAAAAACGGGCTGTAAAACAGATAACTGCACCGCAGAGTGGCAAATATTTTTTTTCTTTTTTCACTAATACACAGAAAAAAGGGCTTTAAAACAGATAACTGCACCGCAGAGCGGCAAATATTTATTTTCTTTTTCCACTAATACATGGAAAAAAAGTCTGTAATTTTGTAATTTTTGCCCTTCACCACACAACGGCTAATAAGCCCTTTTTTCCCCACTTATACAAGCCAAAAAATGCTTTAGAACATATGACTACACCACACAAAGGCAAATAAAACAGAAATATTTCCTTGTAATAAACCCTGTTAATGCCTATATCAAACAGCACTTGTACCCTAATAAGACAGGTTTGCTGGAATTACAGAGCTGTAAAATGCAAATTTGGATTGTTCCTATTACCCAGGCTGTCACCTCCTCGACTGAACCATGTTCAACACAAATGCTGGTGGAATGATTCCTGATTGGTGATTGGCTGCATGCATGTCAGTATGGGTGATCCCACCTTCACAGAGTTCCTTGACTCATGTCTTCACACGTGTAGCATCCATTTTAGGAAAAATTCTTTACCACGAAGCGCAAGGAAATTCCTCTTAGAATTTTTCCTTAAATTCGGATCAAATTCCACTTCTTCAGCTTTGATACACTTATCTCTAATTGCAAACATCAGGTCATCCTCAAATACAGCAATCTTAAATTCCTGGGGACCCACCTAGAGGCCTGTAATATTGGGATTCATCCGCACTGTTCGGAGCAGGGGCTCTAGGGTAAGAACAAAAATCAAGGCACACAGAGGACAACCTTGGCTGGTCCTGTTTCGTATGTCAAAAGCGGATGATAATACACCATTAACCTTTGTTGAGGCAGTAGGGGAGGTATTGAGGGAACTGATCCAGACCATCATGGAGTCACCTATGCTCACATGCTTCAAGACTGCGAAGACCATTGGCCAACTCACTCTGTTAAGTGCGTTTTCGGCATCCATGGACAAGAGACAGAAAGAAGAGCGCTGTAATTTAGCATGGTAAATCAGGTTGAGCACTTTAATAGTATTATCGCGAGCCTCTCTAGATGTAATTTAGCCAACTTGGTCAGTATGGATAAGACCTGGTAAAAGAGCAACAAGACGCGTGGCTAGAATTTTTGCAAACAACTTGAGGTCTACATTTAGCAGTGAGATAGGGTTGTATCTTGCACAGGCAGCTGGATCCTTTCCCTCTTTATGTATAACTCTGATATGTGCATGTGTCATGTCTATAGGAAGTGGACTCCCTGTTGCTACCATATTCAACGCCTTAGCTAGAGAGGCCTTTAGAAGGGGTAGGTATTTCTTATAATTGGAGGCTGGTAGTCTATTTGGACCAGGGGCTTTACTGGGTTGCATAGATTTTAGTCCGCGAGAGCCTCCCGTGGGATTTTCAGGAGACCCGCATCAGATAGGTATTTGAGCATGGATAATGTTAGGGATGGGCTATTGGGGTTTGAGCAGGGTAGATTATATAAAGCCTGGTAGTACTGAGCAATGGCCTCTCACACAGGTATATTTTGTCTATTTCATTTAATATTTGTGTGTGTTGTTAAAAGATATCAACAGTATCCACTATAAAAATGACATCTACAGTACCCTGCCCCTTTAATAGTGACCTCCACAGCGGCCTGTCCCCTTAACAGTAACATCCACATCGCCCTCCCCTTTAACAGTGACCTCCACATTGGCCGTCCCTTTATTAGTGACCTCCACAGTACCACGTTATCCACAATAACCCACCCCCTTAACAATGACTGCTGTCTAAGCGTAAGCTGCAGGAAGAAAGTCACCCTCCCACCTCTGCAGCTGACAGAAGTTGATTTTTTACCTTCATTTTTTCAATCCGGCTGCAGAGTTGGAGGGGGTGTGGCTTAGTGGAACCTGGGGGGTGGAGTTTTTAAATCCGTCTTTTGGACACACTACCTGCCCCCTTAACTGTGACCTCCACAGCACTCCTCTCCCTTAACAGTGTCATCCACAGCGCCCTGCCCATTTAAAGCTGACCTACAGCAGTGAAGAAAAATGGCTGGGTTGTTATGGAAATCTGTAGAACTGTGTGCATATGGAGACTAAGGGCCTGCGAGCTTCTATTGGCTAATAAGGGTCATATGACCAGGCTTCTTTTGGCTAATGCATTTTTTTGGGGACTATATTTAAGGAACTATACGAGCTAGAGAGCTAAGACCAAATTTTGTGATAGTAATTGTGACGGTGCAGATTCCTTTAGCGGACATACATACACACATACACTCAGCTTTATATATTAGATTCTGAAAACCTTGTGTCATTTTCTTTTTACTTCACACAAACGTTCTACTTTGTGTTGGTCTATCACATAAAATCCCTATAAAGTACCGTTGAGTTTGTGGGTGTAATGTCAAAAATGTGGCAAACCTCAAGGGGTATGAATGCTTTTTCAATACTTTTTCAAGGTACTGTATCTTGATGTGTGTACTATATTTACTGCTGGTATATATCGGTGTGAGTGGTATATTCACTGCTGGTATATATTGGTGTGTGCGGTATATTCACTGCTGGTATATATTGGTGTGTGTTATATATTCACTGCTAGTATAGATTTATATTTGCAATATATATTTATGTGTGCAGTATATTCAGTTGGCTACTTGGCTTTCTTACCTTTGATTTGTTCTATAGAGGAGGAGGCTAGTGACATTTAAATTTTCTCCCCAGGCAGCACAAAAGCTAGAATTGGCTCTGATTCCCGGATATGTCCCTTTGACACTTTCATTCATCAGGTGGAGTTTGTTGTAAAACCAGTCTTTTAGTATGCAATTTTTTAAATATCTTGATGCTAGCTACTTGGTTTTCTCACCTTTGATTTTTAATGATAGGGGATGGCGCCATTTAATTTATAGCCTCGGGCAGCATAAAAGCTAGAATCAGCCCTAATTGCCAGATATTTCTCTTCAAAACTTCTATTTATCGGGTGGGAGTTAGTTGTAAAACCAGTGTTATGGTATGCAATTTATATTATATTTTTGGAATCTCTCTACAACCCTACCCTGGAGAAAAGTTGATGGTAAACATGTTATTCAAGCACCCATTTTTTGCACCATTGCAAATGGTCCTATATATTTAATACCTCCAACACCCTTTGTTGTTTTAACTGCGTAAGCAAGTCTGGTTGTTAAAGAGACATAGGAAATGTATAGTTGAATTTCCTGGCTCCCTTCTTTTAAGTACTGCTGGCATTGATCTGCCAATTCCCAATCCCCTTTGTATCCATCTACAATGGCCAAAAGGTTTTAAGGGCATGCCCAAAGGAGACAATCTTGTGGCGTTTGCAACGTAGCCACACTGCAATCTGGTACCACATGGCTGTAGTGGTTTCTAATTTAACCACTGAGATCATACTGTTTAGGCCTCATGCACACAACTGTAGGAGTTTTGTGGTCCGCAATCCGCGGATCCGCAAAACGCGAAAGCTGTTCCGCGTTCCGTAATTTGCGGGACGGAACGTGGCCCATTGTAGAAATGCCAATTCTTGTCCGCAAAAACGGACAAGAATAGGACATGCTATATTTTTTTTTGCGGGGCCACGGAACGAAGAAAAGGCCGCGGACAGCACACGGAGTGCTGTCCGCATCTTTTGCGGCCCCATTGAAGTTAATGGGTTCGCGCTCCAGCTGCAAAATATGTGGCTCGGACGCGGACCCAAAATAGGTTTGTGTGCATGAGGCCTTAGATGGTCTGTATTGATAATGCCCATGCAACACCTTCAACCTTAATAGCACAGCTATTAACACTACAGAATGACTAAACAATGTGGCCTCATTAATTTAATTAGAGTCCACTGCCGTCCGTTTGGCCACACAACCACACAGTGAGGTAGTATCCTCAGACTACCTTACACACACTGGGCAATATTTAGTAATGAAAATAAACCAGTATTGTGGTACACATGCAATACAACACATTTATTAATGGAGAACCCCTTTAATAAAGACAACACATTTATTAACTAGAGATGTCGCGAACATAAAATTTGTGTGTGATAAGTTGAATTCGCAATGCGATTAATATAACCTGCATTAATCGCATTGCGAATTCAACTTAGAGCTGGGTTCCTAATGGTTGTATTGCTAGAATATTACAAAGATTGAGAATATAGCGCTATATTCTCAATCTTCGTTATATTCTAGCAATCCAACCATTAGGAACTCAGATCTAGGTTGTAATCGCAATGCGATTAATAATGGTTATATTAATCGCATTGCGATTACAACTTTGGACTGAGTTCCTAATGGTTGTATTGCTAGAATAGACAGATATAACGAATATAGCGCTATATTCTCAATCTTCGTTATATAATTTTAGCAATACAACCGTTAGGAACCCCCAATGCGATTAATACAGGTTATATTAATCGCATTGCGATTACAACTACTAACACTGCAGCTTCAGAATGAATCTAAGATGGATGCCATCCTTTGTTTTTGATAGGAGGTGGAAGGATCTGGGATGGAGGGTGTGCTTGTCAAATTTTCCATTTTACTCAATTTTTTCCAGTAACAAAGCAAGGATTAACAGCAAAACAAACCCCAATATTTATTGCCCTGATTCTGTAGTTTGGAGAAACTCCCCATATGTGATCGTAAACTACTGTATGGTTTTTGGAAGGCAGATTTTGCTGGACTGGTTTATCTACACTATGTCCCATTTGAAGCTCCCCTGGTGTAGAAACTCCATAAAAGTAGCGCTGTGTGGTTTTTGGAAGGCAGATTTTGCTGGACTGTTTTTTAGACACCATATCCCATTTGAAGCCCCCCTGATGCACCCTAGAGTAGAAACTCCACAAATGGTGACCATCACCCGCTGCCAGAAAAGAGCAGCTGGTGATGGGGAGGGAGGGGGGCCCCCTCCCTCTGTGATCCCTTCAAGAATCGGGTGCTACAAGGGCACAGCAGCCCCCGATGGGAGAGGGAGGGCGCTCCCTCCCTGTTAATCCCTTCCATTCAGAGGTCCGTACGGACCACGGCATGGAAGGGGTTATACTGCTGACATCTGCACCAGCACAGATGTCAGCAGTTTATAGCAGAGTGTCAGTAATGTGCTGACACTCTGCATTTCCATTGGGCCACCAATGAATATTATAGAGGAGGCCTCCAGCAACCCACCCCCCCCACCCCCCACCGTCCAACAAGCCCAATATGATTGCGGGCTGCAGGGGGGGTTTAAAAAATGCTAATTAAAACAGTTAGAAGTTTCGGATCAGAAACTGCAGAAGGCGCTGCAAACCTGAATTGACCTGCGGTTTGCAGTGATCGCCGATACGGGGGTGTCACAGGACCCCCCTAGGCATTGTAACAAGGTACCTGCTGAATGATTTCATCAGGTACCTTGTTCCGATCACCGCCAGCTGAGCAGCGGTAATTGGTAGAACACATGATGTTCCGGTAAGTCATGTGTCCTTAAGTACCGGGACAACATGCCGTACCTGTATGTCATGTGTCCGGAAGAGGTTCTCCATTGTTGCTATATTGATGACCTATCCTCAGGATAGGTCATCAAAATGAAATCGGCAGTGGGCCAAACTTCCGGTACCCTCAGCAATCAGCTGTTTGAAGAGAATGAAGCTCTCATACGAGCGCTCTTTTCTCTGTTTACCTGCTTGCTGTCGACATTGCAGTGGCGAGCAGGGGTAATTACATCTCCTCCGTCCCAGTCAATTCACTTGAATAGGGCAGAGCCACCCTAATTAAATGAATGGGATCCCACTGATCTGATATTGACAACTTATCCTGAGGATAGGTTTCAATATAGCAAAAGCAGACAACCCCTTTAAATGTTAGAAAATGGTTCAAAGCCAATCCAAAATGGAGTGTGGTCTAAGATACAGTGTTGTGCGTAGGGTGTTTGGCACCTGGGAAGGGTCTTTTCTCTGCCCCCCCCCCCCAATACTTTAAAAAAATTGTACTCTCTCACAGTATTATTACCCTCATAAAACTTTCACAGTAGTTTTGTACAGATGTGTGCCCCCTCACAGTAGTTATGCCCACATTGTGCCCCCCTCACAGTAGTTATGCCCTCTCTGTGCCCCTTTCACAGTTGTAATGCCTTCTTTGTGCTCCCTTCACAGTAATAATTCCCATTGTGCCCCCTTCATAGTAATAATCCCCATTGTGTCCCCTTCATAGTAACAATCCCCATTGTGCCCCCTTTATAGTAATAATGCCCACTGTGCCCCCATTCATAGTGATAATGCCCATTGTGCCCCTTTGCAGTAATAATGCCCATTGTGCCCCCTTCACATCAGTAATGCCCTTTCTGCCCTCTTCCTAGTAGTAATGCCTCTGTGCCCCCTCCATAGTAATAAAGTCCTCTGTGCCCCCTCCATAGTAATAAAGCCCTCTCTTCCCCCTCTGTATTAAAAAAAAAAAAAAACACAGTAACTACTCACCTTGTACCATTCCTGAAGCTCACATACCTCTCTTCCATGCCAAAATTGTACCAGAATTTTGGCACAAGGTCCCGGCCTAAAGTGACTGAACTAATGGGAGGTTTAAGCTTAAACCAGACAATCTAGAGATGCGCCAAAATTTTAATCTAGCATCAACTACTGTGATAAATCTGCCATATCTTTAGACTGTCTAGTCTAGATTAACTGTCATGCCTTCTGCAGTGTTATATTTGAATACTGTATTCATGCAATTTTAGCTGCATCTAGTGGCCATTTGTGGAATTAATTTCTAACAAGCCAGCATTTATGAAATTTATCAAGACGAACACCAGAAAACTGACATAAATGCTGGTCACGCCCCCTTCCCACCCTTGCCATGCCCCCTTCATGGAAAGTGGCGAAAGCGGCAAAAAACCTGGGAGATGCAACTATTTTTCACTAAGTTTGTGACTTTTTAATGCCACTTTTCAGGCACAAGGGAGATGATAAATCTCCTCCTTAGTTCCTTGGTGTGTCCAATGTTGGACAATGTGTTTACCTATGACCCTGGTGACAGTATCAACTCAGATCATAGCAGACATATTTTCCAAAAACTATTGAAAGACAATCAGCACGCCTGTAGTAGCCTGGGTCTCTATGAATGAAACCCAGGCAGTTCTGTAGTATTTCCTAGAGAGCCTTGCCTGTAATAGGCTTCATGGGAAATATGCGATTTTTTCATACATTCCAATGCTATTGCATTGAAATGTATGATAATCGCAACCAAATGATTGTAAGTTATAGTTCCCTATGGGAACTATATAAAAGTGTAAAAAAAAGTTAAAAATAAAAAATAAATAAATAAAAGTTGAAATTTTCTTAAAAACTGTAAGAATTGCTTCTAACTTCCCCCCACCAAAAAAATTAAATGGTGTTTACAAAATAATGCCAACATAAAGTACACATATGGGAAATGTGTACTTAAAAACAGAGAAATTGAAAGTTTGACAATTGAGAATTTTTCTCAACTGTATTTATTTTCAAGTTCTACATTGCACTTAGTAAAAAAGACTCTGTTACGTTCAGCTGTGTTCTCATTCTTCAGTGCTACAACTTTCACTGCAACGGACCCCAGGGAGCGACAGCCTGTGGTAGGACATTGTGACACTACAACACTACTTCAGGGTCACTTCCACTCCAATCCTCTACAGTGGCTTCCACAGGGGCTCACTGCATGGTTATTACATTTGAACACGGCATCTGAGGGGTTAAATGTCCACGACTGGCATTGCTCTGTAAAACAAGAGAAACTCAGTGGCTATGGTACCCTCAGTGCTCGCCAGTGGGTGTCATCTTTAAAGACCAGAATTCAGCCATGAATGTATGGTGGAGGTCCAAAAAGGGTTAAACAAAGGGAACAAAACAAACAAACAGGTTTAACCCTTTCCTAATTGAGGGATTTTCTGTTTTTGAGTTTACATTTTTTGCTCTCTACCTTCCCAGAGCCAAAACTTTTTATTTTTTCCATTCACATAGCCATATGAGGACTTGTTTTTTGTAGAACTAACTGTACTTTCTAATAGTACCATTTAATATTGCATAGGATGTAGTGGTAAGCTGGAAAAAAATTCCAAAAGGGGTGTAATTGGAAAAAAAATATGCTATTCCGCCACAGTTTTATGGGTTTTGAACTCTTCGCCATCTCCTTTTGGCATATAAATCCTCTTTGGTGAACTTGCCAGGCGGTGGCTGTGCGTTTTGCGGTCAGCAAATTGCGGATCCGCAAAACACGGATGGTGTCCGTGTGCGTTCCGCAATTTGTGGAACGGACCGGGCAGCCCATTATACAGATGCCTATTCTTGTCCGCAAAACGAACAAGAATAGGACATGTTATATTTTTTTTGCGGGGCTACGGAACGGAAAAATGGATTTTCCCCATTATCCTATAAAGAAACCGCTAGTATAATTCAGATCTTTCACCTGCCGGCATTAATTGTAATGAGCCTAGAACAGGCTCTGTCTCATTATTTACATGGAATGCCTTCCCCAATCCCCATTTGAGGGAGGCGTTACTGCCCGGGAAATGTGTACTCCACTGCATCTGAAGGATAAAATGTTAACCATAGGCATTGCCACTGATTGAGGACATTAGCCACGGATTAGTGTTGAGCGAACCAGAAATGTAAAGTTTGGGTTCGTACCGGAATTTAGGGTTTTTGGAACCCAGACCCGAACATTTCCGTAAAAGTTTGCGTTCGAGTTCGTTGTTCGGCGGTTTAATAAAGCTTGTTGAAAGACTGCAGGGCAGCCACTGAACAAGGGTTTAAGATGTGTGCCTTAGAAGCCATCAAAGCCATGCCTACTAATAGCATGGCTGTGATTGGCCAGTGCAGCATGTGACCCAGCCTCTATATAAGGAGTGATGTAGCGCCACACATCACGTCAACTCTAACTAGTGTAGGGATAGGATGCTGCTGCTTTGTGGGAGAGATAAAAAAAGAATCTTATTTCAGAAATTGGAGTTAAGTCTGCGATCTACAGCAATTTTTCTTGTGGGTGCAATGCAACATTTTTGTACCCTGCCCTAAGCCCAGTGACACAGAAAAATAAGTTTTAATCCGTCTGTTAGTTAGGTGGGGGTCGGCGGCCATTTTGTGCAAGTGCAGTGCACTTGCACCTGCATATGTGCCAAGGACAATAATTTAATCCTGTTCTTGTTGTTCAGTGGGTGACAAATACTTTTTAAGTGTACCTGCATTGTATATGTGTCAGGGGAAGGGAAAATAATATAGGTAATCCATCTGTGAGGGGGTGACATATTCACATTTTTTTCTGTAAAGTACCCCTGTGCTGCATATGTGACAGTGTAATCAATTCAGTAAACAATCTGTTAGATTCTGGGGGGACAAATTACATTTTTTTTCCCCCTCAAGTACATTTGTGGCCTGCACTGTATTTCTGAGAGTCAAATATAACCAGTAAATACAACTATGACATTGTTGGTGAAAAAAAAAAAGTTTTTTTTGCCATAAAGTACATTTGCGGCCTGCACTGCATTTCTGAGAGTAAAATATAGCCAATAAATATAACTGTGACATTGTTGGTGAAAAAAAATCACTTCATGTTTGCCATAGAGTACATTTGCGGCCTGCACTGCATTTCTGAGAGTGAAATATAACCAGCAAATACAGTTGTAACATTGTGGTTAAAAATAATCACGTATTTTTAGGCTTAAAGTACATTTGCGACCTGCACTGTATTTCTGAGAGTGAAATATAACCAATAAATACAACTGTGACATTGTTGGTGAAAAAAATCACTTATTATTTGCCATAAAGTACATTTGCGGTCTGTACTGTATTTCTGAGAGTGAAATATAACCAGCAAATACAGTTGTAACATTGTGGTTAAAAATAATCACGTATTTTTAGGCTTAAAGTACATTTGCGACCTGCACTGTATTTCTGAGAGTGAAATATAACCAATAAATACAACTGGGACATTGTTGGTGAAAAAAAATCACTTATTTTTTACCATAAAGTACATTTGTGGCCTGCACTGCATTTCGGAGAGTGAAATATAATCAGTACATACAACTGTGACATTGTTGGTGAAAAAAATCACTTATTAGTTGCCATAAAGTACATTTGCGGCCTGCACTATATTTCTGAGATTAAAATATAACCAGTAAATACAGCTGTGACATTTTTGGTGAAAAAGTCACTTATTTTTTGCCATAATGTACATTTACGGCCTGCACTGTATTTCTGAGAGTGAAATATAACCAGTAAATACAACTGTGACATTGTAGTTGAAAGAAATCACTTATTTTTTTGCCATAAAGTACATTTGCGGCCTGTACTTTATTTCTGAGAGTGAAGTATACCCAGTAAATTCAACTGGGACACTGTTGGTGAAAAAAAATCACAAACTTTTTTGCCATAAAGTACATTTGCGGCCTGCACTGGATTTCTCAGAGTGAAATTTAATCAGTAAATCCAGCTCTTAGATTGTGGGTGTACATTTCCACAGTTATCACACCAGTCATTCACAAGTGGCTTGGATGGTGTGTTCCTGCTGCTCTGCATGAGTGACAGAGAAATATATTCTGTAAATTCGGCAGTGTTTATATTGTTGGGCGATCTGTACCCCTTTTTTCTTTCATACTACCCCTGCACTGCATACCTGACTGAGAAATACATTCTGTAAATTCTGCAGCGTTTAGATTGTTTTGTGATCTGTGCCTCTTTTTTCTTTCACACCATCCCTGCACTGTATACCTGACTATACCTGAAATATATTCTGCGTGCTGGTAGACGCGCTGCTCCGCCTGACACCGGGGGCCTGACTGGAAGCACAAGGTGAAGGCAGAGGAGGAGGAAGAAGTCGCCAACGCAGATGGGGCACCGCCAGAACCTCAGAAGGCAGGGTTAGCATGGCCGAAATGTGGAAAAGCTCTGTCAGCGCGCCATAAGAACTAGCACCACTAGCTGATATGGAATGTCTTATAAGGAGGGAATTTCAGCAACATGGTGGAACAGTATGTGTGCACCCGCCTACACGTACTGACTGATGGGTCTTCCCCATTCAACTTCTGGGTCTCCAAATTAGGCACATGGCTTGGGCTCGCTCTTTACGCCTTGGAGTTGCTAGCCTGCCCTGCAGCCAGTGTATTGTCTGAACGTGTGTTTATCACGACAGGGGGCATTATCACAGAGTGCAGCCGCCTGTCTACAGCCAATGTGGACAAGCTCACGTTCAATAAAATGAACCAGGCATGGATCCCACAGGACTTGTCCGTACCTTGTGCAGAATAGACATGTATACCGGCCTCACCCAGCCTTTGTTATACGTTATACTCCAGCGCACTTTCTCTTTGTTTTCTTTTTTATATTTCACAATGTTTTGGGGTCTACCCAAATTTAAAAAAAAAAATAATAATAATAAGTTAAAATAAAAAACAATGTTGTTGGCGAGTCTCCTCCTCCACCACCACTTCCACCTACACTGCCACGTCCACCGCCTCCTCAACATCCTATTCCATATGGACCTCCTCCTCCTAGTTCAAGATTATTCTTTTTAATTTTAATGTATTTTATGTTATTTTAAGTCATTTCCCTATCCACATTTGTTTGCATAGCAATTGTCCAGCTTTTACCCCTATGTTGCTTCCTTCTGCAGCCCTCTAACCCTTTCCATTACTTTTTCAGAGCCATTTTAGTGCCCCAAAGTTCGGGTCCCCATTGACTTCAATGGGGTTCGTGGTCAAGTTCGGGTCAAGTTTGGGTCCCGAACTCAAACTTTGTGACGAAGTTCAGCCGAACCCGGTGAACCCGAACTTCCTGGTATTCACTCAACTCTACCATGGACGTCTGCTGTGTGAAACAGCAGTCACCTGGTTGTTATGGCACTCTCTCCACTCTGGAGCAGGCCCCATCTGACATAAAGTTCGTACATGTATGATGGCTGTTAAGAAAGGGTTAAACTGGACAAAAGGGTGGGGAACAGTGCAGACCTAGTCTCACCCAAACACTGTTCTTTCCTGCTTGGATGATCTGTCCTAAATGACAGCCCCCATCCGGCAGGGGAGCACCAATAAATTTTGTCTAGGGGGAGCTTGAGCAGAAAAAAATGCTGCGTTCCGTACAAAATTGTGATCCCTGCACATTGTTATAACCCCCTCCTACATACAATAGGCCACTCCCAATAAACACTATACAGCTGAAATTATATTTTTAAGGATGAAGGTAAGAGTCTCACCCTCATCCTACATAGATACACTGTACTTGATACTCAGGGCCCCAACATAAAGCTACTGGACTCAAACTATTCTTTTTCCCTCCCTGTGACAGGAATCCTCACCCAGTTCTGTTTCACAAACTGCCAACTACATGGGTCAGTGGCAGAAGCTATTTCAGCTTCACTTCCTCTCTCTTAGTCCTGAAAGGGTCAAAAGAGGAGTGGAGGAGGAGCTGCATCATATTTAAGGTGTGTAGGTCTAGGTGGAGGACCCCGGCTCTACACATCATACAGAGAGGGGAGGGCCTGCCCTGGCTGCACTGCCTGTTTTATATTTATACAATAGATAACAGCAAGCTACAGCCAGGAAGCTCCTGCCCTCTTCTTCCTCCCCGGATCCTGCTCTCAGTCTGTGGTTCCCCCTACCATCCACCACCCGCCGGTATCCTACTGCCCCCCTCGGCTGTCCTCAACAGGCCGTACTCCCCCACCCCATTTTCAGCTACCACCATGCTTATTGCTGTCCAGCTCTAACTCCTCCTCCTGCAAATGACAGGGGGAGGAGCAGGAACATCCCCTCTCCTACACATCACCACATACCTCTTACATCCAGTGATGTCACATTTAATGTAAACTTTCTCTTTTCTCATCTTCTCCATTCATACCAGACCACCATGATGATTTTTCAGCCATCTCTCGTGTCTGCAGAGATTGACAAACACACAATAGTTTCCCACTTTTCCATCATCCTCCCATCCACCAACCCATCCTGCCACCCCCAATAATGTGCTGCCCAACACTATACTGCAGAAACAGTCCCCCTGAAAATACTAGCATCACAGAAATAGTGCCCCCTTCAATAATTATTGGCACACAGTGCTAAAAAAAAATACACCCAGCAAATAGTATCCCAAGCATAATAATGTCTCCCAATAATAATTGCGCAAAGTTGATACTGTGCCAGGGTGCCAAACAAAGTAATAGTGTTCCTCAAAATCCCACCAATAGAAATAATTCTCTGTCAGAAAACATTTAGTAATAATAATGTCCTAATAGTGCCCATACTCGTAATCAGGTTTCCCATAGACCCCCAGTAGTAGTAAAGATCACCATAATGCCCCCTAGTAGTAATAATTCTTCAGTAATTTAGAGTTTTATTCAAATTTTACATGAATACACAACAAAAAATGCACATTATTAAGTAATAGTAGATTAGTATCAAAGTACTGATATAGTGACAGAAAAGAAGAAAAAAAACAAAAAAACAAAAAAACAAATTATCATTACTGCATAGTAACAAATAGTATATTCCATTACACAAGGAGAGTAAACCTATCACGGTCTAACACGCTACAAAATGGAAAAGGAAGTGGGGGGGAATGAAGGGGAAAAGGGGGCTGGATAGGATGCGGACTAAGCTATACTTGCAAAAAAAAAAAAAAAAAACAATACTGAGAGACTAGTGTCAATCTCCACCTGTCATTCAAGTGAAAAAGCAAAACTAGACATAATTAAAGCGAGAACACTACACCGCAAGCAAGATGAAGCCAAGAAAATACTTGTGCTGTCTAGTAGATCATAATATCACGGATAGTTTATTCTGGTCCATAACAGTAGTCCATTTGTCCCAAGTTATGTTATAATTGTCAGGACGGCGTGCGGCCAGCCCCCTCTTCTTCTCAAATTGTGCAACTTTGATAAACTCTGACAACCACTTGAGTCCTGAATTCTTCTTGTAATGTGACAGTAGAATGTATTAAAATGCCCCCTTAAAATGTGTGACAGTGGAAAAAATTCCCCCTAATGATGTGAACTAGTACAAAAATGCCTAATTTATGTGTGCCAGGACAAAAAATACTCCCTCTTAGTGCCCAAAGTTGATCTAATGTCCCATAGTGCCCCCATAATGAAGTGCCCCAATATGCCAGTATGAAATACCCCTATACAGTACCCTCAGCAAATGCGCCCATAGTGCTCCTCTCCCCTGTCTCCATAGTGTACCAGTAAAAAATGCCCCTTTAGTGCCACCAAATGCCACTATAGTTCTCATCTCCCACATAGTGCCCCCCATAATGTGCTAGTAAAAAAATGCCCTTTTTTAGTGCAACCATGATGCCCCCATACTGCCTTCCATAATTAGAGATGTCCTGAACTATTCAACGGCGAACAGTTCCCGGCGAACATAGCTTGTTCGCGTCCGACGTGGCGGGCGAACATATGCGATGTTCGCGTTCGCCCCTATACTTTGTCATTGAGCAAACTTTGAACCTGTACCTCACAGTCAGCAGACACATTCCAGCCAATCAGCATACCCTCCCTCCCAGACCTTCCCACCTCCTATCAAAAAGCAAGGACGGCATCCATCTTAGATTCATTCTGAAGCTGCAGTGTTAGTAGTTGTAATCGCAATGCGATTAATAGAACCTGTATTAATCGCATTGCGAATTTAACTTAGAGCTGGGTTCCTAATGGTTGTATTGCTAGAATTATATAACGAAGATTGAGAACATAGAGCTATATTCTCAATCTTTCTAAGTTGAATTTGCAAATAAGATGTCCCAAACTATTCGCCGGCGAACAGTTCCCGGCGAAAATAGCTTGTGCGCGTTCGCCGCGGCGGGCGAACATATGCGATGTTCAGTCCACCCCCTATTTGTCATCGATGAGTAAACTTTGACCCTGTCCCTCACAGTCAGCAGACACATTCCAGCCAATCAGCAGCATACCCTCCCTCCCAGACCCACCCATCTCCTGGACAGCATCCATTTTAGATTCATTCATAAGCTGCAGTCTTAGGCTACGTTCACACGACTACATTTGTCGCGCGACAAATAGGGCACAACTTCACTGCTTCACAACTTCACACTTCACAAGTTCATTTTGTCGCACACAATGTCACGCGACAATTTTTATAATGGGAGCCTATGGTGTCGCATTGCGACATGCGACATGCTGCGACTGCGACGAGACAGTCACAGAAAAACCCATCCCGGATGGATTTTTTCCGACTGTCGTGTCGCAGTCGCAGCATGTCGCATGTCGCAATGCGAAACCATAGACTCCCATTATAAAAATTGTCGCGCGACAATAGTGCGACTTTTTGTCGAGCGACAATTGTCGTTGTGTGAACGTAGTCTAAGTGAGAGGAGGGACAGTGTAGCTGCTGCTGATTTAGTAGGGAAATCGATAGCTAGGCTAGTGTATTCAGTGTCCACTCCAGTCCTGAAAGACTCATCTGATCTCTGCTGTAAGGACAGCGTCCTGACAGCACCCCAAAAAGTCCTTTTTAGGGCTAGTACATCAGTCTTCGCCAATAGGGACCCAGCAGTAGTGAAAAACGCTGAGGGGAACAGTGGGATACAGCATACTGGTCTGAAGAAAAAATCAAAGGTTTTCGTTAAAAATAAAGACAATGAATGCTTAGAGGCGTTCAAAAGAGGAGTGTTAAATGAGATAGAAAAAGTAGAGGCACGTCCAAGGAGATATAACATCACTAAGAAAGAGAAAGAGGCCATTAAAAGTCTGGAAGAGAATAAAAATATAATAATAAAACCTGCGGATAAAGGGGGGGGAATTGTGGTAATGGACATCACAAGGTACGAAGCTGAATTAGACAGGCAATTGAAAGATGAGAAAGTTTATTTGAGACTGAAAAATAATCCAACAAACATCTATCAAAAAGAATTAGAAAAAATACTGAAGGAAGGATTACAAAAGGGTATTATAAATAAGGGGGAATACGATTACCTGTATGTAAAAAGCCCGGTCATACCAGTAATATACCAACTTCCAAAAATCCACAAGAGTGTCACTGACCCCCCGGGAAGACCTATAGTGTCGGGAATAAATTCAATTACCAGTCACATTACCGAGTATATTGATTATTTCTTACAAAAATATGTGAGGCGGATACCATCCTATTTAAAAGACACAGGAAGCATTATTGATATATTGAAAACAATAGGGCCGGTAGGAAAAAATATGTGGCTGGCAACAGCAGATGTCATGTCACTATATACGATCATTCCCAACGAATTGGGGCTCAAGGCGGTCCGCGGAGTACTTGAAAGAGATCTTGCAATGAATGCGATGCAGGGAGAATTCATCCTGGACTGCACCAAGTATTGTCTCACACACAATTACTTTTGGTTTCGGGGTGAATTCTTCCTGCAGCAGCTCGGGGCGGCGATGGGGGCGAAATTCGCCCCCAGTTTTGCGAATATTTTTATGGCAGCCTGGGAGGAGGAGCGCATTAACCCCTTATTGGGAGTACCAATGAAAGACGGTACATTATTGAAATGGCATCGGTATATCGACGATTGTTTGGTGCTATGGGAGGGAGAAGGGAGGGGCTTAGAACAATTGTTATTGGACCTAAATGTTAATGACTGGAATATAAAGTTAACTAGTGAAGTGAGTAATACCTCCATCAACTTTTTAGATCTCACGATTTATGTGGAGAGCGGTATATTGAAGACAAAAATGTTTTAAAAAAAAAAAACAGATGTTAATGGGTATATTAGTAGGGATAGCTGCCACCATAAGCCATGGCTTGACAATATACCCAAAGGCCAGCTTAGACGGATATACCGAAATTGCACAGATATTAAGGTATATAGGGAACAGAGTAAAATAATAAAAAGCCGGTTTGAAGAAAAGGGATATGAAAGAGAAATACTGCAAAAGCAAAGTGATGATATAGAAAAGAATTCTGGTGAAGAAAAATGTGATAGCGGAAGAAAGGTTATATGTGAAAATACTCAAGAGAAGAACAACTATAAGTTTGCATTTATGACACAGTACAGCACGCAAGGGAACCTAGTTAAGAACGCAATCAAGAAAAATTGGAACATCTTAAGAAATGACCCAATTTTGGGGAATGAGCTGCCAAAAAATCCAAGTGTGATCTATAGAAAGGCGCCTAATTTGAAAACAGTCCTAGTACATAGTGCTATACCGCCAAATTTGAAAAAAGTGAAACGAAACCAATTCACATGGTGCGGTTTTTGCCTCCCTTGTAGGAACCGCTCTATTGAAATGAAAAAAGAAAAAAATGTTATCGTTGTGCACTCAAAGAGTAAAAACAAGGATTTAAAAATTTCGGGTGACCTTACATGCGAAACCTCGGGTGTGGTCTACGTGCTGGAGTGCCCTTGTGGCCTCCAGTACGTGGGCCGCACCATGAGAAAACTAAAAATACGTATACAGGAACATATTAATAATATAAAGAAGGGTATGGAAAATCATGGCGTCCCACTACATTTCAAAAGAGTGCACAACAAGGACCCCAAGGGGTTAAGATTCACTGGGGTATCACATGTGCATCAGAACTGGCGGAGAGGTAGTTATGAAAAGAAAATAAATCGAGTAGAAGTAGAGTGGATCTACAATATAGGGAGTCTACAACCGCGGGGATTAAATGTAGAGTTAGATTTAAGATCCTGCCTGATTGATGAATAGGCATAATCGCATCATGAGCAGGAGACATTATGAGTATAGAAAACCGGATCTGGCTTACTTTATGTGAGGTGCGGCTGTAAGAATAACGCTGTGTGTGAATTAAGAATTACCACAATATGTGCTATAGGGAAATGGGTGCAACATGTGAATAGTCTGGTTTACTTTATGTGAGGTGCGGCTGTAAGAATAACGCTGTGTGTGAATTAGAAAATTACCGCAAAATGTGCTATAAGGAAATGGGTGCAACATGTGAATAGTCCCGTACGCTGACCTTTATATAATGATGTACTTGTATTGATAGGAGTGTTGTGAATGATATTGCAATACATAAAGGGTCTGGAGATTGTGATTTTACCAGCCTGAACTGGGTAACACAGGTGCAGACAAATGAATGAGTAGGAGGAAGTGAATGGGTGGATATTTAAACTGTGGGAATGGAGCAGGATATGACGCCCCTGACGAAGCTTGTGTGAAGCGAAACCCGGGTCGGGCAGATCCAGAGTATTTTATACTATTTGCGCAATTTTATGGAAAAAGTTTGAGTGAAGACACCTGCATTTCACCAGAGTACCAACTATCCATTGATATGTTTGAACTATCGGAGGATCTGGTGAGTGAACTTGAAATAGCGCACTAAATCAATACTGGCGGTACTTCACTATGTGGCTTTCCTGATCCCACAGAGTGCTAAATACAGGATAAGGAAGGCGGTATGTGCTTGGTTTGAACTGGTGGAAAGCCGGTTGTTGAAGTCACCTCCTGGGAGATTAATAAGTGGCTGTTTACGTGGTCCAGATAAAGACATTTGACGACTACGTGAGAAAACCACCCACCTCACAATAAGGACTCGCTGCATTTTAGAAGGAGTGGATACGTATATAGACATTATTTTATTTTTCCCTCCCAGACCCTCCCACCTCCTATCAAAAAGCAAAGACGGCATCCATCTTAGATTAATTCTGAAACTGCAGTGTTAGTAGTTGTAATCGCAATGCGATTAATATAACCTGTATTATTCGCATTGCGATTACAACTTAGAGCTGAGTTCCTAATGTTGTATTGCTAGAATATAACGAAGATTGAGAATATAGCACTATATTCTCAATCTTTGTTATTTTCTAGCAATACAACCATTAGGAACTTAGATCTAAGTTGTAGTCGCAATGTGATTAATACAGGTTATATTAATCGCATTGCGATTACAACTTAGATCTGAGTTCCTAATGGTTGTATTGCTAGAATATAACGAAGATTGAGAATATAGCAATTAGGAACCCAGCTCTAAGTTGAATTTGCAATGCGGTTATATTAATCGCATTGCGAATTCAACTTACCACACTCTGCGTCAACTACGTAATTTTCCATGGGAGTTTTGCCATGGATCCCTCTCCGGCATGCCACAGTCCAGGTGTTGGTCCCCTTGAAACAACTTTTCCATCACTATTGTGGCCAGAAAGAGTCCCTGTGGGTTTTAAAATTCGCCTGTCTATTGAAGTCTATGGCGGTTCGCCCTGTTCGCCCATTCACCAACACTTGCATAGATTTGCATTTGCCGTTCGCGAACGGAAAATTTTATGTTCGCGACATCTCTATCCATAATATGCCAGTAAAAAATGCCATTTAGTGTCACCAGATGCCACAATAGTTCTCATCTCTCCCATAGTTCCCCCCATAATGTGCTAGTTAAAAATGCCCTTTCTTAGAGCAACCAGATGCCATCATACTGCCTCCCATAATGTGCCTGAAAAAAATGCCCCTTTGGTGCCACCAGATGCCCCCATAGTGCTCCTCTCCCCCATAGTGACACTAATCCCTATCACAACACAATAATTCGTATCACACTAGCTAACACCCTGCACTGGAACTACAGCTACACTATATCACTATCTAACCTAGACTGACCATCTTTCCATTTATTAACATTGTTGCACCCATTTTGTTATGTTTTGCAACACCTGCGCCATTTTCTGACTTTACTATAAATTCTTTAGACGCACTTAGGTACAGTATGCCTTTTTTGAGGACACATTTAAGATGTGCACCTATTTGTCTGTCCTTTTTTGGAGTACAAGAGGCTTAAAACTACTCTGGGAGATGTATTTTTTATCCACATGTGTATTATTTTGTGGCACACTTTTTCAGATGTGTTCTGAAATGTAATCTTTGACCTCTTCCAAACAGCTTATTGTCTAATAAACAACGTTTTACTGTCTTCGGTGGGAGGCTTATTGTCTGTGCTCTCTGTATCCCCCAGCAAGGCTCCAGTAATGCCTGTGAGCTGCTTTGGGTGCCAACCTGCTGTGAACACGGTTCCTTCTCCTCATCATCATCATCATCCTCTTCATCCTCAAAAACTGTGCCCTGGCTGGACAGTTGTGTACCTGGCTGCTGTTTGTGTAGAAACCCATCCACTGACCCAGTGTCGGACTGGGGTACCAAGGGCCCACCAGTAAAATTTATTTTGGGGGCCCACCGTATGGATACAGTCAAATATAATAAATCATTTGACAAGTTTTTTTGTATGAACATAGGCTGGTTGAGGTGCTGTACATTGAATATATGTATTTAGTGCAGTAAATGTAATGTTTTATGTGCCACTTGTGCAGGGGGTGGGAGACTAGGGGCCCACCGGGGAATTCCCCTGTACCCCTGTGGGCCAGTCCGAGCCTGCACTGACCCACATGTGGACAACTGGTCTGATAACCGTATGAATGATCACTGTTCCTCCTCTTCCTCTTTCTCCTGTTCCACCACCTCATCCATCATCGTCTGAAGCATTTTTTCAAATGTGCGATAGTAACGCTGATGACGACATCATCAGTGCTTGCAACATCGCACACAAGTCCCACATAGAGGCCCACTCGGTGTTGAAGTGGTGCTGTTCCGCAGAGCGACTCGCCTGTGTGTTCTGCTGCTCAAACTCCATTATCACCTACTGCTGCTCGCACAGTCTCTCCAGCATATGCAAGGTGGAGTGCCAACTTGTGGTATATGTTGAATATGAGGCGGTGAGCAGGAAGGCAGAGGTTAGGCTGCAGCACAGACATGCGAGCAGCACCAGGGTGAGAACCCTGAAAGTGCACACAGATGGCCCGCGCTTTCTGCAGCAGCTCGGACATCTCGAGGTAATTTTTCAGGAACCTCTACACCACCAAATTCTGCACATGCACCAGGCAAGGGATGGGCGTCAAACCAGCTAGCCCCAGATCTGCTACAAGATTTTGCCAGTTATCGCACACCACTAGGCTGGGCTTGAGGCTCAGCACCAACAACTCATCTGTCTGTTTTTCGATGCTTGTCCACAGCTCCCGCGCAGTGTGGAGTTTTCCCCCAAATAGAGCAGTTTCAGAACAGCCTGCTGGGAGTTCCCCCTGGCTGTGCTTAAGCTGATAGTACAGGTGTTACGCTGATGAGGAAGAGGTAGTGCAGGATGAAGAGGCGGTAGAGGATGAAGTGGAGTAGGAGGCAACAAGAGGCACTGAGAAACGTCTTGCAATCCTCAGTGGCAGTAGGACATGCACCAAACCATTTTCCCCCTCAGGCCCAGCCGCCAATACATTTACCCAGTGGGAAGTTAGGGAGATATAACATCCTTGCCGGTGCTTACTGGTCCACGTTTCATTGGTTATGTGGACCTTGCCACTGATGGCGTTGCACAGTGCACACCTGATTTTGTTTGCCACTTGTTTGTGAAGAGTAGGGATCCGCCTGAAAAAGTAGTGGTGGCTGGGAACCATGTACTGTGGGACATCCACAGTCATTAAGTTTTTAAAACTGTCCGTCTCCACCAGACAGAATGGCAGAATTTCAAAGGCCAGAAATGTTGAAATGCTAGAATTCGGGGCCAGGGCTTGCAGGTGGGTAGGGGGTACTTCCTCTTTCTCTCCAGTGTTTAGGGCTGGACACCTGAAAGGGATGTAAAGGAGGTGTTTTGCGCCTAAAAAAAAATTTGTTTGATTCAAGAACAGAATTAACTGACTGATTAGCTATTCTATTACAGTGTCACGGATGCAAAGGAGGCGTTTTGCACCCCAAAAAATGGCTCTAGGTCACCGACAGAATTAACAGCCAGAATAAGATTGTATTTCTGTGTCACGGGTGCAGGGCCGGACTGGCCTACCGGGATACCGGGAAAATTCCCAATAGGCCGGTACCCCTGACTGCCGCACAGCCGGCCGGAGGAGGCTGTCTCCTGTCTGTCTCACACTCATGTCGCTGCGCAGGCCGCAGTGTGTGTGTGCAGCAGCGGCTGCCGCGTGCTCCAGATGCTCCGCTTCTCCCCCCTGCAGTGCTAGTGCTGGCGGCCGCCGGCCTGCCCTACTTACAGTCAGACCGCGCAGTAATACTCACTGGCTGGTGTTTGTTTTGGCTGACTCACTGTGGCTGCAGGCGCTGGGACGGGGGGCGGAGTCTCAGCAGTTAGGCGGACTCGGCGGCCGCGGAGGAACAGAGAGGTCAGGGGCTGTGTGATGAGGCAGGGGATGAGCCGCCGCTCAGGACGTCACGTGACTTGCCCGCGCGCTGCAGTGAACTAGCTGATCTAGTGTGAGGTGTGTGGTATAGGCCCTGTCCCTGTGTCCACTGGGCTGGCCCCTGCTCCAGCCCTGGCCTGAAGAATTATTTATTAATCTGCACCAATTCAATTAATCAAGTAAGTGACTGTGGCTGCCTTGAGGATTTCATCCTGCCTGAGTGCCTCACAGCATAAGGCAGCCTCCTGCTGCTCCTGCATACATGTGATAAGTGCAAATGACGCACTGTTATGGGGGAGCCATCTGTGGATGATGTACTGTTATGGAGATTTGTGGAGGAGACACTGTTATGTGGGTACTTTCACATCTGCGGCATGGCTATCTGACCCGCCGGGTCCACCATGCCGCAAGTACCCGTGCACTGCCTTGCTGCCGCTCTGTCCCCCATTAACTATAATAGGGGCAGGAGACAAAGCTATGGCGCAGCACGGCAGTGCATGGCAGAGATCGGCGGACTAAAAAGTACTGCATGTCCGACTCTTTAATTCAATGATCCACAGATCCCCCACAACAGTGCGTCATCCACAGATCCCCACAACAGTGCATCATCCACAGATCCCCCCAACAGTGCGTCATCCACAGATCCCCCACAACAGTGCGTCATCCACAGATCCCCCACAACAGTGACATTCACAGATCACCAATAACAGTGTGTCCTCCACAAATCCCCCATCACAGTGTAATCCACAGATCCCCCATAACAGTGTCATCCACAGATCCCCCATAACAGTGTCATCCGCAGATCCCCCATAACAGTGTCATCCGCAGATCCCCCATAACAGTGTTATTCACAGATCCCCCTTAACATTGTCATCCACAGGTGCCCTATAAAAGTGTGACATCCACAGGTCCCCCATAACATTTTGTCATCCACAGGTCCCCCATAACAGTGTCCTCCACAAATCCCCATATCACTGTGACATCCACAGGTCCCCCATAACAGTGTGTCATCCACAGATCTCCATAACAGTGTCATCCACAGATCTCCATAACAGTGACATCCACAGATCTTCCATAACAGTGTCATCCACATATCCCCCATAACATTGTCATCTACAGTGCCCCCATAACAGTGTCATCTACAGTGCCCCCATAACAGTGCATCATCCGCACTCTACTGTAGTGTTTCCCTACCAGGATACCTCCAGCTGTTGCATGCTGGAGAGTTGTAGTATTGCAACGGCTGGAGGCATCCTGTTTGGGAAAAGTTGGTCTACTGTAATAATATGAACAATGGGGGTTCTAAAAAAGAGCTATTGTGGGGCAAAGTTCATATTCGTGTTTACACACGTGTTTTAAAATACACGAGTAAATAACGACTCACTGCTGTGGGGCTGGTATGCAACTTTTTCCAGGGCTGGTTTTTATCCCCAGTCCGGCCCTGCACGGGTGCAAAGACGGTGTATTGCATCCCAAAAAATGGCTATAAGTGACACACAGAATTAACAGCCCAAATAAGTATTGTATTTCTGTGTCACTGGTACAAAGGTGTTGTATTGCACCCACAAAAAATGCCTATAGGTCACCCACAAAGTTCTCAGCCTAATGCTGTCCCTCACTGCAGCAGCGTCCTGTCCTTACTCTAGTTAGAGCAGAATGGCAGAGCAACATCCGGCATTTATGCAAGCAGAGTCATGTGCTGCGCTGGCTAATCAGAGCCATGCCAATACTAGGCATGACTGTGATGGCTTCAAAGTACCCACAGTTTAAAAGCTTGTTGATTGGCTGTGCTGTAGCCTTTCAACAAGCTTTATTTATCATCTGGACACTGAACCCGAACATGGACTTTCGCAGCAAGTCATCCGGACACTGTGATATTCGGTACCAGCTAGAGATATGGGCTTTGCATTGTTTGAAAGCTGACATTCCAGACTTTACCAGGCTTTCAGTCAATACCAGAATGACAGCGATATGTATATGCATATAGCTCTATTATTCCTGTCACAACAACAGACACTCCTGAGAATCCTGACCTACAGTAACTTACTGTAAGTTAGTGAGGTGCTGCAGGTGCTGGTGATATCCGTCATGTGAGGGATCTGGCTATGCATTGCAGTTTCTATTCTGCAGGTCTGAATACAGCCTAAGGCCTCTTGCACACTAACGTGTGTGCCCCGTGCCCGTGCTGCACGGGCACCGACCTTGGGGCAGCCGCAGCGGATCGCACACCCATTCACTTGAATGGGTCCGCGATCTGCCCGTTCAGCAAAAAGATAGGACACGTTCTATCTTTTTGCGGGACAGAAGTACGGAACAGAACACCACGGAAGCACTCCGTAGTGCTTTCTTAGTGTTCCGTTCCGTTATTCCGTTCAGCACCATTACCGTGATGCGGAATGGCTATGGAATGGTGCCTGTGCATTGTAGGCCGCAATTTGCGGCCCGCAGCACGGGCACGGGGCGCACACGTTCATGTGCAATAGGCCTAAGGGATTAATTTATGTAAAAAAAAAACGTGAACACCCTAAACTGTGTAGTATCAATCTGCAATTTCACCCCAGTTACATAATTAGGATTAACACATTTACTTATGTATAAAAGAAGGTGAACGCCCCAAAATCTATAGTATAACACCTATCTACAGTTTCACCCCTATTACACAATTAAGGATTATTAGATTAAATTATGTATAACAGAACATGAACACTCCAAAATCTGCAGTATCAGGCCACTATTGCACCCCAGAATTAAGGATGAATGGATATATTTATGTATGAAAGAATGTGAACAGCCTAAAATCTGTAGTTAGAGTTGAGCGAACCCGAACTGTATAGTTTGGGTTCGTACCACATTTTGGGGTGTTCGGGACACTGACCCGGAACCGAACATTTTCAAAAAATTTCAGGTTCGGATCCGTTGTTCGGCAATTTCTTCACGCTTTCTGAAGGGCTGCACAGCAGCCAGTCAGTTAGCGTTTTACTTCTTGCCCTAAAAAGCCATCATAGTCATGCCTACTAATGGCATGGCTGTGATTGGCCAAGTGCAGCATGTGACCCAGCCTCTATTTAAGTTAGAGTCATGTAGCGCCGCCCATCACTCTGCTCTGATTAGTGTACGGATAGGATGCAGCTGCTGTGAGGGCGAGATTAGGCAGGGAGGCCTCAGCAAAACCATTTAATGAAGTGATCGATCTACAGCTGTGAATCATTCAACTTCTGTTAGTTTATTGCTCACTGCTTTTTCGGCTGCCCAGAGAGTATTTCTAGCACTTTTTTCTGGGGTGATCGGTGGCCATTTTGTAATCTTTTGGTGCACCAGCACATGTTTTGAGCTGCCACCAAGTTCAACATACATTTTTGGGTTCAATAGTAGGCTTTTTTTTCAATATCCTACAACAGGGGGTGTGCTTATTGTCACACCATGAAACACAGTATAGAAATTGCTATATATTTTATTGAGGGGTGAAATTCAATTGCCAAAATACCAATTCCCTAAATCTGGTGTTCCAGCTGCGGCTGGCTAAGTTTAATGCTGTCAGTCAAAGGATAGATTTTTTTCTGGGGTGAAATTCAATTGCCAAAATACCAATCCCCTAAATCAGTGGTTTTAGCTGTTGCTGGCCAAGTGTAATACTGTGCGTAAAAGGATAGATTTTTTTTCTGGAGTGAAATTCAATTACCAAAATACCAATCCCATAAATCTGGTGTTCTAGTTGTGGCTGGCTAAGTTTTATACTGTCCGTCAAAGGATAGATTTTTTTCTGGGGTGAAATTCAATTGCCAAAATACCAATCCCCTAAATCTGGTGTTCCAGCTGTGGCTGGCTAAGTTTAATACTGTATGTGAAAGGATAGATTTTTTTCTGGGGTGAAATTCAATTGCTAAAATAACAATCCCCTAAATATGGTGTTCCAGCTGTGGCTGGATAAGTTTAATTCGGTACGTCAAAGGATAGAATTTTTTGTGGGGTGAAATTCAATTGCCAAAATACGAATCCCATAAATCTGGGGTTCCAGCTGTGGCTGGCTAAGTTTAATACTGTACGTCAAAGGATATATTTTTTAACTGTGGTTAAATAAAATCCCTGAAATAGAAATCCTAAATATCTGTGCTTTCCGCTGTTCCTCTCCAAGTGTAATTCTGTCCGCAATAGGGTATATTACATTCAGAGTGTCAGCGTCTAAATACAAGGCCTGAAAAATAAATCCTCTATATTTACACACGCTACTGTGCATCTCCAAATGTATTTCTGTCCGTAAAAGGGTATATTACACTCAAGGTCTAAATATAAGTGCTGAAAGCGTAATCCTCTATATTTGCACACGCTATTGTGCATCTCCAAGTGTATTTCTGTCCGTAAAAGGGTATATTACACTAAGTGTCTAAATACAAGGCCTGAAAGTGTAATCCTCTATGATTGCACACGCTATTGTGCATCTCCAAGTATAATTCTGTCCATATTAGGATACCATTCAGCCAGGGCCTAAATACTAGGCCTAAAATTGATATTCCCCTAAATCTGTGGTTTCTGCTGGCCTGTATTAGTGTAATACGGTACATAAATAGATAGCTAGATAGTGTTAGGTGCCTAGTCTGTAAATATAGGCCTTAATTTGAACTCTATACATTGGGCCAAATAAGTTTTTCCTTATTGTGGTGAACGGTAACACTGAGGAAAACATCTAATAATTGACGCGGACATGGTCGTGGTGGTCTTAGTGGACAGCAACACGTCCTAGTGAAACAACTACCCCAGGTCCCAGTAGCCGCCAGAATTTACAGCGATATTTGGTTGTGCCTAATACCGTTCTAAAGATGGTAAGGCTTGAGCAAGTACAGGCGTTAGTCGATTGGGTGGCCGACAGTGGATCCAGCAGGTTCACATTATCTCCCACCCAGTCTTTTGCAGAAAACGCACAGGGGGCGCTTGAAAAACAAGCCCATCAGTCTGTCACATCACCCCCATGCATATCAGGGAACCTATCTGAGCCTCAAGTTATGCAGCAGTCTCTTATGCTGTTTGAAGAATCTGCTCGCAGGGTTATCCAAGGGCATCCACCTAGCCCTTCCCCAGCTGTGGAAGACATAGAATGCACTGATGTACAACCACTTATGTTTCCTGATGAGGACATGGGAATACCACCTCAGCAGAGTCAGCACGTCTCTGATGATGATGAAACGCAGGTGCCAACTGCTGCGTCTTTCTGCAGTGTGCAGACAGAACAGGAGGTCAGGGAGGAAGACTGTGTGGAAGACAATGCAGGGGACGATGAGGTCCTAGACCCCACATGGAATGAAGGTCGTACCACTGACATTCAGAGTTCAGAGAAAGAGGCAGTGGTGAGACCGAGCCAACAGCGAAGCAAAAGAGGGAGTAGGGTACAAAAGCAGAACAGCCGTCGCCAAGAGAGTTCGCCTGCTACTGGCCAACGCCACCAAGGACCGAGCACACCAAAGGCAGCTTCAAGTCGTTCCCTGGCATGGCACTTCTTCACACAATGTGCTGACGACAAGACCCGAGTGGTTTGCACGCCGTGCCATCAGAGCCTGAAGCGAGGCATTAACGTTCTGAACCTTAGCACAACCTGCACGACCAGGCATCTACATGCAAGACACAGGCTGCAGTGGAGTAAGCACCTTTAAAACCAAGAAAGGGCTCAGCCTTTTATGCCTTGGGGGTGCTGGCCTGCTCTGCGGTCAGTGTATTGTCTGAACATGTATTTAGCACGACAAGGGGCGTCATTGCAGACAAACGCAACCGCCTGTCCACAGCCAACATGGACAAGCTGACATTTATAAAAATGAACCAGGCATGGATCCCACAGGACCTGTTCATCCCTTGTGCAGAATAGACATTTATAACTGCCTCGCCCTCAACCATACATTCTTGTACTCCAGGGCACTTCTTTATTGAATCCTCTTTTTTTAAATTGTACCATTATTTTTGGGGGCCACACCAAGTTGAATGAACCTCTCCTCTGTCTGGGTGTCAGGGGCCTGCATTTCAGCTAATCTCCTGCTGCTTTGGTGCGTGACATTAACCTCTTTTTGCTGTCAAATGACCTGTCTGGGGGATAAATAACTGAAAGCGGACTGTTTCATTGGTGGGTAACATGATGCCTGTTTTGCTGCTATGGGACCTCTCTCCTCTGTCTGGGTGCTGGGGCTTAAATTACTGAAAGTGGCCTGTTTCAATGGTGGGTAACATGATGACTTTTTTGCTGCTATGGCACCTTTCTCCTCTGTCTGAATGCCAGGGCCCTACATTTCAGATAATCGCCTGTTGCTTTGGTGGGTGACATTATCCTCTTTTTTATGTCAAATGACCTCTTCTCTGTCTGGGTGTCAGGGGACTGTATTTTGTTTAGTTGCTTGCTGTCTTGGTGGGAGACATTTAACTATTTTTACTGTCAAATGATTGCCCCATTATGTGGGTGTCAGGGGCCTATATGTCGTTTAATCATTCGCTGTCTTGGTGGGAGAGATTAAACTCTTTTTACTGTCAAATTTCTGCCCCATTGTGTGGGTGTCAGGGGCCTATATTTTATTTACTTGCTTGCTGTCTTGGTGGGAGACATTTAACTCTTTTTACTGTCAAATGACTGCCCCATTGTGTGGGTGTCAGGGGCCTATATGTCGTTTAATCATTTGTTGTCTTGGTGGAAGATATTAAACTCTTTTTACTGTCAAATCACCGCCCTATTGTGCGGGTGTCAGGGGTCTATATTTCATTTACTTGCTTGCTGTCTTGGTGGGAGACATTTAACTTTTTTTACTGTCAAATGACTGCCCCATTGTATGGGTGTCAGGGGCTTATATGTCTTTTAAACATTTGTTGCTTTGTTGTGTAACATTTTCCTCTTTATACTGGCAAATGACCTCTACATTGTCTGGTTGTCAGGGGCCTTTATTTCGTTTCATCGCTTGCTGCATTAGTGGGAGATATTAAACTCTTTATACTGTCAAATGACCTCTACATTGTCTGGTTGTCAGGGGCCTATATTTTGTTTCATCGCCTGCTGTATTGGTGGGAGACATTAACCTCTTTTTACTGTCAAATGACCGTCCCATTGTCTGGTTGTCAGGGGCCTATATTTAGTTTCATCGCTTGCTGCATTGGTGGGAGATATTAATCTCTGTATACTGTCAAATGACCTCTAGATTGTCTGGTTGTCAGGGGCCAATATTTCATTTAATCGCTTGCTGCATTGGTGGGAGACATTAAACTCTTTTTACTGTCAAATGACCGCCCCATTGTGTTGGTGTCAGGGGCCCTTTATTTCGTTTAATGGCTTGCTGTCTTGGTGGGAGACATTAAACTCTTTTTACTGTCAAATGACCTCTCCTCTGTCTGGGTGTCAGGGGCCTACATAAATGATAATGGCCTGTTCCATTGCAGGTTGACCTATGGCCTGTGTTGCTTTTACGGGACCACTCTCCTCTTTGCGGGTGCCATGGTCCTCCTTAATTAGTATATGAGGTCTGTGGCACTGCTGGGTGAAATCAATACTGATTTGGCATGATTGTAACTCTCCTCTTTGTGGGTGCCATGGGTCTTAATCTGTGAAGGAGGCCTGTGGCATTGCTGGGTGAAATCAATACTGTCTTGTCATGATTTTACCTCTCCTATTTGTGGGTCCTGCGGGCCTGAATGTTTGAATAAGGCCTGTGGCCCTACTGGCAGACATGATTCCTTCTTGGCTGTGATGACAACTTCAACTCCCATGTATGGTTGCCATTGGCCTGAGTCTGTGAGTGAGGCCTGTGACACTACTGGCAGACATGAATCCTTCTTGGCTGTGATGTGAACTTCAACTCCCATGTATGGTTGCCATGGCCCTGAGTCTGTGAATGAGGCCTGTGGCACTGCAGGCAGACATGAATCCTTTTTGGCTGTGATGAGAACTTCAACTCCCATAACATTCCCACCTGACGCCACCCCAACCTCCTTTTCCACCTCCTCCTCCAAGTTGCCAATTGATATTGGTTAATTTTTATTTATTTTATTTTAAGTCATTTCCCTATCCACATTTATTCAGGGCATTTACCTACATTTTGCTGCCTTTTGCAGCCCTCTAACCCTTTCCTGGGCTATTTTACAGCCTTTTTAGTGCCCAAAAGTTTGGGTCCCCATTGATTTCAATGGGGTTCGGGTGGAGTGTTAAGTTTGGATCCCGAACCCGAACATTTTCGTGAAGTTCGGCTAGACTTCTCGAACCCGAACATCCCGGTGTTCGCTCAACTCTATCTGTAGTATCAGGCCACTATTTCACTCCAATTACACAATTAAGGATTAATGGATTTACTTATTTAAACTTGAACGCACCAAAATATGAAGAATCAAGCCGCAATTTTACCCCAAATTTGCAATTAAGGATTTTCTGTTTGAATTATGTATAAAAGAATGTGAACACCCCAAAATCTGTAGTATCAGGCCTCAATTTCACCCCAATTACACAGTTGATGATTAAAGGATAGAATTATCTATAAAAGAACGTGAATGCCATAAAATCTGTAGTATCAGGCTTACAGGCTACAATTTCACTCCAGTTACACAATATAAAAGAACGTGAACACCTCAAAAACAGTAGTATCAGGCCGCAATTTCACCCCATTAGACAATCAAGGATTACTACCTAAAATCTGTAGTATTAGACCGCTTTTTAACCCCAATTAGTGCAGCAAGGTGTAATAGAAAAGCTTCTCTATTAGCCAAGTATTACACTGTTCAATTGACCCCTGCTCTTTTCCCTATAGTGTATATAAAGCCCCCCTATTATATCTCTCCACTATCTCTAAGCTTTCCCTGAACTGCTGAAAAGCAATATTTTGTATAGAAAGTGTTTCCTCATCACTGTCCCTAGTGCCTGTAATGTCTCTCCCTGCACTAACTTCACCGGAAAATGGCAGAGACCAGGCAGAATGATTCTTTTTATAGGGCTGTGGCATCACAGGTTCTGGCTATCTGCTGATTGGCTGGCTGTGCGGCATTATGGGTGGTCCCTCATTCCCAGGCTTCTTACTTCTTCTCTGTAACATGTTCAGCAGCCATTTTAGAAAACTCTGATTCGCCACCACGCGAGGAAATTCGGTTTTGTAATGAAACAAAATTTTCACTTCGTCAATTTTGATTCGCTTAATCGAAGCAGATCATGCACATGGTTGTGGTTTTGTGTGTAGGCCACATGGAGAAAAACACTATATGGGAGTTGCACGTACAGTATAGAGCCAGCTGCAGCTTAGCTTGGCATATGGTGCCCACAGTACTGGCAGCATCATAATTTCCCAAGTTGACCACAATATTAGCAGATCTGGCCCTGGCAGTTCATTTGTAGATTTTGGCCACACATTGCCTCCACTCTTTATTGCCACCGCAGTCACCATTCTTCTCCTCAGATGTCTCCTCCTCCCTTTTGGCACCCCAATCCAGCTCCCTGGTTCTGTTTAACACACAATCATTGTCATAGTCTTCATCCTCTTTGTCACTTTTAGCAGACTGTGATATGTCATGGTGGGTTCCTTGGTCCCTCTCTTGATTCTCTGCTCTGTATTTGCCCTGACTGCCATTGTTGCTAGCACATCCCCCTGAACCTCCTCCTCCAAATGCTGACTGCTCTCCCACAAGTCATCAACAGGGGGACTCTCTTGTACAGGGCTCATTTTAGAATATGATCAGATATCATAGTCAAATATCCGAATGTCACTTTGAGGCAAAGTGCTCTCCTTGATATCTGACTCTGACATCTAATGTCTGACTCTGATATTTGACTCTGAATACTGAATAATCAAATGTGTGTTTTTTTGTTTGCTAATTAAATATTTTTGCCTGAATATCTAATCAAATACATACGATACATGTTGCTAGCTAAATCACAGACAAAGAAAATTACCTCTCAATAATTGGTGTCCCTGTGACTTAGGCCTCATGCACACGGCCGTTGTTCGGGTCCGCGTCCGAGCCGCATATTTCGCAAAAAAAATAGAGCATGTCCTATTCTTGTCCGTTATGCGGACAAGAATAAGCATCTCTATAATGGGCCGCGTTCCGTTCTGCAAATTGCGGAACGGAACGCAGAGCAGCTTCCGTGTTTTGCGTATCAGTGGTTTGCAGACCGCAAAACACCAAAGGCCGTGTGCATGAGGCCTTAATGGTAGGTTCTGGGTTTGAAACAAAAAAAAAGTAATTTAGTTTTTAAATCAGCAAGTAGATGACAAATTCAAATGATGTTTGATTTTGATGCCTGACTTTCCTCCCGAGTCAGAGTCGGAATGACTTCAGATACGCTGTGTATTTTCTAGCTAAATCATATAGACAATGAAAATCCATGATAAATAACATCAGCCTGTGCCTCAAAGGTAAGATATCTTTCTCACACATAAGTTTTGAGTTTAAAGAGGAATAAAAGTGTTGGGCTCAAAGAGGAATGAAAAGTTTTTAAAGCTAAGTACTTTTCTCACTGGTCAGATTCAAATGAATTTGCTATGCTAAATCACATAGTCAAAACCCCTAAAATTAAAGAACCCTTTTTTTGCACACCACGTTTGTGAACTACCAATGCACCCTAAAGAGAACCCAGTACCGCACCCTAAGTAAGTGAACCCCTTTTTGCACCCTAAAGTGAAAGTGAACCCCCTATTGCACCCTAAATCAAGTGAACCCTCTATTGCATCCTTAAGTAAATAAACCCTTTACTGTATTCTAAAGTTAGTGATCCCCTACCACAACCTAAAGTAAGCAAACTCTCTTTTGCAACCTAAAGTATGTAAACTGGCAATACACTCTAAAGTAAGTTAACCCATTATTGCACCATAAAGTAAGTGAACCCCATACTGCAACCTAAAAAAAAATAGATTGGTATTGCAAACTAAAGTAAGTAAAAATGTGAACCACTTATTGCACCCTAAAGTATGTGAACCTCCGGTGCATCTTAAAGTAAGTAAACCCACTCTGCACCCTAAAGTAACAAAATTCCTTATACCACACTAAAGTAAATGAATGCCCTATGGTACCCTAAAGTAAGTGTACCCACTTTGCACCCTAAAGTAACTGAATTCCCTATGCACCCTAAGGCCCCATTCACATGATTGTATTTTTGGTCTGTATCTGGTCCTCATATTTTGTGGATCAGATGCGGACCCATTCATTCCAAAGTTGCCATAAAAAAATGCAGATATGATGTCAGCATCCGTATGTCCTTTCCAGGGGCGTAGGTATAGGGGAAGCAAGGGGCCCCCTCAGCAGTAAGGCTAAAATATTCTATTGTCAGGGTCCCCTCAACAGTATTATACAATGACAGCATATACAGTGACAGTAACTGTAGGAAACGGACGGAGTGGCTACCAGGCCTTGTCTGAGAGCTCAATCTTGAATAGCCACAGGAGTGGGTTTGCACGTGAGTTAGGGGTTGCAAAGAAGTTGCTGGGGGGGGCATTAAAAATTTGCTGTGGGGCCTAGTGAGTTGTAGTTATGTCACTGGTCCTTTCCACAGTCCTGCAAAAAAGATAGCACATATTCTATTCTTGTCTGTTTTGTTGAAAAGAATAGGCATTATTGCAACGGGTCTGAAAAAAAACAGATGCAAGATGGACATCACACTGATGTCTTTCATATTTTCTACGGACCCATGTCAAATATCAGAGTCAGATGTCAGATTCAGTTATCAGGGTGAGTATTTAGCCTCAAACTAAGATTATTCTGATATTTGACTATGATATCTGATAATGTCTTAAAATAAACACTGCACTCTTGACTATCTACCAAGGTGCGTGGTGGGGTTTTGTTGCCTCTTCTTAGGAAAAAAGCCAGCATGCCACTATAAAGAGGCAGTGAAGACAGAGAGGATACCAATTAAAGGCTTCTCTGGTTCAGAAAGGAGGAGGAGTAGGAGGAATGCTGTGAACGCTGGCACCATGGCATAGTGTCAAACTCAGAAGTCATCTCCAAGTCATCCTGCTATGACTGAGAGGAGGACTGAGCATCCAAGCCACAGTCTCATGCTCTATCTCCTCAATGATAGTGTTGTGCTTTTCCGAAGCCAGGGAGAACTACGGCCTACTCCTACTCCTACAGGCGGATTTCTGGTGGTGCTACTACCCACATTCTGGCTCTGGAAGAACAAGGCCGACCCTGGGTCTTTCATTTGGAACTCTTCTGTATTTCTGACATTTTTTTTTTTTTTGGCCTAATGTACATAGTACATAATGCATGTACACGAATATTTAGAGTCTGGTACCTTGACCAACATTCCAAATTATGATAGAAACAGGATATGTGCAGAGCAGTGGGTCTATTGTGTCTACCCCGATGTTGCATCCATGTCCTTCTCTCAAAAAGATACTTAGGATAAATACCGGATACTGGGTATCATATTCCTGCCCCAATATCTGTATATATATCCTATTATGCACCAAACAACTGACAACCCAGGAAAGAACAATTCAAGTCTGTCATGGTATCCTGGGTAGGTAGGGTACAAGAAAGGCTTCTAGGTTAACTATAAGTGAGTGCTAGGTAATGTCCTATTTTAGTGACATCGGCAAAGACAAATGCATGTTGCTACCACCAGCAACTATTAAACTATGTATTCTCTCAGCCTGCTCAATGCGTTTCTGTGTCCATGAGGTGGACACGTTGTCAGGGGCACGGGCAGAGGACTGAGAGGTGATAGTCTATCTTGTCATATAAGCCGGCGGTGGACGCTGCACATGTGACCTGCAGCGCTATCGGCACTGGAATGGTTGTACACGCTGGCTCGTTCACTAAATAGGGCTGTGCCCAAGAAGAGAGAGATAGGCACTGTCTCATATAGCCAATCACTGGAGAGGGGCGTGTCAGAGCCAGAGACACGCTCTAAGTCCAGCTTTACCAAATCTTATGGTGTGTATATGCCTATATAACCTTAGGATGAAGAGGGGTACCCTTAGGTGGCTAAAAATACTGATGGGGTATTAACCCAAATATGGCAAAGGAAAATTCAGGCAATTATATGATGATATTTAACAGTCGATGGCCAGGGTGTATAATGGCCAATTTACTCCCTGCTACAATATGTATCAGAATGTATCAGTTACTTATGATAAAGTAACTGATACTGTGGTTAAGTACACAAACAGAGTCTTGTAGTCAGCAAGTACAGCTGCCACTAAAAGATCAAGGATGGTTATTACAAGTCATCTTTTACCCATTACCTATGAAGTGTATTTAACAGCTGAGTCACGACTAATAATACTGGCGATAAATAGGTCAGGGAATTTCTTAATGAAGCAGGTAAAACTGCTATGGTCGTTGAGATCCTTAGGTATCTCTGTGTCAAGATAAAAGATCCATTTGAGTTCCTTTCTATGGAGTCTCTTATAGGGTTCAGCGGACCTGTGGATGTTCGGGATCGCCAGGTTCGGTTGGACTTAGGGTCAAAATTCATGACCCGAACATGAACACCATTGAAATCAATGGGGACCCAAACTTTGGTGCACTAAAATGGCTTTAAAATAGTCATAGTGAGGGCTAGAGGGCTGCAAAAGGGAGCAAAATGGGGGTAAGATCAGGACAATTGCCCTGCAAACAAATGTGGTTAGGGAAATGACGTAAAATAATATAGAACATAAAACAATAAAAAAATAATATTCTTGAACTAGGAGGCGGAGGTCAAAGTGGAGTAAGAGGTTGAGGAAGCGGTGGACCTGGGGGAGTAGGTGGAAGGGGCGGTGTAGGAGGAGGCGGTAGCCAACACTGTTTTTGTTGTTTTTTATTTTAATTTTTTCCCTTTATTTATTTATTTATTTTATAAATTTGGGAAGACCCCAAAACATTGGGAACTAGAAAAGAGAATGCAAAAAAAAGTTCGCTGGAGTATAACAAAGGCTGGGTGAGGCCGGCATGCCCAATTTGGAGACCCAGGAGTTGAATGGGGCAAACCCATCAGTCAGTACCTGTAGGCGTGGGCACACATACCGTTCCACCTTGTTGCTGAAATGCTGCCTCCTGCTAAGATGTTCCGTATCAGCTGGTGGTGCTGGTTGTTGAGGTGTGCTGACAAAGCTTTTCCACATTTCAGCCATGGTAACTCTCCCTTCTGAGGTGCTGGCGGTGCCCCAGCTTCATTGGCAGCTTCTTCTGCATCCTCTGCCTTCGCCTTGTGCTTTCACTGAGCCCCTGCTGTCAGGTGAGAATGGTTAGAATATGGATAACTTGGCTGTCGTTGCGCAGGCACTGAAGCATGTAGTCGCTCATGTGTGCCAGGCTGCCCAGAGGCAACAAGAAGCTGTCCTCTGCGGGAGATGTATAGTCTGTGTCCTCTGTATCCCCCCAGTCATGCTTCAGTGATGGCCATGAGCTGCTTTGGGTGTCATTCTGCTGTGAACACGGTTCCTCCTCATCATCATCCTCATCATCCTCCAGAACTGGCCTAAAAACCATGGAAATGACCCCTCTTCCTCCTGTGCCACATCCTCTTCCATTATCACCTGAAGCGTTTTTTCAAGGAGACATAGAAGTGGGATAGTAACGCTGAGGATGGCATCATCGGCACTGGGCATGTTGGTGGAGTACTCAAAACAGTGCAACACAGACGTCCCGCATGAAGGCCCACTCGTTGGTGGTGAAGTGGTGCAGTTCCGCAGAATGACTCATCCATGCGTGCTGCAGCTGAAACTCCATTATCGCCTGCTCTGCTCGTACAGTCTCTCCAGCATGTGCAAGGTGGATTTCTACCTTGTGGGTACGTCGCATATGAGGCGGTGAGTGTGAAGTCCAAAGATACACTGCAGCGCAGACAGGCGAGCAGCAGCAGAGTGAGAACGCCGAAAATGTGCAGAGACAACCCACACTTTCTGCAGCAGCTATGACATATCGTGGTAATTTTTCAGAATCCCCTGCACCACTAAATTCAGCACATACGCCAGACAAGGGATGTGCATCAAACCGGCTAGGCCCAGAGCTGCTACGAGATTTCGTCCATTATTGCACACCACCAGGCTGGGCTTGAGGCCCAGTGGCACCAACCACAAATCTGTCTGTTGTTCCATGTCCGTCCACAGCCCATGCGCGGTGTGTGGTTTTCGCCCCAAACACATGAGTTTCAAAACAGCCTGCTGTTATTTCCCCCTTGCAGTGCTGAAGTTGATGGTGAAGGTGTTACGCTGACTGGATGAGGAGGAGGTAGAGGAGGAAGCGGTGTAGGCGGAGGAGGCAACAGGAGGAAATTGAGAAATATCCTACAATCCTTGGTGGCAGAAGAAAATGCGCCAAAATGCTATCCACCTCAGGCCCAGCCGCCACTGCATTTACCCAGTGTGCAGTTAGGGAGATATAATGTCCCTGCCCGTGCTTACTGGTCCACGTATCGGTGGTTATGTGGACCTTGCCACAGATGGCATTGTGCATTGCACACCTGATTTTGTCTGCCACTTGATTTGGTTGTGGAGGGCAGGTATGGAAAAGTAGTGGTGGCTGGGAAAGGTTTTTAAAAGTCTCCGTCTCCACCAGACGGAATGACAGCATTTCAAAGCCAGGAATTTTGAAATGCTGGCATTCAGGGCCAGGGATTGCTGGTGAGAAGGGGGGTACTTTCTCTCCAGTGTTTGGGGGATGGACAGCTGAACGTTTCCCCATGGGACTGTGTGGACATTCTGGGTGACAGTGGTGGAGGTGGTGTTGTTGCTGCCACATCCTCTGTTTGTGGGGTGGCAGGTGCCACTGTCAATCCAGAGGAAGAGGAAGAGGCCGAGACTGCAGCAGAAGTGAGAGCAGTATGAGCCTGAGATTTTTTGAGGATTTTGAGGTGTGTACTCCACTGCAGCTCGTCCTTTGCACTTAGATGCCTTGTCATGCAGGTGCTCAGGTTTAGAACACTTATGCCTCGCTTCAGGTTCTGATTGCACAGCGTGCAAACCACTCGCTTCTTGTCGTCAGCACATTGTTTTGAAGAACTGCCACGCCAGGGAACTCCTTGGAGCTGGCTTTGGTGTGCTTAGTCCCTGGGTGCGGTGGGCAGTAGCAGGCGTACTGGCTAGAGAAGGGCCACTCTGCTTTTGCACCCTGCTCCCTCTTTTGCTGTGCGGCTTGTGCTGTGTGACCACCACCTCTTCCTCCAAACTGCACATGTCACTCGCATGACCTTGATTCCATGTGGGGTCTAGGACCTCATCATCCTCCACATCATCTTCCACCCACTTCTTACCCCTGCCCTCCTTGCCGGTCTACACACTGCAGAAAGCCACAGCAGTTGGCACGTGGTGTTTCATCATCATCAAAGATGTGCTGCGGTGGTCCTCCCATGTCCACATCCTGAAACATAAGTGGTTGGGAATCAGTGCACTCAATCTCTTCCACTTCTGGGGCAGGGCTAGGTGGATGGCCGACAGAAACCCTGCCAGCAGAGTTATCAAAAAGCATAAGAGACTGCTGCATGACTTGGGGCTCAGACTGCTTGCCTTATTTGCAAGGGGATGAGGTGAGAGAAAGAGGCACATGGGCTGCAGGTGCCAATCCTGAGCTTTCAGCAGGGGACCGGGTGGGAGACAATGTGGAGGAACTGGAGGCACTGTCAGCCACCCAATCTACTACCGCACCTACATGCACCTAAGTAAGGTGTTTCATTTGGGCGTGTAGCTGGCACAGATCGACCCCATCCATGTCCTCTGCAACAGGAGCTCCACCAACACCAGCAGCACCATGACCAGGGCCATGTCCCTAATTTGATGCTCTCCTCATTCTTTGAGGTCACCCACCAAACTAACAGATGGATTAACTAGATTTATTTCCATGTCACATATGCAGTGCAGGTGTACCTCACACAAACAATGGTATATGTCAACCACCGATGTAACAGATGGCTTAACTGGATGTATTTCCCTGTCACGTATGCAGTGCAGGTGCACCCCACACAAACAATTGGTATATGTCACCCAACGATGTAACAGAAGGATTAACTAGATTTATTTTACCGTCACGTATGCAGTGCAGGTGTACCCTACACAAACAATTGGTATATGTCAACCACCTATGTAACAGATGGATTAACTAGATTTATTTTCTCTGTCATGTATGCAGTGCAGGTGTACCCCACACAAACAATTGGTATATGTCACCCACCAATGTAGCAGATGGATTAACTAGATTTATTTCCCCATCATGTATGCAGTGCAGGTGTACCCCACACAAACAATTGGTATATGTCACCCACCGATGTAACAGATGGATTAACTAGATTTATTTCCCTGTCATGTATACATTGCAGATGTACCCCACACAAATAATTGGTATATGTCACCCACCGATGTAGCTGATGGATTAACTAGATTTATTTCCCCATCATATATGCAGTGCAGGTGTACCCCACACAAACAATTGGTATATGTCACCCACCGATGTAGCAGATGAATAAACTAGATTTATTTACCCATCATGTATGCAGTGCAGGTGTACCCCACACAAACAACTGGTATATGTCACCCACCGATGTAACAGATGGATTAACTATTATATTTTTGTATCGGGGTGCCAAGATGGTGTATTGCACCCACAAAAAAAAATCACCATTCCAAACACTTTCCCTCACTTCAGCTCCCTGCTTCCTGTCCCTGCTATACTAAGAGCTGATGGGCGGTGCTACACATGATCCAGCTTTTATTGAGGCTGGGTCATATGATTCACGGGCCAATCAGAGCCATGAATTGCTAAGCAAATGTTATGCAAATTTTTATATGCCAATTTTCACAATCAAGAAAATAATTACTGAAAAACTATTTTTTTGTTTGCAAAAATTTGCATATAAAAATTTTGCATAAAAATGTGCATAAAAATTCACATAAACTGGTATTTAAAAAAACGAATATTCGCGATTGCGAATATATTTTGCAATATTCTAAATATTGGTGAATTCTCGAAGATATTCGCGATTAAAAGTCGCAATTTGAAAATTCGTTATCAACACTACAATAGAAGTCAATGGGAGAACCTGAGCAGTCCCTGCTATTACTCCATATATAGCTATATCCATGTATTGAGCCAGTGCTTGAGGACACCCCAGTGTATTTAAATCTAATTTCTGAAAAGTTTCTGCTGGGATTTGAACTCCCAACTCTCAATCTATATATATAGAAAAGAAAATAATATTTTTTTTATTTTTTTTATGCTACAATGGCGGTAGATGTACTCACGTCATCGGGTTTGTGTGCAGTCTAGTCCACACCATAAGACATGACGCTGTGATGAGCATGCATTTCCTTGACAGAATATTTTACCTTGCAGTTGGACGTTGTTCACACTATGCAATTTTCTCTGAAAAAAAAACAGCAATCTGGATGAATTGAATTAGGCCTCTTTTACACGGGCGTGATGTTTGACGCCCGGATAAAAGGAGGGTGCGTTGCGGGAATATGCGTGATTTTCCCGCACGGGTGCAAACGTTTGTAATGCGTTTTGCACGCGTGTGAGAAAAATCACCATGTTTGATACCCAGACCCGAAGCCGGACTTCATCACTGAAGTCTGGTTTCGGGTCTTCAGGAGAATTTATTATTTTCCCTTATAACATGGTTATAAGGGGAAATAATAGCATTCTTAATAATGAATGCATAGTAAAATGAAGTGGAAGGGGTTAAAAATAATAAAAGTTAACTTACCTTAGCCACTTGATCGCGTAGTAGCGATCTGTCCTCTCTTTCCCAGCATCAGCTAAGAACTAAAGGACCTGTGATGGCGTCACATCACATGGTCCAATCACATGGTCCATCACCATGGTCGGGAGGAATTTTTTTCCCCTTAAGTGGGGAAAATCGGCTTCTGCCTCACAGGGTTTTTTTTGCCTTCCTCTGGATCAAATTGCAGGATAACAGGCCAAACTGGATGGACAAATGTCTTTTTTCGGTCTTATATACTATGTTACTATGTAAATTGCAGAACGCTTCTCTCTGTCCTGACTAATGAATGTACGAAAAAACTATAGCCAAGAGCTTTTAATATGTGTTTTTAAAATTCACTTGCACTTTTTTGCATTATGCAATTTTTTATAAAGATTTTTATTTGGATGTGCACTTTCATGCACAAAGCACTTTATATAATGACATCCATTGGGATATGTATTAAGAACACTATATGAGAAGATACCTGAAATACTTGAATGGACTGAATTTTTTCACAAAACTTGATTTTGCACTATTTGTTACTAATTGTAATGACTTGATTAAATAATTATGTACACATGTAATGAAATGTTGGATATGTATATAGACACCAGAATTGTGTTTGTTTGTCCACTTAGCTTGAGAAGGATCCCGGAAAGGGATTGAAACGTCGCCTATTTTGTGTCACATGTGTGAATAAAGACACTGCGGATTTTCCATAAGAAGAGTGCTGCATTGATTTTTCATGAATATACATACATGATGTCAAGGGTGAGACGCATGCACCTGAAAATTATAAAAGCGAGTGTTGCCGGAATTAATACAGACTATATATATATATATATATATATATATATATATATATGTATAGTCAAAAATTGATATATATAGTTACTACACATTTATTTTGTGCCATATATTTTTTAAAGCTAAATGCTAAACTATGTCAGAAAAATCTCATAGTAGTTTCTGATATAGTGAGTATTCCTATTGAGCAGAAAACTTATTTTATATTTTTGTGCAGGTTAACATGTAGCTCTACAGTGTAGCGGTTTAAATCCTTGCATCTAATGTACAAGGTTTGGTGTTCAAATCCCAGCAGAAACATTTCAGAAATTGAGATTAAATTTATATATTTATATTTTTTTCAGTAATTGTAAAAAAATGCATGGCACAAAATAAATATGTAATTACAAAAAAAAATATATATATATATATATATATATATATGAAAAATGGCAGCACTGACCCAAAAATGGTCTGTGGGGGTGCACATTCAATGGGAATAAGCTCTCTTACCCAAAATACATTCAGAAAAACGAACAGCACTCCAGATAGTAAAAAATGATTTAGGTTTATTTACCCATGTGGAGCAACGTTTCGGCTCAACATTAGAGCCTTTCTCAAGCCTTGAGAAAGGCTCTAATGTTGAGCCAAACGTTGCTCCACATGGGTGAATAAACCTAAATCATTTTTTACTATCTGGAGTGCTGTTCGTTTTTCTGAACATATATATATATATATATATATATATATATATATATATATATTAAACAGAAACACAAGAGGGGGTCAGTCAGCATGTCCCTGTATGCAGGTGCACGTAGCTATGGCAAAATACACAAACACAAAAATGCAACCAGCACTCTGCCCTGCCTCTATGCTAGAAACTATAAGAGGTCATTAGTGTACGTTTTGATCAAAAGGTAATAAACCACTCGCCACGCCAAGGCCCCCTCTATGAGTGGTCCTAACGCTAAATCAAGGTAGGATTACCTTATAGTTATAGTTTCTAGCATAGAGGCAGGGATGAGTGCTGGTTGCAGAGTGCTGTTGCATTTTTGTGTTTGTGTATATATATATATATATATATATATATATATATCTGCCAGGATTTGAACTCCCAACCTTGTACATTAGAGGACATTAACTACAGTATAGAGCTACATGTTAACCTGCACCTAAATATAAAATAAGTCTTCTGCTGAATAGGAATACTCACTACATCAGAATCTACTATGAGGTTTTTCTGACACAGTTTAGCGTTCAGCTTTATAGCTCAGTGGATAAGGTCCTTGCATCTAATGTACAAGGTTGGGAGTTCAAAACCTGGCAGAAACTATTCAGAAATAGATGTAAATTAGATTTAAATACACTGACTCGAGCACACGCGGTGTTCGGCCAAGCAAGTTAATCCTTGATTGTGTAATTGGGGTTAAATTGTGGCCTGACACTACTGATTTTAGGGTGTTTACTTTCTTTTATACATAAGTAAATCCGTTAATCCTTATTTGTGCAATTGGGGTGAAATTACAGCCTGGTACAACAGATTTGGGGGGTCATGTTCTTTTATACATAAATAAATCAGTTAAATCTTGATTGTGTATTTGGAAAAATCAAGGGGTCAGATTTTGTGGGGTTCACATTGTTACTTTACATAAATAATTCCATTCATCCTTGATTCTTCAATTAGGGTGACATTTTCGCCTGGTATTACAGATTTTTGGGTGTTCACGTTCTTTTGTACATAAATGAATCTGTTAATCATTTTTTGTGTAATTTGAGTGAAATTGAGGCCGAATACTACAGATTTTGGGGGTTTCACGCTGTTATTTTACATAAATAATTCCATTCATCCATAACTGTATAATGGGGGTGAAATTGTGGCATGATACTACTGTTTTTGGCAGGATTCACATTCTTTTATACATAAGTAAATCCGTTAATCCTTGATTTTGTAACTGGATGAAATTGCAGTCTGATACTACAGATTTTATGTTGTTCACATTCTGTTATACAAAAGTAAATCCATTCATCCTTGATTCTGTGGTGAAATTATGGCCTGACAATACTGCTATTTACATTTACAGTTACTGTTACAGTACAGTATGTCCGACAGACAGATGCCAGGGCTTTCTAAGGGAATGGTCAGTGGCAAAAATGTTTCTGGAGCTTTCAGAAGTAGCAGCAGAAGAAGGGAGGGTGGTAGCATCAGTAGCAGTGACAGGCCAGAGCTGCCTGTGTCATCCAGCTGTCATGTTTTGACCAGCAACCCAGCTGTTCTTGAATAATTCACTCGGTCTTCAACATCATCTCAACTGACATCAGACACTCCCAGCCAGAAGTCAGTGGGTTCCTCTGACACCACGCTTAGTTGGCAAGGCCCAGGAACAAGCTCTGTGTCCCCATTTGTCCTGAACCTTCCTCTTTCATTTTTTGTTCCTTCTGCTCGGAAAGTATTATATGCCATCAGCTCTGCTTCACATTTCTGCGAGGACAAGCTAATTGAGGACAGTCAGCAGCTCCTGTCCAGCCATGACTTGGAGTAGAGATCCGCTGCTTCCTCTTGTAGGCGGTCAAGTAGGAGTAGGTGTTGGGAGCGGTTAGACAGGTGGCCCTGAGACTGGTGATGGTGACATCAGTGATGTGCAGACAGTAGTGGATGATGATGTTGCCGACCGCACATGTGAGTCATATGAAGAGGGGACTTCATAATCATCAAGGAATAAGGGTGGCAGCTTGCGCATGAGACAGCGGCTGAGCAAGCAGGGTGGTAGCTCGGCCTTGAGTCAGCAAGTTGGCAGCAGTGTGAGGTCTGGAACCAAACGTGCCCTGGGTAGATTATCTGCTAGACTGGAGCCTCTACCTGTCCGTAAACAACTAGCTGTACATGGGTTTATAGAGGCAGCGGCAGTAGGCAGTCAACATTCAGTGGTGGAGGGATTATGAATTTTTTATCAAGTCACCTGAGGACATCGACATAGCCGTGTGTAGAATCTGTGGGCAGAAGGTGAAGCGTGGCCAGTGTGCAAATGTTTGCACCACGGCCTTGCGTTAACACATGCAGCGTCACCATAAAGTGGACAGGGGAAAACTGTGGCGCTAATGTAGTGGTAAAGCCTGAGGCATCTAATAGAGGGCCGCAACCCCTGTCCAGCAGTCAAGGCTCCACCACCTTCCCAACATCTACTGGTCCTGATGCTCCTCCTCCTACTCCTCCTCAGTCATTTCTCCAGCAATTGTTCACTAAGGCGATTGCAAAAAGACAACAGTATACGTGCACTCATCCAACAGCGCAGAAGCTGAACGTGCTCCTGGCCAAGTTGCTGGTACTACCAACCTTTCCTCGTTGTTGACTCTGCACCTTTCAGAGAACTGATGGCTTGTGCCGAGCCAAGGTGTACAGTAGCAAGCCTTCATTACGTCTCCAAAAAGACTGTACAAGCCCTGCTCACATATGTTGAGCAGAAGGTGGGCCAGTTCATGAGCCTGTCAGTGTCTGCTAAAGTTCACAGTGGCACCAACGTGTGGAGCTGCAGCTATGGTCAAGGACAATATATGTCCTTTACAGCCCACTTCAGTGGCATACCTACAAATAACTGGGCCTCAAAGCAAATTTTTAAACGGTCCCCCCACCCCCTCCTCTGTTGCAACCCCTAGTCTAGTGGCTTTTGGCAGTCGCAAGAAATACATCTGTGTCGTTTTTCTTGCGACTGCTGCAGCGATACCATCATTTCAATGAGATCACCAGTATTCAGCGATCCTGGCTGTCACACGACCAGTGTCTACATGTAGCCCTAGCCTAAAAAATACCTCTCCTCTCTCAGCTGCCTTAGGCCTCATGCACACGACCGTATGTGTTTTGCGGTCCACAAACCGCGGATCCACAAAACACGGAAGCTGCTCAGCGTTCCATTCCACCAATTGTAGAAATGCCTATTCTTGCCCGCAAAACGGGCAAAATGCTCTATTTTTTTGCGGGGCCACGTAACAGAGCAACGGATGCGGACAGCACACGGAGTGCTGTCCACATCTTTTCAGGCCCCATTGAAGTAAATGGGTCCACACCCGAGCTGCAAGTATGCCCTCTCTCTGCTATGAGGCAGGGCACATACCTGCAGAGGGCTGCCATGCCTTCTTCTACTTCTGGTCTGGTCCTTCTGTTTCCTGGGCAGGTTCTGCACATGTCACTCATACGCATAGCGCCCAGGCGGCACAGGGAACAATGAGGACAAGACGGCAGGGCATGGAGCACCATATTAATCGGGCTGGTGGGCCCTTCCTTTCATGAATTAAGGAGGCCGGGTACAAATTTTACCATATGTTGAGGGGGCCTGGCAACAAGATCATTTAGTATTGCTTCCGAAGCCAGGAGCAGCTGCTTTCCCTGCTTCCCTGATAGATACGCCACTGATGCCAGTCTTAGGCCCAGTTCACACAACTAAAACATGCCTAAATACATCAGCATAGAATCCACTTTTTATTCAGCTAGAAAAAACCTACTTCAATACAAAAGTAAATTTTCAGCTTGAGTTTTTTGGAGATCTGTGCCAAAAAATGCACCAAAATTGCACAAAAACTACATTTATTTTAATGGGAGATTCAGTGCTGCTTCTGCACCAAGAGAGTGTGCACTGCTTCTTTTTTCCATGCTTTTTTTTTTATAGGAGTATAAGAGAGATTGAAATGTTGTTTTGAGACTTATTTTGGAGCTGATTTTACAGCAGAAATGCTCTAAAATCAGCGCCAAAAAACTCAGTGTAAACTGGCCCATAGGCTGTATTTAAATCCGATTTTTGCCCCAGGTTCAGCTTATACACATTACTTATACATTACACAGTTGCCTCAGGTAGGCGTAATACAGTGGCATTTGTCACCATAGGCTTCCATTGTAAAAAAAAAACAAAAAAAAAACACAGATTCTTTAACATACATGTGTTTTTGCTGGACGTGTATGATACAAAAACGCAGCACTCCACGTTCTTGTATCCTGCACAATCCAGTAAAATAAATGGATACTGTTTTTTTGCAATGGAACTCTATGGTGAACAGATATATAATGGAGAGTGAATCTGGATCGCACATCCTCAACACTATGCTTTTGATATAATGACTGTCTCAGCATAATTACGTGGCATATCCACCCAATATGTAACACATTGTATGCTGTGCATAAGAGACATTAGTATACAGTTTGATCAAGGGGTTTATAAACTCCTACTATCTCTCAGATGCATTTCCTGAGGGTCGTGACTGGGTGAGCGCTTTGCACTCGTTCACATGGTGCAGTACTGCGTGTCAGCCATTGCTGCCTGAGTGCTGTGCTGGTGGGGCGGTGGGTCCCAGAGCCAAGGAGGCTTTGCTGCACAGTGGGGTTGCTGTGTGGCTCCTGGGTCCCGCTGTCTGCTGCTGGTGCGGTGCTGGGGCGCCGGTGGTCGCCGCGCACGGCTGCGCCATTTATAGGTTAGAGTAGTTTCCCACTTGCAGAGGCAACCTTGTCGCGGTTAGTGGGCCTATGCGCTTTGATCAAACTGTATACTAATGCACTAATGTGCAATGAACAATATGGTTCCTGCCCAGGCAACCAGCAACTTGGCTAGGTGAGGACAATACCACTCAAGCTGTGAGTCCAGCGCCAATGTCCTACTCTGCCTCCTGATCCTGAACCTTGTCCTCAGCCTCTACTGCAGGCAACTCAGAGTGCTCCTCCAGAGCATAGCAGTGTCATGTTGTTCTGCACCTGGTTTTCCTGGGCAAACTGAGTCACACCAGGGAGAAACCGCTCCGCATCCTTCAAGAGAAAATTGAATCCAACTGAAGATAGAAACCGTGGACACAGATAATGGGAAAAACATTGTGTCAGCGCTGTGTCAAGGAAGGCTGACCCATGCACCCTGCATGGTGCACGTCTTTAATCTGGTTGTAAAGCAGTTCCTGACATCTTCCACCCAACTACAAGACATCTTGCAGGAACCTGTGCAACCACTTCAGCCACTCTGACACTGCAAAACATGCCCTCCTTCAGCTGCAAGGGCAGAATAGTGTTCCCCAACATCACCCATTAGAACTCCACCCTCCACATGTTGGACCAACTAAATGAAAGGCTGTGAACGGTTTCTTGATGATGGAGGTGCACAGGAGTACTCCCCTGTGTAAATCCAACATTAGCCAGTGGCAGCTCATGAGTGAAACCTGCTGTTTGAGGAGGCCACTTTATTTGTCAGTCACCAGGACTATGGGTTGAACAACATCATTCCACTCCTTCATATCCTGGAGCAGATGCTGAAAAATCTGGCTGGCCAGGGGACAGGAGATGTGGCGCCTACATCTTACAGCCACCAAAGTCCTGTGGGGGATGAACTGGAGGAAGAGGAGGATATTCACTCACAAGCAATGTATACTGAAAAGGGTGGTTTATCTGCACCCGTGACAGGAGAGGAGCAAGAGGAGCTGGAGGACGATGAGGAAGGCCAGGCAGATGACCTTGACACACAGTGGCAATATGCAGTGGAGACAGAGGCAGGGAGTTCCTCCGAATGCCTTGCACAAATGGCCTGATGCATGCTTGATTGCTTGCATAGTGACAGCCTTATTATCATCATTTGGCAGAGGGATGATTACTGGCTGTCCACCATGTTAGACCCTCACTACCGGTTCAAAATGGGGGCCTTTTTTCACCTGCTAAGAGGGAGGATAAACTTAACTATCAAAACATCCTATGTAGTCAGCCACGAAGGTCTGACTTGGGGGGGGGGGCACTCTGCTTTCATGCTGCACTGTCATGACTGCTGGATGGTGGTGAGAGGGCAGGAGCAGCGCCAACTCCATTATCAGCAACTTAAGTCTGGAGTCTCTAATGAGTACTTTTCTTCAGCCGCCTACTAAAGAAACCACCCAGCACCAGCAGAAACTGAACCAGCAGATGGTGGCAGACTTGGACTGCACCCTGCCACCTAAGAATCCTGGATTACTGGGCAGCCAAACTTGATTTGTGTCCGCAACTGGCCAAGTTTGTTCTGGACAAGGTTTCCTGTCTGGCCAGAAGTATGACATCAAAGTGGATGTTTAATGCGGCAGGTGACATAGATGCCCCAACGAGATTTCGCCTTTCCACCCAAAATGTTAACCTTTGTAAAGATAATTCAGGTGTGGATCAGCCAGGATTTCCACATGTCAGTGCCTTATACATCAGACTAGATCATTCTGGGTGCCACACTAAAACATTGTGAAAAAAGGCCTGTATTGTCTGCCCACCAGCTTCAGTCACTATTCTGATGCTGCCACCCACCTGATACGACACACCTGCTTCCTTTACTGCCATCTTCTCTTACTGCCACTATACCGTGCTGTTACTGCCACTGCTGTTGCACACCACCTGTTGCACACCTGTCTGGGCATTGTAGTGGGTCAGGAAACAGGACAGGTGCTCAGAAAATCAAAGTGCAGAAACTCACTTTTTTGCACCATAGTTTGAAAACGCTATAACTTTTACCCAAACCAATAAATATACACTTATTGCATTTTTTTTTATCAAAGACATGTAGAACAATAAATTTAGAGAAAAATTTAAATTGAACTGTAGTGATATTTGAAAATTTTTACAACAGAAAGCGAAAAATGTTGTTTTTTTGCAAAAAATTTCGCCAAATAAAGTAAAATATCAAAAAAAGTTAAAATGTCAGCATGAATGAAATACCACCAAATGAAAGCTCTATTAGTGAGAAGAAAAGGTGGTAAAATTCATTTGGTTGGTAAGTTGTATGACCGAGCAATAAACGGTGAAAGTAGTGTAGTACGTGATAGGATGATAATAAAAGATGACTGGATGCATCAGCTTGGATTAAGTCTTTTCTGGCACCAGGAGAGTGAATGATCATATCAGACACGACACATATGATGATCAAAATCACTCTGTTTATTGATAATAAAGTTCAAGCTTATATAGGACATTATACGCCCTTTCATTATTCAATCATCTTTTTCCAAACAATATAGCCTCCAATCATAATGAGACACATACCGTCATACAACATACTTTCCCCAGTTACATCCTGGCCTTCATGCTCCACATACTAGCTGACACGGACAAGATAAGGAATTCCGGTTAGATACTCGGCTGCCCAAAACATTTGGTTATGACAGAATGTTCTTACACAAAGTTCAAGACTAGAGTTGAGCGAACACCTGGATGTTCGGGTTCGACGAGTTCGGCCGAACTTTCGAAAAATGTTCGGGTTCGGGATCCGAACTCGACCCGAACTTCATCCCGAACCCGAACCCCATAGAAGTCAATGGGGACCCGAACTTTTGGGCACTCAAAAGGCTGTAAAACACACCCGGAAAGGGCTAGAGGGCTGCAAAAGGCAGCAAAATGTAGTTAAATCCCCTGCAAACAAATGTAGATAGGGAAATGATGAGTTAACATAAAATAAATAAAAATTAAACAATATTAATTGGAGTGAGGTCCCATAGCACAGAATCAGGCTTCAAGTCACCCACCAATGGAGAAGGTCACTTACTATTATTTTGACCACAGCACCCAGACAAAGGAGAGAGGTCCCACAGCAGAGAACCAGGCATCATATCACCCACCACAGGAGTAGGCCACCATTTAGTTACTTTGACCCCTACACCCAGACGGAGGAGAGAGGTTACACAGCAGAGAATCAGGCATCATATCAACCACCACAGGAGAAGCCACCATTTAGTTACTTTGACCCCTGCACCCAGGAAGAGGAGAGAGGCCCCACAGCACATATTCTGGCATCATATCAGCCACCACAGGAGAAGCCACCATTGAGTTACTTGACCCCTACACCCAGGAAGAGGAGAGAGGCCCCACAGCACATATTCTGGCATCATACTAACCACCACAGGAGAAGCCACCATTGAGTTACTTTGACCCCTGCACCCAGGAAGAGGAGAGAGGCCCCACAGCACATATTCTGGCATCATATCAGCCACCACAGGAGAAGCCACCATTGAGTTACTTTGACCCCGCACCCAGGAAGAGGAGAGAGGCACCACAGCACATATTCAGGCATCATATCACACACCACAGGAGAAGGCCTCTTTCAGTGATTTAGGCCTTTGGACCCAGACAGAGGAGAGAGGCACCACAGCACATATTCTGGCATCATATCAGCCACCACAGGAGAAGCCACCATTGAGTTACTTTGACCCCTGCACCCAGGAAGAGGAGAGAGGCCCCACAGCACATATTCTGGCATCATACTAACCACCACAGGAGAAGCCACCATTGAGTTACTTTGACCCCTGCACCCAGGAAGAGGAGAGAGGCCCCACAGCACATATTCTGGCATCATATCACCCACCACAGGAGTAGGCCACCATTTAGTTACTTTGACCCCTACACCCAGACGGAGGAGAGAGGTTACACAGCAGAGAATCAGGCATTTAGATCACCCACCACAGGAGTAGGCCACCATTGAATCAGACCCCGGCAACCATGTCAGATGGCACAAGCATAAGCTTTATATCAATCAGCACAGGAGAAGGCGACTTTGACAGACTTTGACCCCTACACCCGGACGGAGGAGAGAGGTTTCAAAGCAGAGAATCAGGCATTTAGATCACCCACCACAGGAGTAGGCCCCAATTTAATGGGACCCCGGCAACCATGTCAGATGGCACAACCATCAGCTTCATATCAATCAGCACAGGAGAAGGCGACTTTGAAAGACTTTGACCCCTACACCCAGACGGAGGAGAGAGGTTTCACAGCAGAGAATCAGGCATTTAGATCACCCACCACAGGAGTAGGCCCCCATTGAATCAGACCCTGGCAACCATGTCAGATGGCACAACCATCAGCTTTATATCAATCAGCACAGGAGAAGGCGACTTTGAAAGACTTTGACCCCTACACCCAGATGGAGGAGAGAGGTTTCACAGCAGAGAATCAGGCATCATATCAACCACCACAGGAGAAGCCACCATTTAGTTACTTTGACCCCTGCACCCAGGAAGAGGAGAGAGGCCCCACAGCACATATTCTGGCATCATATCAGCCACCACAGGAGAAGCCACCATTGAGTTACTTTGACCCCTGCACCCAGGAAGAGGAGAGAGGCCCCACAGCACATATTCTGGCATCATACTAACCACCACAGGAGAAGCCACCATTGAGTTACTTTGACCCCGCACCCAGGAAGAGGAGAGAGGCACCACAGCACATATTCTGGCATCATATCAGCCACCACAGGAGAAGCCACCATTGAGTTACTTTGACCCCTGCACCCAGGAAGAGAGAGAGGCCCCACAGCACATATTCTGGCATCATATCAGCCACCACAGGAGAAGCCACCATTGAGTTACTTTGACCCCTGCACCCAGGAAGAGGGAGAGAGGCCCCACAGCACATATTCTGGCATCATACTAACCACCACAGGAGAAGCCACCATTGAGTTACTTTGACCCTGCACCCAGGAAGAGGAGAGAGGCCCCACAGCACATATTCTGGCATCATATCAGCCACCACAGGAGAAGCCACCATTGAGTTACTTTGACCCCGCACCCAGGAAGAGGAGAGAGGCACCACAGCACATATTCAGGCATCATATCACACACCACAGGAGAAGGCCTCTTTCAGTGATTTAGGCCTTTGGACCCAGACAGAGGAGAGAGGCACCACAGCACATATTCTGGCATCATATCAGCCACCACAGGAGAAGCCACCATTGAGTTACTTTGACCCCTGCACCCAGAAAGAGGAGAGAGGCCCCACAGCACATATTCTGGCATCATACTAACCACCACAGGAGAAGCCACCATTGAGTTACTTTGACCCCGCACCCAGGAAGAGGAGAGAGGCACCACAGCACATATTCTGGCATCATATCAGCCACCACAGGAGAAGCCACCATTGAGTTACTTTGACCCTGCACCCAGGAAGAGGAGAGAGGCCCCACAGCACATATTCTGGCATCATACTAACCACAGGAGAAGCCACCATTTAGTTAATTTGACCCCTTCACCCAAACAGAGGAGAGAGGTTCCACATCAGAGAATCAGGCATCATCTCAACCACCACAGGAGTAGGCCACAATTTAGTTTATTTGACCCCTGCACCCAGGAAGAGGAGAGAGGCCCCACAGCACATATTCTGGCATCATATCACACACCACAGGAGAAGGCCTCTTTCAGTGATTTAGGCCTTTGGACCCAGACAGAGGAGAGAGGTCCCACAGCAGAGAACCAGGCATCATATCACCCACCACAGGAGTAGGCCACCATTTAGTTACTTTGACCCTACACCCAGACGGAGGAGAGGGTTACACAGCAGAGAATCAGGCATTTAGATCACCCACCACAGGAGTAGGCCCCAATTTAATGGGACCCCGGCAACCATGTCAGATGGCACAACCATCAGCTTCATATCAATCAGCACAGGAGAAGGCGACTTTGAAAGACTTTGACCCCTACACCCAGACGGAGGAGAGAGGTTTCACAGCAGAGAATCAGGCATTTAGATCACCCACCACAGGAGTAGGCCCCCATTGAATCAGACCCTGGCAACCATGTCAGATGGCACAACCATCAGTTTTATATAAATCAGCACAGGAGAAGGCGACTTTGAAAGACTTTGACCCCTACACCCAGATGGAGGAGAGAGGTTTCACAGCAGAGAATCAGGCATCATATCAACCACCACAGGAGAAGCCACCATTTAGTTACTTTGACCCCTGCACCCAGGAAGAGGAGAGAGGCACCACAGCACATATTCTGGCATCATATCAGCCACCACAGGAGAAGCCACCATTGAGTTACTTTGACCCCTGCACCCAGGAAGAGGAGAGAGGCCCCACAGCACATATTCTGGCATCATATCACCCACCACAGGAGTAGGCCACCATTTAGTTACTTTGACCCCTACACCCAGACGGAGGAGAGAGGTTACACAGCAGAGAATCAGGCATTTAGATCACCCACCACAGGAGTAGGCCACCATTGAATCAGACCCCGGCAACCATGTCAGATGGCACAAGCATAAGCTTTATATCAATCAGCACAGGAGAAGGCGACTTTGACAGACTTTGACCCCTACACCCGGACGGAGGAGAGAGGTTTCAAAGCAGAGAATCAGGCATTTAGATCACCCACCACAGGAGTAGGCCCCAATTTAATGGGACCCCGGCAACCATGTCAGATGGCACAACCATCAGCTTCATATCAATCAGCACAGGAGAAGGCGACTTTGAAAGACTTTGACCCCTTCACCCAAACAGAGGAGAGAGGTTCCACATCAGAGAATCAGGCATCATATCAACCACCACAGGAGTAGGCCACAATTTAGTTTATTTGACCCCTGCACCCAGGAAGAGGAGAGAGGCCCCACAGCACATATTCTGGCATCATATCACACACCACAGGAGAAGGCCTCTTTCAGTGATTTAGGCCTTTGGACCCAGACAGAGGAGAGAGGTCCACAGCAGAGAACCAGGCATCATATCACCCACCACAGGAGTAGGCCACCATTTAGTTACTTTGACCCCTACACCCAGACGGAGGAGAGAGGTTACACAGCAGAGAATCAGGCATTTAGATCACCCACCACATGAGTAGGCCCCAATTTAATGGGACCCCGGCAACCATGTCAGATGGCACAACCATCAGCTTCATATCAATCAGCACAGGAGAAGGCGACTTTGAAAGACTTTGACCCCTACACCCAGACGGAGGAGAGAGGTTTCACAGCAGAGAATCAGGCATTTAGATCACCCACCACAGGAGTAGGCCCCCATTGAATCAGACCCTGACAACCATGTCAGATGGCACAACCATCAGCTTTATATCAATCAGCACAGGAGAAGGCGACTTTGAAAGACTTTGACCCTACACCCAGATGGAGGAGAGAGGTTTCACAGCAGAGAATCAGGCATCATATCAACCACCACAGGAGAAGCCACCATTTAGTTACTTTGACCCCTGCACCCAGGAAGAGGAGAGGCACCACAGCACATATTCTGGCATCATATCAGCCACCACAGGAGAAGCCACCATTGAGTTACTTTGACCCCTGCACCCAGGAAGAGAGAGAGGCCCCACAGCACATATTCTGGCATCATATCACCCACCACAGGAGTAGGCCACCATTTAGTTACTTTGACCCCTACACCCAGACGGAGGAGAGAGGTTACACAGCAGAGAATCAGGCATTTAGATCACCCACCACAGGAGTAGGCCACCATTGAATCAGACCCCGGCAACCATGTCCAGATGGCACAAGCATAAGCTTTATATCAATCAGCACAGGAGAAGGCGACTTTGACAGACTTTGACCCCTACACCCGGACGGAGGAGAGAGGTTTCAAAGCAGAGAATCAGGCATTTAGATCACCCACCACAGGAGTAGGCCCCAATTTAATGGGACCCCGGCAACCATGTCAGATGGCACAACCATCAGCTTCATATCAATCAGCACAGGAGAAGGCGACTTTGAAAGACTTTGACCCCTTCACCCAAACAGAGGAGAGGTTCCACATCAGAGAATCAGGCATCATATCAACCACCACAGGAGTAGGCCACAATTTAGTTTATTTGACCCCTGCACCCAGGAAGAGGAGAGAGGCCCCACAGCACATATTCTGGCATCATATCACACACCACAGGAGAAGGCCTCTTTCAGTGATTTAGGCCTTTGGACCCAGACAGAGGAGAGAGGTCAGAGATTAGCTTCATATCCCCCAGCACAGCAGAAGACCGCTTTATTTGACTTAGGCCTCAGCACCCAGACAGAAGACAGAGGTAGCATGGCAGAGGTTATGGCTTCATGTCACCCGTTAGTTTAACCGGCCACTTTCATCTGGTTAGGCCCGGCGCCCAGACAGAGAAGAGTTTCATTCAACTGTGGGTTTCATAAAATTTGTATCAAATAAAGAAGTGGCCCGTAGCACAACAAGACATGTTTTAGGCAGTTAATAAGGACTACTCTGCACAAGGGAGGGACAGGTCCTGTGGGATCCATGCCTGGTTCATCTTTATGAAGGTCAGCTTGTCCACGTTGGCTGTGGACAGGCGGCTGCGCTTGTCAGTAATGACGCCCCCTGCCGTGCTGAATGCGCGTTCAGATAAAACGCTGGCCGCCGGGCAGGAAAGCACCTCCAAGGCATAACATGCTAACTCTGGCCACGTGGACAATTTCGAAACCCAGTAGTTGAATGGGGCCGAACCATCCGTCAGGATGTGGAGGGTGTGCAGACATACTGTTCAACCATGTTAGTGAAATGCTGCCTCCTGCTAACACGTTCCGTATCAGGTGTCGGTGCAGATAGCTGTGGCGTGGAGACAAAACTTTTCCACATTTCTGCCATGCTAACCCTGCCCTCAGATGAGCTGGCCGTGACACAGCTGCGTTGGCGACCTCTTGCCACTCCTCTGCCTTCACCTTCCACCTGTTCCCCTGTGACATGTGGGAATGCTCTCAAGAGCGCCTCTATCAGCGTGCGCTTGTACTCGCGCATCTTGCGGTCGCGCTCCAGTTCAGGAATTAAAGTGGGCACATTGTCTTTATACCGGGGATCCAGCAGGGTGGCCACCCAGTAGTCTGCACACGTTAAAGCGTGGGCAACTCTGCTAGTCGTTGCGCAGGCATTGGAGCATATATTCGCTCATGTGGGCCAGGCTACCCATGGGTAAGGACAAGCTGTCCTCTGTGGGAGGCGTATCGTCATCGTCCACCGTATCCCCCAGCCACGCACCAGTGATGGGCCTGGGCTGCCACCCCGCTGTGAACTTGCGTCATCCTCGTCCCCCTCCACCTCCTCCTCCTCATCCTCCTCGTCCTCCAGTACAGTGCCTTGGCTGGCGACTTGTGAACCTGTCCTCTGCTGCTTAAACAAACCTCCCTCTGAGCCAATTCGAACAGACTGGCCCGAAAGTGTTGAAACGAGCCCTCATCCTCCTCCTCCTCCTCCACCTGGGCCACCTCCTCTAACATCATTGCCCTAAGTGTTTTCTCAAGGAGACATAGAAGTGGTATTGTAACGCTGATAACAGTGTCATCGCCACTGGCCATGTTGGTGGAGTACTCGAAACAGCGCAGCAGGGCACACAGGTCTCGCATGGAGGCCCAATCATTGGTGGTGAAGTGGTGCTGTTCGGCGAGTACGACTGGCGCGGCGTGCTGCAGCTGAAACTCCACTATGGCCTGCTGCTGCTCGCACAGTCTCTCCAGCATGTGCAAGGTGGAGTTCCACCGGGTGGGCACGTCGCATATGAGGCGGTGGCGGGAAGGCCGAAGTTCCGCTGTAGCGCAGACAGGCGAGCAGCGGCAGGATGTGAGCAGCGGAGCGCGCACAGACGGCCCGCACTTTATGCAGCAGCTCTGACATGTTGGGGTAGTGGTGAATGAACCTCTGCACCACCAAGTTCAGCACATGCGCCAGGCAAGGGATGTGCGTCAAACCGGCTAGTCCCAGAGCTGCCACGAGATTTCGCCCATTATCGCATACCACCAGGCCTGGCTTGAGGCCCACCGGCAGAAACCACTCGTCGGTCTGTTGTTCAATACCCCGCCACAACTCCTGCGCGGTGTGGGGCCTGTCCCCCAAACATATGAGTTTCAGAATGGCCTGCTGACGTTTACCCGGGCTGTGCTGAAGTTGGTGGTGAAGGTGTGTGGCTGACCGGATGAGCTGGTGGAAGCAGTGGAGGAGGAAGCCGAGTAGGAGGAGGAGGCTACAGGAGGCAGAGAATGATGCCCTGCGATCCTAGGGGCGGAAGGACGTGCGCCAAGGAACTGTCCGCCCGGGGCCCAGCCGCCACTACATTCATCAGTGTGCAGTTAGTGAGATATAGCGTCCCTGGCCGTGCTTACTGGTCCACGTATCTGTGGTTAGGTGGACCTTGCCACAAATGGCGTTGCGCAGTGCACACTTGATTTTATCGGACACTTGCATGTGCAGGAAGGCACGGCTGTCTTGGAGAAGTAGTGGCGGCTGGGAACCACATACTGCGGGACAGCCATGGCCATCAGCTGTTTGAAGCTGTCTGTGTCCACCAGCCGGAATGACAGCATTTCAAAGGCCAGCAGTTTAGAAATGCTGGCGTTCAGGCCAAGAGGCTCGAGGGTGACTCGGGGGAATTTGCGCTTCCTCTCTAAGGTTTGAGATATTGAGAGCTGAACGCTGCTGTGTGATATAGTGGAGGCGCTAGTTGGCGGTGGCGGTGGTGGTGGTGTCGGTGGCACATCCTCTGTTTGCTGCTCGGCAGGTGGCAACATTCCTCTCGAGGCGGAAGCCGAGGCAGCAGCGGTAGAGGGAGCAGGGGAGCCTCAGCGAGTGCCTGGTTTTTAAGGTGTGTACCCCACTGCAGTTCATGCTTTGCATGTAGATGCCTGGTCATGCAGGTTGTGCTGAGGTTCAGAGCGTTAATGCCTCGCCTCAGGCTCTGATGGCAGAGCGTGCAAGTCACTCGGGTCTTGTCGGTGGGACATTGTTTAAGAAGTGCCATGCCAGGGAACTCTTTGAAGCTGCCTTTGTGGGGCTGGGTCCCTGTTGGCGATGTCCAGTAGCAGAGCGAACTCTGGGGCGCGGCTCGTCTGCTGGCCCCCTGCTCCCTCTTTGGCTTCGCTGTTGTCTCGGTCTCACCACTACCTCTTCCTCTGAACTGTGAAAGTCATCGCCACGACCTTCAGTCCATGTGGGGTCTAAGACCTCATCGTCCTCTGCATCGTCTTCCACCCAGTCTCCCTCCTGACCTCCTCCTGTTCAGTCTGCACACTGCAAAAGACGCGGCAGTGGGCACCTGTGTTTCGTCATCATCAGAGAGTCGGTGACTCTGCTGTGGTGGTATTCCCATGTCCTCTTCATCTGGAGACATAAGTGGTTGTGCGTCAGTGCATGGTATGTCTTCCTCCACTGGGGAAGGGCTAGGTGGGCGCCCCTGGGAAACCCTGGAAGCAGAGTCTTCAAACAGAAGAAGAGACTGCTGCATAACTTGTGGCTCAGACCGTTTCCCTGATATGCTTGGGGGTGATGTGACAGACTGATGGGCTTGGTTTTCAGGTGCCACCTGTGCGCTTTCCGCAGAAGACTGGGTGGAAGACCATGTGGTGAGCGTGCTGGAAGCACTGTCGGCCACCCAATCGATTAATGCCTGTACCTGCTCAGGCCTTACCATCCTAAGAGCGGCATTGGGCCCCACGAGATATTGCGGTACATTCTGCCGGCTAGTTGAGGAGTTCGTTCCCTACTGTGTGCGCCTGGGGCCGAGCGGCCACGTCCTCTACCAGCAACAGAGGCTCCACGGACACCACCACGACCGCGTCCTCGTCCCTTAATAGTATTTTTCTTCATTGTTGCGATTCAACTCGCACCACAATGAAATATATTATTTTTATAAGCAAAATCCCCTCACTGGAATACTTTCAGTCTTTTGACTGTATGGATTACAGATGGAATGACTGTTATATGTGAGTACCGCTTTCTTTGACAGATTCTAGTATGGGTACATATATGTTTTCCCAACCCCAGCACATTAGTTTGCTAATTCCAGATGTATGAAAGCATGAGCCTAACTGTATCTAGTATATTGAGCGCCAGATAAACTAACTTGGCCTTTTTTAAATAAAAAAAATTCCCTCACTGGAATACTTTCAGTCTTTTGACTGTATGGATTACAGATGGAATGACTGTTATATGTGAGTACCGCTTTCTTTGACAGATTCTAGTATGGGTACATATATGTTTTCCCAACCCCAGCACATTAGTTTGCTAATTCCAGATGTATGAAAGCATGAGCCTAACTGTATCTAGTATATTGAGCATCAGATAAACTAACTTGGCCTTTTTAAATAAAAAAAATTCCCTCACTGGAATACTTTCAGTCTTTTGACTGTATGGATTACAGATGGAATGACTGTTATATGTGAGTACCGCTTTCTTTGACAGATTCTAGTATGGGTACATATATGTTTTCCCAACCCCAGCACATTAGTTTGCTAATTCCAGATGTATGAAAGCATAGGCCTAACTGTATCTAGTATATTGAGCGCCAGATAAACTAACTTGGCCTTTTTAAATAAAAAAATTCCCTCACTGGAATACTTTCAGTCTTTTGACTGTATGGATTACAGATGGAATGACTGTTATATGTGAGTACCGCTTTCTTTGACAGATTCTAGTATGGGTACATATATGTTTTCCCAACCCCAGCACATTAGTTTGCTAATTCCAGATGTATGAAAGCATGAGCCTAACTGTATCTAGTATATTGAGCGCCAGATAAACTAACTTGGCCTTTTTAAATAAAAAAATTCCCTCACTGGAATACTTTCAGTCTTTTGACTGTATGGATTACAGATGGAATGACTTGTTATATGTGAGTACCGCTTTCTTTGACAGATTCTAGTATGGGTACATATATGTTTTCCCAACCCCAGCACATTAGTTTGCTAATTCCAGATGTATGAAGCATGAGGCCTAACTGTATCTAGTATATTGAGCGCCAGATAAACTAACTTGGCCTTTTTAAATAAAAAAAATTCCCTCACTGGAATACTTTCAGTCTTTTGACTGTATGGATTACAGATGGAATGACTGTTATATGTGAGTACCGCTTTCTTTGACAGATTCTAGTATGGGTACATATATGTTTTCCCAACCCCAGCACATTAGTTTGCTAATTCCAGATGTATGAAAGCATAGGCCTAACTGTATCTAGTATATTGAGCGCCAGATAAACTAACTTGGCCTTTTTAAATAAAAAAAATTCCCTCACTGGAATACTTTCAGTCTTTTGACTGTATGGATTACAGATGGAATGACTGTTATATGTGAGTACCGCTTTCTTTGACAGATTCTAGTATGGGTACATATATGTTTTCCCAACCCCAGCACATTAGTTTGCTAATTCCAGATGTATGAAAGCATGAGCCTAACTGTATCTAGTATATTGAGCGCCAGATAAACTAACTTGGCCTTTTTAAATAAAAAAATTCCCTCACTGGAATACTTTCAGTCTTTTGACTGTATGGATTACAGATGGAATGACTGTTATATGTGAGTACCGCTTTCTTTGACAGATTCTAGTATGGGTACATATATGTTTTCCCAACCCCAGCACATTAGTTTGCTAATTCCAGATGTATGAAGCATAGGCCTAACTGTATCTAGTATATTGAGCGCCAGATAAACTAACTTGGCCTTTTTTAAATAAAAAAATTCCCTCACTGGAATACTTTCAGTCTTTTGACTGTATGGATTACAGATGGAATGACTGTTATATGTGAGTACCGCTTTCTTTGACAGATTCTAGTATGGGTACATATATGTTTTCCCAACCCCAGCACATTAGTTTGCTAATTCCAGATGTATGAAAGCATGAGCCTAACTGTATCTAGTATATTGAGCATCAGATAAACTAACTTGGCCTTTTTAAATAAAAAAAAATTCCCTCACTGGAATACTTTCAGTCTTTTGACTGTATGGATTACAGATGGAATGACTGTTATATGTGAGTACCGCTTTCTTTGACAGATTCTAGTATGGGTACATATATGTTTTCCCAACCCCAGCACATTAGTTTGCTAATTCCAGATGTATGAAAGCATGAGGCCTAACTGTATCTAGTATATTGAGCGCCAGATAAACTAACTTGGCCTTTTTTAAATAAAAAAATTCCCTCACTGGAATACTTTCAGTCTTTTGACTGTATGGATTACAGATGGAATGACTTGTTATATGTGAGTACCGCTTTCTTTGACAGATTCTAGTATGGGTACATATATGTTTTCCCAACCCCAGCACATTAGTTTGCTAATTCCAGATGTATGAAAGCATGAGGCCTAACTGTATCTAGTATATTGAGCATCAGATAAACTAACTTGGCCTTTTTTAAATAAAAAAATTCCCTCACTGGAATACTTTCAGTCTTTTGACTGTATGGATTACAGATGGAATGACTGTTATATGTGAGTACCGCTTTCTTTGACAGATTCTAGTATGGGTACATATATGTTTTCCCAACCCCAGCACATTAGTTTGCTAATTCCAGATGTATGAAGCATGAGCCTAACTGTATCTAGTATATTGAGCGCCAGATAAACTAACTTGGCCTTTTTAAATAAAAAAATTCCCTCACTGGAATACTTTCAGTCTTTTGACTGTATGGATTACAGATGGAATGACTGTTATATGTGAGTACCGCTTTCTTTGACAGATTCTAGTATGGGTACATATATGTTTTCCCAACCCCAGCACATTAATTTGCTAATTCCAGATGTATGAACATGCAGGCCTAACTGTATCTAGTATATTGAGCATCAGATAAACTAACTTGGCCTTTTTAAATAAAAAAATTCCCTCACTGGAATACTTTCAGTCTTTTGACTGTATGGATTACAGATGGAATGACTGTTATATGTGAGTACCGCTTTCTTTGACAGATTCTAGTATGGGTACATATATGTTTTCCCAACCCCAGCACATTAATTTGCTAATTCCAGATGTATGAAGCATGAGGCCTAACTGTATCTAGTATATTGAGCGCCAGATAAACTAACTTGGCCTTTTTAAATAAAAAAAAATTCCCTCACTGGAATACTTTCAGTCTTTTGACTGTATGGATTACAGATGGAATGACTGTTATATGTGAGTACCGCTTTCTTTGACAGATTCTAGTATGGGTACATATATGTTTTCCCAACCCCAGCACATTAGTTTGCTAATTCCAGATGTATGAAACGCAGGCCTAACTGTATCTAGTATATTGAGCGCCAGATAAACTAACTTGGCCTTTTTAAATAAAAAAATTCCCTCACTGGAATACTTTCAGTCTTTTGACTGTATGGATTACAGATGGAATGACTGTTATATGTGAGTACCGCTTTCTTTGACAGATTCTAGTATGGGTACATATATGTTTTCCCAACCCCAGCACATTAATTTGCTAATTCCAGATGTATGAAGCATAGAGCCTAACTGTATCTAGTATATTGAGCACCAGATAAACTAACTTGGCCTTTTTAAATAAAAAAAAATTCCCTCACTGGAATACTTTCAGTCTTTTGACTGTATGGATTACAGATGGAATGACTGTTATATGTGAGTACCGCTTTCTTTGACAGATTCTAGTATGGGTACATATATGTTTTCCCAACCCCAGCACATTAGTTTGCTAATTCCAGATGTATGAAACGCAGGCCTAACTGTATCTAGTATATTGAACGCCAGATAAACTAACTTGGCCTTTTTAAATAAAAAAAATTCCCTCACTGGAATACTTTCAGTCTTTTGACTGTATGGATTACAGATGGAATGACTGTTATATGTGAGTACCGCTTTCTTTGACAGATTCTAGTATGGGTACATATATGTTTTCCCAACCCCAGCACATTAATTTGCTAATTCCAGATGTATGAAGCATAGAGCCTAACTGTATCTAGTATATTGAGCGCCAGATAAACTAACTTGGCCTTTTTTAAATAAAAAAAATTCCCTCACTGGAATACTTTCAGTCTTTTGACTGTATGGATTACAGATGGAATGACTGTTATATGTGAGTACCGCTTTCTTTGACAGATTCTAGTATGGGTACATATATGTTTTCCCAACCCCAGCACATTAGTTTGCTAATTCCAGATGTATGAAAGCATGAGGCCTAACTGTATCTAGTATATTGAGCGCCAGATAAACTAACTTGGCCTTTTTAAATAAAAAAATTCCCTCACTGGAATACTTTCAGTCTTTTGACTGTATGGATTACAGATGGAATGACTGTTATATGTGAGTACCGCTTTCTTTGACAGATTCTAGTATGGGTACATATATGTTTTCCCAACCCCAGCACATTAGTTTGCTAATTCCAGATGTATGAAGCATGAGGCCTAACTGTATCTAGTATATTGAGCAGCCAGATAAACTAACTTGGCCTTTTTAAATAAAAAAATTCCCTCACTGGAATACTTTCAGTCTTTTGACTGTATGGATTACAGATGGAATGACTGTTATATGTGAGTACCGCTTTCTTTGACAGATTCTAGTATGGGTACATATATGTTTTCCCAACCCCAGCACATTAGTTTGCTAATTCCAGATGTATGAAAGCATGAGGCCTAACTGTATCTAGTATATTGAGCGTCAGATAAACTAACTTGGCCTTTTTAAATAAAAAAATTCCCTCACTGGAATACTTTCAGTCTTTTGACTGTATGGATTACAGATGGAATGACTGTTATATGTGAGTACCGCTTTCTTTGACAGATTCTAGTATGGGTACATATATGTTTTCCCAACCCCAGCACATTAGTTTGCTAATTCCAGATGTATGAAAGCATGAGCCTAACTGTATCTAGTATATTGAACGCCAGATAAACTAACTTGGCCTTTTTAAATAAAAAAATTCCCTCACTGGAATACTTTCAGTCTTTTGACTGTATGGATTACAGATGGAATGACTGTTATATGTGAGTACCGCTTTCTTTGACAGATTCTAGTATGGGTACATATATGTTTTCCCAACCCCAGCACATTAGTTTGCTAATTCCAGATGTATGAAACGCAGGCCTAACTGTATCTAGTATATTGAGCGCCAGATAAACTAACTTGGCCTTTTTAAATAAAAAAAAATTCCCTCACTGGAATACTTTCAGTCTTTTGACTGTATGGATTACAGATGGAATGACTTGTTATATGTGAGTACCGCTTTCTTTGACAGATTCTAGTATGGGTACATATATGTTTTCCCAACCCCAGCACATTAATTTGCTAATTCCAGATGTATGAAAGCATGAGCCTAACTGTATCTAGTATATTGAGCATCAGATAAACTAACTTGGCCTTTTTAAATAAAAAAAATTCCCTCACTGGAATACTTTCAGTCTTTTGACTGTATGGATTACAGATGGAATGACTGTTATATGTGAGTACCGCTTTCTTTGACAGATTCTAGTATGGGTACATATATGTTTTCCCAACCCCAGCACATTAATTTGCTAATTCCAGATGTATGAAACGCAGGCCTAACTGTATCTAGTATATTGAACGCCAGATAAACTAACTTGGCCTTTTTAAATAAAAAAAATTCCCTCACTGGAATACTTTCAGTCTTTTGACTGTATGGATTACAGATGGAATGACTGTTATATGTGAGTACCGCTTTCTTTGACAGATTCTAGTATGGGTACATATATGTTTTCCCAACCCCAGCACATTAATTTGCTAATTCCAGATGTATGAAACATAGGCCTAACTGTATCTAGTATATTGAACGCCAGATAAACTAACTTGGCCTTTTTAAATAAAAAAATTCCCTCACTGGAATACTTTCAGTCTTTTGACTGTATGGATTACAGATGGAATGACTGTTATATGTGAGTACCGCTTTCTTTGACAGATTCTAGTATGGGTACATATATGTTTTCCCAACCCCAGCACATTAATTTGCTAATTCCAGATGTATGAAACATGCAGGCCTAACTGTATCTAGTATATTGAGCGCCAGATAAACTAACTTGGCCTTTTTAAATAAAAAAAAATTCCCTCACTGGAATACTTTCAGTCTTTTGACTGTATGGATTACAGATGGAATGACTGTTATATGTGAGTACCGCTTTCTTTGACAGATTCTAGTATGGGTACATATATGTTTTCCCAACCCCAGCACATTAATTTGCTAATTCCAGATGTATGAAACGTGAGGCCTAACTGTATCTAGTATATTGAACGCCAGATAAACTAACTTGGCCTTTTTAAATAAAAAAAAATTCCCTCACTGGAATACTTTCAGTCTTTTGACTGTATGGATTACAGATGGAATGACTGTTATATGTGAGTACCGCTTTCTTTGACAGATTCTAGTATGGGTACATATATGTTTTCCCAACCCCAGCACATTAATTTGCTAATTCCAGATGTATGAAACGCATGGCCTAACTGTATCTAGTATATTGAACGCCAGATAAACTAACTTGGCCTTTTTAAATAAAAAAAAATTCCCTCACTGGAATACTTTCAGTCTTTTGACTGTATGGATTACAGGTGGACTGACTATTAGTAGGGGTGACACAAGCACACCCAAGTCCCTGATGTAGGATTTCTATGGCACAGACCACTATTACAAGTGATTAATGGACGTTGGGAGAGATTGTGCTGCAGCACTAGTCCCAAGATGGCCGCCGCCTATCAGCCCAGTAACATGTGCCACAAAATGGTCTGCACAACCTTTAAAAAAAATAGCCTTGGACTGTGCTGCTAAATCGCTATTGGTCTGAATCCCAGGTGTAGATGTCTGACTTGTTTGGAGCTTTGGAATGCACACTGTGGCAGCTTCTGCTGCAGCACTACAAGTCGCAAAATGGCGGCCGGCGGTCAGCCTAGGTACATGTGGATGGAAAAATCACTCTGGCCACTCTAAAAATAGCCAATCCCTATCAAAAAAGCAGCTCAGCTGCAGTTGTTCAGATGAATCACAGGTGGAGGAGAGAATTTGCTTCCAGTTATTCAATTATCCCTGCCTATTCTCGCCCTAGCATCAGCTGCGTCTATCCTGTTCTATTCACATCGGGAGTGAGCACGTCCCGACGTGCGCACAAGCTTATAAAGAGGCTGAGTCACATGCTGCACTCGGCCAATCACAGCCTTGCCAATAGTAGGCATGGCTGCGATGGCATCTTAGGGCAAGTAGTATGATGCATGTTGATTGGCTGCTTTGCAGCCTTTCAAAATGCGCCTAAATACATGCCGAGCAGCGAACCCGAACCCGAACTTTTGAAAATTCCAGATGTGAACAGGCTAACTGTATCTAGTATATTGACTGATAAACTAACTTGGCTTTTTAAATATAAAAATTCCTCACTGGATTCAGCTTTTGACTGTATGGATTACAGATGGAATGACTGTTATATGTGAGTACCGCTTCTTTGACAGATTCAGGTAATATATGTTTTCCCAACCCCAGCACATTAATTTGCTAATTCCAGATGTATGAACGCAGGCCTAACTGTATCTAGTATATTGAGCAGATAAACTTGGCCTTTTTAAATAAAAAAAAATTCCCTCACTGGAATACTTTCAGTCTTTTGACTGTATGGATTACAGATGGAATGACTGTTATATGTGAGTACCGCTTTCTTTGACAGATTCTAGTATGGGTACATATATGTTTTCCCAACCCCAGCACATTAATTTGCTAATTCCAGATGTATGAAACGCAGGCCTAACTGTATCTAGTATATTGAACGCCAGATAAACTAACTTGGCCTTTTTAAATAAAAAAAATTCCCTCACTGGAATACTTTCAGTCTTTTGACTGTATGGATTACAGATGGAATGACTGTTATATGTGAGTACCGCTTTCTTTGACAGATTCTAGTATGGGTACATATATGTTTTCCCAACCCCAGCACATTAATTTGCTAATTCCAGATGTATGAAACGCAGGCCTAACTCTATCTAGTATATTGAACGCCAGATAAACTAACTTGGCCTTTTTTAAATAAAAAAATTCCCTCACTGGAATACTTTCAGTCTTTTGACTGTATGGATTACAGATGGAATGACTGTTATATGTGAGTACCGCTTTCTTTGACAGATTCTAGTATGGGTACATATATGTTTTCCCAACCCCAGCACATTAATTTGCTAATTCCAGATGTATGAAACGCGAGGCCTAACTGTATCTAGTATATTGAACGCCAGATAAACTAACTTGGCCTTTTTAAATAAAAAAATTCCCTCACTGGAATACTTTCAGTCTTTTGACTGTATGGATTACAGATGGAATGACTGTTATATGTGAGTACCGCTTTCTTTGACAGATTCTAGTATGGGTACATATATGTTTTCCCAACCCCAGCACATTAATTTGCTAATTCCAGATGTATGAAACGCAGGCCTAACTGTATCTAGTATATTGAACGCCAGATAAACTAACTTGGCCTTTTTAAATAAAAAAATTCCCTCACTGGAATACTTTCAGTCTTTTTGACTGTATGGATTACAGATGGAATGACTGTTATATGTGAGTACCGCTTTCTTTGACAGATTCTAGTATGGGTACATATATGTTTTCCCAACCCCAGCACATTAATTTGCTAATTCCAGATGTATGAAACACAGGCCTAACTGTATCTAGTATATTGAACGCCAGATAAACTAACTTGGCCTTTTTAAATAAAAAAATTCCCTCACTGGAATACTTTCAGTCTTTTTGACTGTATGGATTACAGATGGAATGACTGTTATATGTGAGTACCGCTTTCTTTGACAGATTCTAGTATGGGTACATATATGTTTTCCCAACCCCAGCACATTAATTTGCTAATTCCAGATGTATGAAACGCAGGCCTAACTGTATCTAGTATATTGAACGCCAGATAAACTAACTTGGCCTTTTTAAATAAAAAAAAATTCCCTCACTGGAATACTTTCAGTCTTTTGACTGTATGGATTACAGATGGAATGACTGTTATATGTGAGTACCGCTTTCTTTGACAGATTCTAGTATGGGTACATATATGTTTTCCCAACCCCAGCACATTAATTTGCTAATTCCAGATGTATGAAACGCAGGCCTAACTGTATCTAGTATATTGAACGCCAGATAAACTAACTTGGCCTTTTTTAAATAAAAAAAATTCCCTCACTGGAATACTTTCAGTCTTTTGACTGTATGGATTACAGATGGAATGACTGTTATATGTGAGTACCGCTTTCTTTGACAGATTCTAGTATGGGTACATATATGTTTTCCCAACCCCAGCACATTAATTTGCTAATTCCAGATGTATGAAAGCGCAGGCCTAACTGTATCTAGTATATTGAACGCCAGATAAACTAACTTGGCCTTTTTAAATAAAAAAAAATTCCCTCACTGGAATACTTTCAGTCTTTTGACTGTATGGATTACAGGTGGACTGGTATTAGTAGGGGTGACACAAGCACACCCAAGTCCCTGATGTAGGATTTCTATGGCACAGACCACTATTACAAGTGATTAATGGACGTTGGGAGAGATTGTGCTGCAGCACTAGTCCCAAGATGGCCGCCGCCTATCAGCCCAGTAACATGTGCCACAAAATGGTCTGCACAACCTTTAAAAAAATAGCCTTGGACTGTGCTGCTAAATCGCTATTGGTCTGAATCCCAGGTGTAGATGTCTGACTTGTTTGGAGCTTTGGAATGCACACTGTGGCAGCTTCTGCTGCAGCACTACAAGTCGCAAAATGGCGGCCGGCGGTCAGCCCAGGTACATGTGGATGGAAAAATCACTCTGGCCACTCTAAAAATAGCCAATCCCTATCAAAAAAGCAGCTCAGCTGCAGTTGTTCAGATGAATCACAGGTGAAGGAGAGAAATTTGCTTCCAGTTATTCAATTATCCCTGCCTATTCTCGCCCTAGCATCAGCTTCGTCTATCCCTGTTCTATTCACATCGGGAGTGAGCACGTCCCGACGTGCGCACAAGCTTATAAAGAGGCTGAGTCACATGCTGCACTCGGCCAATCACAGCCTTGCCAATAGTAGGCATGGCTGCGATGGCATCTTAGGGCAAGTAGTATGATGCATGTTGATTGGCTGCTTTGCAGCCTTTCAAAATGCGCCTAAATACATGCCGAACGACGAACCCGAACCCGAACTTTTTTGAAAATGTCCGGGTTCGGGTCCGGGTCCCGGACACCCCAAAATTCGGTACGAACCCGAACGATGCTCGAACTGTTCGCTCAACACTATTCAAGACAGCATATTCCTTCAATCCCCTCTTAGAACCTTATATTCATATTATATGGTTCTCCTTGCCCCTCTTTTGCCTATAAGTTCTTAAGTATTCCATATAAGCCTCTGGGGTATATTCTTCAGGCCTTGGTGGGGTATTGTTCATCTCACCTGTGAGCACTGGAGTGTAATAAGACGTCAAGCGCACCCTCTTTTCAGTGAAACTTTGACATGTGGAAAGAAGCGAGGGTACGCATTGTACACAGCAACATAAGCATATCATTATAGCAAATACCACTCCTAATACATATAGGATTTGACCAAAGTCAGGTATCCAGCTAAAAAGCTAATCCCACCATTCTTGATTAGCGTCTTGTTTTATGTGTTTTATCATTTCTTCTAATTGGCCCATCTTATCCTTTATCCCTTGGGAATGATCTGAAACAGCACATACATGAAAAAGCAGAGCACCCTATATCATGTTGTAATAGCAGATAATCAATGGTTGCCCTATTCTGCAGAATTGCCTTCTTATATGACTGTATATCTAGCAATGTGTCCTGCAAGATTGCGCTAGTGACATTTATTTGTTTTACCATAAAGCAAGCAAGCCTTGAGATTGTCTTGTGGTTATATGCAGCTAACCCTGGTACTCCTGCCATTGATATTGCCAGGCTTAAGTACTCTGTTTCTGAGAGAAGGTTCACATTTAGAGATGAGCGAACTTTAAAAAAAAGTTTGGCGTTCGGCGTTCGGGTTGTGGTAATCGCCGCATCCCGTTATGGATTCCACTACCGCGGACTATCGCGGCATATGGAATCCATAAGGGGCGGCTTCCACGAACCCGAACTGTTGAACAGCCGAAGGACCTGGGGTGACGTCACCGTCATGTGATCAGTGCAGGGGGCGTGGCTCAGCACGGGATCAAATCGTTTTTTTAAAGTTCGCTCATCTCTATTCAAATTATAATTACAATCTTCCAGTAACTGCACAGAAGATTCTCGTGTATAACGTGTTCGTGTTGCAGGAAGTAATGGTATCATTGCTAATGTTAACGTAGCTATCGTGCCGGGTCCATCTGTAATGTTTGCTGGTATGTACGTGTAACTAAAGTTTCCGCATGCTAACACCCATACTGTTGGAAGGGGGACAATAATATAATCTAAGGATGGCACTATCTTTGTGATATTACATTGCATATTTCTTCCTGATATCATCTTTTTGCAACTACTTACGTCCCGTTGGCAAATATCTGGTTTGGTCTTATTTTGTTGCTTTGCTTGTATGCAAGGAGCTAGTAACTTTTCATCACAAGTGAAATTCTAGCATACTTCTGCAGCTGTGACTAGACCTGTAATTATTCTGATCATATTACCTTGTAGATATCTATGTGTAGAGCAATTATAGCAGACATAATAAGGATTCACATGCCCATATCTAACATCATGTTCTTCTAAATCAGTTTCATTCCATTGGGAACGCAGGAGCCCTGTCCATATAGACACTGGAGTGGGCACTGCTACCAGGCAGGGTTCTAGAATATTGGATGCAGACAAGGTGGTTCGAAGACAGAAATCAGTTAGGTTCAGGGTCTTGGCCAGGTACAGCCACAGATTCTCCTTTGTCTTCCACAGATTGTCCTCCCCTCTGCATCCTGTTGTAAGGTACGTCTGTCTGTCCCATGATCGCAGAACAGTTATTAGGATGCATAAGGCTGCAATTGTCAGAACTGCACGTCTCAGCCATTTTAAGGAATTCTCCGACTGTGTCATCTCGTTGGGGGTCAAGGCTGTCTGCTTCCGTTAGTACCCCTTCTTGTCGTTCCTTCTCGATTGCCTTGTTCCTCTCCACGATGGTGGTGGGGGCGCTATAGGCAAATTCACCCGGTCTTTTCCGCTTTTTCAGTATCTTCACCAGCACAATATCACCAGACCTGAAAGGGTGCGTGGGCTCCTGTGGAAGAGAGGGAGATTTACAAGCAACTTTTTCCTCAGTTTTGCTAAGGATTCGGATAAGATTATTAACGTATTCCTCCCTAATCTGGTCAATGTCTCCTTTCTGTGAAGGCTGGGCCTAGGTCAGACTCAATTACCAAGGGGCAACCCCATCTAGGGATAATTTGTTGGGTGAGTATTTTTGCAGTTTTTTTTGCATCCTCTGCCCTGGTGGGGAACACTTCTGGCCATCTTGAGAACATATCTATTATTACCAATGCATATTCTAGTTTACCCTTTGTTTTAGGGATATGTGTGTAGTCTACCTGCAGATGGGTAAAAGGTGTAGTAGGGTAGTCCAGGCACTGATGTGGGATCTTAAGAGGGCTGTTTGGATTGTTTCTCGAACATGTAAGACATCTCCCTACTAGTGTTGAGCGAACAGTTCGAGCATCGTTCGGGTTCGTACCGAATTTTCGGGTGTCCGGGACCCGGACCCGAACCCGGACATTTTCAAAAAAGTTCGGGTTCGGGTTCGGTGTTCGTCGATTACTTCCCGCTTTCTGAAGGGCTGCACAGCAGCAAATCAGCTAGCGTTTTACTTCTTGCCCTAAGAGCCCATCACAGCCATGCCTACTAATGGCATGGCTGTGATTGGCCAAGTGCAGCATGTGACCCATCCTCTATTTAAGCTGGAGTCACGTAGCGCCGCACGTCACACTGCTCTGATTAGTGTAGGGAGAGGACTCAGCTTCTGTCAGGGCGAGATTAGGCAGGTTAAAGTCAGCAACAGCACCTAATGAACGGATCGATTTACAGCTGAGAATCATTGAACTTCTGCTAGTTACTTGCTCGCTGGTTTTTAGGCTGCACAGAGCGTTTTTCTGTCACTTATTTTCTGGGTTGATCGGCGGCCATTTTGTGACTTGTGGTGCGCCAGAAGAAGCTGCCACCAAGTCCATCAATCCATCAATACTAGTTTTTTTTTTTTTTGCTATATCCTACATCAGGGGCTTGGCTGTGCTAATTGTCACCCCTAGAAACTCAGGAAAGAAATTTCTATATTTTATTAAGGGGTTAAATACAATTGCCCAAATACCAATCCCCTAAATCTGGTGTTCCAGCTTTGGCTAGACAAGTATAATACTGTCTGCTGTCTGGCAAAGGATAGATTATTTTCTGGGGTTAAATTCAATTGCCAAAATAGCAATACCATAAATCAGTGGTTTCAGCTGTGGCTGGCAAAATAGAATAGTGTCCGAGGTAACGCTCACACGTACAGACGCACGTACACGATTCTTGAATAGTTGTATTATCGCGATAATAAAACTAACAGTGTAAAGTTGACTGTATTGCTCTAAGTTATATTCGCGTACGAATGTAACTTCTATTACAGCACACCAATACTAAAACTGACTAAGAGACAGCTTTAAGTTCTATTCGAACGCGATTGCAACTTTGGAACTTAAAGTGGTGTACGATTTTAAAAGTTGAGTACTAAAAAGTTGGAATCACAATGCGATTCTTATGTATTTGCTTAATCGCATTGCGATTACAACTTTGAGCTACCGATCACCATGGGAACGCCTCCTCCAGTAGAATGTACTGTCGGATGTGAGAATTAAGTTGAAATCGCAATGCGATTATTACATATCTGCTTAATCGCATTGCTGTTTCAACTGAGCATTGCTAAATAATTCCATCCATATTCGTTAACTTACTGACTCAGTACGGCAGTGCTGGTAGAAGGTCCAGGGTGGGCTGCGCTGCTGGTGTATGCCTCACCACGTAATCGGGCAGCACCAGCCCCACTCTGCTGCTCTTGAAACGGATCCTGCACTACCTGTGGTCTAGCGACACAGGGCCGGGTACGCATGGTGGTACCAGTGACTAGAGATGGCCCGAACTATCCGCCGGCGAACAGTTCACGGCGAACATAGCTTGTTCGCGTTCGCCTCCGGGCGAACATATGCGATGTTCGGTCCGTCCCCTATATATCATCATTGAGCAAACTTTGACCTTGTACCTCACTGTCAGCAGACACATTCCAGCGTATCAGCAGCATACCCTCCCTCCCAGACCCTCCCATCTCCTGAACAGCATCCATGCAGGACTTTGCATCAAAAAAAGGCATTTAATTTTTACACTTTAGTGTAATTTCAGTTGCTTGCCTGCTGCCAGTGTGTGTCAGGCCGACTTCCACTGACTGTAGTGTGCCCATTGCCAGTGCCCACCCCTGTCATCCCGTGTGGCACAGGACTTTGCATCAAAAAAAGGCATTACATTTTTACACTTTAGTGTAATTTCAGTTGCTTGCCTGCTGCTAGTGTGTGTCAGGCCTACTTCCACTGACTGTAGTGTGCCCACTGCCAGTGCCCACCCCTGTCATCCCGTGTGGCACAGGACTTTGCATCAAAAAAAGGCATTTAATTTTTACACTTTAGTGTAATTTCAGTTGCTTGCCTGCTGCTAGTGTGTGTCAGGCCGACTTCCACTGACTATAGTGTGCCCACTGCCAGTGCCCTCCCCTGTCATCCCGTGTGGCACAGGACTTTGCATCAAAAAAAGGCATTTAATTTTTACACTTTAGTGTAATTTCAGTTGCTTGCCTGCTGCCAGTGTGTGTCAGGCTGACTTCCACTGACTGTAGTGTGCCCACTGCCAGTGCCCACCCCTGTCATCCTGTGTGGCACAGGACTTTGCATCAAAAAAGGCATTTCATTTTTACACTTTAGTGTAATTTCAGTTGCTTGCCTGCTGCTAGTGTGTGTCAGGCCGACTTCCACTGACTGTAGTGTGCCCACTGCCAGTGCCAACCACTAATACCGGGTGGCACAGTAGCTTGCCGATAAATAAAGCATTTAATTTTTAGACAGTAGTCTAAATTCAGTTGCTTGCCTGCTGCCAGTGTGTGTCAGGCCCGCTTCCACTGACTGTAGTGTGCCCACTGCCAGTGCCAACCATTGATACCGGGTGGCACAGTAGCTTGCCGATAAATAAGGCATTTAATTTTTAGACAGTAGTCTAAATTCAGTTGCTTGCCTGCTGCCAGTGTGTGTCAGGCCCACTTCCACTGACTGTAGTGTGCCCACTGCCAGTGCTAACCACTGATACCGGGTGGCACAGTAGCTTGCCGATAAATAAGGCATTCCATTTTTACACAGTCTAATTTCAGTTGCTTGCCTGCTGCCAGTGTGTGTCAGGTCCAAAGACAGTGTGTGCCACTTCCAAAGACTGTAGTGTGCCCACTGCCAGTGCCAACCACTGATACCGGGTGGCACAGTAGCTTGCCGATAAATAAGGCATTTCATTTTTACACAGTATTCTAATTTCAGTTGCTTGCCTGCTGCCAGTGTGTGTCAGGCCCACTTCCACAGACTGTAGTGTGCCCACTGCCAGTGCCCACCCCTGTCATCCCGTGTGGCACAGGACTTTGCATCAAAAAAAGGCATTCAATTTTTACACTTTAGTGTAATTTCAGTTGCTTGCCTGCTGCTAGTGTGTGTCAGGCCGACTTCCACTGACTGTAGTGTGCCCACTGCCAGTGCCCACCACTGATACCGGGTGGCACAATAGCTTGCCGATAAATAAGGCATTTAATTTTTAGACAGTAGTCTAAATTCATTTGCTTGCCTGCTGCCAGTGTGTGTCAGGCCCACTTCCACTGACTGTAGTGTGCCCAATGCCAGTGCCCACCACTGATACCTGGTAGCACAGTACCTAGCATGCGTAGTACCACTTATCTAAAAAAAAATGACAGGCAGAGGCAGGCCACCCCGCAGGGGACGTCGTGGTCGTGGTGCTGTGATTTCCACTGTCCCTGGAATAATGCCCAGTGTTCAGAGGCCACGTACCCTGAACCCGAAAAATTCTGAGGACATAGTTGACTGGCTTAGACAGGACACCCAATCTTCAACAGCTTCCGCTAAGAACCTTGACGCACCATCCTCCTCCAGCTCAGCTTTGGTCACCTGCTCTCAACTTATCACGCACCCGCCCACGCCGCTTCACTTGATCCGTCAGAGGAGTTATTTACACATCAGTTGGATGCAATTAGTGATGCGCAACCATTATTGCCAGATGATGTAGATTATGGGATATGTCTCAGTCAGGCAGGATTACACACATGGACGTACAGTGTGATGATGATGATGTTGTACCCGCTGCTGCTTCCTTTGCTGGGGTATCAGATACAAGTGAAGCGGTTGATGATGACGATGTGTCCACGGATGCCACGTGGGTGCCTGCTCGAAGAGAAGAAGAGTGGTAAAGTTCAGAAGGGGAGACAGAGAGAAGGAGGAGATGAGTTGGAAGCAGGGGGAGGTCGTCGCAAGGAGTTAGTGGCACAGTCAGACAGCATGTATTGGCACCCGGGGTCAGCCAGAGAGCATGCCAGTCAACGCATGCTGTTGCTACCACCAGAATGCCGTCATTGCAAAGTTCAGCAGTGTGGCATTTTTTTTTGCGTGTCTGCCTCTGATAACAGCAATGCCATTTGCAACCTGTGCCAAAAGAAACTGAGTCGTGGAAAGTCCAACACCCACCTTGGTACAACTGCTTTGCGAAGGCACATGATCTCACATCACAAACGCCTATGGGATCAACACATGAGTACAAGCAGCACACAAACTCAAAGCCACCATGCTCATCCTGGTCCAGCATCTTCAGCCACGTCAACCACTGCTGTCCTCCCTGCCCCTCTCAACCACCCGCCACTCCATCTCTCACCTTCAGCAGTTCCTGCTCATCTGCCCACAGTCAGGTGTCTGTTAAGGACATGTTTGAACGTAAAAAGCCAATGTCACAGAATCACCCCCTTGCCCGGCGACTGACAGCTGGCTTGACGGAACTCTTAGCCCACCAGCTTTGACCATACCAGCTGGTAGAGTCTGAGGCCTTCAAAAAATTAGTCGCTATTGGGACACCACAGTGGAAGGTACCCGGACGAATTTTTTTTCAAAAAAGGCAATCCCAAACCTCTACCATGTCATTGAAAAGGAAGTTATGGCATCTCTGGCATACAGTGTTGGGGCAAGGGTCCATCTGACCACTGATACCTGGTCTGCAAAGCACGGTCAGGGCAGGTATATCACGTATACTGTGCATTGGGTCAACCTGCTGACGGCTGACAAGCATGGAATGCGTGGCTCCGCAGCGGAGTTGGTGACACCACCACGACTTGCAGGCAGACCTACTGCCACCTCCTCTACTCCTACTCCATCCTTTTCGATCTCCTCCTCGGCTGAGTCCTCTTCTGCTGCGGCGTCTGGCTGCACATCAACTGAATCCCCTCAGCTCCCCAGGGGTTATTCCACATCCCGGATACGACAGTCACGCTGTCTTGGGGTTGACTTGCCTGAAAGCAGAGAGCCACACAGGACCAGCACTCCTGTCCGCCCTGAACGCACAGGTGGATCAGTGGCTGACCCCGCACCAACTGGAGATCAGCAAAGTGGTGTGTGACAATGGAAGCAATCTGTTGGCGGCATTAAATTTGGGCAAGTTGTCACATGTGCCGTGCATGGCACATGTGTTGAATCTCATCGTACAACGCAGGCCATCGTACAACGCAGGACGTCCTCAAGCAGGCCAGGAAGGTGTGTGGCCATTTCAGGCGTTCCTACACGGCCATGGCGCACTTTTCCGATATTCAGCGAAGAAACAACATGCCAGTGAGGCGCTTGATATGCGACAGCCCGACACGTTGGAATTCAACACTCCTAATGTTCGACCGCCTGCTCCAACAAGAAAAAGCCGTCAACGAGTATTTGTATGACCGGGGTGCTAGGACAGCCTCTGCGGAGCTGGGAATCTTTTTGCCACGTTACTGGACACTCATGTGCAATGCCTGTAGGCTCATTCGTCCTTTTGAGGAGGAGACAAACCTAGTCAGTCGCACCGAAGGCACCATCAGCGACCTCATCCCATTTGTTTTCTTCCTGGAGCGTGCCCTTCGAAGAGTTCTGGATCAGGCTGTAGATGAGCGTGAAGAGGAAGAGCTGTGGTCACCATCACCACCAGAAACAGCCTTGTCATCATCGCTTGGCGGACCTGCAGCAACGCTGGAAGAGGAGTATGAGGAAGAAGAGTCAGAGGAGGAATGTGGCGGCTTTGAGGAGGAGGAAGACCAACCACAGCAGGCACCCCAGGGTGCTCGTTGTTGTCACCTATCTGGGACCCATGGTGTTGTATGTGGCTGGGGAGAAGAACAGACCGTCAATGACATCAGTGAGGACGAGGAACGGGAAATGAGTAGCTCTGCATCCAACCTTGTTCAAATGGGGTCTTTTATGCTGTCATGTCTGTTGAGGGACCCACGTATAAAAAGGATAAAGGAGAACGATCTGTACTGGGTGGCCACGCTACTAGATCCCCGGTATAAGCAGAAAGTGGCAGAAATGTTACCAAATTACCGAAAGTCGGAAAGGATGCCGCAATTCAAAACCAAACTAAAAAATATGCTTTACACAGCTTATAAGGGGGATGTCACAGCACAACGGGAATCTAACAGGGGAAGAGGTGAGTGTAATCCTCCTCCTACCACGGCGGCAAGGACTGGACGATTTACAGATGTGTTGTTGATGGAGGACATGCGGAGCTTTTTCAGTCCTACTCATCGCCACAGCCCTTCGGGATCCAGCCTTAGAGAACGACTCGACCGACAGGTAGCAGACTACCTCGCCTTAACAGCAGATATCGACACTCTGAGGAGCAATGAACCCCTTCACTACTGGTTGTGCAGGCTTGACCTGTGGCCTGAGCTATCCCAGTTCGCAATAGAACTTCTGGCCTGCCCTGCTTCAAGTGTCCTCTCAGAAAGGACCTTCAGTGCAGCAGGAGGCATTGTCACTGACAAGAGAAGTCGTCTCAGTCAAAAAAGTGTTGATTACCTCACCTTCATAAAGATGAATGAGGCATGGATCCCGAAGGGACTGACAGTGGGGGATACGTTTGACTAACAAAAGGCCTGATTACATGCCTTGGCCTCAAAATGGTCCCCACGCTGCTGTATTTAATGTCTGCATACCGGATGACTTTCGTGAATTCTCCACCACCAACTAGGGTTCAAGCCGCAATGTTTTAGTCACTTTTCTGCATGGAAAACATCAATTTTTCCGGCCGCTGCTACAATAGCGGCTGCAACAATGCCATTATTTTTTCTGTCCTATGGTGCAGCACTGTGGCTGCAAAAACAAACCAAAAAAAAAGGCACATACAAGTGTCAATTCCCCTTCATGATCGTTACCTTGTTGTGGTGAAGGGGCTTGCGTATCACAATGAAGCAATCATCACCTCTATGAGTGTGGTGGCAATGTTGCCACACCCCACATGATAAGGCTGTTGCTTCATTATGGTCAGACCAAAAGCGATCGGACGGCTGGATAATATTTAATAGAAAAAACATTAATTTACCTTTTTTTTTATATGTTGTATGGGTTTTTAATACATAAAATAAAAAATCATAATAAAGTCTCTTAATAGTTTATTAGAAATGATGCAGACAATTAAAAAAATCCCCATCAATTCCAATACAAAGCAAGTACAGAGCTCAGAACTAAATTATTTCATGATGTCGTAATGGTTCGCTAATTCGACAATGGTTAATCAATTCGACCGGATAGGGTACGTAACAGGGATTAAACTGATAGGAATAGTACTAGTTAAGACACCACTCATAGGAGGACTGACCAAGCTGCTTTTTCCATCTCCCGGTTCCTCAAATCAATTCAGTTTGGAGTATGAGAGTGGTCTGTCACTGTGAAGGCAGTCGAAGGTACCCGGCCTAAATTTTTTTTCAAAAAAGGCAATCCCTGATATGGGACGTAACAGGGATTAAACTGATGAGAATAGTACTACAGAAAATACCACTCATATCGGGTGTGACAGTAAATTGCACGGCGCAGACGCAGTCACCGTGGATTAAAAGAGAGTGGAGGGAGCCAGCGTTTTTTTAACCATCTCCCCGTTCGAAAAATCTATTCAATAAATGGCCCCCAGATTGGGGAGTCGGGGACGTTAGAGGGATTAAACTGATGAGAATAGTACTACAGAAAATACCCCTCATATCGGGTGTGACAGTAAATTGCACGGCGCAGACGCAGTCACCGTGGATTAAAACAGAGTGGAGGGAGCCAGCGTTTTTTTAACCATCTCCCCGTTCGAAAAATCTATTCAATAAATGGCCCCCAGATTGGGGACGTTAGAGGGATTAAACTGATGAGAATAGTACTACAGAAAATACCACTCATATCGGGTGTGACAGTAAATTGCACGGCGCAGACGCAGTCACCGTGGATTAAAACAGAGTGGAGGGAGCCAGCGTTTTTTTAACCATCTCCCCGTTCGAAAAATCTATTCAATAAATGGCCCCCAGATTGGGGAGTCAGGGACGTTAGAGGGATTAAACTGATTAGAATAGTACTACAGAAAATACCACTCATATCGGGTGTGACAGTAAATTGCACGACGCAGACGCAGTCACCATGGTTTAAAAAAGAGTGGAGGGAGCCAGCGTTTTTTTAACCATCTCCCCGTTCGAAAAATCTATTCAATAAATGGCCCCCAGATTGGGGACGTTAGATGGATTAAACTGATGAGAATAGTACTACAGAAAATACCACTCATATCGGGTGTGACAGTAAATTGCACGGCGCAGACGCAGTCACCGTGGATTAAAACAGAGTGGAGGGAGCCAGCGTTTTTTTAACCATCTCCCCGTTCGAAAAATCTATTCAATAAATGGCCCCCAGATTGGGGACGTTAGAGGGATTAAACTGATTAGAATAGTACTACAGAAAATACCACTCATATCGGGTGTGACAGTAAATTGCACGGCGCAGATACAGTGACCGTGGATAAAAACAAAGGGGAGGGAGCCAGTGTTTTTTTTAACCATCTCACCGTTCGAAAAATCTATTCAATTCACCTTTTGGGGACCCTTAGTGTTGTACGTGGCTGGGTGGAGGAAGAAACCTTCAATGACATCACCGGGACGTGGCTAGCTTGGTATCCAACCTTGTGCAAATGGGGAGTTTGCGGTTGTGCAAATGAACTGTTTGCGGTGCATTTCAAAGGGGAGTTTGGTCTGTCAATGTCTGTAAAGTGGGCGTAACCCTTACACTACCTGATCGATACAACATCATACCTGATCGTATACACACACTGGATGTTTTAAAGCATGTTATTCCAAACAATTTAGGAATGTTAGTTGATTTATGCCCTTTATGGATTAAAACCCGACTCTGCATCCACTACGTAATTTTCCATGGGAGTTTTGCCATAGATCCCCCTCCGGCATGCCACAGTCCATGTGTTAGACCCCTTGAAACAACTTTCCCATCACTATTGTGGCCAGAATGAGTCCCTGTGGGTTTTAAAATTCGCCTGCCAATTGAAGTCTATGGCGGTTCGCCCGGTTCGCCCGTTCGCGAACACTTTCGGAAGTTTGCGTTCGCTGTTCGCAAACGGAAAATATTATGTTCGCGACATCACTCTCCTTATCCCTTATTTGACATTTGGACGACTAAATTTAGGGGGTATTCCCTGAGACTACCCAAGAAAAAGAGCAAGCCTGTCTTACAAATGGGAGGCTAGCGAAGTACAGAAGCCGCTGCGATTTATAAAAGAGATCAAAATTGATTTTTTTATCGCCGCAGCGCTTGTGAACTGAAGTGATTGTGCAGTGATTATAAAAAAAAAAAAAATTTTGTCACTGCGGCAGGGCGGGCGTGGGTGAACGCACGTGTGGGCGACCGATTAGGCCTAATCGGGCAAACACTGCGTTTTGGGTGGGGGCCGAACTAAGGTGACACTAATACTATTATAGATCTGACTGTGATCAGTTCTCATCACTTACAGATACTATAAAAGTACAAATGCTGATTAGCGCTACTCTAATCAGCAAATCAGTGACTGCGGTGCGGTGGGCTGGGCGCTAACGCTAACTACCTACCAAAGGGGTCTAAACTAAATCTAAACCTAACAGTCAATACTAGTGAAAAAAAAAGTGACAGTTTACCCTGATCACTTTTTTCCCTTTCACTAGATGATTGACAGGTGACTGAGAGGGGTGATCAAGGGGTTAATTGGGTTGATGGGGGGGTGATCAGGGCCTGAAGTGTGGTGCTTGGTGTACTCACTGTAGAGATGTGCTCTCTCCTGTGTCCAATCGACGAAAAGGACCCAGGAGAGGGCACAGAAGCCATTTAATGCATTATATTTAAGCTATCCATGAATCGTTTCCAGAATTCAGTGACAGTCTCGGCAGATTTTTGTTTACATGCCACTGCTACAGGGAGTGAGGACTTCTGTTTGAACACTTCACTCATGTGTTCCTGTACCTGTGTCCATATCTCTTTTATGCCATCGGGTGTGTTACAGATGTAATTATCTGCCTCTGAGTTTGGTTGGATTTCTGAGATGGTTTTCACCTTTTTCTAATCCCATTCTGTGTGTGTACCTATAATTCCAGTACCAGCCTTCATTGTCTCAGTCCACCCTGCTAAATTGCCTACCTATGGGTTTACTAAATAGTAGTTGGTAGGACTAACTCTTGACACATAAATTTTACATGTTTCACCTGGTTTAGGTTTGGGGTAATCAGTCTTGGATCCCCGCCTTCCCAATGTTGTAATCAGAGAATATTTGGAACAATATCTGCCCTGGGCTGTCTGTGCTGAATATGAGGAATTTTCCTCTGAATCCCTAACGACTAGCGCTGTTTTGAATCGCCACTTGCGTTCGGTATTTCTGGGTTATAATGGATTTCTCCTCGCCAGAGTACCGGGGCGTCTAACAATTCTCACAACGCATACAAGTTTACTCAACACAATTTCACAGAGTATTAATAACAATGAAGAGCGACTGTGCACTTACCACCCAGTCTGCAGTTCATACAAACAGATAATCTTATACTTCCACAAGATCTTATTACATCTATGTATATTTGACATGTAAGAGTTAATCCAAGCTTTGACTTCCCTGTTCCCTGAACAGCGGTATTTTGGAGTGCACTCCCCTCTTTGTCTTTGTATCTATGCACAACTCCCTGAGTTGTGTTACGTGTGTCCCTGACAGAGCTTCTGTAGCTCTCTAGTCTAAAATAAGGTTCATCCGTACTTACTATTGCAGATCGAGACGTGGCTGGTGCCCTCGGATCGGGCAGGGGACAAAAAATCGATGTCACTTCTCACCAGACCCGAGGACGACCTCTCGATCCCGGACGAGCCCCCAAATTAATAGGATGATAATAAAAGATGACTAGATGCATCAGCTTGGATTAAGTCTTTTCTGGCGCCAGGAGAGTGAATGATCATATCAGACACGACACATATGATGATCAAAATCACTCAGTTTATTGATAATAAGGTTCAAGCTTATATAGGACATTATACGCCCTTTCATTATTCAATCATCTTTTTCCAAACAATATAGCCTCCAATCATAATGAGACACATACCATCATACAACATACTTCCCCCAGTTACATCCTGGCCTTCATGCTCCACGTACTAGCTGACACGGACAAGATAAGGAATTCCGGTTAGATACTCGGCTGCCCAAATTATTTGGTTATGACAGAATGTTCTTACACAAAGTTCAAGACAGCATATTCCTTCAGTACGGATTTGTAAAAAAGGGCCTGGTCACTAGGGGGGTATAAACCTGTGGTCTTCAAGTGGTTAATATGGCAGATCATATGGGTGGGGCATTGTGATGTCACATGTGGGGGGGGGCGGCAAACTTTTCTTTTGCCTAGGGCGGCAAAAATCCTTGCACCGGCCCTGACTGAAATGGTTTGGGAACAGCATGGGGAGGATGTCTGCATGCATCTTAGACTCCCAGGTCGCTGCTGGGAACGAAGTTGTCTGAGTAGTACGCCAATTTTACAGACTGAAATTATTATACACAAAACCGAAGATACAATTGATTTTAGAGGAAATATTGTTAGGAAACATTCTTTCCTGTACATTTACTTGTATATAAAGTTCAAGTGCTGCCAAAAATTACAAGGAAGAGGCACTCCTACACAAACTGTATATTAAATAAAGGAGGGCCTCATTCACATTGTGGTACAATTGTTCAGGTAGTGGGATTCCTAAACCCATAAAGCCTATGCATTTAGTGAAAGGGCTGCCAAAAATTATAAAAAGAAAAGTGTGTCCAGCTCACCTGCTGTATAATGTCCCCTCTGGGATCCCTCATGCACGGACCATGCGGCAAGCGACCGTAAACTGAGGAAATGAAAATTCTGGAGGTCCAGCAAAATATTCAGCTGTATCTTCTTTATTGTGGTGAAGGTATTTACAGCTTGGAGCGCATATGTTCACAACAGATTCACACCGTCAACGTGTTTCGAACAGAGTTCTTATTCATGACTGCCAAAAATTACAAGGAACTGGCACTCCAATACACCCTTTATTATACATAAAGGAGGGCATCATACACACCGTTGAAAAATTATGATTGATGGCCTGCTGGTGACCCTCAAAAACATTAGGAGCAAGGACGTGCTGGTGAACCTCTAAAACATTAGGGGCGAGGGCCTACTGCTGATATGACCATCTAAAACATTAGGGGTGATGGTCTGCTGCTGAGCTGACCCTTTAAAACATTAGGGGCGAGTACCTGCTACTGATCTGACCATCTAAAACATTAGGGATAAGGGCCTGCTGCTGATCTGACCATCTAAAACATTAGTGGCAAGGGCCTGCTGCTGATCTGACCATGGAAAAAATTATGGGCGAGTGCCTGCTGCTGAGCTGACCATCTAAAACATTAGAGATGAGGGTCTGCTGCCGAGCTGACTCTCTAAAACATTAGGGGCTGAGTGCTTGCTGCTTATCTGACTATGGAAAAAATTATGGGCGAGGGTCTGCTGCTTAGCTGACCATCGAAAAAATTATGTTTGAGGGTTTGCTGCTGATCTGACCATCTAAAACATTATGGGTGAGTGCCTGCTGCTGAGCTGACCATCTAAAATATTAGGGGTGAGGGTCTGCTGCTGAGCTAACCTTCTAAAACATTAAGGGTGAGTACCTGCTGCTGATTTGACCATCTAAAACATTGGGGGCGATGGCCTGCTGCTGATCTGACCATCTAAAACATTAGGGGAGAGGGCCTGCTGCTGATCTGACCATCTAAAACATTATGGGTGAGGGCCTTCTGCTGATCATCTAAAACATTAGAGGTGAGGGTCTGCTGCCGAGCTGACTCTCTAAAACATTAAGCGCGAGTGCCTGCTGCTTATCTGACCATGGAAACAAATTATGGGTGAGGGCCTGCTGCTGAGCTGTCCATCTAAAACTTTAGGGGTGAGGGTCTGCTGCTGAGATGACCCTCTAAAACATTAGGGGCGAGGGCCTGCTGCTGATCTGACCATGGTAAAAATTATGGGCGAGTGCCTGCTGCTGAGCTGACAAGCTAAAACATTAGGAGCGAGTGTCTGCTGCTTATCTGACCATGGAAAAAATTATGGGCGAGGGTCTGCTGCTGAGGTGACCATCGAAAAAAAATATGGTTGAGGGCCTGCTGCTGAGCTGACCCTCTAAAACATTAGGGGCGAGTACCTGCTGCTGATCTGCCCATCTAAAACATTAGGGGCGAGGATCTGCTGCTGATCTGACCATGTAAAACATTAGGGGCGAGGGCCTGCTGCTGATCTGACCATGGAAAAAATTATGGGTGAGTGCCTGCTGCTGAGCTGACTATCTAAAACATTAGGGGTGAGGGTCTGACGCCGAGCTGACTCTCTAAAATATTAGGAGCGAGTGCCTGCTGCTTATCTGACCATGGAAATAATGGGCGAGGATCTGCTGCTGAGGTGACCATCGAAAAAATTATGTTTGAGGGTCTGCTGCTTAGCTGACACTCTAAAACATTAGGGGTGAGTGCCTGCTGCTGATCTGACCAGCTAAAACATTATGGGTGAGTGCCTGCTGCTGAGCTGACCATCTAAAACATTAGTGGTGAGGGCCTGCTGCAGAGCTAACCATATAAAACATTAGGGGCCAGGGCTTGCTGCTGATCTGACCATGGAAAAAATTATGGGAGAGTGCCTGCTGCTGAGCTGCCCATCTAACACTATTTAGTGCAGGTTACGCTAAAAATATATATTGCTGCCAGACACAACAATAGTTCTTAAACGTACTTTTGGGTCTCTAACACCAACCCTGTCTAACAAAAAAATAAAATTCAATTGCCTACACTATCTGTCCCTTCTACAGCACAGCTCTCCCTGACTAAGACTGAGCCGAACCACGTGTCATCGGGTGCTTTATAGCACCTGATGACCCGTTCCGGCCAGCCAATCACTGTAATGCCAGTAACAAACATGGATACGGCATTACAGTGAGTGGCAGTACTTACCTGCACGTTTATTGGCTGCGTAGCAGACATCAAACGTGCAGGGAGGAAACTCGAGTATCGAGCTCGAGCACACACGGTATTCGGCCAAACACCGAGATGTGCCGAGCATCGCGATGCTAGAGCCGAACTGGTATTCGGCCGAGCATGTTCGCTCAACACTAGTTGCCACCCTCCCATTCTGTGACTGGGCCACTGTGTTGACTCCTTATGCAGTTGCCACCCTCCCCACTTTGTGACTGGACCACTATGTTGACTCCTTATGTGGTTTCCACCCTCCCCACTCGGTGACAGGGCCACTAATGTCCCTGTTTGGCCTTGTTGACATCACCATTTATTTTACCCTTCTTCTGATCTGTTAGAACAACGGAAAAATAAAAAACTGTCTTTGGAGCATCCATAAGGCCTCTATCACACAGTCAGTATTTTGCATCAGGATTTGCTCATGATTTGGACGCCAAAAGCCATTACCACTTTGCAAATCACTGGTTAGACCAGACATGGAGTAGTGTGTACAGTTCTGGTCTCCTGTGAACAAGGCAGACATAGCAGAGCTGGAGAGGGTTCAGAGGAAGGCAACTAAAGTAATAACTGGAATGAGGGAACTACAATAGCCTGAAAGATTATCAAAATTAGGGTTATTCACTTTAGAAAAAGACGACTGAGGAGAGATTTAATTACTATGTATAAATATATCAGGGGTCAGTACAGAGATCTCTCCCATCATCTATTTATCCCCAGGACTATGACTGCGACAAGGGGACATCCTCTGCGTCTGGAGGTAAGAAGGTTTGTACACAAACATAGAAGAGGATTCTTTACGGTAAGAGCAGTGAGACTATGGAACTCTCTGCCTGAGGAGGTGGTGATGGTGAGTTCACTAAAAGAGTTCAAGAGGGGACTGGATGTATTTTTGGAGTGTAATAATATTACAGGCCATAGCTACTAGAGATGAGTCGTTGATTTATCTGATTGCCTGATTGGAGTCGAGAAGGAATTTTTTTTCCCCCTCAAGTGGGGAAAATTGACTTCTACCTCACAGGTTTTTTTTTTTTGCCTTCCTCTGGATCAACTTGCAGGATAACAGGCCAAACTGGATGGACAAATGTCTTTTTTTGGCCTTATATACTATGTTACTATGTTACATGCAAATATTACAATCACGTGTCATCTCTGCTTTGGATCTATCCATTTATTTTTGGGTCTTAGCAATACTGATCCATTACTGACAAAATGCTGACAGTGTGAAGGTGGATGCTCAAAGGACCATATCCTCTCTTGTGATGGATTAGAAGCGAAAAAATAAACAGTGTCGTCAATACAAACTTACTGCTGACACCCTCTCCACTCTGTCAGGTTGAACACTACTTGTATAAATGTGTAAGAGAACAGGTTCTGTAGAAATCTATATAGAATGAGCTGACGGTGTAAAAGGAGTGCGCTCATTCACTCTATAGTACAGTCGTGGGCCAATGCACGGTTAAATCTGTCACACTGTACCTGATGCTAATATTGACCTGTAAGGCTGAGTTCACATTTGAGTTATTTTAGTTTAACTGACCAAATAAGTGAAGTGTGAACTGATTCTAAGAGTGACACCTGTCAACTGCCTGTCATACTGAGGCACAGTAACTGTTTCACAACCACAGTGGACTAGGTATGCATGTTTCTGCAATGCACAGTGTTGTACACCAATATTCACTTCATCACAAATGATTTCAGATTGAATCAAATTTATGAGGAACACTCGGTGAAGCGTCCGAATCAAATTTTTGAAAACTTTCCTTATCTCTAGTTCTAAAGTATTGAGTTCCTAAATTGATTTTAGTTCCAATCTCTTAATCTCTCTGTTCAGGAATACTGTCAGTAATATGAAATCTTAATTGGGCAATGTTAAGTTTCAGTCTCATAAAATGGCACTGGTATGGGACGTTTGACCATATGTTTACGGATGGTCTATCGGTGTTGGGTAAATCTGTTACTGAACTCTTGCATTGTCTCGTCCACATATAGTAGACCATATGCACACTGTAGTAAGTATATCACAGAAACTAGATCTGCATGGACGTACTGTAAAACATCAGGGGGTGACTAAAGTTCCTCAATGTTTGAGAAGGACTGTGACAGAATGTTCCAATTATATCTCAGAATGTCTGCAATACTGTGTGTATAGCAACTAGTATGAAGACAGGCACTCTTCATCTGGCACCAAACTAAGACAAAGTAGTTAAAAAATGCCTGTTTTAATACATATAATAAAATAACATAATAAAATATCATAAATGAACACAACATAAACCCCCCCAAAAAAGAATAAGTAAGAAACGAAATATATATTGACCAGCTAAAAATATTACAGTTGCGATGCACTGCGGAGATCAGGCCGATAGAGGAAAACTGGGCACAAACAAGAGCGGTGCCGGCTGTGAAGACGACGCCAAAGTTAATAACAGTTAGTGTACTGATGCCATGTGGGACGCAACAAGAGGCATATTAAAGCACCTAGCTGCCACCCTACATTTCAGTATATAATTTGGTGAATACGCTATAAAAGGACGAACTGGACATAAGAGGATTCATTTAAACAAATTTATCGCAACCCAGCAGAGATTATTCACCATAGTGTGAATACTGGAATATGTCCAGCTGAGTCAAGAGGAGATCATACAGACTCAGGTGACTATATTATGGCAACATATTACTGCTGACATTACCAATTATCACGATTTCCTCCTAACAGGTGGACACTTCTGGTCTCAATTAAGACCAACTATATACTTTTTATCATCTCTCACCAAAGAGAGACTGGATATCAAAGAGGCATAACAATATTTTATGATGTGCACTTTTCAGATACATTGTTGCATCGGTAATGGTAACTGACTATATGAACTCCAACTTCTACTAACGTATGTTGCACACACAGCTACCAGCATCGCAACTGTAATAGTTTTTTCTGTTCAATATATATTTCACTTCTTACTTATTCCTTTTTATGGGGATTTATGTTGCGTTGATTTATGATATTTTATTATGTTATTTTATTATATGTATTAAAACAGGCATTTTTTTTTACTACTTTTTCTCTATTTGGTGCCAGGTGAAAAGTGCCTGTCTTCATACTAGTTGATAAATGTATTTTTGACAGGGTGAGTCAGACAGACACCTTTTCCATGCTAACAGACAGGTGAGCCACTATATCATTCTAATCCCATATTTGTGTGTATAGTAGTCAATAGCTGCTCACATTACTGTTGTCTTACTCTGTGTTGATGTCTGTGTATGAGAGCCCCAGGATATCAGCGCTGTAAACATCCTTTTTCCCATGCTTGTCACTCTGTCATCTACCAATGACTCATCAGTGACTAAGCTCATCACCCAACTGACTGTAGGGGACAGATTCCACCATGCTTTTCAGATGGACAAAATTTAGATTACTGTTCCAATCTGTGGACTTAATGAACAAATCAGTATATAGGCAGCCACCATGGACATAGACCACATCTACATCATGGAGGGACCATATGGTAGAGAGTAGCAAAAGAAAGTCAGAAAGTGAGTGAAAGTCAAGATGTTTAAGGTTCCTGTCTGTGTGCCAGTTTGTTGATTGAATGGCAGCTGAAGAGAAAAGGGAAGAAAATGTAAGTAGATGGATAGGGGGTGAGATGGGATAGAGAGAATAAATAGGGAAGACAAGCTGCTAAACATAAGATTCAGTGTGTAACCAACTTTGTAGGTGGTAGTCACTCTGACAGGCCAAAGGAGGATATTAGAGATGAGCGAATTTCTAAAAAAATCGATTCTGCATGTTCGCCCAATTTTCCAAAAAGATTTGATTCGATCCAAATTTATTTGTGGCGAATCACGTTAAAAACAACTATTTACTGGCTGCAGAGAGTGTGTACAGTGGTGTAGAACACTGTGTCTTGCAATAACACGCAGAGTGGAACATGATGGGACCATAGAGGACTTACAGCTGCTACACAGACAGGATCCGTTGTGCATCTCATGTTTCCTTCCTTCTGACAGAGCAGGTGGGTGGAAATCCTGGATGATCTACACCTGATTCATCTTGACAAAGATCAGTCTCTCCACATTTTGGGTGGACAAGCGATTTTCCTTGGGGTAATTATGGCCCCCGCCGCACTAAACACCTGCTCTGATGCCACACTACTGGCCGTGAAGGAACACTTTTCCAGGGTAAACTTGCCAGTTGCGGCCACAAATCCAGTTTGGCTGCCCAGTAGTCCAGCGAATCTTCAATGTGTGGTGACAGGGTTCTGTGCTCATGTTGCTGATGGAGCTGATACTGCCTCTACCACCTCCCCCCCCCGCCCCCACCGGCCACAGCAGCCATGGCAGTGAAACAAGAGCCCAGAGGGCCCCCCCCCCCCGAAAGACCTGCAAGAGGATGAACAATGGCACAGATAGGCAGCGGCCAACTGACTACATAGAATGTCTCTATAGTAGTTCAGTTTGTCCTCCCTCCCAGCAGGTGTAAAAAAAGGCCCCCATTTTGGACTGGTAGCGAGGGTGCAACAGGGTGGAGAGCCAGAAGTCATTCCTCTGTTGAATGGTGACAATTCGGCTGTCACTACCCAAGAAAGTGAGCATGCAGTGGGCCATTTGCGCAAGTGACTCGGAGGGACTCTCTGCCTCCATCTCCACTGCATACTGCCACGGTGTGCCTGGGTCATCTGCCTTGTCTTCCTAATCTCTCTTTTGCTCCTCCGGCTGCTCCTGCTCTTCCTCTCCTGTCACCTGTGTAGAAAAAACACCCATTTCGCTGCACATTGCTTGTGCTCCAATGTCCTACTCCTCCTCCAATTCAGCCCCCACAGGGCTCATGTGGCCGTGAAATGTAGGTGCCAAGTCTCCAGTCTTCTGACCAGCCAGATGTACCAGCATCTATTCCAGGATATGAAGCAGTGGAATAATGTTGTTCATCCCGTAGTCCTGGCGACTGACAAATAATGTGGCATCCTTAAAGGGCCTGAGCAAACGGCAGGTGTCACGCATGAGCTGCCATTGGCTGACATCGAAGTTAAACAGGATCATCAATTAATCATTTATGACCTTTCTCTGTTCATATAGTCGGTCCAACATATGGAGTGTGGAATTCCAACGGGTGGAAACGTTCCATATCAGCTTATGTTGGGGGAACCCTTTTTGTCACTGTAGCTCAAGGAGGATGTGCTTGGCGGTCTACGAGCAGCTAAAGTGCATGCAAAGTTTCCTGGCCATTTTTAGGTTGTCTTGCAGATGGGTGGAAAACTTCAGGAACCGCTTGACAACCAGATTAAAAACGTGTGCCATGCAGGGTGCATGGCTCGGCCCTCCTTGACGCAGCACCGACACCATGTTCTTCCCGTTGTTGGTCACCATGGTTCCGATTTTGAGTTGTCATAGAGAAAGCCAGGATTGGATTTCTTGATGAAGGACAATGAGCAGTTCCTCCCCTGTGTGACTCCGTTCGCTCAGGCAAACAAGGTGTAGAACGGCGTGACACCGCAATGCCCTGCAAATATGGTATGCTGGAGGAGCACTGTGAATTGTCCCTGCAGTGGAGGCTGAGGACACGGTGGGGAGGCAGAGGTGGACATTGTCACAGGACCAACGGCGTGAGAACATGGGGGCAGAAGTTGCGTCACCTGGCCAAGTTGCTGTTTGTCTGTGCAGGAACCATATTTACCCAGTGGTCCGTAAAGGACTTATTTTGTCCTTGACCGTAGTTACAGCTCCACACGTCGGCACTGCCGCCCACCTTCTGTTCTACATATTTGTGCAGGGCTAGTACTGCCTCTTTGGCAAAGAAATGACTGCTTGGGACTCTCCACCTCGGCTCGGCACAAGCCATCAGTTCTCTGAACTGTCCACCACTTGGAAAGGGAGGGACTGCAGCACCAGCAAGTTGTACAGGAGCACATTTAGGTAGATGATGGGAAGGACAGACAGCTTCCTTCGGCTGATGTGGTGGAGACTTGACTGCCTGAAATCGGGTGTGTGCCACTTGGTGATGCAGCGGTTGCTGCGCAGGTTGGACCACCACATTAGAGCCAAGGTTCTCCCTGGCCACTTTATGGTGACGCTGCATATGTTGATGCAGGGCCGTGATGCCAACATTGGCACCCTGGCCACACTTCAACTTCTGCCCACAGATTTGGCAAATGGCGATGTTCACCTCCTCCAGCGGCTTAACAAAAAACTGCCACGACGCCGAATAGGTGATTTTACCCCCAACACTGACTGACTACTACCGCCGCTGCTCTGTGAACCCCCGCACCACTACTTTCCAGGCAGGTAGGCTCCTGTGAAGCAGGTGGTCTACCTCGGGCATGCTTGATTCCCAACCTCCCACTGCCACCACCCTGTTGGCTCCGGCACTGCCTCACGTGCAAGCTGCCACCCTCTTCTCTTGATGATGATGAAGCCTCTTCGTCACCCAACTCCCAATTGCGATTGGCTACATCATCATTGAGTACTATCTGCATGTCACTGATGTCCTCCGCAACGGTCTCTGAGCCAGGAGCCTAACCACTTGCAACACCAGCTCCCATGCCACTCTCCTCATCACTACTTGCCCGCCTACCGAGGAAGCGGCGGATGTCTCCTCCAGATCTTGCCTGGGCAGGAGCTGCTGACCGTCTTCTAGTAGCTCATCCTCGCTGTATAGTGGAGCTGAGCCCACAGCATATAATACTTCTCTATCTGAGGGAACAGAAAAGGACAGAGGCAGGTTGAGGACAGGTGAGGGCACAGGGCCTGCCCCCTAGGAGCTCAGGCCTCTGGAAGTGACCCCTGCTGCCACGTGCCCTTACTCTGCTGTGATCTGTGCCTGTGCCAGAAACATTTAAGCATCTGCCCCTCCCCTGTGCAGTGCCTATCACTTCTCTGTGTGACAGACTGTTAGATCAAATAAGTAAATAAAAAGGAAATTAATACACTTCATCACACAACGGCAAATAAGTAATTTTTTTTTTGCCACTAATACACGCCTAAAAGGGCTGCCATTTTCTTACTTCACCACACAGCAGCTAATAAGCCCTTTTTTTCCACTAATACATGCCAAAAAAGGCTTTATAACATATAACTGCACCACTAAATGGCAAATACTACTTTTTTTGCCACTAATACTCATCAAAAAGAGCTCTAATTTTTTCACTTCACCACACAACGGCAAATAATACTTTTTTTGCCACTAATACACACCAAAAAAGCTTTAGAACATATGACTGCACCGCTAAACGGCAAATAATACTTTTTTTTGCCACTAATACACGCCAAAAAAGGCTTTAGAGCATATAACTGCACCGCAAAATGGCAAATAATACTTTTTTTTGCCACTAATACATGACAAAAAAGGCTTTAGAACATATAACTGCATTATACAAGGGTTAATAAGACATAGACATATTTCCTAGTAATACACCCTGTTATTGACTGTATCACACACTACTTGCACCCCAATAAAAAGAACGGTTTGCTGGAATTACAGTGATATCATCTATTGCAAACCTGAAAGCAGCAGTATAATGGCAATTTGGATCCTCAGGTGTAATAGGATTGTTCCTATTACCCAGGCTGTAAACTCCCCTATTGAACCTTCAATACTGTGGAATAATTCCTCCCTGTCCTTTCCCTACACTTCTAATGCTCTTTCCCTGAACTTCTATTCAGAAAAAAAAAGTTTTTAAGTCTTTCCTAGCACTTTCCCTAGCGCCTGCTGATGTCTCCCTCTGCACTAAGTACACTGGAAAATGTCTGAATCCAAGATGGCTGAGGCTATTTATAGAGCTGTGACATCACAGGGCTGGCTGGCTGCTGATTAGCTGCATGCCTGGCATTGTGGGTGATCCCTCATTTCCAGAGTTCTTTGCTCCATGTCCTAACAGGTACAGCAGCCATTTTAGGAATTTCGCTACTACGAAACGTGAGGAAATTCGGATTCGGTGTATATCAAATTTTTCCTGAAATTCGGTTCGAATTCCACTTCCTTCATCAACTTCGATCCGCTCATCTCTCGACGATATGAGTGATATGAGGCAGCTGAGTGGCGCGTTTCAATGGGTATGTTAAAGTTAATCATTGAAATCATTGAATAATGATAGTGGGGATGTCAACGGAAAGAAAGTGTGGGGACCAGGTGTTGAAGTGGTTGGTGGCCGGGCCTGGATGGCGGTAGGAAGTTTGGAAGGAGAGTAGATACAGACATAGTGTACTTCAAATTAAGGAAGCTTAATATAGGGAAGTAGTGATGTTGGACTGAAGGAGCAGTTATCTGATGGGAGAAGATCAACTTATCTACCGGTGCCAGTATGGGAAGTGTACATATAATTAAATCCATCATACAAGAGTGCAGCAGGAGAGGGTATGTCAGAGGATGTGTGTCATATTTCTTTTAAACTCAAGAAGGAAAGTTTGTGAGAGATAAAAAACAGAGCGAGCTTTTCAAAATTGCTCCTGTAGGAGGGGCAGGGGAAGCAGGGGCCAGGGAAATGTTTATAAAATTTAACAGGTTGCATAAATTTGTAGATCGGTAGTGGGAGGTAGATATGATTGTGGGGATCTTCTGAGGAGGTCCAGGATTTGCAGAGATATCACCAGCAATAAGGAGAAGCAGAGAGTGTGTTAGTAGGTGGGAGTAGGAGAGGATATGATTTGGCTGCATAATGTATGTTTGGAGTGGAAGGCTTTTATAATAAGGAACACATCTGAGGAAGAGGTAAGATGGGTAGGTAATATGAAGGGAGTAATAAATAGTTTCTTACTTAATGCCGAAGTTTGAGAGTATTTTAGGAAGTGTAGGACAATAGGGGTGATAACTGTAATAAACAGAAACATTGTTTGGATTGACAGTTATATTCACCCCTTCTATGTTAACTCCAATTACTATATTTTTTAAAGTTGTGAGAGTGCCAAAATTTTAAAATATGGCATATGCAAAAATTTGTGATTTTTTTTATGCAAGAAAAGTGACTGACACAGCTTTCAGATAAATTCCTCTTCCATGGTTTTAAATCAACATGGCACTGTCCCACCAGAGTACCAGAGGATCCTCTGGTAGGCCAATGCTCTAATATCATAATGGGTTCCAAAGATCCCAACACTGGTGTTAATCTTGCTAAAGATTGTATCATTAACATTTACCGTTAAATATGTGGACACTTTAAGAACTATGAATGTGTTTGTTTGTTTTGTTTTTTTTAAACAAAAATTTCTTAGCTGTAAAAGAATACTATACTTTTTACCCCAAGGCACACATCTCATTATCAGCCCTGAAAAACCTGAGCTGCAGGTGGAGCTGAAGAGGATAAAAAGGGAGGGCGCACATTGAGAAAGTACATAATGTTCCAAAAGTCAAATACCTTCAGTTCTCCGCAAGGAACAAAACATTCATCTACAATGACCACACAGAACATACTCAATGAGGGGCAGGAAAATGAAATGGTAAGTAACTTTCCTCTATTATACACAAAATGATTAAATAGCAATACATTTGTATATACTTTTATATTTTCTGTTTGTGCACATAGAAAGTCAAAATTTGTGACTGTTATATAGACGAGGATAAGGGGTAATTCAGATTTTCTTTACCTTCCTACTAGTATACTGTGTAACCAGCCTTTTTAGAATAGCTATATAGAATAGCTACTTATTAGCTGAAATTATTAATTAGTAACATATAGTAGTAACATAGTATATAAGACCGAAAAAAGACATTTGTCCATCCAGTTCGGCCTTTTTCCTACAAGTTGATCCAGAAGAAGGCAAAAAAAAACTGTGAGGCAGAAGCCAATTTTCCCCACTTAAGGGGAAATAAATTCCTTCCCGACTCCAATCAGGCAATCAGAATAACTCCCTGGATCAACGACCCCTCTCTAGTAGCTATGGCCTGTAATATTATTACACTCCAGAAATAAATCCAGGCCCCTCTTGAATTCCTTTATTGTACTCACCATCACCACCTCCTCAGGCAGAGAGTTCCACAGTCTCGCTGCTCTTACAGTAAAGAATCCTCTTCTATATTTGTGTACAAACCTTCTTTCCTCCAGACGCAGAGGATGTCCCCTCGTCACAGTCAAAGTCCTGGGGATAAATAGATGATGGGAGAGATCTCTGTACTGACCCCTGATATATTTATACATAGTTATTAGATCTCCCCTCAGGCGCCTTTTTTCTAAAGTGAATAACCCTAATTTTGATAACCTTTCTGGGTACTGTAGTTGCCCCATTCCAGTTATTACTTTAGTTGCCCTCCTTTGAACCCTCTCCAGCTCTGCAATGTCTGCCTTGTTCACAGGAACCCAGAACTGTACACAGTACTCCATGTGTGGTCTGACTATTGAATAGTTTGTATCTCCTATAACTACTATACAGTCTGGCATATCATAGTTGTTAAAAAAAAGCATTTGGTTGATTGAGAGTACTATGTCTGAACTACTATGTCATGTATTCCAAACTTCAAATCAGATTACAGTAATAGCTGAATAATCAAGTTAGATTATTTTCTAACTTTTTATTACTGTCAATATGATCTATATACCACTGCATGAGTGTGCATCGTATACAGTTGGGGGTACTCAACTGGTAGACATTAGTCCAAATCTGGACAGAAACTGTCATCTGTCCAGACTAGTGATGAGCGAAGTTTTCAAAAATTTGATTTGGCTGCTTCGCTGAACATTGCGGGTGCAATGATGGGCACTGGCACTTAAAAGGCATTTTTCAGCAGATTTATACCTATGACACCGGCTGACCTGTTACATGTGCACTTTGCCATATGTTCATATGTGCCTGCATTGCTGAGAAAAATCATGTTGATATATGAGCCTCTAAAAGCAAATGGGGTGTTGACATTACTCCTAGCGGCTCAGCTCTCTTGGCAACTACCGCACTCTCTGCACTTTAATTGACAGGGCCAGGCAGAGAAAATCTTGTCCCGCCTGGCTTTGTCAATCAAAGTGCAAATAGGCAGGCAGTTGCAGAGAGAGCAGAGCCTCTAGGTGTAACGACAACATCTAGAGGCTTATTTGATTGCATTAAAACTTTATTAAAACCTTTATTAAAACATTTTACTCAGAAGGCAAAGATGCCTTCAGCTGCCAAGAGCACATGCAACAGGTCAGACAGTTTTATAGGTACAAATCTGCTGACAGATGTCCTTTAATAAGGCATTACTTTTTGTGGGGGCCACTTAATGGAACCAGAGTCATAGCTATAGGGCAAGCATTGGAAGTGACTGCTTTGGGGCCCAAACTCAGAAGGAGGCCAATCCAGGAGGAAGACTATAAGATTTTATGAGGTCCCCCTCAACAGTATTATACAATTACATTTTATACAGTGACACGGTAAGAAACAGAGCAGCTGCTGGGCCTTGTCTGAGAGAGGGATCTTGAATAGCTACAGGAGTGGGGGTTGTGAAGAAGTTGTTGGGTGTGGGGGGGGGGGCACAATCAAAAATGTGCTCTGGGGCCCAGTCATTTCTAGTTATGCCATTGAACATGGAACATCAAGTGGGGCACACTTAAAGGGCATCACTATGTGAGAGGGACATTTATGGGGACACCAAGGGATCATCCTAATGTGAGGACAGCATTTAGGGGTCTCATGCACCGTGGAGGGCACTAAGGAGGGAAATACACATTGTAAGAAGGCACTAAGAGGGCATCATTCAATTTGGGGAGGCACCAAAAGATATACTGTTTCAGGGACACTAAGGAAGCACCACAACTGTGTGGGGAAACACAAAGAGGATTAGGCAGTTTTCAGAGTGTGGCTTATTGTAAACATTGCTTCAGCACTCCACAACCAACAGCAGACCCAAGTATCTGGAGCTTTAAAAAAAGTAATTGAGTAACCCTGTTATACAGGTTGTATTTTGAGTACATTTTCTGTAAAAGAAATTGATGGAATGTGCACTGACATTACATTTCATTTTGACACTCTCACACGTGTGTGTTTTGGTCAGTATTTGGAGATGGCCCAAAACATATAAGAAGAACCAATCTTGAAAAAGTTTTTTTCTCTCTGTAGGATCAACGTCTGGTTTTGGCTTACTAAAAAGCTGCAACATATACAAATGGGAAAATGTCCCTTGTGTGATTTGCATTGTTTGAAGTAATTGTAGAACATGTTGGTTTTAATTTGTCCTGTGAAGTGTACCACAACTATTAGGCTGGTTTCACATGAGCGAGTTCAACACATTGAACTCGCAGCATGTGTCTGCAGAAGCTCCCATACCGACCTAACTAGCACTGAGATTGTTTTCTCATGACACATTGCACTTCATGTTTAGTGGTAAATTTGGGACAACATGTCCAGCGTCTTGAAGAGCTTAAATTGGGGGCCTTATCCAGACATAAATCCATAACTGTACAAGTAGCCAAAAGATAGTCTAAACAACACTTATGTGTTTTGGACACGCACGGTGTCCTTATTCATAGCAGTATGCTTAGTAAAATGTAAAACATGTTTTAAAATACCTAGCAATGCAAAAGGCACATTTGTTCTTCAACTCCATCCAATACTTATTCATTCACTTCTTGTTGAGATCATATATAAAAAAACATGTAACAAATCAGTAGAGGAGCATTGTATTGGTAACGTATTGTTAAAACCTCAACACTTAAATACAAAAAACAAAAAACATTTTAAAACGAATCTGTTCTTTACTGAACCTTGATGTATGTTGACATTACTAACCTTCATTACACACTGAATATTAAGTATAGATATTACTCTTCTCTGAATTCTTACTAAAAAGCTGTGGAACACATTTCTTGTATATTAGATTAACTATCCTGAACTAAATAGAAGTAGCAGGTCAGGTGTCATGTGTGAACATGGACTTGGATTATGCAACATATGTTGGCTATTAGATGACATTGGTAATATGATGAGTGATGAGAGATAAGTGATGAGCGGCAAAGACAATATGTAAATTCATAATTTTTTGCAAATTTTTAGCCGAATATTCACCATAAATTTCCAAATTGAAGAATTCGGGATTGCGAAAATCAGCAATGTAATATGCGCGGATTGCACATGCAATTTAATTAGCTATGGCATATAATAAACAGACAATAACACAAAAGCTGTGTATGTGCAAGCCAACAACCTATCCTTGAGACAGGTACAGTCAGCATACCTTACAATGGCAGCCTTGTGCACTATGAGACAACTAGCAATAATTACGCCTTGGATAAACCTCATGGACTATGATACTGCCAAGCCCAGCTCTCTATCCAGAAGGAGAGAGCCAGTCAGCCTCAAAATTGCTTGATTTGAGTTGGATTGCTTGGGGGACCTGCGCAACTAGATCATTATCATTAGGGTGACAAAATTTGTAAATTTTTGTTTCGGTGCCAGCTAACTCTTCTCTCACTGCTTAGGAGGGCTGCATAAAAAATTTCAGTTTTCTAATAACCTTTCTATACTGTTTTGTCATGTAAACTAATTTCCATAAGCTTGGGCATATGGTAAAGACATGCAAATAGTGTTTCAGTTTAAAAACAAGGCATATTAAGCTAATTTGCATGTCTTTCCCATATGCCCAAATTTATGCAAATTAGTTTACATGACAAAACAGTGTAAAAAAGTTATTAAATATAATTTAGGATAATTAGAAAACTGAACATTTTTATGCAGCTCTGAAGTGAAGAGTTAGCTGGCACTTAAATCAAGCAACTTTGAGGCTTACAGGCTCCCTCCTTCTGGATAAAGAGTTGGTCTGGCCTGGCTGATCACTCCTCAGCCTTCAGCCTGAGATTTCTGGCTTGACTGGACTTGGGCAAGGGGTTGTCAGAGCTTCATAGTGAGGACTTGGAAGGCGATTACTCAGGTGAAGGATGGCAGTATATATGCCGAATGTCCATTTCGCAAACCAAGGTGAAATGAGGATCTGAAATTTTGTGCAGATTGAAATCTTGAAAGAAGAATAGAAGAAAGGCAAGCTGTTTTTCTTTGTGAACGACATTCTACTAAAGACCTTGAACGTGAAGAAGGGAAGCATTCTTGCATTCAAGGAAAGGTGTGTACATTCTCACATTTGATAATCTTTCGGACTATCATAACTTGTACGAGCAGCTGGAAATCCATCATGCTGATCCTATTCTACATGGACTTAATTTAGTTTTACTGTACTCGACGGGGGAAATTCCACTAATAGCACACATGTACAATCCCTTTGTTTCGATATGTGACATTGAATTTTTATTTCGAGATATTTGACTTTGAAATCTGTCCAGAAGCTTATGGATAAAGCGGACTAGTGGACCGGAAAGTATCATTTTATTGTTATCTTCAGGGAGGACCCTGGAGGAATTGGAGTATTAAATCTCCCCCCATTAAGCTTTTCAATTGGAAGAGACAGAGGGCACATCTATTATCCAAGGATGCCGTAATTTTGTTGAAAGTGTCATCAATTTGGCCATCTACAAGCCAACTGTAAAGAGGAGGCAGGATTTTGCGGGAAGTGCCAACAAGTAGGGCATAAAAGTGCTGACTGTCTGAGTGTGATTATATGTAACCTGTGCAGGATGGAAGGCCATGCCTTTAAAGACTGTCCAAAGCGGGGTAGGCAAGTGACCTACAAAAGAACCGGAGGCCCCTAAAAAGGCAGGAGCTATGAAAGAACTTGAGAAACTTGAGACTAAGAGCGTACCTGGAACATCCAGAGTGCTGATGAAGGAGAAAATGGTGGATCCTGTGAAGAGTGCTCCTGGAAAATCTGCTCCTGCAAAGGTGGCAGGGGAACCTGCTACTGACGCAGGAGCAAAGGGGACTATTGCATGAGACGAAGCCATGGACCAACAGACAAAAGAAACAAAAAGAAAAGTGAGTGGTCATGAAGAACAGGTTCTCAGTGTCAAAAGAGCATCCCGTCAAAGTGCAGATAAGAGCGAAAGCGGCTTAAGACCAAGCGTGACCTTATCTGATCCCATGCACATTCTTCAGTTTGAGAGCTTAGCATCACCAGAGCCATTAATTCCATTTATGTCAAGTAGTTTATCTGATAAAATAACCTGATGGGCAATGCTTTCCTACAAATTCATCTCACAGAAAGTGAGAAATTGTCTGATACGCTAAAAATCTCCTCCCTTAACGTAAGAAGTATTAAGGGAGCACCTAAGAGAGCTGCTGTTTTCACTTATCAGAAGACAGTCAACTGCTACATCATCTTTTTACAAGAATGTGGAATAGAATACTCCCCAAACTACGGAGACCTAAGGGAAAGTTGGACACAGGGCCCTTCATTGTGGTCTGGAGACAACAATAACAAAGCTACTGGAGTAGGAATACTATTCAAAGGACATAGTTGCCAAATCATTTCACACATGCCACTGATTCCAGGAAGAGATTTATTAGTAAATATCAACTTTAATGGCAGAGAAATCAAATTACTAAATGCATATGCTTCACCAGAACTTCCTGAAAGAGCTGAGATGCTATAGGACATACAACTTTTCTTAGCTGGTCAATGACCAGTGATCATGGCTGGAAACTTTAATTGTGCTCTAAAACAGGAAGACAGAACTGGTTAGCAAGTAAGAAAAGACAAAACAGTTCAGCAACTTACATTTATGATTTTGGACTTTAACTTAATTGACATTTTGAATAATGTAAAGGACAATGAACCAGGATACACATGGAGTAACTCTTTAGTTCAATCAAGACTGGATTATTTATTCATTTCAAAAGTCCTGAAGCCTGTGACGATGACCCTGGAGGGTAAAATCTTCTCTATCATAAGTTGCTTCTAGCGCAAATTTAAGTAACTGAATATGGAAAAGGCAAAGGCGTATGGAGGCTAAATTTGGATCTATTGAATGATTAAGATGAACCACCAAACCTATAAACCACCTCACAAAAAACCTCGGATGTCGCATAATATAGCCACCAAGAAATGACAACACGGTATCAATTAAATAACAATATCTTTATTAGAATCGCAATAAATATTCATATTAAAAATCAATAGTAATTCTCAACAAATTACAGCGGTAAGAGATGGGATCCAATATGACAGCAAAGAAGCAACTCCGCCTCCACATAAAAGGTATACAAAAGACATGTACTCAATACTGACACGGTGCTATAAATGGGTAGTAACCCAGCCTCAGTACCCAAATCAATGTGCCCCAGGAAAATCTCCTATATAAACAATTGGGAAATGAGGAACAGTTAGAAAAACAGGAGCATGTGCTCTAAGCCTCTAATTCAAACAGTCCAAACACGGACCGCCAGAGCTAAGTCAGCTCCATTATGAAGCTACAATAGCCGGGCAATAGAGCACATGGGCCAAGTACTAACAGCCAGAAACATACAATGAAAAACGGAGCAGACAATGTAATAAAAGTTACCAACATGTGGAAGGCGGTATCGCAAGCCCCAACGCGCGTTTCGCCCTAGGCTTCTTCCTTCACGCCCCTGAATGATTAAGATGTAAAGTATTCATTCAAAACTACAAGAAATGGACTTGTTTTAAAGAAAAGTTCACATCAATATCGCTATGGTAGGAATATGTAAAAGCCAAAACGAAAGATTTTTTCCACATTGGAATTAAAAAAGCAAAAGAGAAAAAACAGTGGTTCAAAAATCTTAATGCCAAACTACAGACTTACCTGAAGCTGAGAAGTGGAGGCATGTCTCAGACCTGATAGAGAAAACAAAAGAAGAAATTAAAAAGGTAATTTACCAGAAATACAAAGAAATAATATTTAATACCAAAGTGAAGCAGCTTGAAGCAGATGAAATATGTATAAGATTCTTCTTCGAAAAAACTACTTGGCAAAAAACAGTAATATCAAATATCGGTGGTGAAACAAAGAAAGAATAAATACTTAAAAAAGTCAAACAATTCTATTAAGATTTGTTTAATTAAAAACAAATAGATAAAGCCTTTGTTGAAGATGCCTTAAACTCTTTAGAAAACAAGCTGGAGGAAGAGGAGCAAGAAATGCTCTGCAAGGACATCTCGCTAGAAGAATTGCATGCTGTCTTTAAAGGTTTCACAAAAAACAAAACGCCAGGGCCTGATGGACTTACAGTAGAATGTTACTTAACATTCTGGTCCTGGAATGTATTGAAAGGAGACCTGATGGCTATCTTCAAGGAAGCTTTAAGCACAGAAGTGTTGCCAGAATCTTGGAGGAAAGGTATCGTGACATTACCATACAAAAAAGGTGACAAATCGCAATTAGAAAATTGTAGACCAATCACACTCCTAAATACGGATTACAGAGTTATGGCCAAGTTGCTTGTAAACCGGATTAAAAAAGTAATTGGCAAAGTAATACATAAAGACCAAGTATGTGCAGTCCCAGGTAAAGGAGTATTGGAAAATCTCAGCATAATAAGAGACTGTATCTTGTATCAGAATGAGAGAAAACAAGATCTAGCCATACTATCTTTGGACTTTCTCAAAGCATATGACAGAGTATCACATGAGTTTCTGTGGTTGGTGCTGAAGCAAATGAACTTTCCAGATGTTATAATAAAACATATCATTGCTCTACAAAGAATCCTTCAGCCAAATTTTTATTAATGGTTTTCTGTCTGGAAAAGTCACTTTCTTTTCCGGAGTCAAGCAAGTTTGCCCCTTGTCACCCATTCTGTTTATTTGCATTTTGGAGCCACTACTCTCGGTAGTCAAGGGTGTCTTTATACCTGGTGGTAATGGACTTACGGTTAAAATGAGGATGATGTCACAATCTTGTGTAGAACAATACCTGCATTGAGGAGAGCCGTAACAATTACAGAATTCTTTTGCAAAGCTTCTGCCTTTCGTCTTAATAGAACGAAGTGTGATTGATTTGCCATAGGAGATTGGGGAGAAGCAAATATCCCGGATCTACAAATACAAAAATAGCAGATAAAAATACTTGGGAATACTTTGACAATAACAACGGTCAAATGAGTTGGGAGGAAGTCAAAGCAAAAGTCCAAAAGAAAGTGGAGTTTTGGAAGCTGCGCAAATTAATAATAGAAGGGAAAATTTGATCATTAAAGCTCTAATAATCTCAATTCTACTGTACTTGAATGTAGTCTACCCTCCAAGTGATCAGTGTCTGAAATATCTTCAGAGAGTAATTTTTACGTTTATTTGGAGCTCGAAAATGGAAAAACAGGTAGACAATGTATAAACAAATAAAGTTTGGAGGCAAAGGGATACCTAATATTAAGAAAATTCTGTACCTGCATTTCTTTTCCCTGTGTTTCAGGATGATTAAAAGAACTGAGAATACCTGGCTTTTTTTCCTAATGTATGCAGCAGGACATTTGTTCTGGAAACGCCAATGGATACAAATTCCTTTAACAGTACCAGTGTTGCTTGTCCCACTAAGGCAATATGTATTAATTGAGAAGATCATTCGACAGTACTCCCTAGAGCAGGCATCCTCAAACTCCAGCCCTCCACAATGCCTTGCTGTAGGCTGATACCTGTAGGCTGTTCGGGCATGCTGGGAGTTGTAGTTTTGCAACAGCTGGAGGGCCGCAGTTTGAGGTTGCCTGCCCTAGAGAATTGTAAAACAGACTGTTTGGATAATGCTTAAAAAATAATACAACATCTGAATAATAAGGGACAAGTCTGTCCAGTCTTATACAGAAGCCAAGTCTTTGGAATGTTGGAAGCTGTGTAATTGCTCTTATCTCTCGAACTGTTTAAAAGACTGGATGGTAATGCAGGATTGTCTACCGACGAGAGCCTTTCAGCACAGGACAGGACTGGTGTCAATGGCAAAATGTCCAAGAAGTGACTGTGTTATGGATGAAACCTCTCTCCACGTAATGTGGAATTGTAAGTATGCACAGAACTTATAGAGGAGCGTGGGAGTGTTGCTGAAGCATACTTGCGATCTGGGTTTCTTGAATCATGAACTAGTAATGTATGTACTTTGTACTGTGCCGCAGACAGATAAGAAGCAGGTAATATTGACTATGGTGAAGTGCTTGAAAAATGCATTATGGAATGTTTGTAATATTTTGTTGTTCAGGAGAGACTTGATTGATGAAAAAGAATGCATCAAACTTGCTTTAAGTGGCATCTATGTTTTTATTTACGTCACAGAAAACGTTTAGGTGTTAGAGCTTCTACATTGTAGAATATTAACACGTGGAATGTGCTTCTTGAGTAACTTTTGATAAAATTGTTTGACTGTAAGTTTTTTAGTTTTATAATAAAAATGTACAGTTGGGATTGGCAGTATCATAGCCCATGAAAATAGGTGAATGAGGTGCAAAAGTCTCCAAAACAGACGCATTTTCAGTAGTAAATGCGACTAAAAAAATAAGACAGTCTAAAACAGTATTTTTTTACATCTAAACCAGGCACAGACACTATAGTAAATGTGCCCCGTATGTATACTTTATGTTGCCATTATTTTGTAAATGTGATTTTATTCCTTTCAGGACATCATAAAGCTTATAAGTTATAACTAGAGGTGAGCGAATTTCATATTTTGAAATTCGTTCACACTTCATTTGTTGGTAAAAGGTGAATTGCGTTATGGAGTCCTCCCTTGCATAACGGAAATGGGACAGATCCATTTTGCAGCTCATAGACTTCTATTATGACGTGATGAATACCAGAATGCTTCTAAAGGCATTACGTTATGCATTTTGTCATAGAATTGCATTATGGTCCATGGTAACGAAATCCATAACGCAATTTACCTTTTACCAACAAACGAAGTGTGAACGAATTTCAACAGCAGAAATTCGCTCATCTCTACTTGAAGCTTAAATTAAAATAAATATTTCAAATTTTCCATGAAAATTTCCCAAACTATCTCAATTTAGCTCTGAAATGAATTTGATGACTTTACATAATAGAAAACCCACATAAATGATCATATTTCAGAAACTGCAACCCTCAAGTTATTCAAAGTGAATTTAGAAACTTTATTTAGAAACTTTGTTAACATTTTTTGGTGTTCCACAGAAGTCAACATTCCATTTTAATCCAGTATTTACTGTAATACAGCAAACAGCAAAGCAAACCTCTAAATTACACCCTTAAAATAATTTATATAGAGGCTTAATGAGCAGTTTTACCAACACATAAGCAAGCAAGCATGCAACGAGCCATGCCTGCCCGCCTGACCATGGACCCAGTTCATTCTGGCTTCATCCCCAAATGTGATTCCCAGTTTCATCGTCATCATCTGCCTTGTCTTTTCACAACACCAACTCCTTCAACTCTTGCACCTCCTCCATCCGACTTTTTCTGTGTGGGTCTCCAACAGATACAGGGCGGTTTGCAAGATTTCTTGTTGTATATCTGCGAGTATTTGCTCTGATATAAATAACAGGGAAGTTGCATTGTTAATGCCACCACTGACCCTACTTACAAATATGCTGGCCTTCTCAAAGGGCCTGAGTATGGGACACATGTCCACAATGAGATGTCACTTTGTGAGCTAAAAGTAATGCATCCTTCCTAGCCCTAGAGTTTTCATTTTCATAATGGGTAATAAGAAATGTACCCCACACTTTTTTGTCAATTTTTTTCCTGAATATGGCAACACCCATAGTTGTAAACTGCTATATGGGCACACCACAGGGCTCAGAAGGGACAGATTTCACTAGAATTTTTCTCAGGCACCATGTTACATCTGCAGAGACACCCATATAGTGGAAATCTGTAAGAAGTCGCCCTATTTTGGAGACTAAACCCCTCAATAAATGTACCTAGGGGTATAATGTTTGGCTTGACCACACATGTTTCATAAATTTTTTTACAATTGGGACATAGTTTGCATAGTTTGGTGATATATACAGCACTGGCTTACAATAGCAGAGGCTCTAAGATGAAGTAAAAAAAAAAAAAGAGAAGCCCACAAGAAGTGACTCCTTCTTAGAAACCACACTTCGCACAGAATTTACCTGTCTGGTGAGCATTTTGACCTAATAGGTGTTTTGCAGAAATTAATGCACAACAATTTTTCCATAGATATGCTATTTTAGTGCACAATATCCTGTTCCCAACATCTGACATTCACCCCACTTCGCTTAAATTAATAGGTAGGTTCTAATGGGTACAGACACTCCATAAATGTAGATACCAACTGCTATATGGGAACATGGCACAGCTCAAAATAGAAGCCATTTGGCTTTTGGAATGCCTAATTTGCTTTGGTTGAGGGTGATACATCACATCTGCAAAGATCCTGAGATACCCATTCAATGGAAATCCCAGTATGTGGCCTCATTTTGGAATATACACTGCTCAAGCATTTTGTTTGCCACAGATATTTTGCATAAATTAATGAGCAGCGGGCTGGTCAAAATGAAAATTGCAAGTTTTACATACATATGTAATTTCAGTGCCCAATATTTTATTTTCTGCTTGTGCTATCTGAGACTCACACCTTACCATATATATAAAATTGTTAGGTGGTTTACTGGAATCACGATTTGCAATGGCTCACATGTAGCTGCCCTTTATACTTCAATCCCACATGAAGAGACAATCAGGGACCTTATGTTTCACCTATTTAAATATAGTAATTACTCATTGGAGTAAAAATAATACATTCTAACTGTTACAGAATATTTGTTGATTAATAATTTTAGATTCAAAATGTTCAAGTGCAAAGTTTTCCAATGGGTAGAAAAATTCTGTACATTGCCCTCTAGAAACCTGAATAACTATACAGTGATGTAGACATTTTCTATAACTACATCAAGTGGTACGGAAGATATATAGTTCACTCCTTAATTATATGATAAGGGAATACTCACTAGGTCAGTAAAGAAATACATAAATAATAAGTTCAATCTCATTTTCACATACCAAAACTTACACATTGGGGGTCATCAAAGCACACATTGAGGATCATTTCTTAAATTTGTTTTGCCAGCTTTTGTAATAAAAATTCTAGCAAGACATTTTTTTGAAAGCCCATGTGATAATATTTTCAAATGAAACATAAGACCAACAACCGCCTTTTAATTCCATGTGCTACTTTCTACGTATTTATTAAAACATAGCATTTATTGAATCCATATTATCAATGCAAACTGACTAAATAATAAAGTTTAAAAAAATCAGCTGTGTCACTTAGTTTCATTTTATCTATATCTACCAATAAACACTGTTTCCTTCACAGTATAAATAGATGGCTAAGAGATATAGTGAACCTTTCCAGGGCGCTAATGTAGGTTCACTCACATATTCTATCCTTATGCTATGTAACATTTTCCTTAGGCTGTTCATTAGTTTTGTAAGCTGCACCTGCTGTTTAAGATAAGCTCGAACATTGCCCCCTGACATGTTTTGCCAGCTGATCTGGAGTCCTCAGGGGATTTGGGCAGAGTGTGTTTGAGAGGGGTGGGAACGGTGTCTTAAAGCCTCTGATGCTGACGTTATTTGCATAGGTAGCTTATCGCTACTCTCAATCTTGACATGTGAACTTTTGGGGATAGTTACAAAGCACTGATTGAAGCAGTCCCGTTCTCCTTTTTCCTCCCTCCAGCTGACATCCTGCCTTACGATCAGCCCTTCTCCTTTCCATGTAGCTCCTGCGCATGACTGTGGACTTGGTCCCAAAGTGCTCCATTAGCATTCACTGCGCATGTCAGAGGACACTCTAGGTATTGATCTCCTCTGCGCATGTCTGAGCACTTTGTTATCTGCTGCTCCTTATCTATAGCAGAAATATTCCACCTACACTTTGGTTCATTCAGTGTCACTATCATATGTGTCTCCTCATGGTTTTTACTATTTTTAGCTACTATATTTATTTAGAATATTAATTTACCGTATTCTTAGGATCTTCTCATATTAAATAAATAAATCTTTTTCTATTATTAATAACATTTGATTAATTGATCACAAGATAGTAAAACTAAATTCAATCATGTCTATAGATTTAAACTTGTCCGTAAACTATATTATCAATCATGCCATCATTATTAAATCATAATTATGTTATTATCTTCAGTATCTTTTAATCACTCATTTAATTATCATGTATCATGATTATAACCAACAAAGTTCTCAAAGTTTCATTTCATAAATGTTCTTTTTAAAGATCATGATTATCAAATAAACATGACTGCCATAATTAATTAAATATTCTAATGTCCATGATTATTAATTTTTAAACTAAATCTACATTCTTTTTCTTTTTATCATAATTTTAATATTATTTAGTTTATTTTTTTTTTAATTATTTTCTATAATGATTTATACAGTACTAGGATATTGATATACCGATATTAACTTGCTATGCTATTTAGAAGCTAAATGGGAGACTCATGGGAAGGGGCCCTTTTTGATGGAGCTAGTTATACAAGATATTATTACTACTGTCCTTTAGTCATGTCAAAACTGTTTTCAATAGTTCTTCTATATTCATAATTCAATCGTGAAGTCACTACAGTCAGAGAAAGAATACATATGTAAATCCCTCATTTAATCCTAAATGGGTCAGGCTAGTTTATTATCTATAAAGCGTATACACACAGTGGCTCCACCTAGGTTTCCACTCTGACGAGGGTGCTCTTCCCCGGCAAACCCCTATGCCGTATAAATAAAAAGGTAAGATTGATCAGAGAGGGGAGGCACTCAACTAACACTAGAGCATATGGAGGCCAGTAGTACCAAGAATTGTTAGATACATTTTTTTTTTATTTTGGACTGTGTATCCACGACACCTATAGTATGTATACTAAAAACATATAAACAAATTTATAAACAATAAAATAATAAAATAATCTTGCACCGTATTCAATGTGTTCCCCTGTATAGGGATAACACAAACCTCTAGTATTTCAGCCGCTGCCTTGTTCCACCTTAGCATGCGGTTTATATCTGTTGCTCTTAGTTGTAAACCAAAATAAAACCAAGGTAGATGTGTCCCGATTTAGATGAGCAACTGGTTAGTTCTTATAGTATAACTATGGGGTGGACGTACTCCCCATGTGGTTCCAGACTTCAGACCCTCCGATCCTAATAACCCACCGCCCTATATCGCGGTTTTTACGTAGATAGTTTAGGAGGATAGGGGATCGTAGCCTGATACGTGAATCAGCGATCTGGACACTGTACTCCACCGCTCAATACTGCATTTCCTAGTTCGATAATGTTAATAAATGAATAAAGTATTGTGGTACAGATCTCACAGGCGGGGTTAATTATAAGTGACTCAAATCATTTGTAGAGTACATTACCGCTCACAAGGTTCTTCTCCTCCCGACCTCCGTTCACTTGTCTTTGTATACTGTGATCTGCCAGGACCTAGCGTGGCGTCCCACGTGGTCACTGCCGTCATCCAATGGCGTCCCACGTGACGGTGGCTGAGGTCTTTCATTGGTGGTTCGTTTCTTCGCTGTACAGCGTTGAAAGACGGGGAAGAAAGTTTTTATACAAGCCCAGGATGATCGGATCCAGCTTTGGGCCGAATATGTCCGCCTCTCTGCTGGTTCTTAAAGGACTTGATGCCTTCGCCTCACTGTTAGTTACCAAACGCGTTTCGGGGCTCTTGTAGTACGGCCCCTTCCTCAGTGGTTAGACAGTGAGGGTTTCCGGAGTCCTTTTAAAGGCAGTCTCTGTGCCCCAAGGATGCTGGGAGTTTTTGGGAAAATCAGGATTTAGAAATCCAGTTACTCTTCATTTGCTTCATACATATATCAAGGGAAAATTGTCTATGCATAATTGTTTCCATAATTCACGTATGAGGATCCTGTTTTTTGTTTGGGATCTATTCCGATCTAATAGTGTATAACCATATTTGCATCTATTTACATATGTCCATCCATATATATCTGTCTACATCACAATACAGCATCGGGTTCAAAAGATAATACAATACACATTTTCATACATTAAAAAATCATGGTCATTTCTGTTATTTTTTATTTATTATTTCTTTATTTTATTTTTTTTGTTTTTTGTTTTCTATCTTTGTTTTTCTTTTTTCATTTCAATCTTATCAGAGTCTTGGAACGTGCTTCCTTAGATGACAAATTTAAAGTGAACTGGAGTCGATTAGGGGATGTGGCCCCTGGGGGAGGAGGGGGTCAGGGTGTTGATAAACAACCAGACTCTGACCCCCCATCCCCCGAGGACCACAGCCCCGCTCCTACAGGAAGCCAAACAATTCCAGTTCTCCATTCAAACCCTTAAAGGATAACTGTCACATTTAGACCCAGATTTCAGTTTTCATATATGTAGTTACTAATATCATAATATTTCTGAATCAATAACTATTAGACTTACTTACCCCTTATTTAATAAGATTCAGCCCTTAGCAACCAGTCTGCATAAAACTGCAATTTCATTATTCTGTTAAAATGGCCGCCCTCAGCCCTGAGGCTAATCCATAGGACACCTGCAGTGAAGTTAGTGAAGACCAGCTCTGTATAGGGGGGGTCTTGCAGTGAAGTTCCCAGGTCTGGTTGAAGCCTGTAGTCCTTCTACAAGCTCTCCTCTTATCAGATAAGGCTTTCATTTATACACTGAGCAGCCGACATATCTCTCTGGGCTCTAAATTCTCCAGAACTGCTAAGGGAGTGTCTGCCAAGCACAGGCATGTGGAGAAGTTCACACACACAGCCCAGCACTGTTATCTCCTGTCAGGAAGAACCTGGCTTTTTATACATTCCCTTACAATGCTGACTCACTATCAGTTCCCAGTGCACGCAGCGTGCTCCGTCCTCATCTGGTAGACGGAAGGAGCATAGCAACCTGATTTTATCTCAGGTAAATATAGCCAATACTGGGGACTTTTAGGTGGCTTTTAGGGGTTATTTATCAAACAATCAGAAATTAAAAGAGGGCCAACAAGGTGATATTAATCACCAAAATCCAATAGTAAAAAAAAAAAAAAAATTGACAGTTATACTTTAAGGATTAGGGAATCAAATTCAAAAATTATTTTTGTTTCTGTTCTTGACATGTGGGCCACATGATTACCCCCCCTCCATGATCTCTTAACCTTTTCTATTGCTGCGAATCGGAGGCTCGAGGGGTCACTATTGTGTACTTCCTTATAATGTCTGGATAATGAGTGTAATTCAAACCCTTTCTTTATCTTTCTAATATGTTCTGCCACCCTTTCTCTCAATGATTTTCTCTCGCAGAACATATTAGAAAGATAAAGAAAGGGTTTGAATTACACTCATTATCCAGGCATTATAAGGAAGTACACAATAGTGACCCCTCGAGCCTCCGATTCGCAGCAATAGAAAAGGTTAAGAGATCATGGAGGGGGGGTAATCATGTGGCCCACATGTCAAGAACAGAAACAAAAAGAATTTTTGAATTCGATTCCCTAATCCCTAAGGGTTTGAATGGAGAACTGGAATTGTTTGGCTTCCTGTAGGAGCAGGGCTGTGGTCCTCGGGGGATGGGGGGTCAGAGTCTGGTTGTTTATCAACACCCTGACCCCCTCCTCCCCCAGGGGCCACATCCCCTAATCGACTCCAGTTCACTTTAATTTGTCATCTAAGGAAGCACGTTCCAAGACTCTGATAAGATTGAAATGAAAGAAGAAAAATAAAAATAGAAAACAAAAAAAATAAAAAAAAAATAAAGAAATAATAAATAAAAAATAACAGAAATGACCATGATTTTTTAATGTATGAAAATGTGTATTGTATTATCTTTTGAACCCGATGCTGTATTGTGATGTAGACAGATATATATGGATGGACATATGTAAATAGATGCAAATATGGTTATACACTATTAGATCGGAATAGATCCCAAACAAAAAACAGGATCCTCATACGTGAATTATGGAAACAATTATGCATAGACAATTTTCCCTTGATATATGTATGAAGCAAATGAAGAGTAACTGGATTTCTAAATCCTGATTTTCCCAAAACTCCCAGCATCCTTGGGGCACAGAGACTGCCTTTAAAAGGACTCCGGAAACCCTCACTGTCTAACCACTGAGGAAGGGGCCGTACTACAAGAGCCCGAAACGCGTTTGGTAACTAACAGTGAGGCGAAGGCATCAAGTCCTTTAAGAACCAGCAGAGAGGCGGACATATTCGGCCCAAAGCTGGATCCGATCATCCTGGGCTTGTATAAAAACTTTCTTCCCCGTCTTTCAACGCTGTACAGCGAAGAAACGAACCACCAATGAAAGACCTCAGCCACCGTCACGTGGGACGCCATTGGATGACGGCAGTGACCACGTGGGACGCCACGCTAGGTCCTGGCAGATCACAGTATACAAAGACAAGTGAACGGAGGTTTGGAGGAGAAGAACCTTGTGAGCGGTAATGTACTCTACAAATGATTTGAGTCACTTATAATTAACCCCGCCTGTGAGATCTGTACCACAATACTTTATTCATTTATTAACATTATCGAACTAGGAAATGCAGTATTGAGCGGTGGAGTACAGTGTCCAGATCGCCGATTCACGTATCAGGCTACGATCCCCTATCCTCCTAAACTATCTACGTAAAAACCGCGATATAGGGCGGTGGGTTATTAGGATCGGAGGGTCTGAAGTCTGGAACCACATGGGGAGTACGTCCACCCCATAGTTATACTATAAGAACTAACAAGTTGCTCATCTAAATCGGGACACATCTACCTTGGTTTTATTTTGGTTTACAACTAAGAGCAACAGATATAAACCGCATGCTAAGGTGGAACAAGGCAGCGGCTGAAATACTAGAGGTTTGTGTTATTCCTATACAGGGCAACACATTGAATACGGTGCAAGATTATTTTATTATTTTATTGTTTACAAATAAAAAATTTTTTTATCTAACAATCCTTGGTACTACTGGCCTCCATATGCTCTAGTGTTAGTTGAGTGCCTCCCCTCTCTGATCAATCTTACCTTTTTAGTTTATTATCTATATCTATATCTTTTAGATGCCTTGTATCTCCTCTATGTTTGTCTTGAATATGTCTCGAAAGGGTCATGTCTGATTAGGTATTAATACAGCTCAAATGTTTGGATATCCGTCTTCTTTACTGTTGTATCCTCTTGCCTATGTAGAGCTTAGGGCATCCACATTCAATGGCATAGATTACGCCTATAGATTTGTAGTTTATATATTCTTTGATTTGGTACTTTTTATTATCCACTGGATTCGTAAATTCTTTTCTTGGTACTATTAAATTGAAAAATATGCAATACCCACAAGGATAGGAACCTCTTGTGGATAACCATGTTGTTTTATGCTCTTTTTGATTTTGTTGGAAGTGACTATGCACCAAGTTCTCTTTTAGATTTCCCCCTCTTCTATAAGTAATTGTTGGATTGGGGGGGATTACTTCTCTCAGTTCATCATCTGTCATCAAAATGTGCTAGTGTGGTCTCAAAATGTTTCAAACTTTCTCATCTTGCACATCATATGTGCCGACACAGCGTATTATATTTTTAATTTCTCCATTTCCTATTTGTTTTTTGTCCTGCAAGCGAAGGGTTCTTTCAGAATTTTAGCACTATTATATGCTTTATATAAAACTTTTTTTTGATAGCATCTAGCTCTGACCCTTCCGTATACGAGCTTACTTTCTTGTTCCAAACTCTCTTTCCTTTCTTCAAGATCTGTGGGTGGTAGCTCTCCCAATGCAGTAGGTTATTAGTTGAGGTGGCTTTGCTGTACACTTCCGTTTTGACACTCCCATCAGGCTCCAGGGAAATTTTTAGGTCAAGAAAATTTTGATTCTTTTTGTGTATTTCTGCAGTGAATTTAAGATCTACTTCATTGTTATTTAATACTTCTACAAATTGGGAAAAGTGTTTTTCTGAGCTATGCCATAAAATTAAAATACCATCGATATATTGCCAACAAAACGTGCTTAGTGAAATCAATGTGTTGTTCCATGAAAAATACTTTCTTCCCACCACACTGAAAATAAATTAGCAAAACTCGGTGCAAAATTCCTAGTGATCTGTAAATAATATTTACCATTGAATACAAAATAATTGTGTGCTAGCAAAAAATGTAACAGTGACAAAACAGAATCATTGTGTGTCCCCTGGATGTTTAGAAAATATTTAATTGCTTCTAACCTGAGATTGTGCTGTATACTCGTGTACAGTGCTTCTAAAGGCTGAGTACAAATGGGGAGTTCACTTGGTCCATGTAGCTGCTGATCCTCTCATGCAAAATTTGGTTCCCTGAAACTATCGGTCTTCCTGGGATCGGATTACGTTTTTTATGGACTTTCGGAGTAGCATAGAAAGTTGCTATAGTTGGTCTGGGATTAAATAAAACTTTATATTCATCTTTTGTTATCAGATTCCTTTCCTTTGTGGACAATAGGATATTGTTTAATTCTTTGGTAAATTTCGCTGTTGGATTTTCCCTCAACTGCTTGTATGTGGTAGTATCCTATAGCAATATCATTACCATTGCTAGATAATCTGCTTTATCAAGCAGGACTACATTGCCCCCTTGTCTGAGGGCTTAATCTCTATTTCTTTATGATTCATAAGTTATTGCATAGCTACCTTCTCTTGTATCTTCTTTAGTTCTTATTTTCTGAAGATCCCTTGTCACCAGATCTACAAAAGATTGAATCTTAGCATATTTAGTAAAGGGGGGGGGGGGGTATATTTTGATTGAAGAGTTAATGTACTGAAAGGAGCGACCAATCTTTGATATTCTCCCAAATTCTCTTTTCGTAGCTCTTCAAATATCTGTATCGCTCTCTCCTCTTTTCTATTAAACTCATTGGTGTCCCTCTCCTTATTCTTAAAATCTTTATGTAACGCTAGTTTTCTAGCAAATAAATTAACATCCTTAACCCAGATGAAACAGTCATATGAGGGTTACATGTTTAGGTTTTAATGTTCTTTTAGATAAATTAATTATCTGCATTTCTGTAGCTTGTTGATCAGCAGCTACGTCCTTTGTCAATATCCCCACTTGTCCCTGTCCCTCAATTGTATTCTAGGCACTAAAAAATAGGAAGATGGAGAATTCATTGGTCCTGTAACTGTACTAAGTTGTGGCACACTGTGAGGGTGAGATAATGGCGGACAGGAGGGCAGCAATTGCGATACAAGCTGCCCACCCTCTCCATACTGTATCTCTACCTCTCTTTGATTTTGAGACTGAGATTCAGAGATTTATGAAATGTCAGTATATTGTGCACATTTTTTTATACAATTATTTGGAAATCTAGCTTTAATGTTTTTTTTACATATATATGTCCTGTCTCAAAATTTTTTTATCTCTGTTATCTTTCCTATGTTTTCTTTCTTTGATTTCACTTTGTAAATTCTTTATATTTTTCTGGAGTCCAAAAATTCTGTATATCATTAATTTCTTTCTCTAGCTGTATAGAGACTTTGGTCAGTACCCTTTTTACGTATTCCAATAAATACGCCTGCATCCGCAGGGAATTCTGGATCGTTTTGATGTGAGTTTGGTGTGATATGTATTCGCATGCCCCTACAGACTATATTTTGTTGTAAATAAGTCTGAAGACTGGTCACTTTCCAGACTGATCTTATATATCACTTATATGTTTTATTTATTTCCTTAAAAGCCTGATTAATGTTCAAGGACCAAGACATTTATTGGAAGGCTTTCGTTAGAGAAAACCTTATTTGCTTCTGCCAAAAAAGTTTGTGTAGTGGGTTGGCTTGACAGAAAACCTGCCATAATTCCTCTGCATCTATATAGTTTTCTTTACTTTCTCTGAATGTGCGGCTCCTTATGGGTCAAAAAGATCGGGGGTTGCCCCTTTAATTTACAAAATTTCAACAAATGCTGACGCCTAGCACATGTCAAGGCACCTCTCACTTTTAATTATTTACAAATGGTCCATAAGGGTAAGCCGTTGCAGATCAGAGGCACCAAAAACAAAACTTGATCCAACTGTAGTGTTTATTCACACAAGCAGGTATTAACGGTTAACTGTTCAGTAATCAACTTCACCTTAGTTGACAAAGTCCAGGTGTTCATTCACACCATGCTATGGTTTTTCACATGCAGAGTCCAAATCCAGGCATTAGGCGACCTGTTTTACCCAAACCAGTCGCAAGGACACATCTAAGCACAGGTTCCCTTACTGCTGCCGTCCAGCTGGCTTTTAAGACAGCTAGTTGTCGGCAAAGCCCAGACCAGCACCTAAGATCCAGTCCAGTGCTTGACCTCACCTGGCTGTCAGTTAGACTAGCAGCACATGCTGGGAGGAAAATACCTTCTCCTCCAGACCAAACCTTTTACTGTGTCACACTACCAATAAACACTGTTTCCTTCACAGTATGGATAGATGGCTAAGGGATATAGTGAACCTTCCCAGCGCGCTAATGTAGGCTCACTCATATTCTATCCTTATGCCATGTAACATTTTCCTGAGGCCTCATGCACACAAACGTATTTTGGGTCCGCATCCGAGCCGATTATTTTGCGGCTGGGGCATGGACCCATTCACTTTAATGGGGCCGCAAAAGATGGGGACAGCACTCCGTGTGCTGTCCGCATCCTTTGCTCTGTTCCGTGGCCCCGCAAAAAAAGTATAGCATGTCCTATTCTTGTCCATTTTGCAGACAAGAATAGGCATTTCTACAATGGGCCGCGTTCCGTTCAGCAAATTTTAAGCTATATGCACCTGCTGTTTAAAAATAAGCTGAAAACACTGTTTTGCCAGCTGATCTGGCATCCTCAGGGGATTTGGGCAGAGTTTGCTTGAGAGGGGTGGGAACGGTGTCTTAAACCCTCTGATGAGGAGAGAGAAGAACGGGACTGCTTCAATTAGCACTTCCGTAACTATCCCCAAAATTTCACATGTCAAGATTGAGAGTAGCGATAAGCTACCCTTGTGAATGACATCAGCATCAGAGGGTGAAATTTGGCAAAGCAGTCAAATCAAATTTTTTTATACTTTACTAATCTGTAGATATAACATACACAACATCTGTGAAGGATATTGCAAGGGCTAAGTGGGAATTTACCCACCCAGAAAGTACAGTAACTTACATGTAAATGTGGCCTCATCTGGTGTAGAAATTAAGCTATGCTTAAGAAACCGGTATGATTTTGAAACGTTTAGGCTGTTTTATGGGCTGTGCGCTACTCTTGATTTTAAATGTATACCATATAAAGAAAGAAATATTTTAATGGAATTTTGCGAAGTACTGGAATAACGTCCATTCAGTTTACCGTGCTATGGCTTCAGTGGGACTCTGCCAGGAGGCAGTAACAAGGTGTCAAACAGAAAGTGTATAGTTGAAAAGACTAACTGAATATAGAGAGCCCCTGGCAATGTGAATGAACTAATATTAGTATACTGCTGTTAATGTGAGCCTACAGCCTGTAGTCACATAACAGTCAGAATGATTATGTACTGTAACACAGGAGTATTATAGCACATAGTATGCACAATGAAAAGATTCCATATGTCTGTTACAGGACTCCAGCTATGTATATGTGTGTATATATTATATATAGATACACACAGTTGATTTTACCACATCCATAATGATAATCAAAAGATCCCATGCATACCAAAATAGAATCAATAAAATCTATAGCTTACCCCACAAAAAATGACCCCCAGACATACTGTAGATCCATGGTCAGAGAAAAGATGTCAGTATATGGGGACACAAAACATCTTTGTTTATTTATTTATTTTAGAACACTTTCTTTTGAAATTTTAAAAATTCTAAAAACATTTAAACTTGGTATGTCTGTATTCTTACAGACCCGCAGAATAAAGTTAGAGTGTCATTACCACACAGTGAACACCATAAAAGCCATCCATTAAAATAATGTGAAATTTCGTTGTTTTTTCACAGTCATCCCATTTATACAATTGGCTTGATGTACTCCATAATAGTGCACTGAAAAATAGAACTTGCCCCCACATAAAGCAAGACCATATACAGCTATGTTGATGGAAAACAAAAAAAAATATTTCTTTTGAAATCCAGAGATCAAAAAATGAAACAGCCATGCCTTTAATGATTTACATCCCTGCCATTTCTATCCTTGGTAGTCCAGTAGAAGGTCCAGTGATTGACAGCCTACCCGAAATAAATGTGTGCTGTCAATCACTAGGTAGGAGCACCCCCTGGTCTTCAAAGCAAAGGACAGATATTTAAATGAATACAGGTTACCATGAACCTTTTTCTTTAAATTATATATCAATCTTTTCAGCTCTTCCTGCTCTATAAAATGTTGCCCACAGATTAGACTGCACATACGATCTGGCAGTTTTCCCTTAACTGAAATTTTCAAGCCAGCTCAAGCTGGACAATGGAATGATACTACAGGTGTTCAATTATTTCCCTTTGCAAACTCATAGTCATGTTTTACACCTGCAGGTGCTCTTTGCACCTATGAATTAACAAAACCACGGATTTCAACCACAAAGAGCAAACTTAAACAGAGTGACAAAAAAAAAAAAAAGAAACAAAACCTGCTATACTTGCATACCCTGATGCTCCAATGGAAACACATCTCTAGATTTCTTCACAACAAGTCTGGAGCACAATAATTTGTAGGTGACCAAGCAAAGGAGCCATGGAAGTGCCAAAGTAGATGAGTATAGTGTTGGTTGTTTCAAACTTTCAATTTTAAACTTTGAGGACAATTAAGTTCAATTAGTGTGTGGAAGGTTTCTGTAGTATGTCCATGAGATTTTACAATATCCTCCATTTTTCTGCTTCTGCATTATTCTGCAGATTTCCTACCTCAAATTCTTTCTACGGTATACTGTTATAGAGCCCTAGTGTGTATGTTTGTGTTTGAATGCCCATGGCTTATTTTATTCCTGCAGATTTTGTACATTGGAATACTTTTTTCTTCTGGCACTGCCAGACGGGAGATACTTACGCACTGCTAGAGACAGCTGAGCCTCAATTAAGTCTGGCACATTTTGGAACTGAGCCCATAGATCAGCGGCATCAACAGTTCACAAAGGAGATCTGGCGGTGCCACTTCTTTGTGAGGTTCTGTCTCTGCTTTTTATTGTTGCCACTGCCACTACCCTCTTCCTCTAATGTTACATCCTCCTCAGCACCCCGATCCGGCTCCCAGATCCTGTCCAACACAGAATCATCAGCAGAGTCCTCACCGTCCCAACCACTTTTATCAGACTGTCATATGTCATTGTAAGCTTCTTGGCCCCTCCCGCTTACATGCTCAGTATTTGCTCTGATGGCCACTATCACCACCACTGCAGCTACTGCCACAGTGGCTACAGGTGCCCCTACTACCACCACTAAATCAGTTATGCATGGGTTCCGCTGCCTCCTTCTTAAACACCTCCCCATGGCATTACAAACACTGAGTGTTCTCACACAACTTATCATCAGGGAAAGTCTCTTGATTATCTTCTGCAGTGTGTGGTGGGTTTCTGTTGCCTCTTCTTAGAAAAAAAGAAGATGCCCCACTAGAAGAGGGCAGTGATGACAGAAAGGATGAAATTTAAAGTGCCCTGTGGAGTTGCAAGGAGGAGAAGCAGAAGGAATGCTGAAACCCCTGATTTTTGAAACACCTTACATGTGGCTCTAATCTTTTCCCTGGACCTACAACAGGAATGAGGAATAAAAGAGCACCATGTGCATTTGAGGCACAATGTGGTGATTTATACTGCTTGTGCTGACAACTGTAGGGGTTCTTGGGTGAAATAATCAATGGAACCCCTGAGAAATTTATTTTTCTCTCTATGAAGCTGTGTGAGGGCATATTTTTGCAGCATGAGATGTCATTATCATTGATTCTATTTTGGGCTATATACGACATATTTGACCACTTTTTATTTTGCCTTTTAGGAAACAGAATAAAGAAAAGGCAGCAACTCTGTTGTTGCTTTTTAGGTATTATTACTATGCTGTACACCATACAGGAAAAATAAGACATGTTATCTTTATCCTGCTGGTCAGTACTATTACAGAGATGCCAATTTTATATATTTTTACAGAAAGTGAAATGGATGGTATAAAAATGAAAACAAAAAAGTGCCGTGGGTGGATGATAAATTCCCAACCACGTGTTTTACAGTATAAACTTATATTTTCTTTATTTTCCCAGGACATGTTCGGTTATAAGAAAAAGCTGAGTCGAAATGTCCTTTGCATTGTTGGTTACATCTTTACCTTGGGGATCCTTAAAATAATATTCTACTGGAAACCTCAACTCGATGTCTGGTGTCATTGTGTCTCATGTAGCTTGGCAGATGCGGATGTGATATTGCTCAGAACCACTGTAAGTAACCATATTGTGAAATTAATTAAATGATTTGCAACAGTGGATTTCATGTGAAATCATTCCTTTAGCCTGGGTTCACATCACATTTTTCCCATCTGTTTAAAATATACAAAAAATGTATACGTTAAACGGATGCATCAAACTGATGCCATACAGTGGTATGCCTTCACCATAGAGTTCGATTGTAAAAAAAAAAAATATATATATATACTTTTTTTTTTACTAGACTGTGCAGGATACAAGAACTTGGTGTGCTGCGTTTCTCTATCCTTTTTTTTTTCTAATGTATACATCAAATGGAGACAAAAAATGTGATGTGAACCCACCCTTACACTTATCCCTATATAATTTGCTCCAAATATTTATCCCATCACCATTAAACCACTAAACAAAAATTGCCCCGGAGTATAATTAAAAGATATATTTTTTTAAGTCGTGTAGTGAATATTATTTATCAATTATTTTCAATTTATTTAAAAGGGCCTCAGCAATATATGGTATTTTCTCACATGTAATAGCTGCATATTTAAAGGTGTTGTCCGGGTTCAGAGTTGAACCCAGACATAAGCTCCCCTTCACTCGTTTACCATGTATGAGTGGAACATTGGAGCATTTCTAGCTCTGTTGCTCTCCCTCCTCCTGCGCTTCATAGTGCAGGACTAGGGCTGTTTGTTTACTGCCGGTGACGTACCTGGCTTTTTCTCAATATGCTAGGCGGAGGCTTCTGCCTAGCAGTGATCCCGGTGACGTCACTGGCTATAATGGATGGTAAATTATCCTAGAGCAGTGCTAAAGACTGCCCATTAGTGCCAGTAACGTCACCGGGAAGTCCCTGCCTAGCATACCCATGTAAAGCCTGGTACGTCACTGGTAGTAAAGAAAAAGCTGTAGCCATGCGTGATGCAGTGCAAGGGGAAGCATCACAGAAAGGAAATGCTCCGTTGCTCCACTCAGTCATGGTAAATGAGTGAAGGAGAGCTTATGTCCGGGTTCAACTCTGAACCCTGGCAACCCCTATAAGCAAACTGATTTGGCAATTATATGTCTATAAATGGCTAATAATCTCAGTGGTGAGGGCCAGAGCTCATGCTGAAATTTTAGCTGAAATTTTAGCCTATTAGGTTGTTATTTGGTCCTTGTTTTCATCAGTATTTACAGTATAAGTATACATCTCGTCAATGGTCACGTAGTTCTAGGCTATATAAGAAAAGATTGTAAGTTCTTCCTTTAGCCTGAATGAGGCTGTGTAAGTTAGGGTTTAGGGTTAAAAATGAGAGGTAAGTGGGTTAGGGTTAGTAGGTTTAGGGTTCAGCCTAGATTACTGAGTCTTGTTTGGTAGAAACTAGAATGAGTGGGTAACAGGAGGTGTGACATATATAGGTCACCAGTTGCTTATGGTCACATGGTATGAGCTATAAATAACACCTTGCAAATCTCATCAGTGCACTGCTGTATATACTATATGTTTGTACCCACTGCATCTATTATACCATATAATACATGCAGTGTGTACAAGATATATTGTATTGTGTCACAGTGCTTCTACCTGGAAACGGCTGGACCCCAGACTTCGGCTCTGAAGCAATAAATAGGGGGAATAATTGAGGGATTTGAAGGAAATAATTTGGGTCCAGACTTTGTATGAAGTTGAACAGCAGCTTTACATTTTTGCCACTGAGACCAATGGGAAGCTGTTTATTTGTGTTTTGAACACATATTATGGGTATTTTAAATGTTGGAATGTGCAGTGTTTTTCTGCCATAGGAACATGTCTAAAGTCTGAGAGCACATCGGAGACGCCCCAAGCATTCTATTTACATGATGTAGCTGTTATTTGTTTTGGCCTTGGAGAGGAATAGGCATACATGTGCTGTAAATATGGTTTATGTCTGCCAAAGTGGGAGTTGCAGCGCGTCTCTGATGTCTGTATGCCCTAAAAGCGTCTCCTTGATGGGACATGAGCTACCTACCGATCCAGGATGTTAGAATACAGTGATCCCTCAAGATACAATGGCCTCAGGATACAATATTTTTAATATAAAATTGTCTTTTCTGGCCCATCGTACGTTGAAACTAGACTGAACATACAATGATCAAGAAATCCAACAAACCAATAGAGCAATTGGCATTATTTACAGTACACTTCGGTACTACATGTTCTGTACTTCACTCTGTCTGTGACAGGATGAGCTGCTCCTTTAGAGATCAGGTAAGGGTAGCTCACTTTATTTTTCTAATATTTATCTGGTATTTTATTTTTCTGGTATTTCTGGTATTTTTCTGGTGTACTATACAGTGATTTACAGCAATTTTTGACTGTTATATGTGAGGACCTGATGGGCTTACTTATCGGCTTATTTTTCTTAAATTTTCAATATTTCTTATCTTGGGATAACATTTTGGGGCTTTAGAACCAATTACTAGTTTTTCATAAAGTTATGGACTGAACTTACAACGGTTTCAACATACAATGGTCGTTCTGGAACCAATTAACATTGAAACTTCAGGGACCACTGTTTTGTTTTAGATGGATTAATGGCAAATTAATCTAAGGCATGAATATGAAGCGATTGATAAAAAGAATGGGATAACCTTCACATTCAGGAGGGAAAGCCATGAGATTACTGGTAAAAGATGTCATCGGTCTTCTGGCTGACCACAGTGACCTTGTTGGCAGGGGAAGATTTTTTCCTTTGATCACTGAAAGGTCTGATTGTGGGTATAGCACTGGAGGAGCAGGACTGAGGGTCTTAAATATATGGCTGATTCAGGAGTCTGGGTCAACTTTCTGCTTCTGTGAAAGAGCTGACTTTTCCCACCCACCTCCCCTTTTTGTCAATATTGTTTTATTGATAAGTCATGGCACTTAATTAGAGAGATTTTTCACTGAGTACTTGTACTTGAGTGGACATCTGCTGGTTGTTTACAGCTTGAAGTTATGGTGTAACTGATTGATCAATGGTTTGAGTAAAAATTAAATGGGTTGTCTGGCCTAGGAGCCAACAATCACTATGGTTCTAATGTGTGTGTCCGTTGAAAAAAAAACCACTCACCTCTCTACGATCTTATTGCCCGTTCCCGACTGCTTACTATACCAGGACCAGGAAGTGATTGATCACAGCTGTTTCAACAGTGCATTACTGCTTTGAAATATATTTTATATAACTTAAGGGGCTGTGACCAAAAATGTTTCCACTAAGATCTGTGTCACGTGATTTATTTAATTAGATATATAGCTATTGTTTGTCATGTCCTTGAAAAATAATATTGTCTGTTTTGTTTTTTTTATTTTATTTTTTTAGCACTAGACAATAATACACAGTTCAAACAAGTATATAAATGTTTAATTAATCAAAATTAATATATCACTTATATAATTGTATGTCCACTAAAAAACTGTACAAGGTAGTCACCAGTGCATGTAGATGTTGGCCTCCAGTCATAGACACGTATATACTGGCTGTGCATTAGACTACAGATTAACCCTTTCAGGACCGGACAATTTTTCATTTTGCGTTTTTCACTCCCCGCCTTCCCATAGTCCTAAATTTTTTACTTTTCCGTTCACATACCCTTATGAGGGCTTATATATTTTTTAATGGCGCCATTTACGGTTGCATACCATGTAGTGGGAAGCGGAAAATGTTTTTTTTTAACACTGTACATTATGAGGTAAAATTGACCTGTTATCTTCATTCTCCAGGTCAGTACGGTTCCAATGATACCACACTTGTATAATTTTTCTTGCGTTTAAATACTGGAAAAAAAAAAAAAACGTTTGAGGAAAAAAAATACATTTTATAACCATATTCTGACCCCTATAACTTTTTTGTAGTTATGTGTAGGCGGCTGTGTAGGGCGCATTTTTTGTGGTACGATCTGTTCTTTTCAGTGATACCAATTTGAAGTGTGTGCGACTTTTTGATCACTTTTTATATAAAAAATTATTGGGTAGTTGAAGTGACAAAAAATGGCAAATTGGCTGTTTTAATTTTTTTTCCCGTTATGCCATTTGCCATAAGCCCTTAATATTGTTATATTTTAATAGTATGGTATTTTCGCACCTTGGGTGACAATAACTGGCAATCATTAGATTGCCCAATGTGTTCATTGATGTCTCATTGAACACTTCATTCGCACTATACCAATACAATGCCTCCACCTAGTGGCCTGCATTGGTATATTCCTGAAATAGGCACCGAAGCCTGCTTGAGGCTTCGGTGCATTTCAGCGAAGTAACACGTTCCCCGATCTCAGCCAGGGAATGCTGTTACCGGAAGCACGCGACTTCTGCTTCCGGACTGATCAGGTGCCGTGGTCACATTTGACCACAGCATCTGAAGGGTCGCATACATGTGCCGCGAGTCTCTGTTATTTAAAATAGAAGAAACCCCGTAACTATGGCGCCCGCTGCGTGCGCAAGCGGGCGCCATGTTTAAAGACCGGACCGATGACGTACATGTATGTCATGGGGCATGAAGGGGTTAAATATTAGATAGTATAGCATATTCAAAAGCTACATGAGAAACTAAAATATACATAGACTTGTATAAACATAGCAAACACATGACTCAAAGAATAAACTCAAAGAAGCCTATAAATAATGCCACATCCAGGTAATAAACTATCCTTTATTTTAACTATACAAACGTAAACATTTAAACATCAATGGTATACTGGCTGTGCATTAGACTACATACACATACTAAATATTAGATGTGATAGCATATTCAAAAGTTACATATGCAAATAAATCTACATAGACCTGTATATACATAGCAAACACATGACTCAAATAACAAAGTCAAAGAAGCCTATAAATAATGCAATATCCAGGTAATAAACTATCCTTTATTTTAACTGTACAAACGTAAACACTTAAACATCAGTGATATACTGGCTGTGCATTAGACTACATATACATACTAAATATTAAGTGTTATAGCATATTCAAAAGTTACATATGCAAATAGATGTACATAGACCTGTTTATACATAGCAAACACATGACTCAAATAATAAAGTCAAAGAAGCCGATAAATGCAATATCCAGGTAACGGGCTATCATTTGTTTCAACTACACAAACGTAAACACTCAAACATCAATGATCTAGTGGCTGTGCATTAAACTACACATACATACTAAATATTAGGTGTTATAGCATATTCAAAAGTTACATATACAAATAAATGTACATAGACCTGTATATGCATGGCAAACAAATGATTCTAAGGAAAGTCAGAGAAGCCTAAGGCAAGATCTAAATAATAAGCTATCCTTTATTTCAACTATACAAAAGTACATACTGAAATTGCAAAGTAATGTTGTATAAAATATATCCTAAGGCTTTGATGGCTAACCTCTGGCACTATAGCTGTGGTAAAACTTTGACTCCCAAGAGGTATACTTGCTTGGCTGTTCTCGGTACTCAATAGAAACAAATCATTCTGATAGTTGTAGTCTCACCACAGCTGGAGTGCCAGAGGTTAGCCATCACTGTCCTAAGGAAATAGTAAGGCCACTGACTAGATAGGGGTAAATTTATCATGAGGAGAATAGTTGAAGTCAGTTTTGCTTGAGTCTGTGTTGGAGCACTTTGTGCCACATTTATCAAATGTCACAGGCAGGGGCGTAGCTAAAGGCTCATGGGCCCTGGTGCAAGAGTTCAGCTTGGGCCCCCCTTCCCTCAGTGCTTTGTATGTCTTCTTATGCGGCACAGGGGTATTTGGGCCCCCTCAGGCTCCTGGGCCTGGTAGCGACTGCTACCTCTGCACCCCCTATAGCTACGTCCATGGTCACAGGTTGTTTGATAAATTTGGCTCGTCCTTAAACCTAAAGCTACTTTCACACTGGTGTTTTGGTTTCCATTTGTGAGATCCATTCAGGGATCTCACAAGCGGTCCAAAACTGATCAGTTTTGGTCTTAATGCATTCAGAATAGATAAGGATCTGCTCAGAATGCATCAGTTTGGCTCCGTTCCACCTCCATTCCGCTTTGGAGGCGGAACACCAAAACGCTGCTTGCAGCATCTGATGAAACAGAGCAACTGACACAGTCTGGCACAATAGAAAATGGATCCGTCCCCCATTGACTTTTAATGATGTTTAAGACTGATCCGTTTTGGCTATGTTAAAGATAATACAAAGGATCCATTCTGAACGGATGCATGCAGTTCTATTATCTAAATGGATGCGTTTGTGCAGATCCATGACGGATCCACACCAAACACGAGAGTGAAAGTAGCCTAACACTTCAGTCTAGAAAAGCTACTCCAGTTTTCCTACTCCACCCTCCTCCTGGAGTAAGATTGTGACTTTTTAAAAAAGTTGCAATGATAAATCTGGAGTGAAACTTATTAACATAGCTAAATACACCCACTTTTCCACCCATATTTGTGTAAAAAGGAAAAAAGTTGAAAAATGTTGTGCAAGTGTAAAAAGTCACAAATTTTTGAGCAATTGCTCAAATTTTGCATAAGCAAGTGCAAAAATGTCAAAAAAGCACTATTTTGCGACTATTTGATGCCAGAATTCTAGAGTGTAGGTATGATAAATCAGGGCCATAGAGTATTAATAAGATTATATGCTGAGTATGGCTATAACATGGCATTACTTTTTAAATTTATTTCACTTTATCACAATAATAGCAGTTTTGAAACAAAAAAAAAAAAAATCATATTTTAGTGTCTCCATTGTCTGATTGTCATAGTTTTTTTTATTTTTTGACCGATTGTCTTAGGTAGGGTCTCATTTTTTGCAGGATTAGGTAACAGTTTGGTACTATTTTGGGGGGAATACGCCTTTTGATTGCTTGGTGTAATTTTTGTTATGTAAGGTGACAAAAAAGAACTTTTCTTGGCACAGTTTTCATTTTTATTTTTTTATGGTGTTCAGATGAAATTTTTACAGAGCTGGTTCTTTTGGACGCGGTGATACCTAATAGGTATACTTTTTTATTTATTTTACTTTAACACAATAATAGCATATTTGAAACTAAAAAATGATGTCTTAATGTCTGCATGTTCTGAGATCTATAGTTTTTTTTATTTTTTGAGCAATTTTATTATATGAGGCTCATTTTTTGTGGGATGAGATGACGGTTTATTTGTTCCATTTTGTGGAACAGATGCCTTTTTTCTCACTTGGTGTTGCACTTTTTGTGATGTAAGGTGACAAAATGGCTTTTTTTTACACAGTTTTTATTTTTTTTCTTTGGTGTTTATCGGATAGTGTGGATTATATGATATATTTATAGAGGCGGTCATTATAGATGCGATGATACCTAATATGTGTGTTTTTTCCATTTTTTTTTATTTGTATTATAAAATCGGGGAAAGGGGCATTTTTTTCTTTTTTTACTTGAAACTTTATTTTTTCTTATCAAAAACACATTTTTTTTGCTTTTTTTTAAACTTTATTTATGTCTGATCCCCTCTGCAATGCAGAGTAATACACTCACAGGTTGCCTAGGAGACCCAGCCCGGGGATGGATCTCCTCGTCCCCCGTAGAAGGCAGGGGAAAGGGGTTAATCCGCCGGCATCGGCTTTTACAGCGACCCTGGCAAATACAGCAGGGGCACGGCTATCAGGGACTGCCACGCCCCTGCAGTGATCGGACGCGCACTGTTCTGGTGCCTGCCCGATCACCATGACGTAATAGTACGTCAAAATGCGGCAAGTCACTTGCCGCCATGATGTACTATTACGTTATATGTCAGGAATCGGTTAAAGCACCCTCTCCAGGCAGAGGGTGCCTGAGCTTTAGGTTCCCTGGTGACTAACACAAGTGTTGGGAAGTCTAGTGCTTCTGTGTTAATACTGTGTTATCTCCCTCCTGTGTTCCTGTTGTACTCCTAGCCTGTCCCACCCTGCCTGTGTATTCCTGCACTTTCTAGTCAATCTTAGTTTTGTTTGTGTTTCTGCAGTGATCCCCAGTGGGAGCAAGTGTAGAGAATGGGGGTGGTAGAGTCCCTGACATAGTGTTGTAGTGTCATTGTGTCCTACCTCAGACTGTCACTCCTTGAGGTCCATTGCAGTGAAAGTTATAGCACTGATGAATGAGGCCAGAGTTGAACGTAATACAGTATTTTTTAACCACTTGAAGACCACAGGTTTATACCCCTAGTGACCAGGCCCTTTTTTACAAATCCGCACTACACTACTTTCACCGTTTATTGCTCCGTCATACAACTTATCACCCAAATAAATTTTACCTGCTTTTCTTCTCACTAATAGAGCTTTCATTTTGTGGTATTTCATTCTTGCTGACATTTTAACTTTTTTTGCTATTAATAAAAATGTAACAACATTTTTGCAAAAAAATGACATTTTTCACTTTCTGTTGCAAATTTTTTTTTTAAAAACTACATTTCTATATAATTTTTTCACAAAATTTATTGTTCTACATGTCTTTGATAAAAAAAAATCCAATAAGTGTATATTTATTGGTTTAGGTAAAAGTTATAGCGTTTACAAACTATGGTGCAAAAAAGTGAATTTCCGCATTTTGAAGCAGCTCTGACTTTCTGAGCACCTGTCATGTTTCTTCAGGTGCTAGAATGCCAGGATAGTATAAATACCCCCCAAATGACACCATTTTAGAAAGAAGACACCCCAAAGTATTCACGGAGGGGCATGGTGAGTTCATGTATCATTTCATTTTTTTTCACAAGTTAGCGGAAAATGACACTTTCTGAGGAAAAAAAAAATTATAATAAAGTTTCTATTTCCGCTAACTTGTGCCAAAAAAAAAAAAATTCTGTGAACTCGACATGCCCCTCACGGAATACCTTGGGGAGTCTTCTTTCCAAAATGGGGTCATTTGTGGGGTATTTATACTGCCCTGGCATTTTAGGGGCCCTAAAGCGTGAGAATCCAAATTCGTAAAAATGCCCTGTGAAATCCTAAAGGTACTCATAGGTTTAGGGCCCCTTTGCGCATCTTGGCTGCAAAAAAGTGTCACTCAAAAAAAATTTATACAAAGTTGTCAATTTACAGAGATATTTCTCTCTCCTTTTAGGAGGGCATTTTTACGCATTTTTCTTCTCACGCTTTAGGGCCCCTAAAATGCCAGGGCAGTATAAATACCCCCATGTGACCCCATTTTGGAAAGAAGACACCCCAAGGTATTCTGTGAGGGGCATGGAGAGTTCATAGGAGATTTTCTTTTGGCACAAGTTAGCGGAAATTGATTTTTTATTGTTTTTTCTCACAAAGTCTCCCTTTCCGCTAACTTTTGACAAAAAGTTCAATTTTTCATGGACTGAATATGCCCCTCAGTGCAGACCTTGGGGTGTCTTCTTTCCAAAATGGGGTCATTTGTGGGGTTTTTCTACTGTTCTGGCATTTTGGGCGGGGCTAAATTGTGAGCAGCCATGTAAAACCTAAAGGTACTCGTTGGAATTTGGTCTGTTTGCACTTCAGGCTGCAAAAGTGTCATTCATGTGGTTTCACCGTACTCAGGAGAAGTAGGGCAATGTGTTTTGGGGTGTATTTTTACATATACCCATGTTGGGTGAGAGAAATATCTCTGTAAATTGACAACTTTGTATAAAAATTTTTTAAAAGTTGTCGTTTACAGCGATATTTCTCACACAAAGTATGGGTATATATAAAAATACACCCCAAAACTCATTGCCCTACTTCTCCTGAGTACGGCGATACCACATGTGTGACACTTTTTTGCAGCCAAGATGCGCAAAGGGGCCCTAATTCCCATGAGTACCTTTAGCATTTCACAGGGCATGTTTACGCATTTAGATTCTCACTCTTTAGGACCCCTAAAATGCCAGGGCAGTATAAATACCCCACATGTGACCCCATTTTGGAAAGAAGACACCCCAAGGTATTCCGTGAGGGGCATGGCGAATTCACAGAAAAAAAAAAATGTTTGTACAAGTTAGCGGAAATTGATCATATTCCACTAACTTGTGACAAAAAATAAAATTTTACATGAACTCCCCATACCCCTCACGGAATACCTTGGGGTGTCTTCTTTCTAAAATGGGGTCACATGTGAGGTTTTTGTACTGCCCTGGCATTTGAGGGTCTCCGCAATCATTACACGTATGGCCAGCATTAGGAGTTTCTGCGATTCTCCTTATATTGAGCATACGGGTAATGGGATTTTTTCTTTCCGTTCAGCCATCCGATCAATGTGGATGAAAAAATCTCTGTCAAAATCAGTGACTGCGGTGGGCTGGGCGCTAACTACCTAACAAGTAGCTAACTAACTGGCGGTGATAAGGGACCCTTATGCCCCATTCACACGTCCGCAATTCTGCTTGCGGAACGGAATTGCGGACCCATTCATTTCTATGGGGACAGACTTTGTCCTGCTCGGATCCGGAATTATGGATCCGCGCTTCCGGGTCTGCACTTCCGTTCCGCAAAAATATAGAACATGTCCCATTCTTGTCCGCAATTGTGGACAAGAAAAGGCATTATCTATATAGTTCTGGCAATGTGCGGATCTGCAAAATGCGGAAAGCACATTGCCGGTGTCCATATTTTGCGGATCTGCAGATCCATGGATCCGCAAAACACATACGTTGTCTGAATGAGCCTTATAGGGGGGTGATTAGTGACAGGGGGGGTCAAAGGGGGTGATCAGGGGGGGTGACATGGGGGATCAGGGGTTAATCAGTAATGGGGGGTGGGGGGGGTGTGTGTGTAGTGATTGGTGCACTTTACTTATGTTTCCTCTGGTGGTCCCAGACAAAGGGACCACCAGACGAGCAGACAGCAGGCATATCAGACGCTGTTTACAAAACAGCGTCTGATATGCGTTTTAAATGCGTTTTTTTCGCATCTACAGCCTGCCAGCGCCATGATCAGCGCTGGCAGGCTGTAGTTTCAGTTGTCCCGGTCACGATCGCATGAACGGCGCGCGCGCGTTCATGCGAAATCTCAGGACTCACGAGATGACGCAGATAGGCGTGACTGAGACCTGAGAGAGCCGCCGCGCTAGCGTGGCGGCAAGAGGTTAATAAGTGCAACATAGAACTTTAAATTCAAACAGCAGCAGCAGGCTTTAGAGCAATTCTTCACTAACCCCAGCAAGGTTATTAAGGTAGGATAGTTGGTGGCAATTCAGGACTTAGGTGATACTGGCCTAGCGGTTGTTTGGTGAAGGGTGGCTTAGTTGTATTCCTTCATTTCACAGCAGTGTCTGTAGAAGCTGGATTTAGCAGTTTACTCTGCTCTCTTTATCTTCTCAAGGCTTTGCAAGGCAAATAAAGTAATGGTTCTCTCTGGAGAATTATCTGTAGGAGAAGGAGCGCTGCAGTCTGCACAATGTGCAACAATAAACAATTTGTATTACCCCCAGGTCTGGGGTACTACCGTTTACCCATTCCATTAGTCTATCTTGTACCAGCATTAAGCTACACTTCTAGTATGGTTCCTGGACCTCAACCAGTATTCAAGCCTAAGTGACTATTCAGACAATAACTGCAGTTTTGGTGCGTTTTTGGCACATTTTTTGTTATTTTGAGCTCATGGTGCCTTATCCAGAGTACCTTGCCCTACTGGGTGAGCTTCCAACTATAATGGGACTATACCAAGAGGTAATGGTCTGGTTGCTCCGCTGCAGTGAAGTCCAGATCCCTGTACAGAGATTAAAGGGTAAATACCAGGGGAGAACTGAAATAGCACCCTTAGAGTTTATCCCAAAGTCAAACCAGTGGGTACGCATTCACTGATCCATAACAACCAGAATTAGAAGGTCCACCATCTAAGGTCCACCTGTTCTCTTCACAGTTGAGATCAAGTTCACACTGAGCACATGTGACAGCCGATAAAGATACCATGATGAAAGTGAAAGTCATGTCTACAATGTCATTCAGCATGACAGGTTTGGTGGTGTGACAGTGATGATCTGGGGAGGCATATCCTTGGAGGGTGCTGTTAGGTACTAGGATAACAATATTACAGTCATTATTAGACCTTACACTGGTGCAGTGGGCCATGGCTTATGCAGGACAATGACTAGTCTCTTGTGGCCACAGTGTGTGGGAAGTTCCTAGATGCCAAAGCTATCAATGCCATTGACTGGCCCTAATGTTCCCTCGAACTGAATTCAAATGAGAAACTCTGGGACATGCTTCATATCAGTGCATCCAATTCATATCAGTGCATCCAATTCTGCTAAGAAGTGGGACAGACTTCCAAAATTATATATATGTACAATATATATATATATATATATATATATATATATATATATATATATATATACCTTTCTATACAATAGTCACCATTGGGTGTACATAGTAGTGCCCAATCACAGACACTGCTAGACTGGCTGTGCATGAGACTGGAGACTAAACATTAGATGTTATTATACAGGGGTCAGCAACCTTTGACACTTTAGCTGTTGTGAAACTGCAACTCCCAGCGAACTAAAATGTATACAAAAATGTATAAAAAAAAAAAAAAAAAAAAAAAGAAAAAAATGTATACACCTGTCTATACATAGCAAACACATGACTCAAAGAATAAAGACAGATAAGCCTATAAACAATGCAATATCTAGGTAATGGGCTATACTTAATTTCAACTATACAAAAGTACATACTCAAATAGCAAAGTAATGTGTTATAAAATATATCCCAAGGATACAGTAAAGCCACTGAATACTGTTTCCTCATGAACTCCATTCCTACAGAGATTCAATTGAAGATTTTATAATCTGTATTCAGGATCATAATCCCTGACAAACAGAGCAGAGAGGAGGATAAGGTAGCTCTTTATCTCAGTGTTATAAAGTAACTTGTCCTCCTCTGTGATTAGGAGAGGTTTTGTGTGTACTAATAGGACAGCGCCATTTTATTTCTCCTAATGATTGCTCCCTAGAGAAAATGAACCATTATAGCTAATGAGATGTATTTGGGAATATATTTATACTAAAGTAATATTTCAGTATTTTCATTTTTTTTATTTCCGGAGAACCCCTTTAAGTGAAGTCGTAAAGGTCACTAACTTAAAGTCGCTAAGGGTACTTTCACACTTGCTTTATTCTTTTCCGGTATTGAGTTCCATCCTACTGGAAAAAAATTATCAGTTTTATCCTAATGCATTCTGAGTGGAGAGAAATCCATGCCGGATGCATCAGGATACATCCATTCAGTCCCTCTTACAGTTTTCGGACTGAGAAAATACCGCAGCATACTGCGGTATTTTCTCCGGTGCAAATTCCGGAACACTTGCTGGAATTTTGGATCGCCAGATCCGGCATTAATTTCCATTGACATGTATTAAAATTACCACATTGCCAAATCCGCTCCTCCGGCCTGTGCATGCGCAAACCTTTAAAAATGTAATACGGATCAGTTTTTCCGGATGACAATCGGAGAGATGGATCCTGTATTGCAATGCATTTGTAAGACGGATCCACATCCGGATCCGTCTACAAATGCTGTCCGTTTGCATACATATTGCTGAATCCGTCACCGGAACTGCCTGCTGGATACCTCTAACGCAAGTGTGATAGTACCCTAAGGCTTCTTTCACATCTCTGGTACGACTGATTCGGCAGGCTGTTCTGGCATAAATGTTAGCTGATTTTTCCGCCTAAAATCCGGCATTTATTCCAGAGAGCATCTGGATCACTGTTGGATCCCATTATAGTCAATGGGGATCTGGTGTGAAATGTAGAACCAGGCAGTGCCAGATCCGGTGAATCCTAGTAGGCGGTTCTCTGCCGAAACAGCCTACCAGATAAATTCACTGCAAATGAACATAGATTAACACACACATAAGTGCATTATACACACACACAAGCTCTGCAGTACAGATGTAGCCAGGCTTAGAATAACACTTGGTGCACTATTAGCATGCTATAAAGTGCATAAAATGAAATTTGGGCTAAGCCAGACTACTGTATCTATCATCCATTATGGCCTGGCCTCTTTTATTCACCTTGTTGAGGGGATATAGTACAGTAGGTATGTATTTTTTTTTTTTTTTAAGAATATAGGGAAGCACCACTGTGTAAGGGCTTAACTACAGTACTGTGTGGAGGCACAAAGGCACCAGAGCCAGCTGAAGAAGTCAGGTGAGTATGAAAGATTTATTGTTTTTATTGTAAGTTATTTCTCTGTTTGCTTATGATTTTTTAGTTTTCAGATCTGTTTTTTGGACCACAACAGTTTCGGAGGACTACTTCGAAGAGCCGCATGGAATTTATTTATTAAAATTGTGAAAGAGGGCTGAGTCGGGGAGTGTTTATTTAAATAGGAGCTCTTACAAAAAATGTTATTCTTTGTGAGTTTTAACCTCCCATTTGATCCCTAGGGCTTATATATACGACCATGCAGTGTTTGGCAGTCCGCAAATTGTGGACCTGCAAAACACAGATGCCGCCCATTTGCGTTCCGCAATTTGCAGAAAAGAACGGGCCACCCATAATAGAAATGCCTATTCTTGTCTGCAAAACAGACAAGAATAGGACATGTTCTATTTTTTTTCACGGCCCCATGGAACGGAGCAACAGATGCTGACAGCACGTGGAGTACTGTCCTCATCTGTTGCTGCCCCTTTGAAGCGAATGGGCTTGGATGCGGAACCAAACCACGTTCGTGTGCATGAGCCCTTATGCACATACGTCAGCTGAGGCCAATGATTAGCTGTAACAGTTATGGAATGGGACTACCTGATGACAGGGATTGGAAACGTCATGGAGCAGATCAGCTGTGCTGGATAGGTGGGACATTAAAAAGGAGAGCATAGCTTTTGTCATTTTATAATATTTCCTGCTCATAGACTGCTTTCAAAATATTCCAAATGACCCCTTTAAGGTTTTGGTTGTAATATTAGTGATAGAAGTAGTTGTTTCCATGTGGTGTGCATTAATTAGAAAACTAGAAAGATGCAAAGTTGAGTTTATTCTTACTTGATAATAAGGTAAGGTTTTTTTTTTTTTTTTTTTATGACCACACAGGATGAATTTAAGAAGTACACCAAGAAGAAAGTAAAATGGATCCATTCAGATTCATCACATGCTTCACCTAATGCTGAAACAGCAAAGATGGATACATCTGAACTACACAAGTTGTTAATTAGGCCTCAGACTTGGGTAAGTTCTAAAAAAAAACTGTATACAGTGGTCCCTCAAGATACAATTCCCTCAGGATGCAGTATTTTCAACTTACAATGGTCTTTCCTGGGCCATCCTAGTGGAAACTAGATTCAACATACCATACAATACCTCAGACTTAGATCTTAGATTGTTCTATCAGGTCTATTGGTTAATAATAAGTCCAGGATGGCCGTCCCTCTAGTGGGGTCCTGAACCAGTTGGGAAAGGTAATTGTCTTTGGCTATTGCCAAGAACCTGTTTCCTTTATGGGATGTACAGCTTTCAGTTTCCCAGTCTATCTCTGGGTAGTTGAAGTCCCCCATAATAACGACTTCATTATGATTTGCCGCCTCGTCTATCTCCTTTAGTAATAGATTTTCTGTGGACTCTGGTATATTAGGTGGTTTATAATACACTCCGATTAGTAATTTATTATTGTTTTTTGCTCCATGTATTTCTACCCACAGTGACTCCACATGTTCATGTCCCTCACAGATGTATTCTCGAATTACGGGCTTTAGACAGGACTTCACATAAAGGCAGACCCCTCCACCTCTTCGGTTTTGATGTTCCTTTCTAAACAGATTGTAACCTTTTATATTAACTGCCCAGTCATTGCCATCATCCAGCCATGTCTCAGTTATTCCCACTACGTCATAGTCCTCCTCACACATCGCTAATTCCAGTTCACCAGTCTTGTTAGTCAGGCTTCTGGCATTAGTATACATACATTTGAGAGGTTTATGTGTATTTTTTACCCTACATCTTTCATTCTGAGCTGTTCTAGTCCCCCTTCCATTCCTCCCCCAGTCACACTACCTCGCCCCTGGTCTCTATCTGCACTATCTTCCCCTCCTATAATGTAATTACCCTCCCCCCCAGTCCCTAGTTTAAACACTCCTCCAACCTTCTAGCCATCTTTCTCCCCAACACAGCTGACCCTTCCCCACTGAGGTGCAGCCCGTCTCTATGATAGAGCCTGTAGCCGACAGAGAAGTCGGCCCAGTTCTCCAGGAACCCGAACCCCTCCTTCCTACACCAGTATTGGTTGACTAGTAGCTCCTCTTCACAGTACAGTGTGGTACTACATGTCCTGTATTTCCCTCTGTCCTTCCCAGGATGAGCTGCTCCTTTGGATGTCAGGTGACAACAGTTCCCTTTAATTTTGTTGGTACAATGTGTGCTATAAAAGACCCTTACCCTGCTACGTAAGTCTCTGTACTCTAGCACCAATCCAACACTTGCTATGGAGGGCAGGCTGTACAGTAGAGGAAACTGTATAAGCAGAAGATGTGGCCGCTGGTGTACAGGAAAAAAAAAATTACAATATCAAACTGAAGTGAAATAGCCAAGATCATCTGGATTAATTAGGCGTGGAAGTACGGGCAATGCTGAGAACACAGCACTAAACCATGTATAAAGAAAAAAGAGGAGGGAGACCAGCTTCCAAAAATTCCACACAGGTTTTATTTCCTTAGGCCTCATGCACATGACCGTGTGTGTTTTGCGGATCCACAAACCGCGGATCCACAAAACCATTCCGTGTGCCATCCGAAATTTGCGGAATGGAATGGGTGGCCCATTATAGAGATGCCTATCCTTGTCCGCAAAATGGACAAGAATAGGACATGCTCTATTTTTTTTGCGGGGCCATGCAAAGGGAATGGGTCCGCTCCCGAGCCATAAAAATATGAGGCTCGGACGCGGACCAAACATACGGTCATGTGCATGAGGTCTTATGCTCATAAAGTTCAATGATTCACACGTCTACGCATTTCAAGTCAAATCACAAAGTCCCTTAACCCCTTCACAGTGAAGCGCGTCTCGGGAGTTCTGCTACAGCCTGCCAGCGATGATCCATCGCTGGCAGGCTGTAGATGCGAATTAAATCGCATCAAACAGCTATATCAGACGCTGTTTTGTGAGCAGCGTCTGATATAGCTGCTACCTGGTCCTCTGGTGGTCCCATTTGCTGGGATCGACCACCAGAGGACCAGGTAACTATGTAAAGATGCACCAAACACTACACTAACCCCCCCCCCCCTCACCTATTAACCCCTTGTTAACCCCTTGATCACCCCATCTAGACCCCCTGATCTCCCCCCTGTCATTGATCACACCCCTTGTAAGGCTCCATTCAGACGTCCATATGTGTTTTGCGGATCCGTGGATTCACGGATCCGCGGATCCGCATATCCTCAAAACACGGACACCGGCAATGTGCTTTCCGCATTTTGCAGATCCGCACATTGCCAGAACTATATAGAAAATGCTTTTCTTGTCCGCAATTGCGGACAAGAATAGGAATTGTTCTATATTTTTGCGGAACGGAAGTGCAGACCCGGAAGCGCGGATCCATAATTCCGGATCCGAGCGGGACAAAGTCTGTCCCCATAGAAATGAATGGGTCCACAATTCCGTTCCGCAAACAGAATTTCGGACGTGTAAATGGGGCATAAGGGTCCCTTATCACCGCCAGTTAGTTAGCTACTTGTTAGGTAGCTAGCGCCCAGCCCACCGCACCGCAGTCACTGATTTTGGCAGAGATTTTTTCATCCACATTGATTGATGCGAATGAAAAAATGTGCCGTTCATTTTTTTTTTTTTTTCAGCCCAGCGGCTGAACGGAAAAAAAAATAAATCTCATTACCCGTATGCTCAATATAAGGAGAATCGCAGATACTCCTAATGCTGGCCATACGTGTAATGATTGCGGAGACCTTCAAATGCCAGGGCAGTATAAATACCCCACATGTGACTCCATTTTAGAAAGAAGACACCCCAAGGTATTCCGTGAGGGGTATGGCGAGTTAATGAAAAATTGTATTTTTTGTCACAAGTTAGTGGAATATGAGACTGTAAAAAAAAAAAAAATCAATTTCCGCTAACTTGTGCCAATTTTTTGTTTCTGTGAACTCTCCATGCCCCTCACAGAATACCTTGGGGTGTCTTCTTTCCACAATGGGGTCACTTGTGGGGTTTTTGTACTGTCCTGGCATTTTAGGGGTCCTAAAGCGTGAGAATCCAAATGCGTAAAAATGGCCTGTGAAATCCTAAAGGTACTCATTGGTTTTAGGGCTCCTTTGCGCATCTTGGCTGCAAAAGAGTGTCACACATGTGGTATCGCCGTACTCAGCAGAAGTAGGGCAATGTGTTTTGGGGTGTATTTTTATATATACCCATACTTTGAGTGAGAAATATCGCTGTAAACGACAACTTTTTAAATTTTTTTATTCAAAGTTGTCAATTTACAGAGGTATTTCTCTCACCCAGTATGGGTATATGTAAAAATACACCCCAAAACATATTGCCCTACTTCTCCTGAGTACGGCGATACCACATGAGTGACACTTTTTTGCAGCCAAGATGTGCAAAGGGTATTCGCTGAGGGGCATAATGAGTCCATGAATAATTAAACTTTTTGTCAAAAGTTAGCGGAAAGGGAGACTTTGTGAGAAAAAACAATAAAAAAACAATTTCCACTAACTTGTGCCAAAAAAAAAAAATCTTCTATGAACTCGCCATGCCCCTCATGGAATACCTTGGGGTGTCTTCTTTCCAAAATGGGGTCACTTGTGGGGTATTTATACTGCCCTGGCATTTTAGGGGCCCTAAAGCGTGAGAAGAAAAATGCGTGAAAATGCCCTCCTAAAAGGTACTCATTGGAATTTGGGCCCCTTTGCGCATCTTGGCTGCAAAAAAGTGTCACACATGTGGTATCGCCTTACTCAGGAGAAGTAGGGAAATGTGTTTTGGGGTGTATTTTTACATATACCCATGCTGGGTGAGAGAAATATATCTGTAAATTGACAACTTTGAATAAAAAAATGTAAAAAGTTGTCATTTACAGTGATATTTCTCACACGCAGCATGGGTATATGTAAAAATACACCCCAAAACACATTGCCCTACTTCTCCTGAGTACGGCGATACCACATAAGTGACACTTTTTTGCAGCCTGGGTGCGTAAAGGGGCCCTAAAACCAATTAGTACCTTTAGGATTTCACAGGGCATTTTTACTCATTTGGATTCTCACGCTTTAGGGCCCCTAAAATGCCAGGTCAGAATAAATACCCCACATGTGACCCCATTTTGGAAAGAAGACACCCCAAGGTATTCCGTGAGTGGCATGGCGAGTTCACAGAATTTTAATTTTTTGGCACAAGTTAGCGGAAATTGATATTTTTTTTTTTGTTTGTTTTTTACAAAGTCTCATATTCCACTAACTTGTGACAAAAAATAAAATTTTACATGAACTCATCATGCCCCTCACGGAATACCTTGGGGTGTCTTCTTTCCAAAATGGGGTCACATGTGGGGTATTTATACTGTCCTGGCATTTTAGGGGCCCCTAAAGCGTGAGAAGAAGTCTGGAATCCAAATGCGTAAAAATGCCCTGTGAAATCCTAAAGGTACTCATTGGTTTTAGGGCCCCTTTGCGCACCCAGGCTGCAAAAAAGTGTCACACATGTGGTATCGCCGTACTCAGGAGAAGTAGGGCAATGTGTTTTGGGGTGTATTTTTATATATACCCGTACTTTGTGTGAAAAATATCTCTGTAAACGACAACTTTTAAAAATTTTTATACAAAGTTGACAATTTACAGAGATATTTCTCTCACCCAACATGGTAGCACCTGGAGAAACATGACAGGTGCTCAGAAAGTCAGAGCTGCTTCAAAATGCCGAAATTCACTTTTTTGCACCATAGTTTGTAAACGCTATAACTTGTACCCAAACCAATAAATATACACTTATTGGACTTTTTTTTTTATCAAAGACATGTAGAACAATAAATTTAGAGAAAAATTTATATAGAAATGTAGTTTTTTTTGAAAAATTTTACAACAGAAAGTGAAAAATGTCATTTTTTTGCAAAAATGTCGTTAAATTTGCATTAATGGCAAAAAAAGTAAAAATGTCAGCAACAATAAAATACAACCAAATGAAAGCTCTATTAGTGAGAAGAAAAGGAGGTAAAATTCATTTGGGTGGTAAGTTGTATGACGGAGCAATAAACGGTGAAAGTAGTGTAGTGCGGAATTGTAAAAAGTGGCCTGGTCATTAAGGGTGTTTAAGCTAGGGGGGTTGAAGCGGTTAAGGACCAGGCCATTTTTTGCAAATCTGATATGTGTCACTTTATGTCATGATAACTTTTACTTACCCAAGCCATTCTGAGACTGTTTTCTTGTCACATATTGTACTCCATGAAAGTGGTAACTTTGAGTCAAAATATTTCATTTTTATTTATAAAAAAATGCCAAATTTACCAAAAATTGGGAAACATTCACAATTTTCAAAATTTCAATTTCTTTGCTTTTAAAGCAGATAGTTATATCTCCTAAAATAGTTTTTACTTTACATTTCCCATATGTCTACTTCATGTTTGAATCATTTTGTAAATGACATTTTCTATTTTTGGGACATTAGAAGGCTTAAAAGTTTAGAAGCAAATCTTGAAATTTTTCAGAAAATTTCCAAAACCCTCTTTTTAAGGACCAGTTCAGGTCTGAAGTCACTTAAGGCTTACATAATAGAAACCACCCATAAATGGCCCCATTTTAGAAACTACACCCCTCAAGGTATTCAAAACTGATTTTACGACAGGTGTCGTCTGTTGGTAAAAGAGAGGCGCACCATAGGGTATTAACGTATAGGAAAAGTAAGTATTGGGCTCCAAATAGGAGACTCACTCAAATAGGAGTTGTAGAAGATGGATCCCAAGAAAGGGTGGTCTGCAGCCACAGATGTTGCTCTTCTTATCGGGGATGCCTGGTTCTCCAAGAAGATTTGGAAGTAAACACGTTTAGGAAAATATCCCTAGGCACAAGAAACCAGCCGGAAGATCCAGATTGATATTGTCAGTAGTTTATTAAGCAGAAGATACAACACGTTTCAGGGATTTACAGACATAGCAATAAAAAGAATGCCCCAGTCCCAGCAGTAAGCTATATAGCCATAAATAGAAGGAACACTCCAGTCCCAGCAGTGAAAAGCGTTTACTACCTGTCCCACACATATGTTTCTGTAATGTGGGGAGGGGGGGTAGGCCATGAACAGAATGAATAGAGAGGGAGATTTATTGTTTCCCTTGTTTCTATGTGTTTGCGACTTTTTAACTGCGCCTTTAAAAAAAAACATTTTTTCAAAGGCGTGGCAATGGTAAGGAAGGGGCATGACCAGTCACCCCTACACATTTATGTTCCTTTTCGCCAGTTTTCTGACTCAAATGAAGCTAGAAATCTATGGCAGCTCTTAGCTTTCAGAGATTTTTGTTTAGGTGCACAGACTGCCGGAGGAGGGGGATCTTTTAAGTGGCGGACAGCCCTTTGTTGCACAAGAACTCTGATGAAAACATTTGCACAAATCAATCTGCTCACATAGCTAGGAGAATCCTGTCTGTCATCACACGACTTACTCCCAGCTGACAGCCTAGAAATCATCTATGAAAATATGACTGCCTTTTACCTGGGGAAAAAGGGGGAACGAGTATAGTCAGACAACTCTATATACAATGTACATAGAGTAAAATGGCTAGGGCAGCGCTAAAGCTGGTCCATCAGAACCAGCTACGTCACCGGGATCACTGCTAGGTGGAAGCCCGTGCCTAGCAGTGTAAAAAATATAAACAAACAGACCTTGCCCTGTGCGATACAGTGCAGGGCGAGGGAGAACATTGGAGCATGAAATGTTCCGATGCTTAGCCTGGGTGAAAATGGGTATATGTCCAGGTTGAGCTCTAGACCCGGACAACCCCTTTAACTGCATTTGTATCCTAAGGACACAGATACAGTTAACTCTCCCTTTCCCAACACACACAGTTTATTGCATTCCTTTTTGTATTCACTTATTTTTAACAAAAAAGTATGCCAACAGTACACAAACTGTATTTTTATATTGTGTGACCAAAATGTGATGTGAGTGATTTTGGGAGTTTTGTAAAGTATTTGGAAATTAATTCACAGGTACGATACATCAGAGTACAGAAGACTCGCTATGTGTGGCATCCATCAAAAAACATGTTTCAGAAAATTGGGTGAGTGTTGTGTACAAGCTTTGCTATGTTTCTCTATTACTAGTTTGGAATGAATAATATGTATATCTACATTTATATATTTTAAGGGTTCTGGAAGAGAATGACTCATGTTCTGACATACATGCAAAGTATGGACTGGGATTAAGCAATGAAGAACAAAAAGCCAGGTACCAATGTTTCTATGAGCCATTTTTACAGCTTTTTCTATATGACTGTGTGTTGATATAACGTACGATAAGCCACCCTCACCACTTTCCCCCAAGGGAATTTATCTCCCTTTGAGACAGTTTTATGGCACAAATGAAGACAGAAATCTAGATCAGCTCTGAGCTGTCATAGATTTCATTCAGGTACATGGACTGTTGGAGGAATGTGCCAAATTTATGAGAAGGCCAGCAATGCAGGAGATTTCAAAGACCAGTTTTTTATAAATCTCCCCAATTGCAAATGACATAAGTTAGCATGAGTAAAGAGATATTTCATAACGAAGAAAACGGAGCACTCTGTGTCTTCCTTTAGTGAAGATTTATTCACCAAGTCAAAATGCAATGTTTCAACTACAGTCTTTTTTAGGCAAATATTGAGAAGGATTTATAGTATATACTGTCCATATTAGTTGTAAATCAAGTACTCTCTGTCTCTCCTCCTCAGACATCTCCCGGCGGCTGGTTAGTTACTCAGCCTGTCAGGGATACCGAAGGGCAGAGCAAATATATATGCTTAGGAGTAGAGATGAGCAAACATTCAAAAAAAGTCCGGTGTTCGGCGTTCGGGTTGTGGTAAGTCGCGCATCCCGTTATGGATTCCACTATAGCGGCATATGGAATCCATAAGGGGCAGCTGCCACCAACCCGAACAGTTGAACAGCCGAAGGACCTGGGGTGATGTCACCATCATGTGATCAGTGCAGGGGCGTGGCTCAGCACAGGATCAAATCCAGTGCTGAGCCACGCCCCCTGCACTGATCACATGACAGTGACATCACCCCAGGTCCTTCGGCTGTTCAACAGTTCGGGTTGGTGGCAGCCGCCCCTTATGGATTCCATATGCCGCTATAGTGGAATCCATAACGGGATGCGCGACTTACCACAACCATGCCGAACACCAGACTTTTTTTAATGTTCGCTCATCTCTACTTAGGAGCAAGCAGGGAGGGAAAAAGAATTAACCCAGCTGTCTTCACTGTGAGTGCTGTTCTATACTGTGTAGGCAAACATGCCTTAGCAATGCTCATTTAGAGAGTTGTAAATACTGTAAATGTAAAGTTCTCGAAATAAAGTGTATTTTCAAAATGTACACACTTTAAAATGATATATAACAAATGTCTTAAACTTAGCTGCATCCCCTCGCTAGGTCACTATACTGTGGATGGAACCTGTCCACTAAATATTTTCCAGACCCAGTGGCTGCAACAAACAGGCATGTGGGGTGAAAGATCCCCATAAATCTGGTATTGATGACCAATTTCTGGGAATAGGTCATCAATAATTAAGTACCAGTAAACCCCTTTAATATTTTATTTTTTGTACTTTATATTGTAATTCTAGACAAAAGTTGTGTGGGCCAAATACAATTGATGTCGAAATAACCCCAATATGGAAGCTACTATTTAAGGAGGTAAGATTTTGCAATATAATGCATCCCTCTTCATTATATGTCATATAAAAGTATATCCTTGTATGAAATGTAGTCCAGTGACTATGAAGTATTGTATGTCTTTGGTAACAACACAACAAAATATTTAATTGAGCCTTTTACTATTTAAAGGCATCTGTATCTTCACTACAATGAATCATAGTTGGTTTCCAAGGTTTGTTTCTGCTCAGATTGCATTAACCCAGATCTGGGGAATCTGCAATGGTAATGTTATGCATTTCATGTTTTTGGCCGTAAGAACCAGCCAGTAGAGGTATGGATAACAAAAGATTGGTAGACCTAGGGTTATCCACCCTTTTCCTCCCGTGTTGGTAGGAGAGTGATGTTCCTGCTTCCGGCCAGGATTGGGAGTTAGAGAGTATCTATAGTGAGGAGAGGAAGCAGACTACAGAGCTCCTCCTCCTGTTACCTATAAGGGATTCTTCAGAGAGACCAACACCATACAGCTCCAAGAAAACACTTGAACTAGACATTAGAGCAGTAGAAAACCATGTTACAGACCCTGCTGCAAGGCGAGGGACTATGACTCACACAACCATCACCCAAAACTACCACTAGTCCAGATAAAGTTCAAATCTGACTTGATAGTGGACACCTATACCCACAAGTGCCCATTTGCAGTCATCCAACCTGTTACTGATATAACAAGGGATGGCAGAAGAAGAAAAGCATCTTGCTGACTGCCTTGTAGCTGTTGGGGACCCATATGGAGAAAGTCACATGGAAGAGGAAGTGGAGGATGAAGAGGAGGATAAGGTGATATCACTGGAGGAAGAGAAAGAGAACTTGTGTAGGAGGATGATGCTGCAGATAATGAAGACACTGGCGCTAATGACCAGCGGGCCGATTCTAGTTCTGCTGCCTGAGGCAAAAAGTTAAATGGCCCACTAAAAAATGTACAAAAGCCAAGTAGCCACCAAAATCCAAGACTGTCCTGCCAGATCTGGGGCGGTAAAAGTACAGATAATGTTGTTGATATCACCTGCAGTCCTATGTAACATCACAGGTAACACAGGTAAACCACAGATAACACTAGTGTAGATCATGTGGTAGTGTTACCTACATTTTTAGTGTGCCTCTCCCATGGGACTCCATGTTGGTGGCACTGCCTCCTCTTCCTTCTTCTTCTTGCCCCGCACAGAACGTCTAAAAGCAGCTGCATCAAGACATACTGTAGGGACACTGTGGGCATGGTGTTGTGACACACACACAGGGACAGTCACATCTGTGCCCCTTTCACAGTGGTAATACCCTCTTTGTGCCCCCTCACAGTAATTATGCCCTCTCTGTGCCCCCGTCACAATAGTAATGCCCATTGTGCCCCCTTCCCAGAAGTAATGCCCATTGTGCCCCCTTCATAGTAGTAATGACTAGTGTCGAATATCGCCACTTTGAGAATTTGCGAAGATTTATAGTGCTATATATTCATATTTGCGAATATTCTAGATTTTTTTTCCTCTGAACCCATGATCCCTCCCTGCTTCTTGCTTGTGAGCCAATGAGAAGGCTACAATGTCTTTGTCTGAACTTAGCAACATCCCTAGCAACCAATAGGAAAGTTGCCTACCCCTTTACTATATAAGAACCTCCCCAGCAGCCATTTTCTGCAGTTTTTTTGCAGTTCTGAGAGAGACAGCATTGTCATTGCTGTGCTCTGTGCTTTCCACTCATTACATTAGATAGTTAGTTAGTTAGTTAGTTAGTTAGTTAGCTCATATATATAATACAGATAGTTAGTTGGAGATAGTCAGTGTAGGTTAGATAGTGATATAGTGTAGCTGCTGCTGTCCATACATACATGCATGCTACATACATAGTGATGTGATGTCACAAGTTCACAACAATACTTAGCGCACCAATCACTAATATGTAATTAGACCTGCTAAAATGTGAAGTTGCACGAATTGCGCAAAAATATGTACATCATTAATTGTGAATTTGCGCAATCGCGAATATATTGGAGCACTCTATCTGCATATAAAGCTATTGTAATGTTTTTTGTGCCAACCATTTCTCCAGTCTCAGGAAACTTCTAGCAGCGTGAAAAATGTAGCTATAGTGACCCACGCCTGTGTTGCACTCGCAATACGTGCATATTGCATTGCCGATTTTCGCAATCAAAAAATAATCGCAAATTTATGACAATTATTCTCCCAAATATTTGCGAAATATCGCAAATTCGAATATTGCCCCTGCCGCTCATCACTAGTAATGACCACTTTGCCCCCTTCACAGTAGTAATGCCCTCTGTGCCCCTTCACAGTAGTAATGCCTATTGTGCCCCCTTCACAGTACTAATGCCCATTTTGCCCTCTTTATAGTAATAATGCTTATTGCACCCCCTTCATAGTAGTAATGTCTACTGTGCCCCCTTCACTGTGGTAATGCCCTCTGTGCCCCTTTTATAATAGTAATTCCCTCTGTGCCCTCTTTATAGTAGCAATGTCCTCTGTGCCCCTTTTATAGTAGAAAAGCCCTTTGTGCCCCCGTTGTAGTAGTAATGCCCTCCTTATGGTAGTAATGCCCACTGTGCCCCCTTTGCAGTAGTAATGCCTTCTGCTCTGTGCCCCCTTTGTAGTAGCAATGCCCTCTGTGCTCCCCTTATGGTAGTAATGCCTACTGTGCCCAGGGCCATCTTTAATATTGATTGGACCCTGGGCAAGAATTTACTTGGGCCCCCTGGATCCCGCCTTCTCACACCCTAGCATGCAATTACGCCCTTCACCACAACACACACAAAAAATCCACACACCTCGTAGAGTATAGTGAATTACTATAAATACATACAGTTCTGAAGACTCCAGCAGGCTAAGGATCAGTGCTCTGGGCAGCTAGGCTCAGACTGGAAGTGGGCACCTCTGCAGGAAGGAGACTGGGGCTCAGCTAACCCTAGTGTTACAGTGCACCCCAGCACCCCACAGTATGCAGTATAGCACCCTACAGTGTACAGCAGTATAGCACCCTATAGTATACTGCACACCACAGTATGCAGTAAAGCCCCCTATAGTATACAGTACCCCATAGTATGCAATATATAGTATAGCACCCCACAGTATACAATGCCCCACAGTATATAGTACCCCACAGTATGCAATACATAGTATAACACCCCAGAGTATGCAGTATAGCATCCTATAGCATACAGTATAGCACCTCACAGTATACAATAGAGCAGTATAGCACCCCACAGTATACAGTACCCCACACTATACAGTATACAGCACACACAGTATACAGCACCCCACAGTATACAGTATACAGCACCCCACACTATACAGTATACAGCACCCCACAGTATACAGTATACAGCACCCCACACTTTACAGTATAAAGCACCCCACAGTATACAGAACCCCACAGTATACAGTAGAGCAGTATAGCACTCCACAGTATACAGCACCCCACAGTATACAGTAGAGCAGTAGAGCACCCCACAGTATACAGTAGAGCAGTATAGCACCCCATAATATACGGCACCCCACAGTATACAGTATGCAGCACCCCACACTTTACAGTATAAAGCACCCCACAGTATACAGTAGAGCAGTATAACACTCCACAGTATACAGCACCCCACAGTATACAGTAGAGCAGTATAGCACCCCACAGTATACAGTAGAGCAGTATAGCACCCCACAATATATGGCACCCCACAGTATACAGTATACAGCACCCCACACTTTACAGTATAAAGCACCCCACACTATACAGTAGAGCAGTATAACATTCCACAGTATACAGCACCCCACAGTATACAGTAGAGCAGTATAGCACCCCACAGTATACAGTAGAGCAGTATAGCACCCCACAGTATACAGTAGAGCAGTATAGCACCCCACAATATACAGCACCCCACTATACAGTAGCTTACAATAGATAAGCATAACAGCTCCTGTCACCTTTTCCTGATGTAATCTTCACAAGAAATAGCTCCACAATTATGGAAAACTTCTCCTGCAGGCTGCAGCAATACTCCTGCTAGAAAGAAAGTACCTTTGATTACCTCATAGCCATCTGACCAGTAATATCGCTATGTTACTGGTCACATGGTGATGATGTCAACTAAGGTCCTGTCTACCAAAGAAGGTTCACAGCTCTCTCTCTCACAGTTCACTTTCTGGAGACATGGCAGCATCCTCCCCCCCCCCTCCCCCAGGCACGTCACTCCATGTAATTGAATTCGTGGGCAGTGGCCAGCGGGGCTCAAGAGGCAGCAACTGGGCCCAGGGCAACTGGGCCTGTGTTAAAGACGGCCCTGACTGTGCTCTCTTTGTAGTAGTAATGCCCTCTGTGCTCCCCTTATGCTAGTAATGCCCACTCCCCTCTGCTCTGTGCCCCCTTCGTAGTATTAATGCACTCTGTTTAAAAGGAAAAAATAAACAGAACAAAAAAACCCAGTACCTACCCACTTTATCTCCGTTCTTGAAGCTCACAGTCCTCTCTCCTCTGCATCGCTGTGCAGCACTGTCCGAGCTGCATGATCCTCCCACACAGGGCGGTAAAGCAGTCCGTGTCTGCAGGCTGAATGGTGGAGGTGGAAGAAGTCTCCCTGCTTCACCATTCTGTGCGCTGCTGGCCTGAAGAAGGGCAGGAGCGCGGGTAGCTGAGCGGTTGGTGAGTGACAGGACCGCAGCTCCCTGCACTCCAGGAGGCGGGGGGGGGGGGGGCCCCAGCTTACTGGGAACACTGGCGGCATCCACTAGCAGTGTTTAACTGCTGTGTTGAAGCCGCCCCCTAAAAAATAGTAAAAACTGGCTGCCTGAGGCGAGATTCTCATCTCATCTCATGGCAGAAACAGCCCTGATGACTAGTGATGAGTGGCAGGGGCAATATTCGAATTCACGATTTTTCGCTAATATATGGGTGAATATTCGTCATAAATTTGTGAAAATAGGCAATGTAATATGCGCGTATTGCGCGCGAAATACAGGCGTGGGTCGCTATTGCTACATTTTTCAAGCTAGAAGTTACCTGAGTATTACATTAGCTTCAAATGCAGATATATTCGCGATTGTGCAAATTGGCAATTAATGATGCTCAATACGTGCAACTTTACATTTTAGCAGGTCTGACTGCATATTAGTGATTGGTGCACTAAGTATTGTTGTGAACTTGTGACATCACAGCACTATGTCTGTAGCATGTATGTATTGAACAGCAGAACCTATCACACTACCTAACACCCTGCACTGGAACCTATCAGCTACACTATATCACAATCTAACCTACACTGACTGTCTCCCACTAACTATCTGTATTACGTATATAAGCTAACTAACTGTCTAATGTAATGTGACTCAGCAAAGCACAGAGCACAGCAATGACACTGCTCTATCTCTCAGAACTGCAAAAACTGCAGAAAATGTCTGAGGTTCAAATGGGTAATGAAGGTCTGTTGGCATTTGACCATACTATACAGGTGGTACCATACTGTTTGTTTTTTTTGGTGCCACTTTGTTTAGTTACACAAGTTTTTTAAAAGTTTTTTTTACATTTTTTCGTATAGAAAAGTCAATGGGAAAACGTTTAAACATGCCACATGAAGAGCAAGTTTAAATTTTGGGAAAAAAACAGGAAATGTTCTGGAAATTTCACTACAAAAAACAAAGTTTTTAGAGCATTTTATAATTTCCTGTTGGCCAACATGTAACATCTGACTCCCAAAAAAGAAAAAAGGTAGCAAAGAATGCAGCTGTCACAGTGCTGTTCACGCTCTCTTGCATACTGACTGCTGTTGATGTTTCCATGGATGCTGGTTGCATGGGTGGTGTGTGCTGGCTGTGGCCGTCTTAGGCTGGGTTCAGACTTGCGCGTTTTACAGCGCGTTCAAACGCGCTGTAAAACGCTCAGCACATGATAACCAATGCTTCCCTATGGCCCTGGTTCTCACTTGAGCGTTTTATAGCGCGTTTGAACGCGCTGAAAAACGCCCTACGCTCAAAAAAGTTCCTGAGCTTCTTTGGGGCGTTTTGTCGCGCGTATTGTGATTGACGCCACAGTAGTCAATCACACAAACGCGCGTACAATGCGCGTTTCCTATTTGCAAAATACGCGCAAGTCTGAACCCAGCCTTAGTTTGTGAGCTGTGTCATGTGAGTATTCTGCTCCTTGTACCTGTATCGCAGCCTTACGCTGGGTTTACACTTGAGCATATTTGATACGCGCGTTTTTCGCAGATTTTTGTCGCGCGTATTACAGCGCGTTTTTGGAAATAGGAAACGCGCGTTTCCTCGACTACTGTGGCGTCAATCACAATACGTGCGACAAAACGCTCTAAAGAAGCTCAAGAACTTTTTTGAGCGTAGGGCGTTTTTCAGCGCGTTCAAACGCGCTGTAAAACGCTCAAGTGAGAACCAGGGCCATAGGGAAGCATTGGTTCTCATGTGTTGAGTGTTTTACAGCGCGTTTGAACGCGCTGTAAAACGCGCAAGTCTGAACCCAGCCTTAGGCTCTGTTCCGCTTCTATTCTGTTTTGGAGGCGGACACCAAAATGCAGCTTGCAGAATTTTGGTGTCCGTCTGAAGAGGCGGAGCCTAACGGATCCGTTTTGAATTACAATGTAAGTCAATGGGGACAAATCCGTTTTCAATGACACAATATGATGACTTTCAATGTAATTCAAAACGAATCAGTTTTGGACTTTGTCCTTTTTCTTTTAACTAATGCAAACGGATCCGTTCTGAACGGATACAAACGTTTGCATTATAGGTGCTGATCCGTCTGTGCAAATAAACAGACGGATCCGCACCAACGCAAGTGTGAAAGTACCCTTACCCTGGGTTCACACCTGAGCGTTTTACAGCGCGTTCCAACGCGCTGTAAAACGCTCAACAGGCGAAAACCCATGTTTTCCTATAGGCATGGTTCTCACCTGAGCGTTTTACAGCACGTACGTACGCGCTGTAAAACGCCCTACGCCCAAAGAAGTACAGGAGCTTCCTTGGGGCGTATTGTCGCCCGTATTGTGATTGACGCCACAGTGGTCAATCACACGAAAGCGAGTATGACGCGCGTTTCCTATTTCCACAAAGACGCTGTAATACGCGAAAAAACGCACGCAAAACGCGCGTGTCAAGTACGCTCAAGTGTGAACCCAGCGTCAGTGTGTAAGCTGTGTCATGTGAGTATTCTGCTCCTTGTGCCTGTATCACAGTGGTTCTCTGTGACACTCACTGCCATGTAGACTGGCTGCATGCACACTTGCATACTGGCTGTGCTTTATGTTCAAATGTATGCTGGTTGCTTGGTTGGTGCGGGCTGGCTCTTTGTGTGTGAACTGTGCTCTGTGAATTGTTTGCTCCCTGTGTCTATTTAGGATGAATGCATATTCAAAATTCATTTGAATATTAGGTGGTCAGGTGCCTTAAAGGGGTTGTACCATTTCAATGATCATATTTCATTCAAATATACATATACAATTAATCATTTCTCCAAATATAAATGATTAAAAAAAATTACTATTTTCCCCCAAATTCCATTTTTCCGGCAGATTTGTTTGGTAAGGTATCCCATGGATACGGCCACCTATCGCCTGCCGCATCCATGGGCCGCGCTTGTGCACAATAACTTGTGCATGCAGTGTCCGGCCGCTTACTTGTAAATGTGAGCGCGCACGGCGCCGGGCGGCCGCGCATGCGCAGATCAGTATTCGTTAGATTCGCATCTCAAATAGTTGCTGCACAAAAGAATATAGATCTGCGCATGCGCGGCCTGCATGCGCAGATCTATATTCTTTTGTGCAGCGTCTATTTGAGATGCGAATCTAATGAATACAGATCTGCACATGCACGAACGTGGCCGCGCATGCGCAGATCTGTATTCATTTGATATGCGTCTCAAATAGTTGCTGCAGAAAAGAATATAGATCTGCGTGGTCGCGTCAGCACATGCGCAGATCTATATTTTTTTGTACAGCAACTATTTGAGACGCGAATCTAACGAATACTGATCTGCGCATGCGCGGCCGCCCGGCGCCATGCGCGCTCACATTTACAATGAGAGGCCTTTACAAGGAGTGTGATGTCATAAGGAGTCGTGGCCGGCCTTCACTCAAACTGCCTAAGCCCGCCCAGCCTTACCAGCAGGAATCCAGGAAGTGAACAGCAGAGCAGGCAGCAGGTAAGGACGAACTAGCAAGATGGGAAAACCCCTTTAATCACCCTGCTATTTAGATCTTTGTGCGATATGCCTGGGGGTTCAGTATTTCTCAAGGAATGCCGATTGAAGTGTGCATTCTCTTCTGACCAGTGTCTTTGTTACTCCACCCTTGTGTGGTCACTGTCAGCCTGGTTATTCATTAAAGGGACTGTCTCACTTCAGCAAGTGGCATTTATCATGTAGAGAAAGTTAATACAAGGCACTTACAAATGTATTGTGATTATCCATATTGCCTGCTTTGCTGGCTGGATTCATTTTTCCATCACATTATACACTGCTTGTATCCATGGTTATGACCACCCTGCAATCCATCAGCGTGACTGTGCTTCACACTATAGGAAAAAGCACCAGTCTATGTGAGTTCCCACGGTCCCGGCCACGAGAGAGGCCAGAGCTTTTTCCTATAGGCAAGCTGTATTTCTCTGATTATGTTCTGATTTTTCTATGTTCCCCATGATCTGTGAATCCTGATTTGCTATGTAACTGGCTATGTGACTCTGTAATCCTGAATCCTGGTCGTCTGTCTGAACAGTGTTCTATATTGTATGCCTGGATTGTTGGTGCCTTGCACCAGCATCTCAGTTTCCTTGCAGGTCAGCTGCCAAGTGTACCGGGACCATCCCAGAAGGTAGTGGTCTGGTCACCCACCTGCCGCGAAGACAAGATCCCTCTCTAGGGGTTAAAGGGTGAAAACTAGAGGACCAGTCATTTGGCACAGTGGTTTACTTCTGCCACAGAGCTGCCTAATCCTTAACAGCTTGCTCTGGAACCTGCTGTCCTTCTTAGTTGTTCTTCCTTCCTGGCCTTTTTTATTCTGATTGTTTGTGTCTGATGCTTTTGTTTAGTGAACCATTTTTTTTTTGGCTTTCACTGAATCTTGCTGACTATTTTGTGTACACTAATTATATGCCTGCAACCATCCTTAAAAGGGCTGTCCCACAGTAATGATCTTACTTACGTGATTCCCACTACTCCATTGCTCCGCCGCTGGTTCTGATAGTTCTGGGTCTCCCAGCATCAACATTATGTTTGAAATGGGGCAAATGACTTCTGCAGCATATTACTGCTGCAGCAGTGATGTTTCACCGGTGCAGCACATGACCCAGTCATATTCCTCATGGATGATGTGACTGCTATAGTCAATTTCCGCAGAAGTCACATGCCCTGTGTGTAAATGAATGTTGATACTGGGAGACCCGGCACCTGCAGAACTGGTATCTTTAAAAGCAACAGAGCTGGAACTAAACAGCATGGATCATCACTGAGAGTTTGGCCACGGTGGGAGGGTCTAAAAAAAGTGGACAACCCGTTTAAAGATACTCACCTTATGGCCTCATGCACACGACCGTTGTTTGATTCCGTGTCCGTTTTTCATGATTTTCTGCGGACCCATTGGTTTTCAATGGGTCCGTGGAAACCTCGACAAATGCACCGTTTGTCCTCCGCGTCCGTGGTCCGTGATTCCAGTCCGTCAAAAAAATATAACCTGTCCTATTCTTGTCCGTGAAAAACGGTTCACGTACCCATTCAAGTCAATGGGTCCGTGAAAAATGCGGATGGCCATTCGTGTGTCATCCGCGTTCCGTGTCCGTTTTTTTTTGCGGATCCCTTGGCAGGCACTTGGGAAACATTGTCAGCCTGTCTTTTGGTAAAATCTTTTGGGTCATGTCCGTTAAAAAAAACGGAAGACGCACGGAAACACAACGGAAGGCAAAAACGGACACGGATCACTGAACAACGGAACCCCTTTTTGCGGACAGCATAAAAAAACGGTTGTGTGCATGAGGCCTATGTCTTATTCACACGTCAGTGATTTCCATCAGTGATTTTGAGCCAAAACCAGGTCCGGCTCTAAACACAGAACAGGAGAAGATCTTTCCCTTATAACATAGTACTATATTTTTCTATTTCTTTCTTTTTACAGGTATTAAACCCAATTTACGGTTTTTCAGTTTACTCAATAAGTATCTGGCTTGCAAATGGTTATATTGAGTTTTCCATGGTCGTATTACTGTTGAGTATTATATCTCTTTTTGCAACAACTTATTTATTGAGAAAGGTGAGGATTTTAATGTTAATTTCTTAATCTATTTAAAGTTTGTGATAAGATACATTTTGTGCCCTTATCGGCATGGGTAAAGAGACTTGTTTCTGGTAACTCAGAGTTTATATACTTCACTTTAGGCCCCATTCACACAACCCTATTTTTACTTCCGCATCCAGTCCGCATTTTTAGTCGATAGGTTGCGGACTCTTTCATTTCAATGGCTCCGTAAAAAATGCGGACAGCGCACAGTATGTCCATTCCATAGCCCGGCAAAAAAGATATAAGATCTCCTATTCTTGTTCATTTTGCGAACAAGGATAGGCATTGTTACAATGGATCCGCATGGGTGCAACAGGGATGTCACATGCATGTCATCCGTTTTTTTTGCAGATCTATGTTTTGCGGACCACAAAATCTATACGGTCGTGTGAATAAACCCTTAAACTGTAATAGATCTAATAGATGGATGTGATCTAGTGAAAGTGACTTCTTGTATAGTCTCAAGATTTAGTTGATCTAATATTTTCATTTTTCCTTTTGACTTGTTATGTTCCCAAGGAAACCAGGTGGCTTGTAAGAAAGGATTTAGGTGCCTTCTTAACTATAACAGAAGATGTCTCATTACCATTGTAGGAAAAATTCTCTCAGCTTTGTTTGTAATTGTGTCTCATTTGTTATTGGGATAAGTAATATTTCATTCAGCCCCCAGTTTGCAAGTTTTTTTTTTATAGGTAAAATAAGTATGTTAAAAGTCAAGGAGACTAGGACATGGTTGAAAGCAGTATGTAATATTTTTGAATTGTTGAAGAATGAGAGAAAATTTACTGGGAAAAGAATATGGGTGCACGTTTATTAAGTCTTAATAAAGCTCTGCACTGGTCGTGGATCCACCGGAGTTACGAAGTGGCGCCGGCCTCTACATAACTTTGGCGGATTGAGCGCTGTTTCTATATTTGAGGCAGCTTGCTAGCTGTCTTACACTTAGACCTTTTTCTACACCTGAAACAGATGCAGAAAATGGTAAATGAGACTGGCCAACTATCCCGTCCCCTTCCTCACCCATGCCACACCCACTTTTTTAGACCTGCCGTGAGCGGGGAAAAGTCCCAAATTGAGATCTGTGCCAGAAATACACCTAATATAGGCATATTTCAGCTTCATAAATGACCCTCATATTCTTTGATAGAAATTTTTTGTTCTTTTTGTTTTAATTTTATCTTTTTTTTGTATTTCACATTTTTCTTTTTTTTTTAGCATTCTATTAAACTACATAATATGGTGGCATCCCACAACAACATAGTGGTTTCTGTGCTTCAAAGGAATGGAGGTAGGATTTTTTCTTTCTTTCTTCCTAGCATTTCATTTGATGGCATAATGAAGGTGACATATCTTATCTTGTCTAATCAATGAAAACCATGTTGTATGTCTGCTCGTCTAGTCTAAAATTAGAAATATCACCACTGCAAATAGCATTAATGTATGCAATTAATGTCCAATTTTTCAGAAACTTTGAGAGATCCATAAATTAATTCCAAGAATATTCAACCTATCATTTTGCATAATCTGAGGGCATTATTTTTTACGCTTAAGATGGTCATACATCTTAGCGGTCAGCTGAGTGATTATTTGGCCAACAGTTATATCTCTGGCAACAGCTTATCTCCATAAGTAGCTCAGGAAGTTATGCCTGAGAAGTCCTCATACATATTAGATAGTCAGCCAAAATTGTCATGGTTGGCTGCTATGAATCTTATGTGTATAGCTAACTTTAGAAATCACCTCCATGCATAAATAGCGAAAACACATAATACGTTTGAGCTGTGGAAAAAGCTGTAATCAATAAATTGATACACAAGTCCATAAACATCCTTATAACAATAGAATGGCTGGATACATGCCAAAATATGTCAAAATACAATATGACTCAAAGAAGGTAAAGGGGATAACTTATGCCTTGATTATTAGAGAAACATAAGATACAAAATGTTATGAATATTTTACCGTGTCCAGGGGAGAGGGAGGAAATATGAAGGAAGAGGATGAGAAGAGAGACTGGTTCTAAATATCAGCCAATAATGTATAAATGGTAAAAAAAAAGGGTGTCCTCTAAAAGAGATGAGTGCATAGATTCAAAAAAGAAATCAGATTAATCACGAAATTCATAAAAAAAATCTTCTACCAAATGAAATCAAATTTTTGAGATTCACTTCGGGCGAATCACGCATAACGGGACCCACCATTTCACACTAGCAAGAGAAACAGGGCAGGGAGGATGGACAAATATGAGCTCAACCATTGTGTCTGCAATGTTTCTGATAGGCACCAATTACAGAAACCTGCTTGCAATTTAAAGGTCTTAAAGGGACAGTGTAGGTATATATTTAGTTAGATAGATTAAATTACTAGGTAGAAAGTCAGATTTTACCAGTAGGGAGAGCATAGGGGCAGTTAGTGTACAGAAAATGGGTGTCATACAGTGAGGGCAGCTGCTAAATCTGCTCAAAGATCATTTAAAGAGACAGTACTCTTTTTTTTCTGTGCATGCTAGTAATTTTCTTGTCAAAAAACTTGCTACAAATCTTCATGTTATAGCAGTGGTTGTGAAACCACTATATTAACCAACAGATTTTAGCTTAGGGTTAGTCCTAAGGGCATTAATACCCAGGTATTTACCTTTTAAGCCCTATACAGGGATTGTGACTTTATTGCAGGTGAGCTACTTCTCAGAGTAGTTTCTGTGAGGATAACATCTATGAGTTATAACAGTGTAGGACACATTGGAGTCAGACAGAATTGTAGTCAGCGACAGGTTGAGGTCAGGGATGGCAGAGTACACGCAACACAGGAATAAGTCCAACCTCAGGGCAAGCATCGTAAAGGCAAATATTGTAGCAGGAACAGTCAGGCAGGGAAGGATCAAAATACAGTAAACAGAAGTCAGTTCACAGTCATACAACAGAAAGAACTAATTTTTAGGAACTTAGAAATAAGAAACCTATTGCTGAGGCACCATCTCACTGGGGAAGGTACTGAAATACTGTACATAAGGTTGCCAGCCTTTGGCTAAGGAAGTTTAGGGTGTGCATGCTGAGCCTTTACGGGCAGAGAAGGAGAGCCTTTGCTGGCAAGCAGGAGGTATGTCCAGTCTATCAGGTAATAACAGTGACATCTATGCCACAGCTGCCACCATAAAGCTTCTATAGTTCATAAGTAGAGATGAGCGAACTTTAAAAAAAAGTTCGGCGTTCGGGTTGTGGTAACTCACGCATCCCGTTATGGATTCCACTATCGCGGCATATGGAATCCATAAGGGGCGGCTTCCACCAACCCGAACTGTTGAACAGCCGAAGGACCTGGGGTGACGTCACCGTCATGTGATCAGTGCAGGGGCGTGGCTCAGCACTGGATTTGATCCCGTGCTGAGCCACGCCCCCTGCACTGATTACATGACGGTGACGTCACCCCAGGTCCTTCAGCTGTTCAACAGTTCGGGTTGGTGGAAGCCGCCCCTTATGGATTCCATATGCTGCGATAGTGGAATCCATAACGGGATGCGCGAGTTACCACAACCCGAACGCCGAACTTTTTATTAAAGTTCGCTCATTTCTATTCATAAGTGATTCATAGACAAATTCCCAGCACCACCTGCAGCATATATTTCACTGCATATGCTGATCAAATCCACCCCTATTCAAGATCCCTCAAATCCACATAGATGCTGTGCTTAATCAAACGCAAACCACCACATCAAATTACCATACACAGCATGTAATAAAAAACTATAATTTTATTGATACATATTAGAACAATACAGAAATAAAAAGTAGTAGGGGCATATGTACACAGGAATGAAAGGTTACAAATCACATATCCAGACTCCTAACTCGGTGATAATCCTGTTAGCATCTATTGCACTTGTATAAAAGCCATGTGCTGAGTAGAAGAAAGTCCAAGTGGAGGTCAAGTGATTAATGGATGAAAACAAGTATCACCTATACAATTATAAATCGGTCTAAAGTGCTATACAACCATCAGTGGCATACATAGAGAAGTAAGGGCCCCATAGCAAGGATCCAACCAGGCCTCCCACACAGGACAGAAGGGTTTCTGCCTAAACCCTTTTCAATGACCCTTAGGCCTTTGCTCTACTGCTTCATTTGCTAAAAGTTGTTCCCTTAGAGGTAGAGTCCTGACCAAGTTTTCACCTCCAGTAGAAGAGGAGATAGTCCCAACTTAGACTGGGCCTCCTCTTGCCGTGGGCCCCATAGCAGTTGCCTGGTCTGCCACTATGGTTCCAAACCCCGACACGCGTTTCGTGTGTAGCTTCCTCAGGGGATGAGTATACACTGTGCTCACCTAGCTTTATATACCCTTGTAATCATGAGTGCTAATTAAAAACAAGTGCAGGAGTGCCTATTATTGTGTGGCCACACATATAAGGGATGTACACGGCGTCACATCCTGTCAGCTAATAAAACCATCAAGAGGTTGGACGGATCATTTAACCTACAGGGGTGTTTAGAAATACATAAATTGTAGATAGTAGGGACTCCACCCCTGTTTATTGCTTAGAAAAAAAACTGTTGCAATTTTGCTACCATTTATACTTGCGCAATTTAGTGCATTTTAGTGCATCAATACCAGTGTATAATGTATATGTAGCAAAAGACATTTAATTGTATTTACAATTCTTACTCCAAAAAAACTGTTGCAATCTTGCTACTATTTATAATTCTGCAATTGTACGAATTTTAATATGTCATTAAGTGTACAGTGTATGCATAGCAGAGGATGTTCAATTTGCCTGTAATTCTTACTCCAAAAAACAGCTACAATCTGGCCATTTATAATTGTGCACTAACATTTATAAGTGTACAAATAAGCATATTTTGCAGTACCTCTGAAAACATATAGTTTGACTGTTTACATTTGCGCTTTTTTTTTTTCTTCAAAACAAACAAAATTCCATTTAACACAGAAATGCATATTTAACCAGATGTATTAGGCCTCTTTCAAGCTTCACGGGTGAGGGTCGAATGCGATGTGGGTGTATTGCGGGAAACCCGCGCGAGTGAGAATGCAATTTCTGCCAGTTTTGTCTGCGATTGCGTTGTTCAGTTGTTCGACGCGAGTGCAATGCATTTTGCACAGCAATGGCACTGCTCTCTCTCTCTCTCAGAACTGCAAAAAACTGCAGAAAATGGCTGCTGAGGAGGTTCTTATATAGTAAGGGGTAGGTAACTTTCCTATTGGTTGCTAGGGATGTTGCTAAGCTCTGACAAATACATTGCAGTCTTCTCATTGGCCCACAAGCGAGAAGCAGGGAGGGATCATGGGTTCAGAGGAAAAAAAAATCTAGAAATTTTCGAAGGGGCGATATTTGCGATTAAAATTTGCGATTTGATTCGCGCACAACACTATTAGTCCGATCATGTAATTTTTTACTCATACTTCCTTGCATTTCGAACCAGAGGTAAAATGCTCTCCATTATATGTATGAGCTCAGGAGTCCTCTTACTTCAGAATAAGATTGAAGATAAAAATTACATAACTGGACTTGGCATCACTTACACTATTCACCTTTTACTCTTGTTTGGGTGTGAGCTGACAGATTACCTTTAAGCTAAGGATGTAATAGATTATAAAGGAACATGAACATACCTTTGTTATTACTCATACTATACTCATAGCCTTATTTTATTTGCATAATGCATATACGGTGTCCTTCAAGATACAATGGCCTCAGGATACAATATTTTCAGCATACAATGGTCTTTCCTTGGTCATGTTCATCATAAATTGAAATCAAAGTCAGCTTACAATGCCACAGACTCACATCTAACCTATCAATATGGTTATTCCTCAGGCAGAACACTTTTATTGGTTGTCTAGTAGCTTCTCTTTACAGTACCGTGCAGTACTACATGTTTGGTACTGCTCTTTACCTGTGCCAGGGACACCAGGTGAAGGCAAATGCAATTTTTATTTTATTTTTGCTATTTTTCTGGTACACCATGTATTTTACAGAACCTTGGAGAAGTCAGTGTCATCATAGAAAGTGGTTTACAGCTTTCACCATCTAATCCTGGTTGTTATGTGTAAGGAATTGCTTTATCGATCTGCTTCTTTCTCTTAAATCTTCTAGTTTTCTCCTAAAAAAAAAAAAAAAAAAAAACTTTTGGGGCTTTGGAACTAATTGCTAGTTTTCCCTAGAGTTATGGACTCCAATTACAATGATTTCAACATTCAATGGTCTTCCTGGAGACAACGGATATTGTAACTTGAGGGAGCACTGTATACAGTTTCTGTTACCATTTTTCCTCTTCTTATCGGAGGAAAAATGGTAGAGAGGAGAAATAGTAACATTCTTATAAAGAGTGGCCCTGATTTATTATACCTTCACTCCAGAATTATTTAATAAAAAAGTCTCAAAAAGAGGGATTTTGTGACTTCTTGCACTCACAAGTGCAAAAATTAAGCGATTGCGCAACATTTTGTAACTTTTTTGTACTCGCTCAAATTTTAAGCAACTTTTTGCATTTTTACACCACTCACTCCAGTTTTGTAATGTGGGTGGAAAAGTGGGTGTGTTAGCTATGTTAATGTGTTTTACAGCATTTTTATTATTGAGACTTTTTTTTTTTTTTAAGTCACAAAAAAGTCACAATCTTACCCCAAGAGGAGGGTGGAATAGGAAAACTGGAGGAACTTCTCTAGACAGAAGTGTTTGGTTTAAGGATAAGACAAATTTAGCAAGTAAAATTAGACATTTGAATGTGGCATAAAGTACTCTAACACAGACTCAAGCAAAACTGACTTCAAATATTCCCCTCATGATAAATTCCCCGAATATGTTTTACCTTGAAGTTCAATCAGTTTTCAGTTTCTATGGGTCGTGAAATCTTAGTTGAAACTGCACCTTACAAACTACTTTTTTGCAATATGATTACGCTAAATTTACTGGTAGATGGGCGATAACAGAAAAACTATGCTGGTAAATCTTTTTTCATCATGCAGCTATATAAAATACATATCTTAGAATGCTAAGACCTATATAGACATTTATACTGTATTAATTCAGTTCTTCTTTCCAGTGGTTAAAGAGGTTGAATCCAAATACCTGGTACCTGGAGATGTGCTAATTATATCTGAGAAAAAGTTTTACCTTCCTTGTGATGCTTTATTGATATCCGGGGGATGTGTTACAAATGAGGGAATGCTAACAGGTACAGTAAGATATATTTTAATTATATGTTTCATATATTGCATGAAACAGTTGATAATATTACATTTTGACTGCAGTAAAAGGTATTCCCTTACCCCATAAGCCTTGCTTAAAATATACGGAATCAGCTTGCATATATTTCTTTCTGTAGTAGATATATCTTGCTTTGGCTGCATTCGCATAAGGTTTTGCCCTACATTTAACATATTATTTTTTGGGGGGAAATGGATACAAAAGAATAGTTCAGTACACTTTTCCATGCTTTTCCATCCTGCAAAAAAGTATATGTTAAATTGATATATTTTTGGTTATGGCAAGTGATGTGCCTATGTTAAATGTGGGACAAAAAGCCTTGAAACGGGTGTCAGAGATAATTAAAAATGTTGGACAACTCCTACAATGTCTTAAAATAATAATAATAATAATAATAATAATAATAAACAACAACAATATATTCTTCCCCCTTAATCCAGCTCAATTCTCTATGGTGCTCCTCTGGTACTCCCGCTGCTGTATGTTTACAGTGATATGAACCTCACCAATGCAAGCAATCGCAATCCTCAGCTGTAGACTGCTGAGGACAGTAATCGGATACAGTGGTCACATGCTGTATGTAGACACATCACTGTTAGGGCTCATGCACATGAAGCACATAAAAGTATTTTCTTTCTTTGTCCGTTCCGTTCTTATTTTTGTGGGCCGTGTATGGAGCCATTCATTTCAGTGGGTCCGCAAAATAAAACGGAAGTTACTCTGTGTGCATTCTGTTTTCATTAGAACTTCTAATGTGGAAGTCCTGGGATAATTTCCTCTGTCTTCTTATAATCCTCTTCTGGATGCCTGCAACAACGACTGGTATCGGAACATCTGACTGTCTATCTTTTTTTTTTTTTACATCCTCCCCTGTCCTATGAAATGGTACTTGCTAATTAAACCATGTATACTGCTTTTTGCTGAAACTAGAAGGTGCAGAAATTGACCAACAAAGCAGTTTTGTGAACCTTTAGATGAGCCTGTGTGTACATAGGCCTCTACTATGTCAATTCTTTGTGGTAACAAATACATCATGTTGGATATACGCACAACACAAAGAAGGAGATGGGCCTGGGCGCTAATTTTTTGCTATAGGCAAAAAAGTAAATAGAGATTTACTGTAAGATAATTTTCATAAATGAGACTGAAAAGCATTATCCTGTACAAACCACACAAGGGCTCATGTTGGTGGTTTCCTGCTGGAGGTTTTTATTTTTATTTTATTTTTTTCTGCATGTTTTTTGTGGATGTTGCTACTGATGTAAACTGAATGGGCAATTTCTAAAAAAAAAAATATTACTTCACTGTATAAAAAAAATTAATTATGAAATCTTCCAGTTTTCATTCTGACAACTGAGCCTCATAATTGGTTGACACTTAGGGAGTCATTTAATATCACATATATGCCAATTTTTGGTGCAGATCTGGCGCAGATTGAGGCACAAAGGTTATTTGGACCACAATCTATTACTTTTTTTTTTTTAATAAGCTTCATTGGAAGCTCAACATTACACATACGGTAATATTTATACAGTACATAAGGTGTATCAATATAACAACAAAAAATTGCAATAATACCAGATGCTTCGCCTGAAGTTGGAAAGTAAGCTAACATAGCAGTCAAAGTAGTTAGAGGTCTAGATATTAACACGCTTAAATCTCCTGTACAATTCCCAAGCTTTCCATTGAGCTAGAAATTTGGGGAATATACAGTTTTCCCATGCTGCAATTTCTTAAAATCTATAGATATTTTCTACTTTCCCAATCCATTGATCAAAAGATGGGAGATTTAAACTATCATATCTACATGTGATATCAGGTGTCCTATACCAGTGTTTCCCAACCAGTGTGCCTCCAGCTGTTGCAAAACTACAACTCCCAGCATGCCCGGACAGCCTTTGGCTGTGCGGGCATGCTGGGAGTTGTAGTTTTGCAACAGCTGGAGGCACACTGGTTGGGAAACACTGTCCTATACCACTGTGTGAGAACCTTTTTCCCATTCTCCTGTACTCTCACAAATCTTGAGGAAATGTGAGGCTCTAAAAAGAGCCAAGAATGTTCAGCCAGTGTGAAGGATGTCCCCAGATCTCTCTCCCAGAGACCAATAAAGGCTGGTTTGGACATAGGTATAGGAGTGCTGAGCCGTTTGTAGAGTTGAGAAATTGGTTTAATTGGAGGAGTAGGATTATAGACCAAACTTTCAAACCACGTGAGTGGCCCAAGAAGTGCCTGCTTTGAAAATATGTTTGGATATATAGGAGTGGAGGAAGGAGATCAAGTGGGAAGAGGAGGGGGGGGGGGTTGAACCCAAGCCCAGGCAGTAAAGAAAGATCGGCTTTACCCACCACTCACCCCTCTTCATTGTATAGAGAAAGGATGGGGATTCATACTAGTGGATTAAGGCAGGTAGACTATCTCTCAGCAGCTCAGGTGGAGCAAAGTCTACTAAATCCCTAACCTGTATAATTGGGGAAGGCAACAGTATCGCCCAGGCTGAAGCCTGAAACCAGTCCCACATTCCAAGGGTGGCATTGAATGTTGGGTCTAGACGTGATAAATTTAATCAAGTGTCGACAACACCAAGAAGTAATCTTCTAAAAGATGATTGGAAATTCGAGGTCTCCATCTTGACCCAGGATTTATGGGAAGGTTGTCTAAGCCAGTCAATGACTCTCTACAAGAGAATAGCTCTACTATACAACATCGGTCTATGCCACCAGAAGCCCTGGGTCTCTGAAAGACTGACGTGGCTAAGCAAGTTTTTTTCTTCTCCCATATAAAAGTGTGAATATGTTTCAATAAAGTCAGATATTAAACCCTCGGAACTGGAATAGGCAGTACTTGCTCAATTTGCGACTTTAACCTGCTCAAGCCAGGTCTAAAAAAGGGGGCGTTGCATCGGTTGGGAAGGGGGCGGACCAGCAGAGCCATCTCATTTATCATTTTCTACATCAGTTTTAAGTGTAGAATATGATCTAAATCAGGGGTGCACAACCTTTCCTGGTTGGGGCCCACATTGTCAGCCTGAACCAATTTCAAGGTCCGAAAATAAAACTTAAAGGGGTATTACCAACTGAAATATTGCTGCACAGAATGGTATCAAGAGCCGCATGTGGCCCCCGGAAACAGGTTGTGCACCCCTGTTCTAAATATATAACAGCAAGGAAGCAAAGGTATTAAGACAGGGGTTTAAAATGCCGATCTTAATAGAAATCACACCTCAAAAGTCATCTTATTCACATTAGAGCTGGAGGCAGATAGCACAGATCAACCGTTCACCAAAGGTGTTCAAAACTCATCTCTTCGCCCTTGCTGCAAAGTGACCTCTTGAGAAAGCGTGCTTAAAACACACACTGGTTAATAGTCTCTTATGCCTATATGGCTGCCGCAACTTAAAAGCTTTGTACAGCTTTGGGGACATTTTTTTACGATTTAATTTTACAAATTTTAGGCTACAAATCATTTTTTTTTCAGTTAGTCTTTATTAAAAATGTTCAGCTGTTTCTGAGAAACAAGAGTTAAATATCAGTTTGTTTGCAAGCTATCACTTCATATTTGCTTTGAATCCCATCATCTGTGTATTTATTTAGACATAAGAGATACACATGAGCTGTCAGATGATGCGAAAGAAAACACAAAGTGACAGCTTGCAAACAGACGGATTTCTAACTCTTGTATCTAGGAATCAGTTTGAATGAAAAACTGAAAAAATTATTTTTAGCTCAAAATGAGTTAATTCCAATGCAATTATAACAAAAATGGCCCTTGTGTGAATAGCACAATTGTTGTTCACAGATCAGAGCAGCAGCAGAAAGATGGCTGTCCCAAAATCTTTAGTAAATGGAATAAATCATAATAATCAGAAACTAAAAGACATAAAATATGTTTTTCACACCTGCTTTCTTGAAAATAAAATCTGCTACTTTCTCATTTGAGATAGTTTTAAAATTGCATGATTTTTCTTTAAGGTGAAAGTGTTCCTGTGACAAAAGTTGCCTTACCAAATGTAGATAATGGAATTCCTTGGAAATTTCACAGTGGGGAAAATTATCGAGCACACATGCTGTATTGTGGAACAGAAGTTATAAAGACAATACTACCTGTTGAAGGATCTGTAAAAGCTCTGGTCTTAAAAACAGGTGAGAGAACTAAAGAACTGAAGACAACAGAGGGCATCCTATAGTAAATGATAAGGGCTGCATAGGTTAGTGAAAAGCCATGTAGGAAAGCATATGTGACATATAAGGATGAATGAATCAATTCTAAATTAATTAGATTCGTAAAAAATTTCACAAAAAATAATCCACAAAAGGAATTCAAAGATTTTGGATTAGTTTTGGATGAATCATCACAGTGCCCAGCAGCATTACTGTTAATTTGGGCAGGGAAAACCCATTAGGGAGGAGGAAGCAATTATTGCAGTGTGATTAGGGACAATATAGACAAACTATAGGGAAAGAATAGAAATATGATTGTGTAGATTTTAGGGAATAAGGAAAAGCTTTAAGGGAGTTGGTCAGACCTGCTGGTTACACTGTGCTTAAGGCTTCCTGCACACGACTGTATTCATTTTGCAGCCCACGAAACCATGGATCTTCAAAATGCAGATACCTTCCTAGTGCAAACCACATTTTTCCCAGTCCCATTTATAGGAATAGCTATTATTGTGTGCAAAATGGACAGGAATAGTTGATGTTCTATAATTAGTGGAACGGCCACACGATTTGGCAGAAAAAGCAGATGTGTGTATGGCCCTATAGGAAAGAGTGGGTCAATGTGCTACCCGCAAAAAAAAAACGCAATTCACTTTACAAAACCAAGATTTTTTTTTTTTTATGGACAGAGACATTTTTTTTTTTTTTTCATAAACCTCAAGTTTCTACATAGGCTTATTGCCAGCATAGCACTCCAATAGCATTCTGTTGCAAAAGCAGATGCCACATTTTTTTCAGGGTATTCTATCAGTCCATGTTATTGAAAGCATAGCATTATAGCAAAATCATTTTAATGCAATAACGCCATTTTTATACCAGTAATTTGAAACTAAGAACTCAAACAAATGTAACTGCCAACACTGCATCCTTATATTGGTGGTAGGCAGACACATTTTTGAATCACATTGTTTCACAGTACAAAAATTTCATTTTGAACCAGTGATAATAAACACTAATTACATAGTTCAAAGAAATTTGACCACAAACACTGCATCCTTATACAATATTTGTGGTAGGCGGTCACTTTATTGCATTGCACCATTTTTATTTTTTTTTGCACCGTATTTTTGAACCATTGATGTTAAGTGCATACATACAGTAGTTCATAGAAATGTCACCGCAAATACTGTATCGTTGTATTGATGGTAGACGGATGCATTCTTGCATTGTACCAGGTGTTTTATAGTACAATAATCTCATTTTTGAACTAGTAAAATTAAACGCAAATTATATACAGTAAATCAAAGAAATGTCACCATAAACATGGCATCCTTATATTGGTGGTAGACGGGTGTAAATAAAATTTTTGAACTAGGGATTTTAAATGCAAATTGCATAGTTCAAAAAGATGTCACCGCTAACATTGCATCATTATATTGGTAGAAGGACACATTACATAGCACTGTGTGTTTTATAACACAAAAATGTAATTATTGAACCAGTGTTATGAAATGCATATATATTGTAGTTCATAGAAATTACTGCAAACACAGCGCTATTCCTATAATAAATTGTCAATACCAGTTTGCAATCTGTTTGTAAAAGGGGAGAAACATTTAATTGTGCCTCTGCCTCTAAATTACAGGAAAAAAACTTGCAATTTTGCTATTACCTTTCAATAATCTGTGTATGCAAACCCACAACTTCTTATTTGGGAAACTCATTGCTTTTCTTTTATCGGAAAATCTGATTTTTTCATTTGTAAAAGAGGGAAATGAAAGACTCAGGCTCGTGGACATGGAAATATGAAGGAGGCCATATACTGCTATTTGTAAATAATACATTTGCTAGAACATTGTTGGCCATGCCCCTCCCCGCACTAATCCCCAGTGTTTTTCACTTTTCAAGAGCAGTAAAGAGTTACACATGTTATATGGCAACAGGGAATTAAAATGTTTTTGCTCATCTAAAATGTGGATTAGATGCAGACTGAAAATACAGTCGAGTGAATGAGGCCTTAGAGTAACAACCTGGTAATCTGCAAATCCAGGTGCCTGTGTGTTTTGATTTTAAAAATCCTGCTCATGATGTTGCAATCTTGTGATTTATGGACCTGGTCTGTTGCTTCACAATGTACATATCCATATTGAGTATACCCATGTACCCTTAGTGGCTATAGATTCAATTTTCTGATACTATCAGATCAACATCCCACCAGATGTCACAGAATATCCTAAATTCTTCTTGTGCAGGGTCCAATTTAAGCTATGGTCAGTAATGACATGGGTATATTCTGCTTATGTAACCTCTGCTGCTGCCATCGATTATATTTTGTTGTATTACCAGACTGCACCATTATTGCTGGCTAGAAGTGATATATCCTTATTAGTTTGTGTATAGGTGAAGCTTAGTAGTACAACCTTATATCTTGTAGAGACTTCTGGCCCTGCGGAGGTCAGAGGAAGGTGGTGGATAGAGCATTTTATGTGACATTTTGAAGTGCACTCAGTAAGCAGGCCTGAAACCTGTAGTGTGTGCACAGCGTGTTGCTGGAGTGTTGGAGTTGTGCCTGGTTCACCATTATCATGACTACTTGGCTTCATTATGCACCAACATCAAGGGAAACCATCATACAACATCAGCCAGGAGAGCTATACTATATATAGGGTAAGCAAAAAACACGGCACTCATATATCAAAATTATGCTCAAGAATTCACATTTATTGAAGTAGCCACCATTATAGACAATTCAATCAAGAAGGCCAACGTATCGGTCCTTTCGGACCGAAACGTTGGCCTTCTTGATTGAATTGTCTATAATGGTGGCTACTTCAATAAATGTGAATTCTTGAGCATAATTTTGATATATGAGTGCCGTGTTTTTTGCTTACCGCATATTGTTTTGGGCTTGTCCCAGACACAGAGCACCTAAAGATAGGTGGTGTGCCAGTCTTTTTGATATTTACATACTATATATAGGGACACGCCCCAGGGAAACAAACTACCACCATCATCACTATTCAAACTCCCCGTGGTCACTGCACTGTTCTAGTGCCCATCAGAAGGATTGGTGGCCCTGAAACATCATCACTGTGATATTGCAGATGCCATCTTGGGGCCTAGCCACTATCCCTGTTTCAGTCGTTACCACAGAGCCCTGGGTCACTGCATTTGCTAGCATCATTTTATTTTTTATTGTGCTTCATAAGGGCATGCTCACACACAGCAGATTTGTTGCAGACATTTCTACAACAGCTTTATAGATCTGAATGAGGTTTGTAAAAGTCCCTTCAGTTTCTGCAGGCGCCAATCTATTCATATGTATTTGACAGATTATCAGTCACAGAAATGTCTGTAACAGATCTGCCTGTGAACATACCATGACTGTTGATCACATTAATAAGATATATTTGGTGACATACTGATCATTTACAGGTATGTAATCCATTTATCATCTTCAGCTTTGTTAATTATGTGCCAAACTCACATGGGTTCAGTAACCGAAATTCTTTTGTTTGTAACTCTTTTAAATCTAGGGTTCAATACTGCCAAGGGAGACCTAATACGTTCAATTCTCTATCCAAAACCTGTTAATTTTAAACTTCACAGAGAGGTGTGGAAAGTCATCATTGGACTAATGGTGCTTGCTATTGCTGGAATAATATATACTGTTGTCATTAATTCACTAAATGGAGTAAGTATTTCTTCCTGTTTTGACCTCTTATCTGTCCTAAGCACTTTTATAGGAAGGGTGTAAGCAACTTCCCTTTTTCAGTGCTATAAAGGCATATTGTTACTTAGCCTTTTTGTATACTTTCTTACATCTATGGTAATATATTATATTAGAATTATCAATCTTACAAAGATCAATATACGATGAATAATAATAAAAATATTGCCTTGTAAGTGGTAAGAAATTATAGGGTTATTTATCAAACTGGTATAAAGTAGAACTGGCTTAGTTGCCCATAGAAACCAATTAGATTTCGCCTTTCATTTTTGACAGCTCCTTTGGAAAAGAAAGTTGAAATCTGATTGGTTGCTACGGGCAACTAAGCCAGTTCTACTTTACACCAGTTTAATAAATGATCCCGTTAATGCTTGTCATTGTGGTATTGTGATTTAATTATTATATTCTTAAAGGGGTTGTCCAGAGATAACCAACTTTTCAATGATGCCCATAGCCTTCCCTCCACTATGGAAATATTCATACGTATCTGTTTTCCACCACTCCAGTCCTACACAAAGGCTCCCATGTGTCAATCTCCCAGTCTGCAGCTTGCTTACTTCAGGCCAGGCATGGGCATGGCCACCTGCTCAGCTGCAGCCAAGCACTGGCTTCAGCAGTGACATGTTGCTGGTGGAACTGACTTGTTATATTGGTGGCATCCTTTTACAATACAATGCAGGAATTCATTGAGCCACCCATTCTTTCACAAATATTTGTACAGGCAGACTGCATGGCTAGATGCTTTATTTTAAATACATATGGCATTGGTATTGAATGAAACACCCAAATTCAATGATTGTGGAGTGTCCCAATACTTTTCTCCATACATTCATCACTTTTCTATTTATTGAAGCCAAGTTTGATGTTGCAGCACTTACTCACATCACATAATACAGTTGTAATATTTGTAGTAGAGCATCATCCATGTGGATTGCATGATTGAATAGTTACATGGTTATATAGTTAATGTGGTTGAAAAAAGATGTAAGATTATCAAGTTTAACCAAGTGCTAGGTGGGGATGTGCATTTTAGAAAAGGGGAGTGAGACCCAGATTTCTACACATTTTCTTAAGCATTAATGTTAATTAGTTTTAACAATTCATCTAAGCCTTTTTTTAAATTGCTCCCTGTTCCTGCTGTGACCACATCCTTAGTTAGACTATTCCACAGATTAAAAGTTCTTAAAGTAGAAGCTTTGACACCTTTGGAGGCTGAAATTTGTCCTCTCCCGACAGAGGCAGTGCCCCCTTGTCTTTTGAGGGCATATTACATATAACAGCTTTTCACCATATTTTTTTGTACAGCCCATTTATATATTTGAATAGATTAATCACATCTCCCTTAGACATCTATTCTCAAGACTAAATACATTGAATTATTTAAATCTTTCCTCATAACTAAGACCCTCCTTATCAGTTTAGTTGCTCTCCTTTGTACTTTTTCCAGCTCCAGAGCATCCTTTCTATGGACTGGTGCCCAGAACTGAAATGTATATTCTAGATCAGGCCGCCTCAAAGCTTTGTAAAGTGATAATATTATATCCCTGTCTTGCAAGTCCATGCCTTGTTTAATACATGACAATATCTTGGTAGCCTTAGGAGCAGCTGATTGACATTGTATGCTGTTAGTTAATCTGCGATCTACAAGAACACCCAAATCCTTCTATACATGTGACACTCCCAGTGTTACATCCCCTAGGACATACTGTATGATGCACATTGATTATTACTACCAAGGGATATAACTTTACATTTATCCTCATTGAACATCATTTACTGATTTGATATGCAAACGCACAGAGTGTCCAGGTCACCTTTTGGTTTATGAACATTGTTCATAGACTGACCAGTGCTACATAGCTTGGAGTCATCTGTAAAAAAAGAAACAGCACTATTAATCCCATCCTCAATATCACTAATAAATAAATAATAGGGAAACCAGCACTGAACCTTGGGGTACACTTATAACCTAGGGTCATTCAGAATCTGAATCATTAACCACAACTCTAAGGACACAGTCCTTCAGCCAGTTTTCAATCCAATTACATATACTTTCTAGGTCTATAGACCTTATTTTTAATCCAGGCATATTGCCTGGTGGAGTTGATCAAGCCTATTAAAACTATACCTTTCTGTCATCTGAATATTGAATAGCTGCTGAGATATCTGTGTTTTATTTATGCAAATGAACAATTTTTGGCACCAAGGGGTTGGCTGTTACTCTTGGAGTACTGCTTTTGTAAACCCCCTCCCCCCCCCCCTCTTTTTTGTGGACAGCAGAGGGGCGTTACAAAAGCAGTGCTTCAAGGACTCTGGTAGGCCCTTTAGTGTTTAAACTTACTCATCCCCACAGATGTTCAACATTCATACAAAATAAAGGTACCATATTAATCAGCATGATCAACCTTACCAGGCAGTGTCCCGGGTTTAATAGGCTTAGCCATGCTGACACATAGGAGGTAATTTATCAAACTGGTGTAAAGTAGAACTGGCTTAGTTACCCATAGCAACCAATCAGATTCCACCTTCCATTTTGGACAGCTCCTGTGGAAAATGAAAGGAGGTGACCTGATTGGTTGCTATGGACAACTATGCCAGTTCTGCTTTACACCAGTTTGATAAATGACTCACATACTCTTTAACAATTTTTTTTTTATTTAAACAGGTTGTCTGCGCTTTTAATATTGATGACCTCTCCTCAGATTATCAATATCAGATCGATGGGGGTCTGACACCCAGGACCACCGCCGATCAGCTGTGTGAGGAGATGGTGCACACAGTGCACATGTGCCGTTTCCCATCTCTCTTCCTGTTCACCACTGCTGTCTATAGGGCCCCCATTGATCTAATATTGATGACCTATCCTGAGGAGAGGTCATCAATATTAAAAGCCCGGAGAACTGCTTTAACGTTTAGTATTATAAATAGTCTTTTTTGTCTAAATCATTCATAAGTTTTTTACAGAAAAAAGCTCATGCACACACTGTCTGATTTTTTGGAATGGAAAAGTGTATTCTTGAAAAATGGATAGCCCCTAACTCCTTCAATGGCAAGGGCCATCTTAATCAGCAAAAACAGACATGAATATGACCCACTGTTAAAAACATGGATTTGTGAATAGCTCGACTGACTTGTGCAGGTCAATGTGCTATCTGCTTTAAAAACGGAGGATGGCACACTGAAGAAAGATACTGTAGGGTTACAGTTCAAATGATATAAATTATTAGTAACTTTTTTGTTTCCATCTATTTTGTAGGCTACAGCAAAAGATATGATAATCATGAGTCTCCTCATGATCACTATTGCAATTCCAGTTTCTCTGCCTCCAACGTTGACCACCTGCACCCTTTACTCGCAAACTCGCTTAAAAAAGCAAGGGATATTTTGTATCAGTCCTCAACGGATTATTGTATGCGGACAGTTGAACCTTGTCTGTTTTGATAAAGTATGTCTTATATCTTTACAATTGATGTCTTTTTATACATATAGTAATCCCAACAATATTTACTGTTAAAAGGGAATTTGTAACCCTGATTTTGGACAAATATCTATAGTAATACATGCATAGTATTGCATATATAGAGTTAAAATCACAAATTTTTGTTTTTCTACTCCTTTCCCCCCCACTTTCAACACTTAGAACTGTGTTGAAATACATTGTCAGGACTGCTGTGCATATGCACGTGTCCTCTCCATTATCTTAGAACAGCACAACAGTTCTAAGTGCTGACAGCAAGGGAACCAGGGGCAGTAGGAAAATAAAAAATAACAATCTGGACTCCATGTCTACAGTACTGCTCATGTATTACTGTAGTTATTAGTCCAATATCAGGATGACAGATTGCTTTTAACCCCTTCCCAACATCTGCCGTTCATGTATGGTAGATGTGAGGTCTTTAAAGATGGAGCCCACGCCCGAGCGGAGCGAGCACCGTAGCTGCTAGGTGCCTGCTGTTTCATACAGCAGGCACCTGCAGCCAATTTCCGCAATTGTTGGTAATGCCGACCACGGAAATTTAACCCCTGAGATGCCCTGATGGCTATGTGAACGGAAAAATAAAAAATGTATGGCTCTGGGAAGGCAGGGAACGAGAAAAGTAAAAATAGAAAATCACAGCGTCAGGAAACGGTTAACAGTTTTTACATCATAGAAATGATTTGCTTATGGACATCCTTTGCGTCACACTGGTGTTGAGATTGGCTCTTTTTGTAAATTAATACTCTGCTTGCCTTTGCATTTGATGTGGTGATTTAAAACGTAACTTTTTATTTACTTTATTAAAATAACTTTGTTCTCAGTTAAAAACCCAGCTACACATCGTTGTTCATATCACCAGAATAGCTAAATCAGATATAGGCATTAGGTATAAACCAGATACGTAAATCAGGATTTGAAAATAGAAATAACTAATACTCTTCCTCTGCCAGGATCAATTTATGCTAAAATTGGTGTTAAAGAGGTATTCCGGTAAAGTAACTTTATTTTTGAAAAACGACATTAGGGCTGCAAGTTGTAAGCCAACCAGAACCCATAACTATACATTTAACCAGAGCTTCAATTTACCTTGCAATCCATTTCTCTAGCTCCTGTGTGAGCCTGTAACACACTGAGAGCATAATGGTGCCTGATCGTCCCTCACAAAACTTCAAAGACTATACTCCCCACAATCCCTAACTTTCCTGCTGTGAGTTTGTGCTTGTTCATGAGAGTTGATGTTTATTGATTGGCTGCCGAATATACAGTCCAGTCATGCCCCCTCTACTCAGTAATCAGCATTACTCTAACACGCCCTTTGTACAACAAGACATTTAGCTCGAGAATTGATAGCAACACATTGAGCATGCTCAACCTAACAAAGGCTCAGAAAACTACTTTTATAACTACTGAATGGTAAATATATAAAAGTTACATTATATTAGGTAATTATTGATGATGAATTAGTCTTAAACCGGAATACCCCTTTAAAGAGCATCTGTCAACAGATTTGTACCTGTTGAAACTGGCTGACCTGTTGCATGTGCACATGGCAACTGCAGGCATCTGTGCTGGTCCCATGTTCATATGTGCCCATATTGCTGAGAAAAATGAAGTTTTGACATATGTACATGAGCCTCTAGGAGCAATGGGCACATTGCCATTACTCATAGAGGCTCAGCTCTCTCTGAAACTGCTGCACCCTCTGTACTTTGATTGAAAAGACCAGGCAGTATAAACATGATCACGCCTGGCCCTGTCAATCAAAGTGCAGGCGGCATGGCATTTGTAGATAGAGTTGAGTCTCTAGGTGTAAAGGCAACACCCCTATTGCTCCTAGAGGCTCATTTGTGTATATAAAAAAATGTGGGCACATATGAGCTGACAGAGAACCCATATTAGTGAATATCAATATCATCAAGGGGGGTATCCAGCTTGAAACTCTCCTACTATGAAATAAAATGAAGAGCTGTTCTGTAAGAGAAGCTCCCATTCTGGTGGAGTGTGGGTAGAAACTAGAGTACACACAGAAAACCCACTCAATCATTGAGAGAACATAGAAATTTCATGCAGATATTGTCAATGGTTGGATTCAAACCTAGGACCCCACTGCAGCAAGGCACCAGTGCCAACCCATGTGCCATGATGCTTTTGTGGTTAGCATTGGTTGTGTAAAGTATCACAGCTATGTTTAAAATATCTAGTGTAAGTTATCAGACTAGCATGAGAACTATTGGGCAGTTATTGATAAGTAATTGCTCATGATATGAATCTGTTGTCGCTTAAACCTACAGACTAGCATATTTTTCTTCAGACAGGTACATTAACGGAAGATTGCTTAGATTTGTGGGGCATTGTTCCTTCTGGAGGAAACAGGTAGGTTCATTTTGACCTTTTTCCATATCTGAAAAAAACACCACGTTGGAGCACATTATAAACATTTTGTATGCAATTATTTGTTAGAAATTTTAAAATGTTTAAAGTCGTTTAAATATCATATTCTAAACTAGAATGAGGCTGGCACTACCTAAAATATGCAACTGGCCACACGGCCACAATAATACTCAAACTGCCCAAAACGACAATGGGGCACATTTATTAAGACCGTCATTTTTTACGTCTGTCCTAAACCCCTTTGCGCTGTTGGTGGATGTGCGAGAGTTATGAAGAGCGCCAGCCTCTTCATAATTTCGGCAGATCCTCCGCCGCTTCTGAATGTAAGACAGCCTCTGAGTTGTCTTGCATTTAGACATTTTTCTATGCCTGAAAATGGCGTAGAGATGGGTAAATGAGACAGGCCTGCCGGCCCGTCCCTTTCCCCGCCCATGCCACACCCACAGTTTTAGACCTGGCATTAGCGGGGAAAAGTCGCAGATTGCAGCCCAACTAACCGTTCCTAATACAGGCATATTTCAGTATAATAAATTACCCCCAATGTGCATAAGCTAAGAAATCAACAAAATTTATCAATAAAAAAGATTCAAATTTATTAAACACAGAATGTTGGCTGAAAACAATTAAAGCCTCCAAAATACCAGGTTTTGTGTTACAATATGCACCTAAACCAAACTACTCCCTCCCCTATAAAATATTCAGTGTCAGTAGTGATGAGCGGCATGTGCCATATTTAATTTCGACGAAATTCGCGAATATTCGATAGAATATTCGTTTCATATTCGTCGAAATTAAATATTTATCATTATTCTAGTTATTGCGATTAATATGTGATTTACATAATCGTGTATTGCGATTGTAACTTAAGGGTACTTTCCTATTGGTTTTATATCTAGAATTATAGCGAATATGACGAATGTATTCGTCATATTCCTCAAAACGAAGATAACAAAGTATTCTCTATCTTCGTTTTAGCTGCCTATTCGTCAACTTCGCTAATTCTAGCAATCAAATAGGAGGGTTGACTATAGAGACAACTGTGTTTAATTCGCTATGCGATTATATTACTTTGCTTTTTTTAAAAATAAATAGAATAATTATATTACTTGATAATTATTATAATTATTTATTTAAAAAAAAAAATATATATATATATATATATAATCGCATAGCGAATTAAACACAGCTGTCTCTATAGTCAACCTTCCTATTTGATTGCTAGAATTAGCGAAGTTGACGAATAGGTAGCTAAAACAAAGATGGAGAATACTTCGTTATCTTCGTTTTGAGGACTATGACGAATACATTTGTCATATTCGCTAATTCTACCAAGCCAACCATACATGGGAACGTCTCCATACTAAAATGTACTGTCGGATTTGAGAATTACGTTGAAATCGCAATGCGATTAATATAACTAGAATTAATCGCATTGCAATTTCAACTTAGACCTGGTTTACTATGGTTGGCTTGGTAGAATTAGCGAATATGATGAATGTATTCGTCATATTCCTCAAAACGAAGATAACAAAGTATTCTCCATCTTCGTTTTAGCAACCATAGTAAACCATGTCTGTTGAAATTGCAATGCGATTAATTCAAGTTATATTAATCGCATTGCGATTACAACTTAGCACTGCTATCTTACATATTAGGCTAGAATTAGCGAATATGGAATATAGCAGCAGTGCTAAGTAGAAATTGCAATGCGATTACTTCAAGTTATATTAATCACATTGCGATTTCAACTTCAAGCTGGGTTTATAATGAGTCAGCTTGCTAGAATTAACGAAGTTAACGAATATGGAATATAGCAGTGCTAATTGAAATCACAATGTGATTAATATAACTCGTCATATTCGCTAATTCTACCAAGCCAACCATAGTAAACCAGGTCTAAGTTGAAATCGCAATGCAATTAATATAACTTGAATAAATCGCATTGCGATTTCAACGTAATTCTCAAATCCGAGCGTACATTTTAGTATATGGAGACGTTCCCATGGTGATGGGGATACTCCATGAGCACGGAAGTCGGCAGAAGCGGCAACAGGCACTGACTGGAGCAGCCAGGAAGCCAGGAATCCTCAGGACAGGTAAGAACTATTTTTGGGAAGTGGGAAAGAAAAAAATAAAACTAAAAAAAATTAGCGAAGTGCCGATATTCACTAAAAAAATTCGCTATTCGAATATTCGCGCTCAACACTAAGTGTCAGTATGAACTAAAGTGGAATCACAACCATATGAGTATACTATACCACAATTTATAAAATATTAACTCACTACCATAGATAAAAGCTTAAACAATATATTCAAAGGTGACAATATAATCAAATTCTAATCACTTAGAGCTGTATGTTGGTACTTCATTACTTCATGACACCATAATTCTGGGGCATGGGCTTCATACATTCTCCTATATATCTATGGAAGTTGTGTGTGTATTAAAACCTAGTTTATTATTCTGCATATTATTAGGATATTCTGGATTACAAAGTAATGTTTCTACATAGAGATCTTTAAATTATGAGGACTTAACCACAAACATATTAGGCCTCTTTCACACTTGCGTTGTGAAGATCCAGCGTGCACTTCCGACGCCGGAATGCATGCCGGATCCGGCACAACGCAAATGAACTGAAAGCATTTGAAGACTGATCAGTCTTCAAAATGCTTTCAGTGTTACTATGGCAGCCAGGATGCTACTAGCGTCCTGGCTGCAATAGTAGCAGTGGGGAGCGGCATACTTACATTCCGTGCGGCTCCCGGGGCGTTCCTGAATGACATCATAGCGCCCCGCGCGCATGGATCACGTGATCCATGCGATCACGTGATCTATGCACTGGGGCGCCCTGAAGTCATCCTGGAGCGTCCCGGGAGCCGCACGGAATGTAAGTATGCCGCTCCCCCTACTCTTTACTATGGCAACCAGGACTTTAGCGTCCTGGCTGCCATAGTAACTCATTGACAAAAGCTAAACGTCGGATCCGGCGTGCGCGGAAACGACGTTTAGCTAAAGGCCGGATGCGGACTAATGCCCTTCAATGGGCATTAATTCCGGATCCGGCGTTGCGGCATGTCTTCCGGATTTTTGGACGGAGACAAATCCGCAGCATGCTGCGCTTTTGTCAACGTCCAAAAAACGTTGACATACTGACATCCTGATGCATCCTGAACGGATTTCTCTCCATTTAGGATGCATGGGGATAATCCTGATCAGTAGCTTTCCGTCCTAGAGACCCGAGGACGGATCTCTAGGACGGAAAGCTAAAACGCTAGTGTGAAAGAGGCCTTAGAAAGTTATACATCTGATTAGTGTATTTCTCCCTATCGATTACTTATTATTCCATTGTATAACAGATTTCTGGAGGCAGTGCCCATTTCACCTGGATGTACTTTGCCCTGGAGTCCTTTGATTGGAGCAATGGCCAGTTGTCATTCATTGGTGTTAATCGATGGAAAAGTACATGGAGATCCACTAGACATGAAGATGTTTGAAGGAACAGGCTGGGTAATACTTATTCTTAATTGTGCTACGCAATTTTAACACAGTGAGTAGATTTATCAAAACTAGTGTAAAGGAAAACTAACCAAGTTGCTCATACCAACCAGATTCCACCTTTCATTTCCCAAAGGAGCTCAGAAAAAAGAAAGGTGGAATATCATTGGTTGCTATGGGCATCTGATAAATCTGGCCCAATAAAGTAACATATTTCCTGTGTCTTTTTGTATGTTCAAACTTTCTCAGGAGCTTGAAGAATGCAAGACCAATGGGAAATCTAGTTCATATTCTCTTGTCACACCAAGATCACAGGCACTAAATGTAAGTCTTTGGCAAAACTTAGAAGGATATTATTTGATGATGTTTGTATTGTAATGTTTACAACTTCATTTATCCTTCCCAATGAGGGTTCCATAAAGGTTTCTGCCATTTTTTTATGGCAAGAACAGCACAGCATGCAGCAGTATTCTTGCTGTTAAAACAGAAGCTTCAACAGAACCCTCACAAGCTCCATTTTAAGTACGTGAGGCGCGCCAACACTATTTCAATCCATCATACTGCACAATATATCCGGCGCAGCATTATGACTTCCATTATAAAAAGAAATTATATCGCTAAACGGAGATTAAATGCTACATTTATTTTCCTCTTGCCTATTAACGATGATTTTTGCTGTCCAAGCTCACATATCTGTTTTATTGTGTCCTCCGGCCACAGACTCACTGAGAAAAGTCCAGTAGGGCATAAACATGTTGTACTAACTGAGTGGCTGTTCATTGACTGCTAGACATGCCTATGCAATGTACTTAAAGACATTTTGCCAGTTAACAGACTTTTAGAGGGAGTAGCATCATTGAACAGAGAGAAGCAGATGGTCATTTCAACAAATATGACGCCATGTATGTCATTCTGATCTAGCTGTTAGAAGGTGCTATGAGCAGTGGTTATGTGAGAATGTACACACGGCGAACAGGCTCTAGACAGGTCAGATATACCACAAGTAGAGAAGATCGTTTGATCCACTATAAAGCACAAGTAGCTCCCACAGTTTTGTTGTTCACCATTCAGACACAGGTAGCACCTTCATTACACATCCCTGTTTGTGCCCAGACCATTTCCAGGTGCTTATCGGAGAAATTCGGTGTCAAGGCACCCATTATGTGTCCTGCCATGGACAGCCATCCATCGGCTTCATTTGCAGTGGTGTCATAAAGTACAAGGTTAGACTGCTGCAGACTGTAAATATATCGTCTTTAGTGATGAATCCAGGTTCTGTTTGGGATCCCATGATGGTTGGGTTCAAGTATGGAGGCCTCATGAAGAGTGCTTTAATCCTACCTTTACTATGAAGAAACACACTGCCCCAACTGCTCGTGTGAAGGTATAATGGAAAGATTTGCACCTGTTCGGTGTTTCTGATCCGAACCTGGCTTTGGCTCACAATAATTAATGGAAATAACTAATCACACACCTGCGGTGTGAAAGTGGACTTACTTTTACTTTTTATTTTTCTGCATATAATTCATTGGTGTACTCTAATGCATTATTTGACTTTGCTTGTAAAATTAACAGGAGCTGTTAGATTATTAAGATTATTGGTTTTATTTTTTTCTTTAAAGTAATACACACTGTAATTTGAGTTAAATATAGTTCTAAAGATGACTTGTTATATTGTAATAATGAGGGATTAGTTTATATTTCACACACATTTCAACTTACATTATGCATGCAAAATATGTAAGCTCACAACCCACGTCAAGGGTCCTTATTGTTTTGCAAGTCCCTAACTGGGAAAAAAAGCAAAAATACTAACAAAAAAAAATTATCCATCCAGGATACATACACTGTATAGTCATCTTGAGGGGACGAAAAAAAAAATGTTGCTCCACGTGAAGAGTGCTGTTGCTGAAAAGGGAATGAACCAACTGGAGACATAAAATAGTCTGAAAATAATTCCCTCACTCAGTCCTGCTGAACCAGGTCTTCCAACTTGAGAGCAGTCTCCATAAGCTGCTTCTGTAAAGACGTCCGCATCTTCATTAGGAGTGGCTTCATACATGCGAATGTAGTTATGGAGAACTACACATGCTTTAATAACACGATTAACATTTTCCAGGGTCAGCTGGATGGCCGAAAGAAATATACACCATTTTCTGGCTAAGATCCCGAAGGCACACTCCACAAACCTTCTGGCCCTGCTTAACCAATAGTTGAATGTGCGCCTTTTCTCATCCAATCCTCACCTGGGGAAAGGACGCATGAGGTTTGGAGATAGGGCAAAACCCTCATCGCTAACTATGACATATGGTGCAGGTGGGCCAGAGGAGCCAGGAATAGGAGCTAGCTAGGGAATGTCCAGCTGGTAGGACTGAAGCCACTGACCCATTCTAGAAACCCGGAAGATGAGAGCATCAGCCGAACTTTCATAGACCCCGATATCTACAATTATAAACCTGTAGTTTGTATCAGCCAAGGCCAACAAAACTACAGAGAAAAACTTTTTATAATTATAGAATCGGAACCCTGAGTTCGGTGGCTTCTTCACCTGTATGTGCTTCCTGTATTGCCTGAATTGTTCAAATGCTGCTGTTGTAAAAGTATATTGTAAGTGGAGAAATGTCACTTGGCAATGTGGTAACCATGGAAAACCACCTGCCATTGATGCTTGAAGTGAACTTCAGCTATGAAGATATGCGAGAGTGGATTGACACACTACAGTAGAGCAGCTCACCTCAAAAATTAAGCAGAGGGCTACCAAACGTGTGTCTAAAACAACAGTTCAGCAAACCCTACTGCACATGGCTCTTAAGCAGATTGATGGTCACTGCACCTCTGCAAATTAAGTTGCACCGGCAGAAAAGGCTTCAATTTTTGGAGCAGTAACAGAATTGGACCTCCACTGATTGCAATGGGTTGCCTTCTCTGATTAGTCGTTTTCTGCTTCTTCGAATGGACAGCCATTGGCATGACTGGCAAGAAACATCAGAGAACAAATACCATGGAACTATTGCTTGAACAGAAGCTGATGGTGGTAGCATTATGGTCTGTGGAACATTTTCCTGGCATTCTCTGGACCCACTCATTAATTTGGAAGGCACTCTCAACCAATTTGAGTATAAATCCATCCTTGCAGATCACATACAACTGTGCATGCTGATTGTCTTCCCTGGGACAGATGGGATCTTTTAGAAAGACAATGTGACATGTCAAACAGCTAGAAATGTCCAATGTTGTTTGAAAGAACATGACCAAGACTCACAAGTACTACCCTGGCCCTTTAATTTCCCAGACTTGAACCTAATTGAGCATCTCTGGGACCACCTTGATTGTCGTATTTGCTCCATGGATCCTTCCCCACGCACCCACCAGCAGTTGAGGGATGCACTGCAGCCAGCATGGCTCCAGATACCTGTGACAACCTATCAGGACTTTGGGTCACTCCCAGCCATCTAGCTGCTGTCCGTGATGCACATGGTTGTGACTCTGGATATTAGCTGGTGGTTTTAATAATGTGACTCGTGTTTTCCCCTCTATAATCAGTTGTGTGGGTTGTACAATTATGTGGCATTTTAACCATTAATAATTATTCCTTATTACAAAATCCATATAGGTAGATATTTTCCATCACTACTGTTCCACACAATGTGTTATCTTTCCCAATGTGCTGCCTTTATTTAAAAGTATATAATGAACACAGGTCTGGTAAATTATTGAAAGCAGTGCATAAGAGATGATTTTTTTTTTTCTTTTTGATAGGTACCAGTTAAAGGATTCTGTATTCTTTACCAGTTTCCCTTCTCCTCAAGTCTTCAACGCATGACTGTTATCACTAAGCCAATAGGAGAATTGAAATTTTTGGTTTTTATGAAAGGAGCTCCAGAGGTGATAATTCAGTTTTGCAGAAAAGAAACAGGTATTTTAGAAAAATACAATTCATGTAAACTTTTGATTATCTGTATACCTGCCATAGAGGTAAGCCATGTCATTAAGGCCCCATGCGCATGTGAAACTCGAAAAATTAGAAAATCGTGCAAAGTTCATTTATTTCAGTAATGCAACTTAAAAGGTGAAACTAATATATGAGATAGACTCATTACATGCAAAGCGAGATATTTCAAGCATTTATTTATTATAATTTGGATGATTATGGCTTACAGCTTATGAAACCTCAAAGTCACAAACTCGGGTACCCTTTGCTCAGGGGGTATGGATTAATTAGCTGACTAGATTGTGGCACTTTGAGCTTAGGAAATTTTGAACCTTTTCACAAAATTCTAATTTTAAGCTGCATTAATGCAATTCCTTTTAATTTGCATTACTGAAATAAATGGACTTTTGCACGATATTCTAATTTTTCGAGTTTCACCTGTATGTGTTTTGTGGTTCGCAAACCGCAGATTCCCAAAACATGGATACTGGCCTTGTGCCTGCAGCCACTTTTTTCCACCTCCTGTAGAATATCCTATTCTTGTCTGCAAAATAGACAAGAATAGGATATGTATCTTTTTTGCAGGGCTGCGCAACGTTTCACATATAAATGCAGACGGCAAACCAAACCAAAAATACAGTTGTGTGCTTGGGGCCTAAATTAGGGCCAGTGGAGGGACTGATTTTTAAATGCATTGACAGCTAAAAACTGTTTTGCTTCCCAGGTTTTACAGCATTGTGTACTTTGGAAATCCAGACTAGGTCACGATGCTTTACATCATATCATTTGAAACAAAAAAAGCACAAAATAAATGACAAGAAATGACAATCAATGTAATTATTAATGACTTCTTACATTGTCCAGACTATTCTATGTTATTTTTTTTTTCCCGTGTACAGTGCCAGACAATTTTTATTGCATCCTCGACCACTATACAATGCAAGGTTACCGTGTCATTGGCATTGCTTCTAAGGATTTCAAATCAAAAGAAGATATTAATGTGGACAGCTTAAAAAGGTAAGTGGATTGAAGTGACTTTTATGTATGCAGTCTTTATGGTTTCTTTGATAAGCTCGGCTGTTTGTGCTGCAGATATACAGTTTACAATATATGCTCTGATGTTTAGTAGCAGTGCCTACAAATCTGTGCCTGGCTTTCCTGGTTTACCACTTTGGGGAACATATTTTAACCCCCTCAGCCCCCCTAGCTTAAACACCCTTAATGACCAGGCCACTTTTTACAATTCTGCACTACACTACTTTCAGCGTTTATTGCTCCGTCATGCAACTTACCACCCAAATGAATTTTACCTCCTTTTCTTCTCACTAATAGAGCTTTCATTTGGTGGTATTTCATTGTTGCTGACATTTTAACATTTTTTGCCATTAATACAAATTTAACAACATTTTTGCAAAAAAATGACATTTTTCACTTTCTGTTGTACAATTAAAAAAAAAATAATAATACATTTCTATATAAATTTTTCTCTAAATTTATTGTTCTACATGTCTTAGATGAAAAAAAAGCCCAATAAGTGTATATTTATTGGTTTGGGTAAAAGTTATAGCGTTTACAAACTATTGTGCAAAAAAGTGAATTTCGGCATTTTGAAGCAGCTCTGACTTTCTGAGCACTTGTCATGTTTCTTCAGGTGCTAGAATGTCAGGATAGTATAAATACCCCCCAAATGACACCATTTTAGAAAGAAGACACCCCAAAGTATTCACGGAGGGGCATGGTGAGTTCATGCATCATTTCATTTTTTTTCACAAGTTAGCGGAAAATGACACTTTCTGAGAAAAAAAAAAAAAAGTTTCAATTTCTGCTAACTTCTGGCAAAAAAAAAAAATCTCAGACGGACTCACTATGCCCCCCAGTGAATACCTTGGGGTGTCTACTTTCCGAAATGGGGTCATTTGTGGGGTGTGTTTACTGTTCTGGCATTTTGGGCGGGGCTAAATTGTGAGCCGCCATGTAAAACCTAAAGGTACTTGTTGGAATTTGGGCCCCTTTGCGCACCCAGGCTGCAAAAAAGTGTCACTTATGTGGTATCGCCGTACTCAGGAGAAGTAGGGCAATGTGTTTTGGGGTGTATTTTTACATATACTCATGTTGGGTGAGAGAAATATCTCTGTAAATTGTCAACTTTGTATAAAAATTTTTAAAAGTTGTCGTTTACAGAGATATTTCTCACACAAAGTATGGGTATATATAAAAATACACCTCAAAACTTATTGCCCTACTTCTCCTGAGTACGGCGATACCACATGTGTGCCACTTTTTTGCAGCCTGGGTGCGCAAAGGGGCCCTAAAACCAATGAGTACCTTTAGGATTTCACAGGGCATTTTTACGCATTTGGATTCCAGACTTCTTTTCACGCTTTAGGGGCCCCTAAAATGGCAGGACAGTATAAATACCCCACATGTGACCCCATTTTGGAAAGAAGACACCCCAAGGTATTCCGTTATTTTTTGTCACAAGTTAGTGGAATATGAAACTTTGTAAAAAAACAAAATAAAAAAAAAAATATATCAATTTCCTCTAACTTGTGCCAAAAAATAAAAATTCTATGAACTCGCCATGCCCCTCACAGAATACCTTGGGGTTTCTTCTTTCCAAAATGGGGTCACTTGTGGGGTATTTATACTGCCCTGGCATTTTAGGGGCCCTAAAGCGTGAGAATCCAAATGCGTAAAAATGCCCTGTGAAATCCTAAAGGTACTCATTGGAATTTGGGCCCCTTTGCGCTTCTTGGCTGCAAAAAATTGTCACACATGTGGTATCGCCGTACTCAGGAGAAGTAGGGCAATGTGTTTTGGGGTGTATTTTTACATATACCCATACTGTGTGTGAGAAATATCGCTGTAAACGACAACTTTTTACATTTTTTTATTGCCCTACTTCTCCTGAGTACAGCGATACCACATGTGTGACACTTTTTTGCAGCCAAGATGCGCAAAGGGGCCCAAATTCCAATGAGTACCTTTTAGGAGGGCATTTTTACGCATTTTTCTTCTCACGCTTTAGGGCCCCTAAAATGCCAGGGCAGTATAAATACCCCACATGTGACCCCATTTTGGAAAGAAGACACCCCAAGGTATTCCATGAGGGGCATGGTGAGTTCATAGAAGATTTATTTTTTTTTTTGGCACAAGTTAGTGGAAATTGATTTTTTTATTGTTTTTTCTCACAAAGTCTCCCTTTCCGCTAACTTTTGACAAAAAGTTTAATTTTTCATGGACTCATTATGCCCCTCAGCGAATACCTTGGGATGTCTTCTTTCCAAAATGGGGTCACGTGGGGTATTTATACTGCCCTGGCATTTTAGGGGCCCTAAAGCGTGAGAAGAAAAATGCGTAAAAATGCACTCCTAAAAGGTACTCATTAGAATTTGGGCCCCTTTGCGCATCTTGGCTGAAAAAAAGTGTCACTCATGTGGTATCGCCGTACTCAGGAGAAGTAGGGCAATGTGTTTTGGGGTGTATTTTTACATATACCCATGCTGGGTGAGAGAAATATCTCTGTAAATTGACAACTTTGAATAAAAAAATGTAAAAAGTTGTCGTTTACAGCGATATTTTTCACACAAAGTATGGGTATATATAAAAATACACCCCAAAACACATTGCCCTACTTCTGCTGAGTACGGCGATACCACATGAGTGACACTTTTTTGCAGCAAAGATGCGCAAAAGGGCCCTAAAACCAATGAGTACCTTTAGGATTTCACAGGGCATTTTTACGCATTTGGATTCTCACTCTTTAGGACCCCTGCCAGGGCAGTATAAAAACCTCACAAGTGACCCCATTGTGGAAAGAAGACACCCCAAGGTATTCCGTGAGGGGCATGGCGAGTTCACAGAAAAAAAAAAATTGGCACAAGTTAGCGGAAATTGATTTTTTTTTATTTTTTTTTACAGTCTCATATTCCACTAACTTGTGACAAAAAATAAAATTTTACATGAACTCACCATACCCCTCACGGAATACCTTGGGGTGTCTTCTTTCTAAAATGGGGTCACATGTCAGGTTTTTGTACTGCCCTGGCATTTGAAGGTCTCCGCAATCATTACACGTATGGCCAGCATTAGGAGTATCTGCGATTCTCCTTATATTGAGCATGCGGGTAATGAGATTTTTTTTTTCCGTTCAGCCTCTGCGTTGAAAAAAAAAAAAAAATGAACGGCACAGATTTTTTCATTCGCATCGATCAATGTGGATGAAAAAATCTCTGCCAAAATCAGTGACTGCGGTGCGGTGGGCTGGGCGCTAGCTATCTAACAAGTAGCTAACTAACTGGCGGTGATAAGGGACCCTTATGCCCCATTCATACGTCCGCAATTCTGTCTGCGGAACGGAATTGTGGACCCATTCATTTCTATGGGGACAGACTTTGTCCCGCTCGGATCCGGAATTACAGATCCGCGCTTCCGGGTCTGCACTTCTGTTCCACAAGAATATAGAACATGTCCTATTCTTGTCCGGAATTGCGGACAAGAAAAAGCATTTTATATATCGTTCTGGCAATGTGCGGATCTGCGAAATGCGGAAAGCACATTGCCGGTATCCGTGTTTTGAGGATCTGCGGATCCGTGAATCCACGGATCCGCAAAACACATATGGACGTCTGAATGGAGCCTTACAAGGGGTGTGATCAATGACAGGGGGGTGATCAGGGGGTCTAGATGGGGTGATCAAGGGGTTAACAAGGGGTTAATAGGTGAGGGTGGGGGGTTAGTGTAGTGTTTGGTGCAACTTTACATAGTTACCTGGTCCTCTGGTGGTCGATCCCAGCAAATGGGACCACCAGAGGACCAGGTAGCAGCTATATCAGACGCTGTTCACAAAACAGCGTCTGATATAGCTGTTAGATGCGCTTTAAGTCGCATCTACAGCCTGCCAGCGATGGATCATCGCTGGCAGGCTGTAGGAGAACTCCTGAGATGCGCTTCACTGTGAACGCGCGCGCGCGTTCACAGGAAGTCTCGGCTCTCGCGGGATGAGGCGCCGATGCGTCGTCTCAGAACTACAGGACCGCCCACAGGACGCATCCCTGCGTTAGGCGTTCCTGTAGTGGTTAAGACTGGCAATTTAGACATCGGTCTTAGTCTCTCTGCGCTGCAAGTGGATGCGCAAAAGTTATGTGGAGGGGCAGGCCTCTACATAACTTTGGCGTTTCATCCAGCAGGTCATGAGACATACTAAAAACTATGACAGCTACCTAGCTGACATAGATTTAAAGGGGATGTCCCATGAAAAATATTCTACAGTTTTCAAACCAGCACCTGAATCTGAATACTTTTGTAATTGCATGTAATGGAAAATTTAGCATAGCCACTAAGTTATTTAATGAAATGTATCTGTAAAGCACCACCTGCTCTTTGTTTTTTTCTTATTTCTTTGACCTGCTCACTGTGAAGGCCCGCACATGCTCAGTTTCATCCTTCAACTGCCTCCTGAGCTGTGATAGGGAGAGATGAGACACGCCTCCCTGAGCTGTGATAGGGAGAGATGAGACACGCCCCCTTAGCTCCAGCAGAAAATACACTCCCCTTGAGCTGTCAGTTTCATATAAATCTAGCAGAGCAATGAATATAGAGATCTTTGGATCCATGTAAGGTACGGGGCTGGTTCTAGCTTTATACGAAATAGATTTTCATGTAGTATATGAGTATATGATGTCTGATTTTAATTTTTTACATTAGTCATGGGATAACTCCTTTAAGTAATTTTCCATGCCAAAAACTGGCATGGAAAATTATAAAGGAGATGGGCCTGGTGGCCTGCCCACACTGCACCTCCTTTTCTCGGCACTCAGGAAAAATGGCATGAGTGACAAAATGTTGTAGATTGCAAGAATATCTGCAACAATAATATGCCAAAAGTTACTTAGAAGTCATAATAAATGTCCCCCTTTATGTTGAGTTCATGTCATATTTATATCAGGCCAGGATTACACATTACTTTCTAAAAAACACATAAAAAACGCAATGCATTTTTTTTTTACACCCCAGCTAGCTGTACCAGTGGAGATATCCATACTTACCTGTACCTCACAGTTGAGTTATGGCTCCCTGGCTCCTAGGTTCTTTTCACTGGTTTTCTGGTCCCTATCTGCCAATTTCCACAATAAAATCATGTGCACCGCTGCAGCTAATAACTGGTCTCAGTGATGGTGTCCCCAAGTGACATAAGACCCAGCAGTAATATGTATTGTTGAGTGAATCGAAGAAAAAAAAATGGACTTCGATCCAAATTTCAGGAAAGATTTAATTTGTCACAAAGCTGAATTTCCTTGCACTTCATGGTAACAAATTAATTTTTCCTGAAATGGCAGTAAAAAATGGGGTGGGGGGGCAGGGCAGCCTTGACCTTGACCGACTGCAACTCCCATCACAACCACAGGGTGGATTCACATATAGAAAGGACATCTTATAACACAATATTGCAAATTCATGTAGTAGATATTGCTTTTCACTGCAGTGCTGCTCACACTGAAGGATAGGCCATCGCGTAGTAAAGCTCGGACAACCCCTTCAAGAACTTTTTTTTTTTATTTCCAGAGAAGAAGTGGAGAATGAACTTCGGTTTCTTGGTTTTCTGATCATGGAAAATAGGCTCAAGTCTGAAACTAAACCAGTTCTTCATGAACTTAAATCTGCAAACATAAGAACAGTTATGTTAACAGGTAAGGGTGAGATAGGATAAATGTGTTATGAAAATGTTGTCATATATGATATTGCATTTGTTGAAGGCTTCTTATTATTGGTCTTTTGAAAAGTGTCCTAAGTAGATATGAGCAAATTGAATTTAAACAAATCGGATTCATTACAAATTTCAAAAAAATGTTGTTGCCAAACTAATGCAAAGTTTTGGCGATTTACTTTGAACGAATCTTGTAAAACGATGGCCCCGCCAATTTACTGTGAAAATTTGAGGGGGGGGGGGAGACAGATAGAATGGAAGATCACATGACCCTGGGAGGGAAGGGCTTTCCTTTATTGGGTCAGAGGCTGACAATATGTGACCCAATCAGAAGGCAGGAGTTTGGCAAGTCATTAAGTCTCTGGGCTAGCAGAAGCAAAGATACCATTCTGAGCTCAACATGCCATGTGAAATGAAGTGGGTTTCAGAGATAGTTGAAGGATATATTTAGTTTGATAGATTGAATAAATAGATAGAAATGTCAGAGTTTTATCAGGGAAAGCAAAGGGTCAGAATTATGTGTGTGTTTGATTTTATATTCACATGACTGTCTTCTCCTGTAAGCTTCTGTGTGCTCCCTGGCCCGCGTGCACTGCAGATTTGCAATAACCAAAATAGTTCAGTGCCTGCAGAAACATCATTTTATTCAGCAGCCAAAACTCAAGCTTCTACAGTGTATTATAGCCATATTCCCAGGCAATTCTAGAACCGCAGTATGCATTTCGCAGTATGCATTTCGATGGCTACCCTGTTCATATCATGATTGGCTACCCAATCATACATTTGACACAGCAGACACACGGGCTAATATCTGCAATTGTGATAACACCAATCACTGACATTTAGCCCCTCAGATTCTGTGGTCAAATGTGACCATGGCAACTGAAAGGTAAAAAACACGGTGGCGCACACTTCTCAGGCAGGAATGCCTTCTCCTGGTTGAGATGGGGGAAGGCGTTTCATAGTAATAATAGGTTTCTAGGTTTATTAGTGGTATATTTCAGTGTAGGCCTACACGTAGCAGTACTGCATGGAAATATACTGATTCTTGTATTCTGTAATGGATAAAATCCAATTAGTTAATACAATTGTCAATCTAATGACTGCACGGGGTTCCCTCTGGGTACTAAATATAGGCAAAAAACAAGTGTGGTCATTTATTAAGACTGGTGATTTTTTTATGCAGGTCTTATACATAACGTAAGTGCGTGTTCCGGCGGCATACAACAAGCTTAAACCTACGCCAGCTCCCTTTCTGGCGTAGATTGAAGCCATTTTCTATGCCACAATCTGACATAGAATATTATAAATCTGATGGGCCTGTCGGCCTGCCCTCTTACCACCCCCTCATTGGCAAGAACGTCATAAATCTGCACATAATATATGCCAAAAAATTTTGTATATTGGTTCATAAATGACTCCCAAAGTTTTTAAAAGAATATAAAAATGTAAATCATCCCCCCTTTCCCCCCAAGATAAATAAACAACCCAAAAAATAAACATCATAGGCATCACCGCTCCAAATACACCCGCATGTTGGTGGTGGTAGTAGTTCAAGTGGCACTTGTAGCCACGATGATGGTGGTGGGTGGTGGTAGGGGCAGTGGTAACTGTAGAGACAATGTCACTTGGGGAAAATATGGAGGATGGAATCAGGACGGGGGCCAAGGAGCCCATAATGAAGTACCACAGTCTGATAAAAGTGGTGGGAAGGATGAGGACTATGATAATGACTGTGTGTTGGACAGGACCTGTGCAAGATCTGCAAGATTAAAATAAGTTGTGGGTAGGGCCTCTTGCACATGAACGTATGTTTTTTTCAGTGTTTTGCGGTCTGTTTATAACGGATCCGTGGTTTCGTTTTATGTTTCCGTTTTGTTTCCGTTTTGGTTCTGTTGTTCCGTTCCGTTTTTCCGTTTGGCATATACAGTATACATTAATTCCATAATAAAAATTAGGCTGGTCTTAAAATTTTCAATAGATTGTTCAGCAAAAAAGGAACGGATACGGAAGACATACGGATGCCTTTCCGTATGCTTTCCGTTTTTTTTGCGGACCCATTGACTTGAATGGAGCCACTGAACGTGATTTGCGGACAAGAATAGGACATGGTCTATATTTAAACGGAACAGAAAAAACGGAAAAACGGAAACGGAAGGCATACGGAGACACTTCAGTATTTTTTGCAGACCCATTGAAGTGAATAGTTCAGTATACTGTCAGTATACTGAACTGAAAAAACTGTCAGTATACGGTCCGCAAAATACTGTCGTGTGCAAGGGGCCTAGGGATGAGGGAACTTGTTTTTCAAGTTCGAGTTTGGGGTTCGGGTTCAGGTCTTATTACAATTTCGTAATGGATTCTGATATCACGGGCCATAACGGAATTCTATGAAGGAATGCATAACAGAATGCCTTTAAGAGGCATTCCGTTTTGTATTCCTTCATAATAGAAGTCTATGGGCCGCATAACGGATCCGTCTGGTTTCCATTATGCAGGAGTCCGTTATGTCGTAAAACTGACTTGTGTTTTTCATTCTCCGGGTCAGTATGATTACGGCTATAACACATTCGTATATTTTTTTGTGTGTTTTAATACAAAAAAATAAATAAAAACTGGTTTCTGCCCCCTATAACTTTTTTGTAGTTATATGTACAGAGCTGTGTGAGGGCTTATTTTTTGGAGGGCAATCTGTACTTTTTCTTAATATCATTTTGTGTATGACTTTTTGATTTTTATTAAAAAAAAATTGAGTGACCAAAAAACTGAAAATTGTGTATTTTGACTTTTCTTTCACTTCACTGTTTGCCGTATGGGATAAATATTTTTATATTTTAATAGTATAGGTGGTTTCCCATGCGATGATGCCTATAATGTTGATTTTTTTTATTGTTTATTTTTGGGAAAGGGGACGATTTAAATTTTTTAAAACTTTTTTTATTTTCAATATTTTCAATATTTTCAAAATACACTTTTCAATAGTTTCTGTAGGAAACTTGAATTAGAAATCTTTAGATTGCTTCTCTAATAGAGCAGGTTTTTGTGGGCCTCAGGAGTGCAGCGCTCCCAGGGAAAGCCATCTCACATGCAGTGGTCACAATTGAAAATGGCATGTGAGGAGTTAAATGCCTACAATAGGCATTATCACCGATCGCAGACATTAGCATCAAGTGTCTGCTATGTGAATCCTGGCAGCTACAGTATCTTGAGAGCACTACTCTGGAGCGTGCTCTATCTTTAAAGTGCCAAGATCTGCTGTACATCTAAGTTGGATGTCGTGAAGGGGTTAACGAGCTTGAGGGGAGATATAATTAAACAATTCAAGACAAAAATAGGAATTGGAACTGAAACAAATTTAAAGAAATTTGTTCACCTTTAGTCCTAATAATGATGACTAAGTGCCAAGCCATCTCAATATAGAGATTATTTTTTGTTTGTTTCATCAGATGAAACTGTGATAGTGATAAGCTGATCTCTATGGGTTCCGCCTCTGATACCCCCAGCAAAAAACTGGTTTTGCACTTAATTGAAAAACATTACCATTGATGTATTTATTCCTCACAAATAGATGTCTGTATTCATTACACATACTCGGTATATAAAACAGTTGCCCGCATTAATATGCTCAGTGTTTTTTTTTTTTTTAAAGGTGACAACCTTCAAACAGCTTGTACGGTGGGACTAAGCTCTGGTATGGTATCTGATGCTTCCAGGTTACTCATGCTGGAAGCCTGTGAACCCTACGGGGAAATACCAGCGTCATTTACAAGCCAGTCAGTGGAAAGCCACAGGGACAAGTCACAGACACAAAATGTAAGTGTTACATGAGGGCGTGTTGGGCAAACAGACAGGTTCTTCTACATTTTCTTTAAGAAAAAGATTCAAACTTAAAAATAGTATGAAGTTAGATCTTTTCTAACCTACGCTGTTTATTTAAATGGATTGTCAGCAGTGAAAACGATATTTACCATTGTTTGGACCAAAAACATACTTTTCCTAAAACCATCTGCCTTAGCATTAGGCATCATACACACAGCCATTGCCCAGCCGTGGCCGTATTGAAGCCCGCAAACAGTGGGTCCGCAATATGCGGGCACCATCCGTGTGGTCCCCGCATCACGGATGCAGACCCATTCACTTAAAAGTGGTGGCGAGGATGAGGACTATGATAATGAATGTTTGTTGGACAGGACCTGGGAGCTGGATCGGGGTGCTGAGTAGTAAGTGATATCAGAGGAGGAGGTTTGTGGCCATGGTGGCAATAAAGAGCAGAGGCAAAATACGGCCAAAACCAACAAAAGAACTGGCAGAGCTAGATCTGCTTCTATATTCTGATCAGTTCAGAAACTGATGATGTCACTGATACTGTTGGCGGCAGACTCAAAACATGCCAGACTTAGGCCAAGCTTGGCTGCACCTAGCTCTTTGCAAGTATCTCACATATGGCACACAAAACCACTTCCATGTGCAAGATCTGCAAGATTAAAATAAGTTGTGGGTAGGAATGAGGGAACTTGTGTTTTACAAGTTCATGTTTGGGGTTCAGGTTCAGGTCTTATTACAATTTCGTAATGGATTCTGATACCACGGGCCATAACGGAATTCTACGAAGGAATGCATAACAGAATGCCTTTAAGAGGCATTCCGTTTTGTATTCCTTCATAATAGAAGTCTATGGGCCGCATAACGGATGCGTCTGGTTTCCGTTATGCAGGAGTCCGTTATGTCGTAAAACTGACTTGTGTTTTTCACCTCTAGTGGCCCAGGCGTGGCCGTATTGCATCCCGCAAACAGCAGGTCCACAATATGGGTGTGCTCCCCGCATCACGGATGCAGACCCATTTACTTGAATGTGTCCGCAATCTGGAGCTGCGGTGCGGAATGGAGGCACAGAACTCCACGGAAGCACTACGGAGTGATTCCGTAGTGTTTATTTCCGTGAACCGCACCGTACAAAAATAGAACGTGTTCAAATTTTTTGTGGTGCGGACGGATCAAGGACCCATTTAAGTTGATTGGGTCTCAATCAGTCCCAACCGCAGCACAGACGTTGCCCATGCTTTGGGGACCGCAAAGTGCTGTCCCTGATGCACAGAACGGCCGCACAACAGCCGTCTGCATGAGGCTTTAATGGTATGACCATGCGGCGCAGTCGTGTCATGGTCATGCTACAGTTAGGGGATGCATTGCAACGGTTCCCGTATGTTTAATGCAGTCTTTAGGGTTGTGTTTTTTGTCTGCATTATTGTTGATCGAGCACCAAAGCACTCGGGTAGAACACTTTGGGATGTTCGGGTGCTCTTATATATTTTTTTTAATTGCAAAAAATGCATGGCACAAAATAAATGTGTTATTACTAAACAATTTTTTTTTTATAAATAATAATAATTGTATATAGCCAGAAAGATCAGCAGCACAGTTAGAGCAGGTGAAGTGGGTGCAAAATTCCTCAGAAACTTGGTTAATGTTCCGCAGTATATAAAATCCATAAAAGAGGCAGCACTCCAAGTAAGGTGAAAACACGAAGACCCTATTTATTTGCTTGACAAAGGCCTCATTGTGTGGGTCGAAACGTTGCCTGGGAAATCATTCAGCTTTATAGCTGAGTGGTTAAGTTCCTTGCCTCTAATATAAGAGATTATGACTTTAAATCCTGGCATAAACTTTTCATAAACAGAGGCTAAATTAGATTTAAATACACTGACTCGAGCATCGCACTTGAGCACACGCGATATTTGGCCAGGCATTGCGATGCTCAAGTTGAACACCAGTTCGGCCGAGCATGCTCGCTCAACACTAGTCTGCATTCATTTATATATTGTAGTTTGAACTGTTGTGAATTGTGCAGTTCTTTAGCATTCTGATTAACTTTAAATAGTGATACGTGTAGTAAAATATGTTAGGGCTCTTTCACACTTGCGTATTTCTTTTCCGGCATAGAGTTCCGTCGTCGGGGCTCTATGCGGGAAAAATCCTGATCAGGATTACCCCAATGCATTCTGAATGGAGAGAAATCCGTTCAGGATGCATCAGGATGTCTTCAGTTCAGGACCAGAACATTTTTGGGCCGGAGAAAATACCGCAGCATGCTGCACTTTTTGCTCCGGCCAAAAATCCTAAACACTTGCCGCAAGGCCAGATCCGGAATTAATGCCCATTGAAAGGCATTAATCCGGATCCGGCCTTAAGCTAAACGTCGTTTCGGCGCATCGCCGGATCTGACGTTTAGCTTTTTCTGAATGGTTACCATGGCAGCCAGGACGCTAAAGTCCTAGTTGCCATGGTAAAGTGTAGTGGGGAGCGGGGGAGCAGTATACTTACCACCCGTGCGGCTCCCGGGGCGCTCCAGAGTGACGTCATGGCACCCCACGCGCATGGATCACGTGATCCATGCACATGGGGCGCTCTTACGTTATTCTGGAGCACCCCGGGAGCCGCACGGGCGGTAAATATACTGCTCCTTCACTCCCCACTACTACTATGGCAACCAGGACTTTAATAGCGTCCTGGCTGCCATAGTAACACTGAAAGCATTTTGAAGACTGATCAGTCTTCAAATGCTTTCAGTTCACTTGCGTTGTTACGGATCCGGCGGGCACTTCTGGCGACGGAAGTGCATGCCGGATCCTAACAACGCATGTGTGAAAGAGGCCTTAAACATATACCAAAATCAGCTGATCAACTATATAGTCCAGGGATCAGCAACCTCCAGCACTCCAGCTGTTCTGAAACTATAACTCCCAGAATCCTGCAATTCTTATTTTGGCCAGCAGGTGGCAGGCAAACATAAAAAATGAGCAATTCTAAGCAATTAATGGATCTAAAAAATCTATGATTATTCAGAATTTGTTTTTTAAATTGGATATTGTAAGCTCAATACGAGTTTGAAAATCATCAAAAAGTAAAAAAAACACTTCAAAAAATATTTAAAAAGTTTAAATAACCCCCCTTTTTGTAGAATAGAAAAAAACATAAATAACAAAAATAAACATCACAGGTATCACTACGATTGAAAACACCCATGCTATTAAAATATAAAAATATTTTTCCAATACGGCATATGGTGTAATGAAAAAAAAGGGTCAAAATGGCTAAGTTGCCATTTTTTCATTGCTTCTCTTACTCAAAAAAGTATAAAATGTGATCAAAAAGTCACACACACTCCAAAATAAAAAGGGTTATAGCAGCACTCATGGGAGAAGTGATCCAGTTTGTGGTGGTGCCAGCGGTGATAGGTACCAGCCTGTAGTGCCCCCATATTCCAAAAACAGAAGAGAAACCGCAGCACTATATGGTCTTCAGTACATTATTGTGGTTTCTTCACCAAACCAAATTGCGATGTTTCGACCAGTGTGGTCTTTATTAAGAATCAAGTGAAATGTGTGCATACAGGGATGTACATACCCACCCCCTCATATCACATCAATTACCATACCAAATCACGTCATACATATGCATTGCAACTTCATAATCTCGGTAAACCAATACATAGAAGTAGACCTCAGAACATAATAAGTATGTAGATTACACCTACTTACTCCAATAATAAGTGGGAGGTGCATGGGGGCAGATCGCCCGCATTGCTGGTCTGTAGGGGTCTGTAAGGGCACTGTTGAAACGCTACCTGGTTGTGGCAGAAAGAAGGTGCTGACTTCGACTGGTGTGTGCTACATGAAGCACAAAGTGGAGAAAAGTCCCCGTGTGAGGAACGTGTGCTGAGGAACTGAAAAAAGATTTGTCAGATGCGGGTACTGAAGTTTCAGCTCAGACAATAAGGCGCACACTGCGTAATGAAGGCCTCCATGCCAGAACTCCCAGGCGCACCCCCTTGCTGTCTCCAAAGAATAAGAAGAGTCAACTGCAGTATGCCAAAAGTCATGTGGACAAACCACAAAAGTTTTGGGATAGTGTTCTGTGGACTGATGAAACAAAATTAGAACTGTTTGGGCCCATGGATCAAAGCTATGTTTGGAGGAGGAAGAACAAGGCCTATGAAGAAAAGAACACCTTGCCTACTGTGAAGCATGGCGGGGGGTCAATCATGCTTTGGGGCTGTTTTGCTTCTACAGGTACAGGGAAGTTTAGTGTGTGCAAGGTACCATGAATTCTCTTCAGTACCAGGAGATATTGGATGAAAATGTGATGCAGTCCGTCACAAACCTGAGGCTTGGGAGACGTTGGACCTTTCAACAGGACAATGATCCCAAGCATACCTCCAAGTCCACTAGAGCATGGTTGCAGATTAAAGGCTGGAACATTTTGAAGTGGCCATCGCAGTCACCAGACTTAAATCCAATTGAGAACCTCTGGTGGGACTTAAAGAAAGCAGTTGCAGCGCGCAAGCCTAAGAATGTGACTGAACTGGAGGCTTTTGCCCATGAAGAATGGGCGAAGATACCCGTAGATCGCTGCAAGACACCTGTGTCAAGCTATGCTTCATGTTTAAAAGCTGTTAGTACTTAGTACAACATCCTTTTACAGTTATAAGATTGAATGTCACTTGGGGGTTGAATAAAACTGATAATGATGTGAGCACAGAAAAGACATTTGTGGTTATTTCATTATAAATGTTATGTTACATTTGTCTGACTTACAAGTGCCTCTTTGATTTAATTGTAAACAAGATGACTGAAATGATTAAAATCAATGTCAAACTGGCCAAAACACTCAATTTCAGTGGGGGTTGAATAATTTTGAACACAACTGTATGTCCGCACCACTACAGCACAGGGGCGTAGAGAAAGACACTCCAAAATGGTATCAATAAAAACTGCAGATTGTCCAGCAAAAAATGAGCCCCCACAGATATAACTATAAAAAAATTCTGGGAGTCCAAAATTCTCAAAGTTTAAATTTATGTTCACACTATTTAGACATAAAAACCTATACATATGTGATATCATTGTAATCGTACTGATCCAGAGAATGAAAGGCACAGGTCAGTTTTGCCGCAAATGGAATGCCATGGGAACAAAACCTGTCAAATGGTGAAGGAATTGCATTTTTTTCCAATTCCATCCCATTTGGAATTGTTTTCCTGCTTCCTACTACATTGTATGCCATATAAAATAGTGGCATTAGAAGGAACAATAAGCCCTCATACAGCTATGTGAAAGGAAAAATAAAAAAGTTATGGCTCATGAAGATAAAATGGAAATTGAAAAGAACAATGAAAATGCAAAAACTAGAAAAAACTCTGGTAACCTAAGGGTTAATATAGAATATTTCAAGTAGGGCTATGTGGAACAATAGTAATTTGCCTTCCATTATAGAGACACTGCTAAGATTCTAACAGTGTCTGAAAACAAGCTTCCAAATGGCAATAGCATACAAAATTGAATTTTAACGAGTTTCTCAGGTGGCATATGCTTTGCAACGGGGCAAATATGCGCTTGTCATCTTAAATATTAGTATACCAAGCCCTGATCTACATAGCGTACACAAGGAATTAGTATACGTTTGGATCAAAATGCATAGGCTCACTCACCACGACAAGGTTGCCTCTATGAGTGGGTGCCTGCTCTAAATTGGCGCAGAGCAATGGCCACCACCTCCGTCGCAATACCATGCCAGCAGGTGGCATGACCCAGCAGTCCAAAAGCACCCATGCTGTCAGACTAAGCCCCCATGGCACTAGGCAGCACCAACACACAGGCACAACACCACAGCAATAACCTTGGCATGGTGAGTGGGCCTATGCATTTTGATCAAAACGTATACTAATGCCTAGTGTACGGAATGTAGATTAGGGCTTGGTATACTATTATTTACACTCCGAAGCGATAAGAATTGTGCTAAAAAGCAATAATAGATCAATGCATAGCATGGGGATGTGCAATCCGTGCTTCTTCCTCTTTTTTGGAATTTTATTATAATCTGTCTCTTTCCTATGGTATCAGCATTCCTCCCATTCAACCCAGTGGCATTTAATGAGCATAAGACTGCAGAAGGGTTAATACACCCCTACTAGGTCCCAGTTTGTAGTTCCTGAGACCATATAGAAAAGTAACCTTTTAAAATCTGTTCACATTGTGCAGTGCTGCATGGCGGCTGTTGTTGCCGTGTAGCTGTGACTGTGTGTTGTTGCTGCCCAGTGCCATAGGTGCTTAGTCTGACAGCAGGGGTGCTGCCGGATCACTGGGTCTCTGGCTGCCTCCTGCTGGCGTGGTGTTGCGGCGGTGGTGGTCGCCATGTGGCGCTGCAATAATTTAGAGTAGGTACCTACTCATAAAAGGCAACCTTAGCATGCTGAGTGGGCCTATGCACTTTGATCAAAACTTATACTAATGCCTCATGTATGCTATGTAGATTAGGGCTTCGTATACTATTATTGACGCTGACCAGCGATATGAATTGTGCTGAGAAGCAATACTAGATCAATGCATAGCATGGGAATGTGCGTTCCATGATTTTTCTTTTCTTTTATTGGAATAGATTGTAACTATAATTTACATCAGTGTCTGGCATAAGTAAAATCAAATCTGTCAGGCTGCAGGAGACCATGTCCCTTCCCACTAAGGCTACTTTCACACTAGGGTTTCAGTTTTCCAGTATTAAGATCAGTCATAGGCTCTCAATACCTGAAAAAAAAGCTTGTTTGTACGCATTCATTGTCAATGAGGACAAAACTGAACTGAACAGAACGGAATGCTCCAAAATGCATTCCATTCTGTTTAGTTGCGTTGTAGTTTGCTTTCCATCCTGGGATGCGGAGCAAGACGAATCCGGCATGACCCCCAATGCAAGTCAATGGGATCGGATCCATTTTCTCTGCCACAATCTGCCACAATAGAAAACGTATCAGTGGAGCTCAGAACGGATCCGTCTTTGTAAAGATAATACAACCGGATATGTTCATAACGGATTCAGATGGTTGCATTATCAGTAACAGAAGCGTTTTTGCTGAACCCTGCCGAATGCAGCAAAAACACTAGTGTGAAAGTAGCCTAAGTAGCCCCACCCTCTGTTCTTGTCATTTTTAAAAAGTGGAGAGAGAAAAAAGTGTCATACAAAGTATGATATATCTGCCTCACTGCATTTTCAATTGTCCATTTTTTTGCAAACCATGAGATTATATATTAATTTTTATAGTGAACTCCCTCTGTCTCACGTTTCTCCATTATGTCAGATGTGGCACTAAGCAGGCAGTTGTGACATTGCTTATTTATAGCACCATTATGTTTCTGTGTTTTTCACTGTTCTCTTACCTGGATAGCGTCAATCCCAGGGCTAGGCTGAGGAGCAAAAGAGGGGAAAATTGTTGGAGGTGAAGAATAAGTCGAGTCAAGACTTGGTGAAAGTTTAACAGCTTTAGGCTCCATTCACACGTCCGCAAGTGTTTTGCGGATCCACGGATTCGCCGATCTGCAAAACACGGACATCGGCGATGTGCGTTCCGCAATTTGCGGACCGCACATTGCCGGCACTATATAGAAAATGCCTTTTCTTGTCCGCAATTGCAGACAAGAATAGGGCATGTTCTATTTTTTTCGGGAACGCGATTGCGGACCTGGAAGGGTGGATCCGCAATTGCGGACCCAGACGGGACATCGTCTGTCCTCATTTAAATTAATGGGTCCGCAATTCCGTTCCGCAAAATGCGGAACAGAATTGTGGACGTGTGAATGGAGCCTTACTTGAATAAACTTGCCTCCAGACAATATTTAACCTTTCTCTTAGTTCCAGCAGGCTTTGTGGTAAACTGTCAGGAACACTTGACTATTCTGCTTTCTCTCTCTGCTGTGCTAAATAGAGATGAGCTATTTTTTAAAAAAGTCGATTTGACCGGTTTGCCATATTTTTTTTAAATAATTTGGTTCGATCCGAATTTATTTGCAGCGAATTGCGTTAAAAAACGTCTATTTCCTGGCTGCAGAGAGCCTTTCTAGTGGTGTAGAACACTGTGCCTTGCAGTAACACGCATAGCGAGTCTGCTCTGGTAGTGAAATACTTCTGCGAGTCAGTATGACATGCAGATGACAGGCATCGCTCTTAGTATCACTGCACATTTCACTTATTTGGGCAGTCACGAAACCAAAACTGACCAAATAACTCAAGTATGAACTCAGCCTTAGAGGTCGATGTTAGGGCCAAGAAGAAGAGCACTCCTTTTACACCGTCGTCAGCTGATTTCACATAGATGTCTACAAAACCTGTTCTATTGAACGCTTATACAAGTAGAGCCCCCCGACAGAGTGGAGAGGGTGTCAGCAGTAAGTTTGTGTTGACGTCACTGATTATTTTGCCCTTCCTCTGATCTGCCAGAACAATAACCGCCAAAAAACGGATCATGTCTTTTAAACATTTGCCTTCACTCGGTCAGCATTTGGTCAGTAATCCATCAGTATTTCTAATGCCAAAAAAAACTGGAGTGGATCCAAAACAGAGATGACCGAGTCAACCATTCAAGAACCGCTGGGTTGCTGGTCAAGACACGACCGCTAGATGACACTGGGAGCTCAGTCCTCTCGCTGCGACTCCTGCTGCCACGCCCCCATACTCTGCTTCGACCTGTGCCTGCACCAGAAAAATTTAGGCCTCTGCCACTCCCCTGTGCAGGGCCTGGCACTTCTCTTTCTGACATACTGTTTGATCAGATAAATAAATAAAAAAGAAAATTAAAAAAAAAAAAAAAGTCTGTAATTTTTTCACTTCACCACACAACGGCTTTTTTTTTCACCAATACACGCCAAAAGGGCTGTAATTTTCTCACTTCACAACATAATGGCTAATAAGTCGTTTTTTCCTACTAATACAAGCTAAAAAATGCTTTAGAACATATAACTGCACCGCACAAGGGCAAATAAGACATAGAAATATTTCCTTGTAATAAACCCTGTTAATGGCTGTATCAAACCTCACTTGCACCCCAATAACAAGAACGGTTTGCTGGAATTACTGTCATTATACTTCTGTATAATGGCAATTTGGGTCCCCAGTCAGTGCAGCACGGTGTAATAGTTTTGTTCCCATTACCCACCCTGTAACCTCCCCTACTGAACCCCGTTCAACATAAATGCTGTGGAATGATTCCTCCCTATCCTTTCCCTACACCTCGAATAATCTTTCCCTAAGCTTGTAAATCTTTTTTTTTAAAGCACGATTATGGTTTTCTAGCGCTGTCCCTAGTGCCTGTTGATGTCTCTCCATGCACTAAGTACACTGGAAAATGGCAGAATCCAAGATGGCTGGGGCTATTTATAGGGCTGTGACATCACAGGGCTGGCTGGCTGCTGATTGGCTGCATGCATGGCATTATGGGTGATCTCGCCTTCCCAAAGGTCCTTGCTCCATGTCCTCACATGTGCAGCAGCCATTTTAGGAAAAAATTTAATTCGTTACGACAAAGCGTGAGGAAATTCGGATTCAGTGTGAATCAATTTTGGATCGAATTCCACTTCGTCAACTTCGATTCGCTCATCTCTACTGCTAAACTCAGGCTTCAGTCTGATTATTGGACTCTGTAGCAGTTCTGGTACCTTTGGAGTAGGATGCCTTTGACTGCTGACCCCCACCAATACTCCGTCTCTTAATCTGTCACGGTGCTCTATGAACTGCTTCCCTCTGGAGACTCCTGCTGCAGAAGTTGCAGCCATTCTCCTCACTGTGCCATCTTTTTTCATCTGCTTCCAACTCTAGACTTGACTAGACTACAACTACAACTCAACTGACTATCACTTTCTGCAACCCTTTCCTGGGTAGGACGTAGGACTAGCCGACTTGTGCCTAAAAGGGCGAGAATGGAATGGTAAGTTCCATTCTATCTAAAGATCTCTCTTCCATATCTGCTGCCACCTGCTGGTGACCCAGGTACAATACATGAACATAATAGTTTCATAGTAGGATTATGAATGCACAGTATAGGAGGACCTGTAATAAATACACAGTTGACATTATTGTTAGCCTATTAGAGACGGTAGAAGGGTATAGGAATGGCAGTGCCATTCTGGAGTACTAGATATGCACTTATGTTGCAGAAACAGATGTCTAGGTAAATCCTTTGCAACCACTATTGCCATCCAACTGAAAATGTTAGAGGTCTGTGAACTTCTCCAGAAGGACATATATGCTACTCTACTGAAAAATGTAAACAAATGCCTTTTTTCCAGGAATCCATGAAATGTATTGTAACCACAGCCTCTGATATTACTTGGGGATTAAATGCAACTGCAGGAAAATATCATTATGCGATGACTGGGAAATCATATGATGTTTTCAAGAAACATTTCCCTGAAATGATACCTGATGTAAGTATTCATTTCATTTTTAATTTGAAATTGTAGTGTCAATGATTCAGAGTCAAATAGAACAATTAAAGCCCATCGGTCAGCAGATTTGTACCTATGAAACTGGCTGAACTGGTGCATGTGCACTTGGCAGCTGAAGGGATCTGTGTTGGTCCCATGTTCATATGTGCCTGCATTCCTGAGAAAAAATATGTTTAATTATTTACAAATGAGCCTCTAGGAGCAACAGGGATGTTGCAGTTACAAATACAGGCTCAGCTCTCTCTGCAACTGCCACGCCCACTGCACTTTGATGACATCATCACTGCCTAGCTCTGTTAATCAAAATGGAGGGGGTGCCGTAGTTGCAGAGAGCAGATCCTTTGGGTGTAACAGAAATGCCCCCGTTGCTCATAGAGATTTATTTGCATATGATAAAACATATGTTTTCTCAGCAATGATGGCACATATGAACATGGGACCAACACAGAGGCCTTCAGTTTCATAGGTACAAATCTGCTGACTGATGCCCTATAAACGTACACTTATCACTTTAAACCATATTATTGAGAAAATGTAAGTAATTATTTATGTGGACAAAAGGAAAAATGATTGATGCATTTCAGCTTCCTTGCCCAGTCCATGCATATTATATTGAATCATGAAGCCATGACTGCATAGGCAAAAAGCAGCTGTAATTAAGGGTGCATTCACACAACCGCATTTTTGATCCACATCCATTCTGCATTTTTAGTAGATAGGATGCGGATCCATTGCTTTCAATGGGTCCGCAAAAAATGGGGACAGCACGCCGTGTGATGTCCGGATCTGTATGTCTGTTCCATAGCCTTGCAAAAAAGATAGAACATGTCCTATTCTTGTCAGTTTTGTGGACAAGGATAAACATTGTTACAACGGATCTGGCAAAAAAAAAAACGGATGCAACATGGATGTCACTCACACACCATTCATATTTTTTGCAGATGACCTATGGTCAGCTGTTAGAAGAGGTTGTGTGAGTGATGAGTCCTCTTCAAAGTTTCTGTGCACGCTGTTTTCCTTGTAGCAGTGGTGCATTGTAAGTGCACTTGCAATTTTCCTTGTAGAAATACATATGAGTTTGATTTTTTTTTTGTGGGATAAGTTTGTAATATTACCATTTCATGGTACAAATATAATGTATTGCAAACCTGCCAAAAAACAAAACAAATATAATGTATTGCAAACCTGCCAACTGCCAAAAAAATAAAAAAGATTTGTTAAGGGGAATAGAAAATAAAATGCAATCCAACATGTTTTTTTGGGTTGAATTTTTGGTGATAATCTTTTTATTGAGTTTTTAAGAATAAAGAATGACGTATATTGTTATCATGTACAGTAGGTACTATGACATATAGTACAGTTACATCACTGTGTACATACGGTTCTTGGTTAATATAGATTATCTTGTATATGATCACATAAGATTATGAATATAGAAAAGGTATACGGAAAGTGAAAAAGTAAAAAAGGATAAAGAAAAATGATACACCAGGCACCTCATATTTGAGGGTGCTTGTTGTGTGCCCTCAGGGAGTGAAGGTGCCTAGTGAGGGTTGTTGTATGTTTAACTTAGACACCATGTACATTCACTCTGTGCATACTCTGACAGTACTCTTAAGCCTCATGCACGCAACCATATGCATTTTGCAGTCCGCAGACCGCAGATCTACAAAATCACAGATACCAGCTATGCGCATCCTGCAATTTCTACAAGCCCTAATTTTAAAATGCCTATTCTCGACTGCAAAATGGACAAGAATAGGGCAAGGTCTATTTTTTCTTACAGGACAGACATGAGCACACTTTGTGCTTCCCACATTTTTTTGTGAATCAGTTGTGAAAAAAAAAAATACCATTGTGTGCGTGAGGCCTTAGGATACAGTTAGAGTAGAACAAAGGTCTCAAAGGAGTTCTTTGAGACTTTTATACTCATGACCTATCCACTGGCTAGGTCATCAGTATCTGATCTGGTCCCTTGCTGATCAGCTGATTAAGAAAGTAATGGTGCTCGCTATAGTGTCACAGCCTTCTCTCAGTTCACCAAGCAAAGCGCTGTACATTGTATAGAGGCTGTGCTTGGTATTGCAGCTCAGCCACATTCACTTCAATGGGGCTGAGCTGCACCAACGCCACGTGACGTCACATGGCCTAGGATAAGCTGTGAGAAGGCCGTGTTACTACTGTGAGCACCTATGCAATCTCAAACAGCTGATTGACAGGGGTCCCAAACAGATACTGATGACCTATACATAGGAGAGATCATTTGTTTTAGGCCTCTTGCACACAAACATTTAGTTTTTCCATTTACATTCCGTTTTTTGCGGTCCATATACGGAACCATTCATTTCAATGGGTCCTCAAAAAAAACATGGAATGTGCTCCGTATGCATTCCGTTTCCGTATTTCCGTTTTTCCGTTCCGTTCAAAGATAGAACATGTTCTATTATTGCATGCAAATCATGTTCCATAGCACCCTTCAAGTCAATGGGGCTGTAAAATAAAACGGAACAGATACGGAATGCATCCGTATGTCTTCTGTATCCATTCTGCTTTTTGCGGAACCAACTATTGAAATTTTCTGACCAGCCCAATTTTTCAATGCAATTACTGTATACTGTATATGCCATGCTTCCGTTTCCATTTGCGATCACATATGGAAACGGAACGGAACAGAAACACTACTGAAACAAACAACGGATCCCTGAAAAACGGACCGTAAAATGCTGAAAAAGCCATACGGTCGCATGCAAGAGGCCTTAGGCTCCATTGACACATCCGCAAAATGGGTCCGCATCGGTTCCGCAATTTTGCGGAACGGGTGCGGACCCATTCATTTCCAATTGGGAAGGAAAAGATGCAGACAGCACACTATGTGCTGTCTGCATCCGCATTTCTGGATCCGCACTTCCACACTTCCGTTTCCGCAAAAAAATCAAACATGTCCTATTCTTATCCGCAATTGCGGACAAGATTAGGCATTTTCTATTATAGTGGATCCTCAAGACACTTACGGACGTGTGAATGGACCATTAAAGTCTAAGAAAACCCCTTTAAAAGGGTGAAGGTGTTCTTTTGTGGGTACTAATACTAAATGCTTACAGGTTGGTGCAGTCGGGCAGGGCATGAGATGTTGTGGACAGACACAGTAGGCCGGAAGGATATGGTGTCCCTCACAAATATTATTTGGGGGGTACTAGGCCTCTCACCTAGTTAAGCCAGTACTCTCTGCTCTGCACTGATAAGGGGCAATGACCTCGAAACAGGGTCTGCAGATGAGAGCTGGTTTATTTAATATCCGAGTCATGTCTCAAGGCCTATTTTAAAGGTTCAAACATTGACTTAAAGGATAGCCACTTTACATCTGGTGGCATTAGAGGAACAGCTTCTTAAGAGCTCAGTTTCAACTAATACTTTGTGGAGGCAGACCTAAAATGAAAATATGCAAATTGTGATATATATATATAATTAGAGTTTGTGTTGCAGATACTTCTTAATGGAACAATTTTTGGCAGAATGATGCCAAAACAAAAAACTAACATCATAGAAGATTTGCAGAAAATTGAGTGAGTAATATATATTTTTTTCTTCCTAAAAGTAACTAAAATCTGATGTTTATATTCATTCTACAATTCATTATATTGATTTGGTCTCCTTTTTCATCCTATCCTGAATATTCCAAACACGTTTTAATTGTTATACTGGTTCCCTGTCCGATGGGGTATAATGGCGCAGGTACACTCATCCTGTGTGACAAGATGTGCTGTTACTGTGCTGTGGCAGCAGGTCCAGGTGTCTGCATCTTGTGTGTCTACTGGAGATAATATTAATTGAACCTAACCTCATTCTGCAATGATGCAAGGGTCAACCCTCCTTTGATTCTGTGTGCAGCTGCCTCTAATGTGTTAATCAGCTCTGCTACATGTGCTGTCTGTCTCACTCTCTGCCTGAGCAATAGGTTTACTAGCTTGCCGGGTACTGCAGAGTTGCTGTAATCTGCTTGTATGCTGTATACTGGTTTCTACTTGATTCCAGGATTCTGACTCTCTGCTGCCTGACCCAACCCATGCCTGGTCATCATACCGACCCTGTCCTGACCTGCCTGCCCTGACTTGTTTAAGGGATTTGGGTTAGCTGTCAACAACACGGGGACTACTCCAGGAGGATAACTACCTAGTGGCTAGGGTTGTCACTATGCCAACATTTTGATTCAATTTCGATATCATAAAAAAGTATTGCAATACTCAATACCATTCGATACCATGCGGAAAAAAACGAAAACACCAAAAAAGCCACGTGCATTCCGCATTTTATGGAATGTCTGGCCCATAATCAAACAGTCCTATCCTATATTTTGGGGGGATAAGGTGACTAAAAAATGGCGAATTGCGCAGTTTTTATTTTTATTTTTTCCTGTTACGGTGTTCACCGCATAGGAGATCGATTTTTATATTTTAATAGTTTGAACTTTTCGGATGTGGCATTATTTAATATGTTTATTTACTTATGGTTTATATTTTTTATATGAAAATTGGGAAAGGGGGGGATTTAAACTTAATATTTTGGTGTTTTTTTATTTTTATTTATTTAATAACTATTAGTCCCCTTAGGGGCTAGAACCTGGGGTCTTTAAATCTCTTGCCCTATTCAACCTAATAGAGCTCTATTAGGTTAAATAGGACTTTACACTGTCCCTGCTGCCCTGTGCTTTGTGCACACAGCGGCAGGGTGCTTACCATGGCAGCCAGGGCTTCAGTGGCATCCTGGCTGCCATGGTAACCAATCTAAGTCCCTCAATTTCACTGCTTGGGCTCCGATCGGAACTGACACTGCCACCAATGAGGAGGGGAGATGGGGGACCCTGTGGCCACTGCCACCAATGACTTTAATACTGGTAGGTTTGGGGTTGCGCCCTGCGCCACCAATGACTTTAGTACTGTGGAGGGTTGGGGGGTGCACTGCACCACCAATGAAGATAACTAACCTTTTAATACAAATACAGGTGGCGGGTGGCGGCGGCTAAATCACATACCCAGCATCCGACCTCTATGACAAGGCGATATACGCTGCAGTTAATCCCTCAGGTGCGGCACCTGAGAGGTTAACTGCCGTGGATCGCAGCGCCCTGTCAGGGGTTCGGGTGCCAGTTATGTGATCTGCCGCTGGCACCCACCACCTGTATTTGTATTAAACATTAGTTATCTTTATTGGTGGCTCAGTGGCCACAGCCCCTCCCCTCCTCCACCTCTCTCTCTCTTCTCATTGGTGGCAGTGGCAGCAGCGGCACAATGGGGAGGGAGGGACTTCTTCTTCACTCTGCTGCTGAGGAGAACATGGGGCACGCTGAGAGCAGAGCGCACCATGTCCTCTGATACTAGCTGCGCAGTAGTGGAGCCTAGTATTGGTAAAAGGCAAATCCCGGTATCAAATCGATCCAGGTACAAAATTATCGATTGGGTATCAATAATTCAATACCCGGTGCAACCCTACTAGTGGCTCCTCTGCAGTGAAGGCCAGATCCCTGTATAGGGGTTAAAGTATGAATACTAAGAGACCAGAATAACAACCTTACGTGCAGCCCAAAGTTGAACTAGTTGGTTAACACAGTGGTTCCGTACCAATTTATTGTAACATTGACAATTATCTGGTTCAAAATTAGCTTTTCTAGGAATACTATACTTCTATTTCTAATGTTTTCTACCTAATTTTCAAATCTTGCATTTTTAATGTACCTAATTGGGTAAGTAATTTGGGTTGAGTAAAAAAAGAGCACTATTTTGTATGTTTTAACGATTTCATTATTATATTTTTTTTAGCTATTACGTTGGTATGTGTGGAGATGGAGCAAATGATTGTGGGGTAAGGTATTTTAGTATGTGGTTCTTATGTGAGTCATTATATTGTCTTTTTCTTCTAGGGAGGAATACCTTTATAATATATGTTAGACTGTGCCATGATGTGTTCATTTTTTGTTTTGATGAGATAAAACATCTGGTTCTGTGCTTCTGTGTAACAGCAGAGGCCTGCAGAGAATAGTATGGATCAATAACTTTAATATATGGATCCTAAACATGGTCATGTTATGACATTCATATATTCATCAATCTTGCCCATTTGCAAAAGTTTTGCCCTTCAAATGTCCACAGTAAAATAGCTCTGGGCTCCGTTTGTACACATTTCATCTGAAATAAACCACAAAAGCTTCAGGTTTGTTTGGCACTTTAGCAGACACATTTTTGTGAAAGTCAGAATGAATATATGATTAATTTAGAATTGATTCACTCATCTCTATTACAGACAGATTCTAGAAGGAAAAACTACTAAAAAATGGCAGACACAGGTCATATAATAGTTGGAAATATTTTTATCCCACACAGTTAAAAAAAAAAAATTAAACAATAGTTACATCTGACATTTCTACTGAAATTCTTTCTGCCACAGTCAAAGTTGTGGTAAAAAAATTATGTTAACCTGTTGATATACAGAATAGCAACAGCTTTAAGCATTCTTTATTTTCTCCAACTATACAACTGTCTTTATACAAATTTTGTTTCTCCTATTTCTAGGCCCTCAAAGCTGCTCATGCAGGAATATCATTGTCGAACTTGGAAGCATCAATGGCTTCACCCTTTACATCTAACATTCCAAACATCGAATGTGTGCCCAAACTACTAAAGTAAGTTACTGTTACTTCAGACCAGGGATCAGAAACCTCAGGTGCTCCAGCTGTTCTGAAATTACAACTCCCAGAATCCTCATTTGACTTCTAACTTAAAAATAAAAGAGAAGACGTACATTAATGCGGTGGGGTAGGTTAAAGGCATTAATGACATTCTTTGAAGCAAGAATTTAAGTTTAGCTGATGGTGATTTACAGTTAAACGTGCTATACTAAAACAATACATAAAAAAGTATTTTTTAAACTCCCTTTAAATTGCCTCTACAAGGGAGTAAGGAATAGGATATCCAAAAAGAAGAAATTATCAATAATTTATAAATTACTAATGGAGTATAAAAGTAACATAGAATTCGACCAAGCACAACATCTACATGGAGTTTGTACTGTATGTTCTCCTGGTGTTTGCGTGGGTTGCGTACTTCAGTTTCCCCCCACACACTCCAAAGACATAGTGATAGGGAACGCAGATTTTGAGCCCCATTGGGGACAGAGTGATGCTAATGTCTGTAAAGCGCTGCGTAATATATCAGCGTTATCCAAGTGGGTATAATAATAGTAGTTGAAAAAAGACACATGTCCTTCCATCCCAGCTGGTTAGGAGTCCATGCTCTGACTTCATATATGGCTTGGGAGTCCCTGCCCTACAGTATGTCCATGTAGGGTGCTATGGAGATGCAGGGAGTATCCCCAAGCATTGTCATTGCCACAATTTTTGAAGTGTTTCCACTGGGATTTGATCTCGCAACCATCTACATTAAAGGCAAGAGCCTTAACCACTGAGCTACAGATCTCAATGTTAAACTGCTGCAGTTTATATCGTGGCAGTGGAGCTGTCAGCAGCAGCTAGACTGGTAATGGGGATAATTAGCAGCCAGCTGAGGAGCTTGGATAAATGTGGGCTGAGCTCCTCAATAAGAGCTCCCAGACTAGGAAAGGAGCAGGCTGTGTCAAGGCCTGTGGGAGCCAAGACCCTCTAACCCTGTGTGGGGGTACGCACTGTGGTGTTTTTGGGGAGCTGAGTGGTAGATCCGGATCCCACTAGAGAGGGAGTATATACTGTGTGGTCTGTGGCCAGACGGCTGAGGTTTATTTTTATAATTTCTTTGTACTGCTGTTATGACAACAAAGCTGGTCTTGGCCAGTTTGCACCCGAATCTACAGTGTTGGAGTGGCTTCTTGATGTGTGCCAACCGTCTAAGGGGAGAAGACGGCAATCTGGAAGAGCTAAATGACCCCGAGTTGTTACAATATATATATATATATATATATATATATATATATATATATATATAGCTAAAATTCTTAGTAGTACGTTCCCATGTATTTATATATATATATTAGAAGTATCATTTTATATTAATTTTAGCAATTGCATTTTTTTTTAGTAATTCTAAATTTATTTCGTGCTTTAAATTTGTTGTGCTGTTGGTACATTATTACAAGATTTGGAGCCCCACTTTTTATTTTGACCAGGGCCCCATTATAGGCCTATATGGTATTCCCTTTCATCCAAGTTGCACTTGTTATGCTCTTTCCCCTTTCTTTCTCGGGTTTTTGGATCCATATTGCCAACACTTTAAAAAGAGAAGCACCCAAAGCACCCAAAGAATAGAATATCTGAGCTCTTTGTGGCCCTCACTTGTTTCCAGGACTCTCCTTTCAGAACTGCAAGTAGTGGACTTGTTTTTAGGATTTATATTAGTTTTAGCAATTGCATTTTTTTTGTTCCAAATGTATTTTGTTCCATACATTTTTTTTGTAATTACTAAAAAAATGTAAGTTGATACTTCTGATATATATGAATACATAACACACATAAACTACTAATAAGGCTTTTAACCATAATATATCTGAAGTTTAAACAAAAAAATGCAACAGCACTCTGCAACCAGAACTCTGCCCAAGATAGAAGCTATAAGAGGACATTAGCGTACGTTTTGATCAAAAGGTAATAAGCCACTCGCCACGCCAAGGCTGTCCCGTGAGTGGTCCTAATGCTAAATCTGACCTGTTATGGGCCATGACAGCCACATAAAGTATAAGTATAGAGTGAGTATAAAGCTGAATGTGCATTCACAGTACCTGCTAGTAGCCATCAGGCTCCAGGAGGAGTGCACAGTGGGCTCAGCATGCATGTTGGTACCTGCATCCCTGGATCTAATGGAGGCTGTTACAGCCCCAGAAAGGGTTAATAAGTATGGTTTATCCCAGCATGCATGCTGGGCCCACACTCCCTGGATTTTATGTGGCTGTCATGGCCCATAACAGGTCAGATTTAGCGTTAGGACCACTCACGGGACAGCCTTGGCGTGGCGAGTGGCATATTACCTTTTGATCAAAACGTACACTAATGTCCTCTTATAGCTTCTATCTTGGGCAGAGTTCTGGTTGCAGACTGACCCCCCCCTTGTGTTTCTGTTCAATATCTGAAGTTTAACATTGAGCTCTATAGCTCAACGGTTAAGGCTCTTTCCTTTAAAAAAAAACCTAAATAAACAGTGAAAAGTTTGGTTGCAGAGTGCTGTTGCATTTTTTTGTTTGTATGTATAATTGCCATAGCTATGTGCACCTGCATACAGGGACGTGCTGACTGACCCCCCCTTGTGTTTCTGTTTAGTATGTGTTGGAGGTGTTGCAACCTCCTTTTCAGTCGTGCACACCTGACTAGTTTGTCTGCCCTAGAGGCTGGTTTTAATCAGAGTGAGTATAAAGCTGAATGTGCATTCACAGTACCTGCTAGTAGCCATCTGGCTCCAGGAGGAGTGCACAGTGGGCTCAGCATGCATGTTGGTACCTGCATCCCTGGATCTAATGGAGGCTGTTATAGCACCAGGAAGGGTTAATAAGTATGGTTTATCCCAGCATGCATGCTGGGCCCACACCCCCTGGATTTTATGTGGCTGTCATGGCCCATAACAGGTCAGATTTGGCGTTAGGACCACTCACGGGACAGCCTTGGCGTGGCGAGTGGCTTATTACCTTTTGATCAAAACGTACACTAATGTCCTCTTATAGCTTCTATCTTGGGCAGAGTTCTGGTTGCAGACTGACCCTCTATAGCTCAACGGTTAAGGCTCTTTCCTTTAAAAAAAAACCTAAATAAACAGTGAAAAGTTTGATTTTATAGAAAAAAAAAAAGATGCAAAATGTAAAATATGATCAAATAACAATAGAGTTGAGTGAACACCTGGATGTTCGGGTTCGAGAAGTTCGGCCGAACTTCCCGAAAATGTCTGGGTTCGAGATCCGAAATCGACCTGAATTTCACCCCGAACCCGAACCCCAGTGAAGTCAATAGGGACCCGAACTTTTGTACACTAAAAAGTCTGTAAAATATCCCAGGAAAGGACTAGAGGGCTGAAAAAGGCAGAAAAATTTAGGTAAATCCCCTGCAAACAAATTTGGATAGGGAAATTAATTAAAATAAAGTAAAATAAATAAAAATTAACCAATATCAATTGGAGAGAGGTCCCATAGCAGAGAATCAGGCTTAATGTCACCCACCAATGGAGAAGGCCACTTTTACTTGTTTAGGCCCCAGCACCCAGACAGAGGAGAGGTCATTTGACAGCAAAAAGAGGTTAATGTCACACACCAAAGCAGCAGGCTATTAGCTGAAATGTAGGCCCCTGGCACCCAGACAGAGGAGCGGTTCATTCAACTTGGGGTTGCCCCCAAAATAATGGTACAATTAAAAAAAGAGGATTCAATAAAGTAAGTGCCCTGAAGTCAATGAATATATGGTTGAGGGAAGGTAGTTATAAATGTTTATTCTGCACAAGGGATGGACAGGTCCTGTGGGCTCCATACCTAGTTCATTTTTATGAATGTCAGCTTGTCCACATTGGCTGTGGACAGGCGGCTGCGTTTGTCTGTAATGATGCCCCCTGCCGTGCTGAATACACTTTCAGACAAAACACTGGCCCTCCGGGCAGGCCAGCACCTCCAAGGCATAAGAGTCTAGCTCTGGCCACGTGGACAATTTGAAGACCCAGAAGTTGAATGGAGCCGAACCATCAGTCAGTACGTGGAGGGGTGTGCACAAGTAGCGTTCCACCATGTTAGTGAAATGCTGCCTCCTGCTAACACATTCCGTATCAGGTGGTGGTGCAGTTTGCTGTGTCATGGTGACAAAACTTTTCCACATCTCCGCCATGCTAACTCTGCCCTCAGAGGAGCTGGCCGTGATACAGCTGCGTTGGCGACCTCTCGCTCCTCCTCTGCCTTCGCTTTGGGCTTCCACTTGTTCCACTGTGACATTTGGGAATGCTCTCAGTAGCGCGTCTACCAACGTGTGCTTGTACTTGCTCATCTTCCTATCACGCTCCAGTGCAGGAAGTAAGGTGGGCATTGTCTTTGTACTGAGGATCCAGCAGGGTGGCAACCAAGTAGTCCGCACACGTTAAAATGTGGGCAACTCTGCTATTGTTGCACAGGCACTGCAGCATGTAGTCGCTCATGTGTGCCAGGCTGCCCAGAGATAAGGACAAGCTGTCCTCTGTGGGAGGCGTATCATCATCGTCCTCCGTTTCCCCCCAGCCACGCACCAGTGATGGGCCTTTACTAGATGTTTTCCTCATTGTTACCGTTCACCACAATAATTAAAAAATGATTTGGTCCAATGTATTGAATTCAAATTAAGGCCTCTTTTTACAGGCACTTAACACTATCTGGCTATCTATTTATGTACCGTATTACACTAATTCAGGCATAGAAGTAACCACAGATTTAGGGTACTATCAATTGTAGGCCTAGTATTTAGTATTTAGGCCTTGGATGAAAGGTATCCTTTTACTGACAGATTTACACTTGGAGATGCACAGTAGTGTGTGAAAAAATATATAGGATTATATAATATATCCTTTGACGGACACTATGAAACTTGTCCAGTCACAGCTGGGACACCAGATTTACGGTATTTCTATTTTTGCAACTGAATTTTACCCCAGAAAATAATATATCCTTTGAGGGACACTATGAAACTTGTCCAGTCACAGCTGGAACACCAGATTTGCGGTATTTCTATTTTTGCAACTGAATTTCACCCCAGAAAATAATATATCCTTTGACGGACACTATGAAACTTGTCCAGTCACAGCTAGAACACCAGATTTACGGTATTGCAATTTTGGTAATTGAATTTCAACCCAGAACAAAAGCTATACTTTTACAGACACTATTAAACTTGTCCAGCCACAGCTGAAACCACTGATTTACGGTATTGCTATTTTGGAAAATGAATTACACCCCAGAAAAAAAAAATATATTCTTTGCCAGACAGTATTTCATTTGGCTAGCCACAGCTGGAACACCAGATTTAGGGGGTTGCAATTTTTTTAAGTGAATTTCGCCTCTCAATAAAATATAGAAAATTCTATCCTGAGTTTCTAAGGGTGACAATAAGCACAGCCAAGCCCCTGATGTAGGATATAGCAAAAAATAAAATAAAAATACTATTGATGGATTATTGGACTTGGTGGTAGCTTGTGCTGGCGCCCCACAAGACACAATGTGGCCGCCGATCACCCCAGAAAAATGTGACAGAAAAACGCTCTGGCAGCCTGAAAACAGTGAGCAATTAACTAGCAGAAGTTGAATGATTCACAGCTGTAGATCAATCACTTCATTAAGTGTTTTTGCTGAGTTAATCCCTGCCTAATTTCGCCCTAACAGCAGCTGCATCCTATCCCTACCCTAATCAGAGCAGAGTGACGTGCGGTGCTACGTAACTCCAGCTTAAATAGAGGCTGGGTCACATGCTGCACTTGGCCAATCACAGCCACGCCAATAGTAGGCATGGCTGTGATGGCCTCTTGGGGCAAGTAGTATGACGCTTGTTGATTGGCTGCTTTGCAGGCTTTCAAAATGCACCATAGAAATCGCAGAACAACGAACCCGAACTTGTACATAAATGTTCGGGTTCAGGTCCATGTCACGAACACCCCAAAATTCGATACGAACGGTACGAACTATACAGTTCGGGTTCGCTCATCCCTAAATAACACCCTTGTTAAGCCACACCCAAAACCACGCCAACCTTTGTAACCTGTGTAAACTTGTCTGGTATTTTTTATTAAGAAAGGTGGCAACTCTAACAGCACCTCCTTTCAGGAACTCTATAGGTCCACTCACTGCAGCAAGCCTAGTGCTCAAAATATCAGGATGCTAGAGTAGGGATGTTCTGTGAGGAGCACAAACCTGGTGCCACCTCCTCCTTCTTCTTACCACACTGATGCGCCAGGGTAGAAGCTAGAATGGATTTGTTAGAAGGAGGTTTGTGAAGTCACTGGTCACATTCTCCTTAATGGTCACATGACCAACTGTCTATAGGACAGAGCTTTCTTTCCACATGCACTTCTTGATTTTGTGGAGGTACTTTGAGAGAGAGGGGTTGTGTATGCCTGCAAGTGGTCGACCGAGGGAAGGTCTAGTGGTGTACAGTGCAGTTCTGGGGTACATGCTGTATGACAACCCACTCCATTGCTGTAGCTTTTTCTGAGGGAGGGGAACTCATTCCTGTGTCGGGAGGGGACATGTGTCGTATTCTGAGGGTCTTAAGGGGGCATATCTGTGGGTGAAAGATTTATGGGGTGTAAATCTGTGAGGGGGTACATTTGGCATATTCTTGGGGCCATGAGGTGTGCAGATCTGTGTGTGTGGGGCATTATGGGGTGTACATTTGTGAGGAAAGTGGGACATTTGGTGTATTCTGGGGCCATGAGGGTGCAGATCTGTGTGGGAGGGCCGGAATCAATGGAATGTGACTGTGCTATTGGTACATTATTACAAGATTTGGGGCCCCACTTTTGATTTTGCCCAGGGCCACTTTCTAGGCCTTAATGGGACTCCTTTTCATCCAAGTTGTACCTGGTGTGCTCTTTCTCCTTTCTTTCTTGTTTTTTTTTTTTTTTTTATCCATCTTGCCACAAGTAGGGGTGCAATGCTTTAAAAAGAGAAGCACAAAGAGTATCTGAGCTCATTGTGGCGCTCACTTGTGTTTTCCGGACTCTCCTTTAAGAACTACAAGCAGGGGACTTGTTTTTTAAGATTATTGCCCACTTCCAGGACTCAAATGCACCTGAGTGGATGTGTGCTTGGAATCTGTTTCTGGCACTCTGGAGAAGAGCTGCAGACTCAGGTATTCTACCCCTCTGTGTATCTCAAGGACTCTGATGCACTATACTGCCACAGCTTGAGATTGTTTTATGTTTTAGTTCAAGATAGCTAGTGCCCCTCTTTGGCACCATCATGGACTGGGCCCTCTTGGAGGCTAGCAATATGCCCCCAGTAGTTAGACCTGTTAGCACATGCAATGTCTTTTGTATAGACACTTATGTTCTTAACTTGGTGTGCTCATAGTAATAGGGGGACAGAGAGAACTGTGGCCTTGGACATATGATGCAAGACAACTGTTATTATTTCCTATCCGCATTTAACAACTTCACATCCGCCCCCATGGGATATACACGTCCTATGGGTGGATGTTTATCTCTGAATGGATGTTCAGAGATGGCAAAATAGTACCAGTCAAACCGTCACCTCATCCTGCAAAAAATGAGAACCTACTTGACATTCGGTCAAAAAATAAAAAAGCTATGGATCTCAGACTATGGAGACACTAAAACATCTTTTTTTTTGGTATACATATTAGGTATTGCCACGTCCGTAACGCTCTTTTCTATAAAAATGCCACATGACCTAACCCCTCAAGTGAATGTGGAAAAATAAATAAATGAAAACTGTGCTAAAACAACCAATTTTTTGGTCACCTTGCCCCATAAAGTATAATAATTAATGATCAAAAAATAATGTCTACCCAAAAATGGTACCAATAAAAACGTCAACTCTTCCTGCAAAAAACGAGCCCCTGCACAAGACAATCGGCAGAAAAATAAAAAAAAATATGGCGTTCAGAAAATGGAAACACAAAAATATAATTTTTTTTCAAAAATGCTTTATTGTGTAAAATTTAAATAAACAAACAAAGTAGACATATTGATATCATTGTGTCCATAACAACCTGCTCTATAAAAATAGATCTACCCTGTCAGATAAATGTAAAAAATAAAAAAATATAAACAGTGCCAAAGCAGACATTTTTGGTTACTTTGCCTCACAAAAAACGTAATATAGAGGAAATAAAAATCATATGTACCCCAAAATAGTACCAATAAAACCTTATCTCAATGTTTTCCAAAATGGGGTCACTTTTTGGGAGTTTTTACTGTAAGAATGCATCAGGGGGCTTCAAATGGGATATGACATCTAAAAACCAGTTCAGCAAAATCTGCCTTCCAAAAACCATATGGTCAGTTGACGACCACATGTGGGGTGTTTCTGTAAATCGCAGTAGCAGGGTAATAAATATTGAGTTTTGTTTGGCTGTTAACCCTCGATGTGTTAAAGAAAAAAATGGATTAAAATGGAAAATCTGCCCAAAAAGTGAAATTTAGAAATTTAATCTCCATTTTTCTTTCATTCTTGTGGAACATCTAAAGGGTTAACAAAGTTTGTGAAATCAGTTTTGAGTAACTTGAGGGGGTTTCCACTATGTAAGCCCCACAAAGTGACTTCAGACCTGAACTGGTCCTTAAAAAGTGGGTTTTGGAAATTTTCTTAAGCATTTTAAGAATTGCTTCTAAAATTCTAAGGCCCCTTCCACTCAGGCATTTCGGATTGGGGCCGGATAGGATGCGTGTGCGTGGCAGGGAAATCGTGCGAGTGCACACAAAATTTCAGTCAGTTTTGACTGCAATTGCATTGCGTGGTTCAGTTTTTTCTGCGTGAGTGCAATGCATTTTGCACGCGCGTGAGAAAAAACTGAATGTGGTACCCAGACCTGAACTTCCTCAATGAAGTTCGGGTTTGGGTTAGTTGTAGTGTAGATTTTATTGTTTTTCCTTATAACATGGTTATAAGGGAAAATAATAGCATTCTTTAAAACAGAATGCTTAGTAGAAGGTCAATTGAGGGTTAAAAAATAAAAATAAAAATGAATTCCCCTCCTCCAATTGATCGTGTAGCTGCCGGTCTCCTGTTCTTTCTTCAGGACCTGTCAAAGGACCTGTGGTGATGTCACTGAGCTCATTAGATGGTCCCATCACATGGTCCATCACCATGATTATGAACCATGTGATTGGACCATGTGATGTCACATCACCACAGGTCCTTTAGCCGGCAGCTCATGATTAAAGAAGAGAGAAGAGAACGGCAACTACGTGATCAAGCGGATAAGGTGAGTTAATGTTTTTTTATTTTAAACCCCTCAATCCACATTTTACTAAGCATTCTGTATATTTTCCCTTATAACCATGTTATAAGGGAAAATAATAAAGATCTTTTCCCCATTCCGATCGTCTCCTAGCAACCATGCGTGAAAATCACACCGCATCCACACTTGCTTGCTGATGCTTGCGATTTTAACGCAGCCACATTCATTTCTATGGGGCCTGCTTTGCGTGAAAAACGCATAATATGGCCTCATGCACAAGACCATTGTTTGTTTCCACGTCTGTTCTGTCCGCAATTTTTGCGTCCGCCCCAAAAAACAGATGATGGACCGTTTTTTTTGGTGGATCCGTTTTTTATGGCAGACCCATTGTAATAATGCCTATCCTTATCCGCAAACATGAAAAAAATAGGACATGCTCTATTTTTTTGACAGAATGTAAACACGGACCACGGATGCGGAACAAAAACGGTTGACCATCCGCATTTTTTGACGGACCCATTGAAATGAATAAGGAAGCATCCTATCCGTAAAAAAAAATGGAACGGAGGTAGAAACAAACAACGGTCGTGTGCATGAGGCTTATAGAGCATGCTGCGATTTTCATGCAACACACAAGTGATGCGGGAAAATCACCGCTCATCTGCACAGCCCCATTGAAATGAATGGCTCCGGATTCAGTGCGGGTGCAATGCGGCTACATCACGCATTCCACCCGCGCGGAATACTCGCCCATGTGAAAGGGGCCTAAGCCTTCTAACGTCCTAAAAAAAAACATTTACGAAATGATGGCAACATAAAGTAGATATATGGGGAATGTTAAGTTATAAATATTTTATGAGGTATCAGTTTCTGTTTTAAAAGCACAAAAATTGAAATTTTGAAAATTGCTAATTTTTCTAAATTTTTGGTAAATTGTGGATTAATTTATAAATAAAAGTAAAATATATCGACTCAAATTTACCACTGTCATGAAGTACAATGTATCATGAGAAAACATTCTCAGAATGGTTTGGATAAGTAAAAGCGTTCCAAAGTTATTACCACATAAAGTGACACATGTCAGATTTTCAAAATTAAGCCTTGTCAGGAAGGGGGTAAATGGCCCGGATGTGAAGTGGTTAAGAGAAGCCACCTCTAGACAATAACTCTCTACTTTCGTATTTTACTAAGCAAAGACGTAGAACTTGTATTAAGTTCTTATAATATTAATAAAAATGGGCTCTATTTAACTTTTTTTTTTTTTTTCTTCTGGCACACAGAGAAGGAAGAAATGCATTCGTTACTGCCATTTGTTTGTTCAAATTCCTCATGATGTATACCATGAGTGCGTTGAGTATCCTGGTACTTCTATTTTGGGTAAGAAAAAAACTAGTTTATCAATATAAGTAGCTATATTTTAGCATAGTGCATATTTAGCAGCATTATAGAAATTGAACAAAATTAGATACATGAAGGCAAAGTGGCGTTTATTATATGTATAATAACATGATGAAAGGATCTCACTGGGGCTACACGGCAAGCGACATTGGATCTACTGTGATGTTTTTAAGTGGTGTTGTAAAACAACACCTAGCATGACGCAAGTGTTACACGTCCATCGCAAAAATACACACCTGATGGATTTTATGCATTGCCCACTGCAATGTTGACAGTACATTTTAGCTCCAGCTCCAACTTCCATTGGAGCTACAGAGAACAACTGATCGTTTAGCTGCACTGTGTCAGACCCCACTACTCAGGTAGTGATAGCCAATCCTGAGAATAAGCCATCTCTGAAAAAAGGCCCTTTAATATGTGCACGTGTGCTTTTTATCTGAACCAGCATTTAAAGTAAATGTTCACTCAAAGCAATAAAGATTAAGTTTAGGGCTGTACAAAGTCATGTATACACCTGTGTTTTTTAGTAAATGTCCATCAGTATCTAAACATGTAGAATCACATGATTTTGTTTTGCATTTTACCCCAAAAAAGATTAATAAAAGCTAATCAATAAATTTTATTTATCCTGAAATAGTACTAAAAGCTACAAGCTATCCCATAAAAACAAGCCCTCATAAGATAGATTTTTATATAACACATACATAATTTTTTTAAAAAGTTATGGTTCTTGGAATGTAGCAAGGCAAAAAAAAAAATTACATTTTTCCAAGAAACCTGTTTTTACTATTGAAAAGTACAAAAACTTTAAATAATCTATAAATATGTTTTATTGGCCCATTGTTACTAACATGTAAAGTCAATATGATATTTTAATGCATTACAAAGGACACAAAATAAAAACACCAAAAAAACTATCCTAGAATCACATTTTCATCAACTCCCTGCAAAAAATTAACAAAAGCTAATTAATACATTATATGTACCCCAAAATGATGTAATTGAAAAACATCCTGAAAAACAACAAGCCCTCATTTAGTTACATTGACAGAAAAATAAAGATGCTAAGGCCAAAAATGGACTGGTCTTCAAGAGATTAAAGGCATTTTGCAGACCTGACATTGCTGACCTATCCCCAGAATAGGTTGTCAATATCTGATCAGCTGTGATACCCCACACCCTCACCGACTAGCTGTTACCTGCAGCCTCTGGTGCTGGAACAGGAAGTACAGCTCCATATAAAATGTAGTGGTCGTGCTGAGTTACTGCAGCTCAGCTCCCATTGAAGTTAAAGTGGTCATCCAGGAATTGATAATGATGACCTGTCTTCATAACAGGTCATCATAATGCCATCAGTGGGATTCTGAGCCCCGCATCCCCATGATCTGCTGTTTCATAGAGCCAACTCGCTCACTGGAGCTCTGGTGAGTGCAGCCGACTCCTGGCAGCATTCCAAGCACAGCACTATATATTGTATAGTGGCTGTTCTTGGTATTGCAGCTCAGCCCCATGGACTTGAATGGGGCTGAGCTGCAACAAGGTACAGTGATGTCACATGGCCTAGGAAGAGGCCTGGGCACTCATGGACTGCCGGTCTCTTCTAACAGCTGATTGGTCTTGGGTGTGGGACCGCACTGATCTGACATTGACGACATATCCAGAGGATGGGTCATCAATATAAATTCCCGGGTAACTCCTTTAATGGGAGCTGAGCTGCAGTAACAGACACTGCAAATACATTTTGAATCGAGCTGCTCATTTGGCTCTGTTGAGAGTGCAAGTACAAGCGGTGGAGGCTGCAGAGAGTAGCTGATCAGTCAGGGAGTGACGCAGGGGCATAACTACCATTGTGGCAGACCATGCGACTACTATGGGGCCCAGGGCACGAGGGGGCACAAGTGGGGTGTTCCCTTCTTCCACTGGGGGTAAAAACTTGGTCAGGACTCTACCCACTACTACTTTTAGCAAATGAGGCAGTGAAAAACTGCCCCAGGGGTCATTGAAAGGGGTTTAGGCGGAAACCCTTCTGTTCTGTGTTTGATCCTTGATATGGGGCCCTTATTTCTCTGGGCCCCATATCAACGCCACTGATGTGATGTGAGATTCCCTCACTGATTAATAACTTATCCTGAAAAAGCTTAGCAAACACTTTTATTTTGTAACTGTACGGTATAATCTGACTCTCTTAGTAAGTGGTCACCATCCCTGTAAAATGCGTGTGCGAAACATGCCCCTTGAGACTTCATGATGATGTCTTCACCACTTGGAATTAGCGGCAGGGGCGTGGCAAAGAAGGCTGCAAGTTGAGCCTCTGGTTGCAATGGCACCACCCACGTTACACCGTAGGGGCTCATTTACATATTATAAAAGATTGTTTTTCTACACATTAAACCTACATTAAGAAATAGGACTAAAAGTACTATATTCATCTGACATACGCACACCTTGCATGCACATAAATCTGATGACATATGCCCTTTAAAGACACTGATAAACAGTTAACATTTACTTTCTCTACAGAAACGAACAATCTTTGGAAATTACCACTACATGATGCAGGACACTGTCATTTCTATCACGGTCATGCTAACAAGTGAGTATGATAATATTGTGATTGACAGACATTTCTATGCAACTATGGCTCATACACACTTGCATATTACAGATCACTATCAGTATTGTTTTTTAGTCTATAGAAGACATTGTGCAGCACGACTTTTGGAGCTAACAAGTTAAGCAGTAACTTAGGACCTCTGTTTCCAAGCACATGATCCACACAAAAGCTTGAGAGTTGAGAATATAAACCTTCACTGCCCTAGACCACCAGAAACTTTACTATTAACCTTCACTATTTAGCCATTGCATAACAGTATTATTAATACTGAATGACTATTCAGCATTAAAAGATCAAATTGCAGTGTTATTCTGGTACTATATAGTAGTATTATGTAGATGCTATAGAGAGGTATTATTTAAATAGGGCCACTGGATTTGATCCCGTGCTGAGCCACGCCCCCTGCACTGATCACATGACGGTGACGTCACCCCCAGGTCCTTCGGCTGTTCAACAGTTCGGGTTGGTGGAAGCCGCCCCTTATGGATTCCATATGCCGCGATAGTGGAATCCATAACGGAATGCGCGAGTTACCACAACCCGAACCCCGAACTTTTTTTTAAAGTTCGCTCATCTCTATTAAGGAAGCATTGCAAAGCAGGCTGGAGCAGAAGCTGGACCCCAGACTCTGTCTATGACTTTGTCTATGTCCCTGCTACATGGTAGGGTTGCCAACCACTTAACCGTAAAAAAAATTTTTTTAGGCTGGTGGTATTTGACTAGATTATTTTCGTGGTTATTATCATAGTTTTATAGTTCCCAGTAAATGTTGATGATGAGTTCATATCAGTATATTGACCTATAGATATGTCCGACTTATCTTTATCATTCATTATAGTTTTCAATCTCGCACGTAGTGTGGAGGAATTCGGTCCTAAGTTTAGAAAAGCTTTAATCGTAAACAAATCCAAATTTCCTCAGTTTTTGTTAAATAGCAGCTGCACATGTTACAAGGAGAAACTAAGCATAGAGGAGAAAAGGCCAGAAATGCAAGATCACCTATAATGCTGTGCAGCCAGATAATTAACAGATAGCCATCTACTCCGATGTCACTGCCCTATAAAACCCTCATTCCATGCGGTTTCCGCCATTGTCCTGTGACAAAGGAGAGACGTGACAAGCGCTCATGCATTAGGGACAGTGTTGCTGAAAACGATTAATGGAAGAATATTGGAGGGAGAATGCAGGGAGAGTGCATGGACACTTATGATGTGGCAGTTTTTTTTTTTTTTTTCCTACATTTACTTATTCCTATGTCAGCAATAAACTAAGAGATGCAATTCAATACCAATAAGATGGAAACCTTTATTATTTCACTGTCAACATGCTGACCAATACCATCCAGTCTTTACCTCTTTGGCCCCTTTCACACAGGCAAGTTTTCCGCGCAGGTGCAATGCGTGACGTGCACACATTGCATCCGCACTGAATCCTGACCCATTCATTTCAATGTGGCTGTGTATATGAGCGATGTTTTTCATGCATCACTTGTGCGTTGCGTGAAAATCGCAGCATGTTCTATATTATGCGTTTTTAACGCAAAGCAGGCCCCATAGAAGTGAATGGTGCTGCGTGAAAATCGCAGTGCGGATGCAATGCGATTTTCATGAATGGTTGCTAAGGAGATGATAATAAATAGGGATGAGCCCGGGACCCCATTAAAGTCCATCTACTTTACTATTATTTATATATATGGTTATGGTATTATTTACATGGTTATAATGGAAAATAATAGCATTCTTTAATACAGAATGTTAAGTAAAATGTCCATTGAGGGTTAAAAAATAAAAAATAAAAATGACTCACCTCATCCACTTGATCGTGCAGCCGTTATCGTCTTCTTTCTTCTTCTTGCAAGACCTGCAAAAGGACCTGCAGTGACGTCATGACGCTTACCACGTGGTGAGCGCGGTGACGTCAGCGCAGGTCCTGCTGAATGAAGATAGAAGAACCTTCTATCTTCATTTAGCAGGGCCTGCGCTGACATCACTGTGCGCAGGCCTCAGTGGCAAGGGCTACATGGCAACACTGGCCGTGCAACACCAGCTGTGTTGATTTTCTTGTGACTGCCTCTGCAATACCATTCATTTCTATGTAATCGCCGCTGCTCAGCGATCCTGGCCGTGACAGGTGTCGTGCAAACAGTGTCTTTGTGTAGCCCTTGCCTAATTGAATTTGTCAAAACTTTGCTCATCTCAAAATGCGGGGCAGAAGGGTCAGGGCCTGGAGGGGAAGGACATGCATTTACTGAGGTGGAACAGTGGCTTGAAAATGGCTCTGTGAGAGGGCTGAAACGTTGCTGTATTAACAAGTGTTAATAAACACATTTTCTTCACTTTTACCAAAGGAGTGCTGCGCCAATTTGTTGGATTTATATATATATATATATATATATATATATATATATATATATATATAGGTAAGGCTGATTGGCAGCCTGTATTTGTGGGAGGGGCCTGATGTATTTATTTCTCCCATCTCTCCCCATACCTTCACCGCTCCGGCTGCGTGCTCTGCCTGCGTCCTGCTTCCTCTCTTCAGCGGAAGCTCCCTTGGTTGCCCTGACAACGCATGCGGCGTCTCCTCCCGCTCTGTGATCCGCGCTCGGTAAGCTGTTAAAGGGAGCTGTGGTCTGCGCGTTCGTTCCTCAGCAGACCTCCGGCTCCCCCTCATTCTCTGCCTCCTGCACGGCGGCACCGCTTTCAGTGTTCAGCCGCTGCGTCCAGTGGCACGTTTGTTCATGTCTGTTGCTTGTTGCCAGTGGAGAGGGGATCGATCCGGCTGGGTATGGGTCTCCCCCTCGCTGCCACCAACTGCTGGGTGTGCAGGGGGAGTGTGCTCTGCCCCTTGTGGTATTCAGGGGAACTGTTAGTGGATATACCTAGCTCCTTATTACACATGGGTTATCCTCTCTCCGCCAGGAACATGTTGTGGGGGTTTACATAATCACGTACTTGGGTTTCTCAATTATGTCATGTGGAGTTTAACTTGGTCCTGGGGCTAATAAGAAGGAAATGGGTCATGTTCAGTGGTATTGTCATCCGTTTTTAGGTCAAGGTTGCCCCGGTCAACCTGCTTCTCCTTCTGGACTCGCGCCTCCATCTGGGTTCTCGTTAAGATTCTGGTTGGCCGTTAGTACCTGTGCGTCTCAGCTCTCCTGGACCTCCTTTGTTATACCGGTTATATTGTTCATCAAAGGAGGGGGGAGTGTCAGTCACGAACCCCTTTCCTTGCTTGTTATATTTTATTTGTTTGGGACACTCTGGGGCCTCTGGTTTTGGGAGGCCTGCCAGGGTTTTTAGTAGGGTTTTTCAGGAAGGAAAAGGGAATCATAAACACTGGTTTATTGCGTATCCTACCGTTGGTGTTGGTATTCACTCTGGGTCTATCTCTCGCCCGGTTCTCCCGGGCCTGCACGTCCCCTGGTAACCCAGGTTCATCCTGTTTTTCCCTGGTCTGTGTGTCCCCTGGTTCGCCCAGGTCTGTGTTTGTCTTAGTCGTCCTAGTCTGTGTCTTCTGGTACACCCAGGTCTGTGGGTCCCCTGGTTCGCCTATGTCTGTGTGTCCCCTGGTTCGCCAAGGTCTGTGTCTCCTGGATCGCCCAAGTTTGTATGTCTCCTGGATCGCCCAGGCCTGTGTTTCTCCTGGATCACCCAGGTCTGTGTGTCTCCTGGATCGCCCAGGTCTGTGTGTCTCCTGGATCGCCCAGGTCTGTCTGTTCCCTGGATCGCCCAGGTCTGTCTGTTCCCTGGCTTTCCTCGGCCCGTTTGTTTTCGGGTCCATCTGTCCACTAGTTCTTCTTGGTCTGGTTCGCTCAGTCCGCCAGCTCCTGGTTCGCCCTGGGCCGTCCGTCCCTGGTCCACCTGGGGGTGCCGGTTTTCGGTCAGCTGGTCACGCAGGGGTTGTTTTTCAGGTGTTGGATCCTTATTCAGTCGGCTGTCAAAGCAGCCCTTCGGGGTTTGCAGAAGGTAGGGCCGAGGTCTCGCTCCAACAGGCAGCCCGTTTCGGGGGAGTTGTTTTGGGCTCTGTCTACGGCCCGAGACGGTTGTCCTTTTGGGCCCTTTCCAAGCATAGTAATTAAAGCAGCTATGTATTTAAGCTTCTACGGCTTCCTCAGTCCCGGGGAATTCTCAATCAGTCCAGGGCAAGTTAACTTTCCCATGAAGCAGCACTTGGTAGGGGTTGATAATTATTTCATCCTGCTACTGCCTATTTCCAAAACCAACCAGACAGGTCCCCCAGCGGAGGTCAGGTTCTACCCGTCAGGGAATCAGTAGTGTCCAGTTGGGGTTCTACAACAATTGCTCAAGTTCCTCATTCCTTTACCCCCGGAAGGGCCCTTACTCCCTTGGGAGGGCAAACCTCTGACCACGTCTAAATTCATAGGATGCATCCGTTCATTGATCCAAGGCATGGGACTCGATTCCAGGATCATTTCGGGACATTCAGTTAGGATTGGGGCGGCCTCCGCGGCCTCTAAGCACAACGTTTCGGCACACATTATCCGGTCCATGGGGCGCTGACGCTCATCATGCTTCGCCAGATATATACCGGACCCACAGGTAGAGATTTCTCAGGCGTTTTGTTACTTGGCTTTGTAAAATGGTTAATAAATTCAAGTTGCATCCTACCTTTTGTCTCTTGCCCCCTTCTTGGCCTACCCACGACCGTGGCTCCCGGCACACCTCAGCCACTGTGGTTAGGGGTAGGTTCACGCTCACCAACCTAGCCCTGATCACAAATAGGTAAGGCTGATTGGCAGCCTGTATTTGTGGGAGGGGCCTGTTGTATTTATTCCTCCCATCTCTCCGCATACCTTCATCGCTCCGGCTGCGTGCCCCTCCCTCCCACCCCCTTTTTTCTTCATTTTCTCTCTCATAGGGTATGCCCCCTTCTTGGCCTACCCACGACCGTGGCTCCCGGCACACCTCAGCCACTGTGGTTAGGGGTAGGTTCACGCTCACCAACCTAGCCCTGACCACAAATATATAATATATATATATATATATATATATATATATATATTGAGAGAAAGAGAAAGAGAGTAAGAGAGAGAAAGAGAGAAATATGTAGGTATATCATATATGTACATAGAGAGATAGATGTAGTAGTAGCTACTAGTAGTGACTGCTGATTTTCATGTCAATACAATATGTATAATATATATGTATATATACAGTATGTAGTTTGCTGCAGGGATGTGAATGACCGCAGATGTGGTTGGATGGATGTAGTAGTAGTTGTACTCATGGTTCTGATGTTCCCTGGGCTCATGCGGTAACAGGAAGGGTGCACGGATACTTCCCTTTGGGGCACACTCTGGCATCCTCCTGCCTCCTGAAAATTGTCGAGAAACACTCGCAATATTTTTTAGACAAAAAACTAACGTATCATACGCTTTGATAAATGCCCCTCTTTTTTTTTCTTTTCTTACAGTGAGTTTAACTGGGCCATATTCAAAGCTAGCCCCTTACAGACCTGCAATGAGTCTTTTTTCTCCACCTCTACTGCTCTCAATGGCTTTGCAAATTTCATTAACCATTATTATACAAGCCAGTGCCTTCTTCCTTCTGCAGCAGCAACCATGGTACAATGAAAGCAATGTTTTCAGGTGAGAATATTTATTTTACATTTGAAACAGAAGGATATTGTCATGTATTAAATGAGGTTTGGACTTGTGGGTTAGGGATATAATAATGCCACTTTGCAAAGCTTTGGTGCTGCCTCATCTGCAATATGCAGATCAGTTCTGTGCACCAGTCTGTAGAAAGGATGCCCTGGAGCTGCAAAAAGTACAAAAAAGGCTTAAGAAGTCTTAAGAAGAGACACCTATGGGGGGACCTGATTAACTTATATATAAATATATAACTGACCCATACACAGAGACCGGCCTCTACATAACTTTGGCAGATTCAATGCCGCTTCTACACATAAGACAGCTTCCTAGCTTTCTTACATTTAGGCCATTTAGGCCATTTTCTACTCTAAAAAGAGGCATAGGAAATAGTACATGAGATGGGCCTACTGGCCTGCCCCTTCCCCACCCACGCCACAACCACTTTTTCAGACCTGACGTGAGCGGGGAAAATTTTTCGATTTTCGCTGCAAAGTACCATACGTTTGCACTACAGTCTTACATAGTTAATATGGTTGAAAAAGACATAAGTCCATCAAGTTCAACCAAGGGACAGGTGGGGACGCGAATCCCAGAAGGAAGTGAGACTCAGATTGTACACATTTTTATAAGCATTATTATCATTTACTTTTTTATCATTAGTGATTAGAGATGGCCCGAACTATTCGCCGGCGAACAGTTCCCGGCGAACATAGCTTGTTCGCGTTCGCCTCTGCCGGGCGAACATATGCGATGTTCGGTCCGCCCCCTATACATCATCATTGAGCAAACTTTGACCCTGTACCTCACAGTCAGCAGACACATTCCAGCCAATCAGCAGCATACCCTCCCTCCCAGACCCTCCCACCTCCTGCACAGCATCCATTTTAGATTCATTTGGAATTTGCAGTCTTAGTGAGAGGAGGGAGAGTGTAGTTGCTGCTGATTTAATTGGGAAATCGATAGCTAGGCTAGTGAAATCAGTGTCCACTCCAGTCCTGAAAGACTCATCTGATCTCTGCTGTAAGGACAACGTCCTGACAGCACCCCAAAAAGCCCTTTTTAGGGCTGCAACATTAGTCTGCTTTTTTTTTTCCTTTATGTGCATATTGCAGTTGCATGGCCTGCCTGTGTGTGAGGAGCTGCAGGCCCACAGAATGTAGTGTGCCCACTGCCAGTGCCCACCCCTGTCATCCCGTGTGGTACAGGACTTTGCATCAAAAAAAGACATTTCATTTTTACACTTTAATCTAAGGTTAGTTGCCTGCCAGTGTGTGTCAGGCTGACTTCCACTGACTGTAGTGTGCCCACTGCCAGTGCCCACCCCTGTCATCCCGTGTGGCACAGGACTTTGCATCAAAAAAAGGCATTTCATTTTTACACTTTAATCTAAGGTTAGTTGCCTGCCAGTGTGTGTCAGGCTGACTTCCAGTGACTGTAGTGTGCCCACTGCCAGTGCCTACCACTCATACCGGCTGGCAGAGGACTTTGCATCAAAATAGGCATTTAATTTTTACACTTTAGTGTAATTTCAGCTGCTTGCCTGCTGCTAGTGTGTGTCAGGCCGACTTCCACTGACTGTAGTGTGCCCACTGCCAGTGCCCACCCCTGTCATCCCATGTGGCACAGGACTTTGCATCAAAAAAGTCATTTAATTTTTACACTTTAATCTAAGTTTAGTTGCCTGCCAGTGTGTGTCAGGCTGACTTCCAGTGACTGTAGTGTGCCCACTGCCAGTGCCCACTACTCATACCGGCTGGCACAGGACTTTGCATAAAAAAGGCATTTAATTTTTACACATTAGTCTAATTTCAGTTGCTTGCCTGCTGCCAGTGCGTGTCAGGCCCACTTCCACTGACTGTAGTGTGCCCACTGCCAGTGCCAACCACTGATACCGGGTGGCACAGTAGCTTGACGATAAATAAGGCATTTAATTTTTACACATTTGTCTAATTTCAGTTGCTTGCCTGCTGCCAGTGTGTGTCAGGCCCACTTCCACAGACTGTAGTGTGCCCACTGCCAGTGCCCACCACTGATACAGGGTGGCACAGTACCACTTATCGAAAAAAAAATGACAGGCAGAGGCAGGCCACCCCGCAGGGGCCGTCGTGGTCGTGGTGCTGTGATTTCCACTGTCCCTGGAATAATGCCTAGTGTTCAGAGGCCATGTACCCTGAACCCGAAAAATTCTGAGGACGTAGTTGACTGGCTTAGACAGGACACCCAATCTTGAACAGCTTCCGCTAAGAACCTTGACGCACCATCTTCCTCCAGCTCAGCTTTGGTCACCTGCTCTCAAGTTACCACGCACCCGCCCGCCGCTGATAGGAATAGTACCAGTTAAGACACCACTCATATAGGGTGTCACAGCACATTGCTCTGTGCACGTGCAGTGCCCCAATTTGGGAGTATGAGGACCGACCAAGCTGCTTTTTCCATCTCCCGGTTCCTGAATTCAATTCAGTTTGGAGTATGAGAGTTTGGTCTGTCACTGTGAAGGCAGTCAAAGGTACCAGGCCTAAATTTTTTTCACAAAAGGCAATCCCTGATATGGGACGTTAGAGGGATTAAACTGATGAGAATAGTACTACAGAAAATACCACTCATATCGGGTGTGACAGTAAATTGCACGGCGCAGACGCAGTCACCGTGGTTTAAAACAGAGTGGAGGGAGCCAGCGTTTTTTTAACCATCTCCCCGTTCGAAAAATCTATTCAATAAATGGCCCCCAGATTGGGGACGTTAGAGGGATTAAACTGATGAGAATAGTACTACAGAAAATACCACTCATATCGGGTGTGACAGTAAATTGCACGGCGCAGACGCAGTGACCGTGGATTAAAACAAAGGGGAGGGAGCCAGCGTTTTTATAACCATCTCCCCGTTCGAAAAATCAATTCAATTGACCTTTCGGGGACCCTTGGTGTTGTACGTGGCTGGGTGGAGGAAGAAACCTTCAATGACATCACCGGGACTTGGCTAGCTTGGTATCCAACCTTGTGCAAATGGGGAGTTTGCGGTTGTGCAAATGGACTGTTTGCGGTGCATTAAAAGGGGAGTTTGGTCTGTCAATGTCTGAGAATCGGGCGTAACCCTTACACTACCTGATCGATACAACATCATACCTGATCGTATACACACACTGGATGTTTTAAAGCATGTTATTCCAAACAATTTAGGAATGTTAGTTGATTTATGCCCTTTATGGATTAAAACCCGACTCTGCGTCCACTACGTAATTTTCCATGGGAGTTTTGCCATGGATCCCCCTCCGGCATGCCACAGTCCAGGTGTTAGTCCCCTTGAAACAACTTTTCCATCACTATTGTGGCCAGAAAGAGTCCCTTTGGTTTTTAAAATTCGCCTGTCTATTGAAGTCTATGGCGGTTCGCCCGGTTCGCCTGTTCGCGAACATTTGCGGAAGTTCGCGTTCGCTGTTCGCGAACTGAAAATTTTATGTTCGCGACATCACTATTAGTGATGAGCGGCAGGTGCCATATTCGATTTCGACGAAATTCGCGAATATTCGAATGAATATTTGTTTCATATTCGTCGAAATCGAATATTCGTCATTATTCTAGTTACCGCGATTAATATGCGATTTAAATAATCGCGTATTGCGATTTTAACTTAAGGCTACTTTCCTATTGGTTTCATATCTAGAATTATAGCGAAGATGACGGATATGACGAATGTATTCGTCATATTCCTCAAAACGAAGATAACGAAGTATTCTCCATCTTCGTTTTAGCAACCTATTCGTCAACTTCGCTAATTCTAGCAATCAAATAGGAAGGTTGACTATAGAGACAACTGTGTTTAATTCGCTATGCGATTATTTATATATATTTTTTTAATAAATAGAATAATTATAATAATTATATCAAGTAATATAATTATTCTATTAAAAAAATAAAAATCGCATAGCGAATTTAACACAGCTGTCTCTATAGTCAGTCAACCTTCCTATTTGATTGCTAGAATTAGCGAGGTTGACAAATAGGTTGCTAAAACGAAGATGTAGAATACTTCGTTATCTTCGTTTTGAGGAATATGACGAATACATTCGTCATATTCGCTATTCGCTAATTCTACCAAGCCAACCATAAAGTTCCTTGCTCATGGAGCGTCCCCATCACCATGGGAACATCTCCATATACTAAAATGTACTGTCGGATTTGAGGAATTACGTTGAAATCGCAATGCGATTAATTCAAGTTATATTAATCGCATTGCGATTTCAACTTAGAGCTGGGTTTATAATGGGTCAGCTTGCTAGAATGAACGAAGTTAACGAATATGGAATATAGCAGCACTGCTAAGTTGAATTCGCAATGCGATTAATTTAACTTGAAGTAATCGCATTGCGATTTCAACTTAGCACTGCTAGTGCTATATTCCATATTCGTTAATTCTAGCCTATGTAAGATAGCAGTGCTAAGTTGAAATCGCAATGCGATTACTTCAAGTTAAATTAATCGTATTGCAAATTCAACTTAGCACTGCTGCTATATTCCATATTCGTTAACTTCGTTCATTCTAGCAAGCTGACCCATTATAAACCCAGCTCTAAGTTGAAATCGCAATGCGATTAATATAACTTGAATTAATCGCATTGCGATTTCAACGTAATTCCTCAAATCCGACAGTACATTTTAGTATATGGAGACGTTCCCATGGATGGGGACGCTCCATGAGCACGGAAGTCGGCAGAAGCGGCAATGGGCACTGACTAGAGCAGCCAGGAAGCCAGGAATCCCCAGGACAGGTAAGAACTACTGTTGGGAAGTGGGAAAGAAAAAAATATAACTAAAAAAAAAAAAAAAAAACGAATATTCGAAATAGCCAATTTATAGCGCTATATTCGAAATATTCGCGAATTAGCGAAGTGCCGATGTTCGCTAAAAAAATTCGCTATTCAAATATTCGCGCTCAACACTATTTATCATTTACCTTTTTAAAACTGTCCACTGTTCCTGCTGTGACCACGTCCTGAATTAGTCTATTCCCCACAGATTCACAGTTCTTACAGTAAAGAAGCTTTGACGCTTCTGGAGACTGAACTTTTTCTTCTCCAGTCGGAGGCAGTGACCCCTATATTTTCAGGGCATTTTACATGGAACAGTTTTTCACTGTGTTTTTTGTATGGCCCGTTTTATATATTTGTATAGCTTAATCATGTCCCCCTTAGACTTCTCTTCTCAAGACTAAATAAATTAAATTCTTTCAATCTTTCTTCATAACTAAGACCCTCCATTCCCCTTATCAGTTTAGTCGCTCTCCTCTGTACTTTTTCCAGCTGCAGTGCGTTCTTTCTATGGACTGGTGCCCAGAACTGAACTGCATATTCCATATGAGGCTGCACCAACGCTTTGTAAAGTGGTAATATTACATCCTTGCCCCGCGAGTCCATGACTAGTTTAATGCATGAGAATATCCTGGTGGCCTTGGAAGCAGCTGATTGACATTGTATGCTGTTATTCAATCTATGATCTACAAGGACACCCAAATCCTACTCTGTGACTCCCCCAGTGTTAAATCCCCTAGGACAGAGATGGGCAAACTGCGGCTCTCCAGCTGTTGCAAAACTACAACTCCCAGAATTCAAAGACTGCTTACAGCTATTAGCCTACAGCAGGGCATGGTGGGAATTGTAGTTTTACAACAGCTGGAGAGCCGCAGTTTGCCCATCCCTGCCCTAGGACATATGAAGCACAGAAACTATTGCTACCAAGATGCATAACTTTACATTTATTCACATTGAACCCTATTTGCCAAGTTGATGCCCAATCACTCAGAGTGTTCAAGGCAGCATGCAGTTTATGGACATCTTCCATAGACTGTACAGTTCTACATAGCTTAGTATCATCTGCAAAAATAGAAATGGTGCTATTAATCCTGTCCTTGATATCAATATATTAAATAATAGAGGACCCAGCATTGAACCATGGTGTACACCACTTATAACCAGGGGCCATTATGAATAGGAATCATTGACCACAACTCTCTGGACACAGTCCTTCATCTAATTACAAACGATACTTTCCAAGACTATAGAACTTACTTTACTTATTAAATCTGCTACAGAAATATGCCTAACATAGGCATATTTCTGTTTAATAAATGATCCCCTATGTGCTTTCAGCCTTAGACTTACTTAAAAACGGTTTATGATAGACAAATATACGTACATTTAATATTGTAAATTAGAGATGAGCGAATTTCTCAAAAAATCGATTAGGCCAGTTCACCGAATTTTTCAAACAAATTTGGTTTGATCCAAATTTATTTGCGGCGAATTGCGTTAAAAAACAGCTATTTCCTGGCTGCAGAGAGCCGTTATAGTGGTGTAGAACACTGTGCCTTGCAGTAACAAGCATAGGGAGTCTGCTGTGGTAGTGAAACAATACTGTGAGTCAGTATGACATGCAGATGACAGGCGTCGCTCTTAGTATCACTGCACACTTCAGTTATTTGAGCAGTTACGGGGCCAAAACTGACCAAATAACTCAAGTGTGCACTCAGCCTTACAGGTCAATGTTAGCGTCAAGAAGAAGCGCACTCCTTTTACACCATCGGCAGCTGATTCCACATACATGTCTACAGAACCTGTTCTATTTAATGCTTATACAAGTAGAGCCCCCATCTGAAAGAGTGGAAAGGGAGTCAGCAGTATGTTTGTGTTGACATCACTGATTATTTTGCCCTTCCTCTGATCCGTCAGAACAATAACCCCGAAAAAACGGATCCTGTCTGTTGAGCATCCGCCTTCACTTGGTCAGCATTTGGTCAGTAATCCATCAGTATTGCTAAAGCCCAAAAAAACTGGAGTGGATCCAAAACAGAGATGACACGTGAATGGAATATTTGCATGTCTTCTGTGTTTTGTACCCACTCCTGCTTTTGGCTATAAAATCATAAGCAAATTCTGATGCAAAATAGGGTCCATGTCATGCAGGCCTTACAGCTGTTACATAGACAGGGTCCGTTGTGGTCTAATTTCACCACTTGGAAAGGGAGGGTCTGCAGCACCAGCAACTTGGACAGGAGCAAATTCAGCTTCAGCGCGGATGGATGTGTCCACGCATACGGTTGTCTCTTGGCAATCGCTTTGCTGATCGATTGCTGACAGAATGAGGAGGAGCAGAAGCATCAGGACCAGCAGATGATGGGAAGGACAGACAGCTCCCTTCGGTTGAGGTTGTGGTGCCTTGACTGCCTGAAATCGGGTGCGTGCCACTGGATAATGCAGCAGGCTGGACCACTACATCGGTGCCACGGTTCTCCAACGCCACTTTATGTTGACGCTGTATATGTTTATGCAGGGACGTGGTGCCAACATTGTCACCCTGGCCAAGCTTCACCTTCTGCCTACAGATTCTACAAATAGCCATGTTCACCTCCTCCGGCGGCTTAACAAAAAACTGTCACACCGCCGAGTAGGTTATTTTACCCCCAACACTCCCCACTGACTTACTGCTACCACCGCTGCTTCCGTGAACCCTTGTACCACTACTTTCTGGGCAGGTAGGCTCCAGTGAGGTGGGCGATCTACCCCTGGCCCGTTTGGCTCCTGACCTCCCACTGCTGTCACCCTGCTTACTCCTGACCATGCTAGCTACTTGCTGGCTCCTCTGCTGCCTCACAGGCAAGCTGCCACCCTCTTCTCCCGATGATGATGAAGCCCCTAATTCACTCGGCTCCCAAGTGTGATCAGCTACATCATCATCATCTAGTACTGTCTGCACTTCACTGATGTCCTCCACAACGGTCTCTGGGTCAGGTGCCTGACCGCTCGCAATACCAGCTCCCATGCCACTCACCTCATCACTACTTGCCCGCCTACCAGAGGAAGCAGTGGATGCTTCCTCCACATCTTGGCTGGCCAGTTGGCTGCTGACTTTCCTCTAGTAGCTCGTCCTCGCTGTATAGTGGAGCTGAGCCCACAGCATATAATACTTCTCTGGCGAGGGAACAGAAAAGGACAGAGGAAGGTTGAGGACAGGTGAGGGCACAGGGCGTGCTCCCGGGCCATGCCAACTAAGGGTTGTGTTTGACGAACCCACCGACTCTTGGCTGAAGGTGTCTGATGTCACTTGGGACGAAGTGAATGACTTAGTCAACCAATTAAGAACCGCTGGGTTGCTGGTCAAGACCCGACCGCTAGATGACACCGGGACACAACCGCTAGATGACACCGGGAGCTCAGGCCTCTCGATGGGACTCCTGCTGCCATGCCCCTTAGTCTTCTGCGACCTGTGCCTGCGCCAGAAAAATTTAGGCCTCTGTCACTCCCCTGGCACTGCAGGGCCTGCACTTCTCTGTCTGACATACTTAGATCAAATAAATAAATAAAAAGAAAATTAAAATACCCCAAATAGGTCTGTAATTTTCTCACTTCACAACACTAATAAGCCATTTTTTTCCTATTAATACATGCCAAAAAGGGCTTTGGAAAATATAACTGCACCACTGAATGGCAAATAGGCCCTTATTTTTTTCCACTTTTACACGCCACAAAAGGCTTTAGAACATATAACTGCAACGCAGAACGGCAAATAATATACGTATATTTTTTTGCCACCAATGCACGCCAAAAGGGGCTTTAGAACATATAACTGCAACGCTAAACGGCAAATAATATATAATTTTTGCCACTAATACATGCCAAAAAGGGCTTTAGAACATATAACTGCACTGCTGAACGGCAAGTATATATTTTTTTGCCAGTAATACATGCCAAAATAGGCTTTACAACATATAACTGCACCACTGAATGGCAAATAATATATATTTTTTTTGCCACTAATACACACCAAAAATGTAATTTTCTCACTTCACCACACAGCGGCTAATAAGCCCTTTTTTCCTACTAATTCAAGCCAAAAAATGTTTTAGAACATATAACTGCACCGCACAAATGCAAATAAGAAGTAGAAATATTTCCTTGTAATAAACCCTATTAATGGCTGTATTAAACAGCATTTGTACCTCAATAACAAGAACGGTTTGCTAGAATTACAGACCTGTATAATGGCAATTTGGATCTGCAGTCAGTGCAGCAAGGTGTAATAGGATTGTTCCCATTACCCACGCTGTAACCTCCCCTACTGAACCATGTTCTGCTTCAATACTGGGGAATGATTCCTCCCTATCCTTTCCCTGAACTTCTATACAGCAAAATAAAAGTCTTAAAGTCTTTTCTACCACTGTCCCTAGCTCCTGCTGACGTCTGTCCCTGCACTAAGTACACTGGAAAATGCCTGAATCCAAGATGGCTGAGGCTATTTATAGGGCTGTGACATCACAGGGCTGGCTGGCTGCTGATTGGCTGCATGCATGGCATTGTGGGTGATCCCTTGTTCCCAGAGTTCCTTGCTCCATGTCCTAACATGTGCAGCAGCTATTTTAGGAAAAAATGTGATTCGTTACTATGTGGAGATTCAGATTCGGCACAAATCAGCGCAATTTCTTTGATTCGTTCATCTCTATTGTAGATATAGGGGGTCATTTATAATTTAAGATTGTTTTTATGTCAGTTTTAAGTTTGGTTTTGATTTGTGTGTCTGCACAAAATTTATGAAGTGGTGGAACGTAATAATATATGTCACTTGAGTGTAATTTGGTTCACACTTTTTGGTGTAAAAGTAGCCCAGGGGGTTGCCTGGAGTGGGTTGTGACTTTTTTGTCACTTTTCAAAAGCTGTACATAGTAAATGAGCCATAATCCAGGAAAGTGGCGAAGATCACAAAATGATAACAAAATGACACAGTAACCATGGAAATGTTGCAATGCCTATACATTCCCCATGCCTTCCGGAGGATAGGTCATCAATATTCTACTGCTGGAAAACCCCTTTAAGGGTCCTTTCACACTTGCGTTCTGAGGATCCGGCAGGTACTTCCGTCCCGCCGGATCCGGCAGAACGCAAGTCGCCTGAAAGCATTAGAAGACTGATCAGGATCCTGATTAGTCTTCGAAATGCTTTCAGGTTACTATGGCAGCCAGGACGCTATTAAAGTCCTGGTTGCCATAGTAGTAGTGGGGAGCAGGGGAGCAGTATACATACAGTTCGTGCGGCTGCCTACAAACATAGATCTACTAAACTTAAAATAGTTTCAGATGCTTATCAAATATTTTCTTAGACTTCACATGATTTTGAAATATTGGCTGATGAATAATACATTGTATTCTATGTTTCTCCGTATTCAGTGCTTGTCTTCCTAATAATGAAACTTCTGTCAACCAAACAATGATGATGCCACGCAGTAACTCTCAGAACTTCATGACCACGACGTTGTGGCCTGTGAATGCTATAAACCTCATCATTTTGGAATGTGTATTTTCGAAAGGAAGCCCTTTCAGAAAGCCAATGTATACAAACTGTAAGTGCTGATGCTACTGTATGTACCTATACTCAGAAAACAAAAATTATTCACCACTTTACATTCCATTTTTATTATTAGTATTATTATCGCTGTTACAACTACAAATACATCTACATGGGCTGTAATGCAAAATAGGTAGCAAGAGCCCCCCAACTTCCAAGTACAATTTATAATACTGGTATTTTCTTTGGTGGCAGAGGGAAATGTGAGCCCCTTGGGGAGCTAGAAGTCAACTGCTATATCTGAAACCACTAAAGTTACAGCCATGTATACTGTATCAGAATGCACCATACATTTTATATACAAATAGGTCCACATATACCAATACTGTAAGAAAGTGTGCACTTAGACATACAGTCCTAAATATACCACCAACAACCAAAGAAAACAGAAAATACAGGTCCTGAATAAAAAATGTCTGACACATTTTATTAATCCATAATGACACAAAACACAAATGTATAAAAAAAGTTATTGCTGAAAACACTGGAGGGAAACAAAAGTCCCCCCCCATACAAAGTGAAAAGTGCAAAGTGCACCAACAACACTCAATGTCTCATAGAATATCTATAAACAAAAACCTGTACATGCTTGCATAATGCTAAGTAAATGTAGAGTATGTGTAAATATTATTAGACTGTCTTAAAGAGCCAATAAAATCCAAAAACAAGAAGTAAAAGCATAACCTGCTAAGGAAAGTTTCTGAATGGATATCTGCTGAATTCTACACAAAGCAGTTTCAGGGCTCTTTTATACCACCATTATTGATTTCCATTGCTCTGCTCCATTATTGGAGAAGAACAACCAAAATAATGTACAGTAAGTGCTAGATATGGCACATAACTAGGATGAATGGAAATAAAAAACAATGATTATAATTAGAGATGAGCAAACTTTTTGCATCAGGAGGAGGTCACAGAGTGGCACGATGACAGAGTGTGGAGGTGGCGGCAGCATCAGGATACCACAGAGTAAATTGGTGACAGAGCGGGGAGGTGCTTCACAAATTTTATTCTACTTTTACAGAACAGGTTTTTTTAACAGATATATGCAATGCTGGACGGCGAATATATTTTTATTTCTCCACTAATACACTTAAAAAAGGGCTTTCCAATATATCACAGCACCGCAGAACGGCAATTAGGCCCAAATTTTGATCTACTTTTACACAACAGGCTTTTCAACAGATATTTGCAACGCTGGACGACTAATATATTTTTATTTCACCACTAATACACTGAAAACAGGGCTTCACCATATATCCCTGCACAGCAGAATGGCAATTAGGCCCAAATTTTGTTCTACTTTTACACAACAGGCTTTTCAACAGAGAAGTACAACGCTGGATGGCGAACATATTTTTATTTCACCATGAATACACTTGGACGGCGAATATATTTTTATTTCGCCACTAATACACTGAAAACAGGGCTTCAGAATATATCACTGCACCCCAGAATGTCAATTTGGCCCAATTTTTTTTCTAGTTTTACACAACAGACTTTTCAACAGATATATGCAACGCTGGACGGCGAATATATTTTTATTTCGCCACTAATACACTGAAAACAGAGCTTCCCAATATATCACAGCACCGCAAACCGGCAATTAGGCCCAAATTTTGATCTACTTTTACACAACAGGCTTTTCAACAGATATTTGCAACGCTGGACGACTAATATATTTTTATTTCACCACTAATACACTGAAAACAGGGCTTCACCATATATCCCTGCACAGCAGAATGGCAATTAGGCCCAAATTTTGTTCTACTTTTACACAACAGGCTTTTCAACAGAGAAGTACAACGCTGGATGGCGAACATATTTTTATTTCACCATGAATACACTTGGATGGCGAATATATTTTTATTTTGCCACTAATACACTGAAAACAGGGCTTCTGAATATATCACTGCACCCCAGAATGTCAATTTGGCCCAATTCTTTTTCTAGTTTTACACAACAGACTTTTCAACAGATATATGCAACGCTGGACGGCGAATATATTTTTATTTCGCCACTAATACACTGAAAACAGAGCTTCCCAATATATCACAGCACCGCAGAACGGCAATTAGGCCCAAATTTTGATCTACTTTTACACAACAGGCTTTTCAACAGATATTTGCAACGCTGGACGGCGAATATATTTTTATTTCACCACTAATACGCTGAAAAGAGGGCTTCACCATATATCCCTGCACCGCAGAACGGCAATTAGGCCCAAATTTTATAACTCCACTATACTTGTGCAAGTATATATAGTGCCAGGGCACTAACACTACAACTGATACTACAGAAAGCACTACCCAACTTTCCTAGGTGCCTCAATGTTTGCCTTTATAGGCAGGAGAGATTTTTCACTGCCTGTCTAGGCAAACATTCATTCATCAATTCAATACCTATTAGGCTGAGTTCACACTTCAGTTATTTGGTCAGTTATTTCCATGAGTTTTTGTGAGCCATGAGTTTTTGTTAGACATAGCCAAAAACTCAGCACATAAATATTATAAATGTATATCAATTCCTGTCTTATCACAACTGGGTCACAGAATACAAGAATTTAAAACATAACTTTTAATTTGTTATACTATAAAGACGCTTAAAGGAACATCAAAAAACATAACCATTAATTTTGAAAATCATATAATCAAAAACAAAAAAGAAAAATAAGAGGAATTGGGGTACACGTGGGAGAAAACTCACCCTATGAGGACCCTGACTAGTGCCTCAACCAACCGGAACACCCTGATGGTGGGTGGCCTGTGGTCTTGTACCTGCCCTAATTAACCCTTTTATTATCTTATGCCAACCCAATGCGTTTCCCCAAGTGTAGGTTCACCAGGGGAGAAATAATGGGTAATAAAAAACCAGGATATAAAAGATTGCATCAATCAACAATACATGATTTACAGATATTCGTTGATTGGTTACATCAATATCATACAATCACCAAATGATGCACAACCGATCATGCACACATGGTCAATTATGATAGTCTAGATACTGTGAAAATAGTCCACAGGTGTAAAAGTATTATTACATTACACACTAAACAAATGGCCATACAGATGGCCCACAAAAAACCATGTGCCTACTTCCTGAACAGACAACTGGTCATAAGGGATAAAAAGACAGGATATGCACCAAACAATATCGATAAGTGGCATAAAATCACCATATCAGATCAAACTCTGGTTATCCCTTGGATAATGTAAGCCCTCTTGGATTTACTCGTACAGGAGTCACCAAAATAAATATGTTTTTGCGGTCAGAAGGCCTCTCACATGTCAAATTAGCGGCAGTCTCCATTGAGAGCCGTGTATGTCCTGGCAGTGTTTATGGGATTTTGGGTTTGAATACAACTAACCCCATTGCGGTCTATGCTCGCATGCTAGGACCACTACACCTTATTCCACTTATTTAACCTAGGGACAGGCTCTTTCAGGGGCAGTTAGACATAGCCCCTGAGCTCCAATTTCTTGGTCCCTAGATGTGATTTATACTATTGCACAAGTTTCACAATTTTGTGCAAACAGCACTGGTTCTAATCACTGGGGGGGGGGGGGGGGGTAAAATGAAACAGCTCTTTCACTGTATAGTAGAATGAGCGGGTAACACAATGCCTTATCTATCAATTAATGTTTATACCCCACAAACTTTGAAATGATACTGCTTTTTCACAATTTAATGGAATCAGTGGATAATTGGTTAACTAGCAATGTATGTGGAAACAGCAGACAGAGTAAAATGAGGCCGCTCTTTCGCTGTATAGTAGAATCTTGGGCCACTGCATGGTTAAGTACATTATACCTGATGCAAACATTGACCCGTAAAGCTGAGTTCTCACTTCAGTTATTTGTTTAATTAACCTGTTCTGTATTTTGGACCCGTAACTGACCAAATAAGTGAAGTGTGGACTGAGCCTAATAGTGATGCACACCGATAGACACATCCATATACTGTATGTGACCTGCCTGTCATACAGCCGCACAGTAAAGTTTTCACTACCAGAAAGGACTGGTAGTCCTTATGCTCTCCCTGCAGGCAGGAATATGCTCTCCCTGCAGGCAGGAATATAGCCGATTTAGTTAGATAATGTGGAACAAAGCAAATTTTTTTAAAAATTTCGCAGAAACATCCAAATCAATTTTTTTAAAACTTCACTCATCTCTACTTGTCAACAAAGCAGCTGTGTAGTCTTGTCACCCAGCTTTTCCAGACCCTGATCAGCTAGTTGACAAATTTGAAATTCAGCATTCTAGAAAAGCTGGGTAACAACCTATGCAGATTTGTAATGTAAGCCTCACTTTGTACATACATTTGTACACTCTATGAAGGAACCTATCAAGACTGGCACTTTCTACGGTGGTCTTGATAGCCCCTCTGCTGCTAGAGGATGTGCTTAATACTGTATATGATGAGGCTCACGCCTCGTCATATAATAGACTCATTCTCTGGCAGTCCTTGTGCCTAGAAAGAAATCTAGGACAGCACAGACCTGCTGTAGATTTCTGGCTTCATTTGTACCAGAAAACTGGCATAAGGGAAGATAAATTTGTTGTGGCTGCTGGCCGTGCGTCTTTCCCGCCCATGCTATGTCCTCTATCAAAAAAATTGGTGAGGGCATGTAAAAACTGACACTTGCGACTATTTTTTCAAAAGTCGCATTTAAAAAAATGCAAACACACACTTTATGACTTTTTAAAGCTGCCTCTCCACACAAACTAAATGATGAATTACATCCATAATTACATCAATAAATATAATATCAGGTCAACTGTAAGTATATACTATATATTTAGGTTGATCTCCAGCATAACTCCATATGCTACCCAGCTTTCCAAAGTTGCTAAAAGGCAAATCTACACAATTAAGCATTGAAGGGAGGACTCCCTTCAAATGAGCAGGAAAATGCATTGAGAGGACCAGTGGCGTAACTAGAGTGCTATGGGGCCCATGTCAAACTTTGGATCGGGGCTCCTCCCCCACGCCATGCCCGGTCGCACCCTCTGTGTCTGCAATTGACACACCCCTGGTCCCTGATCGCCCAGTAATGTCCCCAGTAATGTCTCTCACTGCCCTCAGTAATGTCCCCCAGTAGTGCCCCCACAGCCCCTAGTAGTGTTTACCACTGCCCCCAATAATGTCCCCAGTAGTGCCCCGCACAGCCCTTATTAGTGACTGAAGTCTCTATGCCTCCAGCATCAGGCCCCGGCGCTGCCGCACTAAAACTAGTCACACATTAAGCAGGGGGGCGGAGCCTATCCAACATTAGTCAGGCTCTGCCCACCTGCTTAATTTGAGACTAATTTTAGAGTGGCAGCGCTGGGGCCTGATGCTGGAGGCGTAGAAACTGGCATTAAGTACAGAGAAAATGCCGGGCCGCGTTACATGTAAGCGCAGCGGGCCCCCTCACCTGGCCGGACCCGGTGGCGGTCGCACACTCTGCGACCGCGATCATTACGCCCCTGGAGAGGACTCCGTGCTTAGGGACATAATGAAGAAGACTCAAAGAGGAGTCCTCTCAATACATTTTATTGCTCATTTGTTGGATCACCGTGTCCGAATGCAAGTGAGTATGAAGATAAAATTACGTAACCAGACCCGTCATCATTTACACTATACATGGCTTACTCTTGTTGGGATGTATTTTGGGGCTGAAAAGTTTCCTGTTTCCAGATTTATCACAGTGGCTGGTGCTGAAAAATAGAGTAATCTAGTAGAGTCTAGTAGAACTTTATGTTACTGACTTGTTAGTTTACTTTATTCCCCAAAAATTTGCCAAAAGTTTGACACATTTTTTGGCATATGTCACCAAAGTAAGTCATGTCCTTTCTGTGAGACCACACACTTTTTTGCTAAGCAATGCCCCCTTGTTGGGTGAGCTGTAGAAACATTAGAAAGTATCTAAAACTAGTTAAGAAATGTGGCACAAAGCATACCAGTTTATTGTCTTATTTTGATTATTAAATCTCCCCTTTGTGTATTGGAATGCTTTATTAGCCACAACATCAGAGTGATGATCAACTTTTCTAGCAAGCTGAACAATATTGACTGTGAATTATTGCCATATTGCAGCCCAAGTTCTCATTGTCTGAATCTCCTTGTAATTCAAGCCCAGAAAAGATTCCTGTTTTGTCTTCATCCTCCCTCCTGTACAAAAAGAAGCAGACTTGGCCTCTTGTAGACATTTTTTGGATGTCTGTGCTGTGATGGCTAACCTTGGGCACTCCGGCTGTGGTAAAACTATGGTTGCCAAGATGTACACTTGCTTGGCTGTGTTCAGAACTCCAAAGAAATTAATGGAGCATACTGGGAGCAGTAGTCTCACTACAGCTGGTCTGGAGTGCCCAAGGTTAGCCATCACTAGCCTAGTGGTTTTGGTTGTTTCCAAAGTAAGTGATAAAATGGTATAGGGCATTGGTACATGCTACAGACCATTGCACTACATATTTAAAGAATAACTGAAAACCCCTACTGATAGCTGGAATGAAGAGTTTCTGAGCACTATCTCTCCTTGCTGCTTAAAATTGGCTCAAGATGGCTTCATAGACTTGTTTGTTACAGCGATTGTGAGGTTTTTGGCACTCAAACCTCCACCAATCAAAACATTTGGTACGTCACTATGACATATCAAATGTATTTACAACGCGCAGTTCCCCCTTTAACGTCAAAGAGTCAGTATTTTTAATAGTGCCATGTTGGAGAATACAGCACTCTCTACTAATAGGCTCTTTTGGTTTAGTGTATAAACTGTTCCAAAATATGTTTTGGCCGGTAAGAGAAATATTAGTATATAACAGATGTTTTTTTGCGTTTTGTTTCTGCAGATGTATTTTGCACACTCGTTATAGCCCAACTGGCTGCCTTTTTATTTATGCTGTTTGCTGATTTTGAATCTGTTTACTATGCCATGGAGGTATGTATGAATGATAACTGAGCCAGTCGGCTTGTTTTGTAATGTTCTATTCATGTACAGTTTCATATACTTACTTATTATGTTTTGAAATAGACCCATCTAGTTGAGCCAGGGGAGTAAAAAGATGTGGATGAAAGGCAGTAGGGGTGGTATTATAAATATTATTGTATTTTAACAATAATGTTTATGCGTCCAGTTCATGCTAAACAATACATTTACGAGGCCCAGTCACTTGTATATTATTTTATACACTGACAAATTTCTAACCACATCATATATGATTTGGACTGTATATCATTGAATGCTGATGTTAAAAAGATACCAGATCTTTCTAGATATGCAATTAAACTTTAGCGACATAGAAACATAACTTGTAAGGTTGAAAAATTATATATAGTACGAACATCATGTTCTATCTAATTTTACTGGAAAGATTCCTTGTGAGTTAGGAGAAAAATCTTTCTCAGCTCCTGATCTGGAAACTCCCTGGACCCTTTTTCAGAAATCTAGTAACTATACGCTGCAATATCATCACACTCCATAAATAAATAAAGGCCCCTCTTGAAGTCTTTTAGTGAGTTCATCACAACCTCTTCTGGAAGGGAGTTCCATAGCCTTTCTAATCATACAGTACAGAATCCTATATATGTTGATGTAAAAACCTTCTTTCCTCTAGATCACAGTCCAAGTCCTGCTTATAAATAGATGTAATAGATTTCTTCACCGAGATTGAATATATTTATACATAATTATTAAATCTCCCCTCAGAATTTTTTCTCTTAACTAAATAACAGTAATGAGCGGCATAGGCAATATTCGTTTTTGCGATATTTAGCCAATTTTTCACCTAATATTCGCAAAATTCTAGAATTTGCGATCTCGTCATTATTTTCGCAATTTCGCAAATCGGCACTAATGATGTGCAATTTTTTTTGCACAATACGTGCAACTTCACGTTTTATCCAGTCTGAGTAGATATTGCAGATTGGTGCACTAAGTATTGTTGTGACATCACAGCACCGTGTCAAACAGAGACACTAATCCCTATCACAGCACAGTAATTCTTATCACACTACCTAACACCATGCACTGGAACCTACAGCTAACCCCTCAGCTATACTATATCACTATCTAACCTACACTGACTATCTCCCAATAACTATCTGTATTAAGCTTCTTTCACATGAACGTGCACCCCGCAATGCACTTCAATGGGTCCATGATCCACCCGTTCCACAAAAAGATAGGACGTGTTCTATCTTTTTGCGGGATAGAACTACAGGACGGAACCCCACGGAAGCGCTCCGCAGTGCTTCCGTAGTATTCCGTTCCATGATTCCATTCCGCACCTTTCTCCGAATTTGCAGACCCATTGAAGTAAATGGGTCCGCATCCATGGTGCGGAATGGCCATGGAACGGTGACAGTGTATTGTGGATCCGCAAATGCGGTACTCAATATGAGTATGGGGCGCACTCGTTTGTGTGAAAGAGGCCTTATACATATGAGCTAACTATCTAATGTAATTGATCCAGATGACTCAGCAAAGCACAGAGCACAGCAATGACACTGCTGTCTCTCTCAGAACTGCAAAAAAACTCAGAAAATGGCTGCTGGGGAGGTTCTTATATATTTTGGGGTAGGAAAATTTCCTATTGGTTGCTAGGGATGTTGCTAAGCTCAGACAAAGATATTGTAGCCTTCCCATTGGCCCGCAAGCAAGAAGCAGTAGAACTGATGAAAAAAAAACTAGAATATTCGCGATTACGGATATATAGCACTATATTCTAGATTTTTGCGAATTCTCGAAGTGCCAATATTCGTGATAAAAATTCGTGATTAGAATATTTGCGATCAACACTACTAAATAACCTAATTTGACAATCTTTCTGGGTACTGTAGTCCACCTATTCCATATATTACTTTATTTGCCTCTGAATCTGCTCAAGCTCTATTTTCTTGCTTGTACATTGGTGCTCAAAATAGTACAGAATATGCAATCCAATTCGGACTGACTAGTGAAGTGCTATGTTCTAGTCATGTGCAACTGTGCTTATTTTGGTGCCCCTCAAGATCTTATTAGTTTTGGATGCAACTGTCTGATGCTGGCTGTTACAGATAAAATGGTATTCTGGTTTGAAAGTTTCAATTTATTGTTTAGAGAATAGGACGTCATACAATGTTCTAATACACATTTTACAATATAAATTTTGTTTGCAGGATTTTATTATATCTGCACAGTAGCATTCTTTAAATAAATAAAATGGTATGGCCCATTTAAGTACTGTGTATTGCATCCATAGAAGGTTTGAATTAGAATAAATATGGCATCAGTTATGTGACCCTCACATATATGTCACTTGACCTCTGGCATTCAGTTAACTGCCCAAGTATCAGGTGAACAGTAGTTTACTGATGAAGACGATATATACAGTTTATACAATATTATCCATGCATCATGTCTTTCAGAGTCTGAGAAGAATCTCTCACATTGTTCTCGCTGTATCTTCTTTGTATTGTGTTTTTCTTAAACTTAACTTTATTAACCACATCACCTAGAGACAGGCAGCCATTTCACAACTCACATAAAGAGAGGCAGGCATATAGGTTATTGAAATAACCACAATAAAAACATAGTTTCACCTCTAGTCCAATTTCCTTGTGACATGGATTTGTCCTGAGTGCTGACCCAGCACATTTAAGTAATTTAACACTATTGCTTACTGAATGTCATGGGTCACATTATATGAAGGATGTCACATGAATGATGTCTTGATTCTAGTGTTGAGGGAAGTGAGCTTTGGATCATATATCCTCCATACAGCATTCAAATGTATGGGCTCTGCCAAAGTGAAACTGTTACTCTCCACAGTTGTATGAGACATAATTGAATAACTTTGGACATTGATTATTCAACTGGAAAACAATTTTAAAACTGGCATCTGAAGTTGGCTTCAGTACCCAGATACCAATAGGAACCAAAGCCAACTTCGGATCCTATTTTTAAAATTGTTTTGAAGTTGAAAAATTGAAGTCTGAAGTTGAGACTCGTGAGACTTCGGAGATAACATATTTCACCTCCGCTGAGCTCTTACATTTGAATGATGTACGGAGACGGACCCAAACGAAGTTTTGACCAAATCGACTTCGGATCTATGATTCAAGGCTCACTTCACTCAACATTACATGATTCAGTTAGGCTATGGATGCATTACACAACTGATTGGCACCCTACAATTTAGGGAAGAGGGCCATTAAAGTTTAGAGGAAGCCCCATCATTTTGATTAACCACTTATATGCTGCAGTCTCTCACCTTGGCCACTGAGGAGTTAAATGACCAGTTCACTGCTGTCATTATTCAGTAAATGTATGGCAAATGTGTGTAAGGCGATAAATATAATTTATTTTCAATTAGTAAGCATGGTGAAAGGCTGAGGATATTATATATCATTCAACATTGTTAACTAAATCACTGCATTTTATCTCCTCTGCTAGCTTGTCTGCACACCCTACTACTGGAGATTTGAAATTTTAGGAATGCTTATCATACTTTTTGTTGCTTCTTACAGTGTAGAGGTAAGTCATGCATTCAAACCTAAATCATTGTAAAAAGGTATCTATCAATTAAATTAAATGACCTACTGGGCTGCACTGAGAAGTGAAGGCCTGTAACAAAATTTAAAAGGACCATAAATTTAAAAAGTTGCCTGTGCCAAAGGTTTGCTAAGTAGCTCAGTATTTTCTCTTTACTCACCTGGCAGTTTACATATACTATACACTGTCTATCACTAGAGCCCCAAGGAAAACAATAATCTTCTAATGCTAAGTATAGCAACTTTCAGCACTCCAGCTGCTGTGAAGCCACAACTCACAGCATGCACAATTCTTCTGCTATTCTTGTAACTCTCATTGAAGTGAAATGAGGATTCTTGGGGTTGTAGTTTCAGAACAGCTGGAGTGCTGTAGGTTGCTAAATCCTTGTTCTAATGTCTCTTAAGTAAATGTACACAGTCAAGTCACACTATTATGACCACCTGCTAATATCCAGAGTAACTGCTATGTGCGGCACAGACAGCAGCTAGGTTGTCACAGGTATCAGGAGCTATATTGACTGCAGTTCATCCCACAGCTGCCAGTGAGGAGAAGCCATAGAATGAACATGACGATCAAGGTGGTCCTACAGATTCTCAATAGGGTTCAAATCTGGGGAATTTTGGGGCCACGGTAGTACTTAAAAGTCTTGGTCATACTCAGACATTTCTAGCCATGTGACATCACATTGTCCTATTAGAATATCCCATTCGTCCCAGGGAATACAATCAGCATGTATGGGTGTAAGGTCATAAGTGTAAGGATGGATTCATCCCCAAACTGATTGACACTGCCTTCCACATGGATGAATGGTACTAGAGAATGCTACAAAAACATTCCCCAGACCATAATGCTGCCACCACCAGCTTTCACCACAGCAGCATGCGAACAGTGCAGTTTCAAAAATACTGCCACCCTTGGCCCCAAATCCAATAATGATCCATTTTTGCAACTGATAAATTGCCCCTTTTACCCATGACAGCAAAAAAGGATGTGTGTTCAGACAGCCTATTACCTTATACACCCACCAAATGTGGCTTCCTTCATGACCTACTGTAAGCTCTGCTGATGTCGGAAGTAGGAATTGGTCATAATAATGTGATTCGATTTTGGCATATGTCCAAGAAGAGATGTAGATGCATACAGTATGTGTGGTTCTCTGTTTTAATGGGGCTTAAGTGTCTCCATAACTGCAATAGACTTCAGTGGAGAGGCAATAGAAAAAAAAAATGTTCATCTGTGTAATTTCTTTTTTCAATCCAGCAAGGTCCATAATAAGTATTCCCTCTTCCAAATAACATTATATAGATTAAAAACAGTAAAAACTCTAGAAATGATACATAAGAAAGTTAGATATAGTGCGTGGCTTTCCAGCATCTGATTCCCTTGATGTTTAGAGAAGTCTCTTAGCAGGACACCGTCAATCTACCGTATCACCATTGCCGAGGGTTTTTCCACTTTGAAACCTAGGGAGAAAGAAGGAAAAATGAGGAATTCAAATAGTGAAGCACCGCCAGCTTAGTTAAAGGACCACTAAACCCTCATAAACAAGAACAAAAGCATAGCCTGCAAAGTAAAGTTTGTCTATAGTTCTTTCTGCATGGACATCTGAAAGTTACTACAGAAAATAGAATTCAATCCCTCCATCTTTGGGTGGGGACAAACCCTGTGCACTACAGTAGCATGACCTCATAGTCAAAACAGGAAGTTTGTAAAAGGGACGGGGCTTAACATCCATTCACTTCAATGGACAACCAGAGCACTGTTAAGTTGCTAGAAATTGCAAGACTTCAACAACCTTTTTCAAAACGTCCTCATGTATGTGCAGGTATACTATACAGTACAAGGGAACTGACACTACAGAAAGTGTTTTCCCAGTTGCCTGAATGGCAAGCTTTATAGGCAGGAAGATTTCTTACCGTCTGTATAGGTAAATTCATTAGTATGGGTTCTGTGGAGCTGTACACACTTGCATTCTGCAAGTTCCCAAGCTTTCCCAGGAGCCTACAAGACAAATATGCCTAGCAAAGGCACTATTTAAGGGCTCATGCACACCGCTGTTGTTTGCTTGTGGCCGTATTGCAGCCCGCATATGGCGGGTCAGCAATACAAGGGCACCGGCCTGTATGCACTCTGCATCAGAGATGCAGACCCATTCACTTGAATGGGTCTGCAATCACGGAGATGCGGAACAGAAGCATGGATCGGAACCCGTCGGAAGCACTACAGCGTGGTGTTTCTGGCCGTGCCTCTGCACCAAAAAAAAATAAAATAGAACATGTTGAATGGGTCTGTAGCCATCCCGGCCACCGCACAGACTTTGCCCGTGCATTGGGGACTGCAAATTGCGCTCCCCAATGCACGGAATTGCCGCACAATGGCCGTGTCCATGAGCCCTTAGAGTAAGAAGGCTGATATCTTTAGGTAGGCTAAGTATTAAGCCGTCCCTATTAAAGGTCCAAATAACTGACAATGACAAATCTGTTTAGCTATGTTATAGTATGGAGGATTTGTCACTAGGATTTTTCAGTTTTTTCCAGGCCCTACAGGAAAAAAAGTTTTTTACAGAACTATAATACCAGTTCATAAATAAATATAATAAATAAATATAATATAAATCAATAATATCAATATATAATAGATATATAAATCTATAAAATACATGCAACACTGCCCTCGTACACTATTGCATGAACAAAAAATATAAGTAAGTGAATCTGCTTCCAGGTGCACATAATCCTGGCGCTCTAGCCACTTTAAAATGCACAGTACAACACCAATTCAGCACTCCACTTGTTTTTTCAACATTGGTTAAAATATTGCAACTGCAATGTTCATGAGCAAAGTCATTAAACATATACCAATCTGATGCATTACCGAGACTTTTCCACTGATGGTGGGGTCAAACACCTGGGCCCCCTACCGATCAGCTGTTTGAGAAGGCATCAGCACTCACAGTAGCACATGGCCTTCTCTCAGCTTAGGCAATGTGACTCGTGTTGAGCGAATCGCAATTAACAAAGTGGACTTTGATCTGAATTTCAGGAAAAATTTGATTTGTCGTGAAGCTGAATTTCCTCGTGCTTCATGGTAATACATTAATTTTCCCTGAAATGACAGTAAAAAATGTTAAAAAGTGAAACTAGCCTCATACATTTAAACGCGAGGAGGCTGCCGCGGCCATCTTGCTTGAAAATCCAGTGCAAAATCTCGTGCACAGTAACATGTGACATCACCACATCTGCCTTTGTGATGACATCATTACATGCTGTGCAAGATTTTCGCCCTGGATCTTTAAGCAAGATGGCAGCAACACCCTCTTCGCAATCAAATGAATGAGCCAAGTACAATTTATTATCTAATTTTTTTTAATGAGAAACATGTAAAATGCTTTAATATCGATCTCAGATGCCGTGATCACAAAACAAAATTTTTTGTAAAATTTGGCGAAGCAGCCGTATCAAATTTTTAAGAAGTTCGCTCCGAGCACTCCGTGTGCTGTCCGCATCTGTTTCTCCGTTCCGTTTTGCGGACAAGAATAGGCATTTCTATAAAGGGCCGTCCGTTCCGCAAATTGCATCATGTGAACAAGCCCTTATGGGATAAATATTTTAATAGTAGTTTAATAGTACTTTTAGTAATTTAAATAGTTTTCGGGTGTGGCGATGCCTACAGTTGTGTTCAAAATTATTCAACCCCCACTGAAATTGAGTGTTTTAGCCAGTTTGACATTGATTTTGAAAATTTCAGTCATCTTGTTTACAATTAAATCAAAGAGGCACTTGTAAGTCAGACAAATATAACATAACATTTATAATGAAATAACCACAAATGTCTTTTCTGTGCTCACATCATTATCAGTTTTATTCAACCCCCAAGTGACATTCAATCTTAGTACTTAGTACAACATCCTTTTCCAGTTATAACAGCTTTTAAACGTGAAGCATAGCTTGACACAAGTGTCTTGCAGCAATCTACGGGTATCTTCGCCCATTCTTCATGGGCAAAAGCCTCCAGTTCAGTCACATTCTTAGGCGTGCGCGCTGCAACTTCTTTCTTTAAGTCCCACCAGAGGTTTTCAATCGGATTTAAGTCTGGTGACTGCGATGGCAACATCAAAATGTGCCAGCCTTTAATCTGCAACCATGCTCTAGTGGACTTGTAGGTATGCTTGGGATAATTGTCCTGTTGAAAGGTCCAACGTCTCCCAAGCCTCAGGTTTGTGACGGACTGCATCACATTTTCATCCAATATCTCCTGGTACTGAAGAGAATTCATGGTACCTTGCACACGCTGAAGCTTCCCTGTACCTGTAGAAGCAAAACAGCACCAAAGCATGATTGACCCCCCGCCATGCTTCACAGAAGGTGTTTTTTTTTTCATAGGCCTTGTTCTTCCTCCTCCAAACATAGCGTTGATCTACGGGCCCAAACAGTTCTAATTTTATTTCATCAGTCCACAGAACACAGTTATTTTGGCCCCAGCACACAGACAGAGAAGAGAGGTCCCACAGCATGGAATCATGCGTCATATCACCCAACACTGGAGAAGGCCACTTTCAGTTTTTTCGGCCCCAGCACCCAGACAGAGGAGAGAGGTCCCACAGCAAGGAATCATGCGTCATATCAACCACCACTGGAGAAGGCCACTTTTAGTTATTTCGGACCCAGCACCCAGACAGAGGAGAGAGGTCCCACAGCAAGGAATCATGCGTCATATCACCCACCACTGGAGAAGGCCACTTTCAGTTATTTCGGCCCAGCACCCAGACAGAGGAGAGAGGTCCCACAGCAAGGAATCATGCGTCATGTCACCCACCTATGGAGAAGGCCACTTTCAGTAATTTTGGCCCAGCACCAAGACAGAGGAGAGAGGTCCCACAGCAAGGAATCATGCATTATTTCACCCACCACTGGAGAAGGCCACTTTCAGTTACACTTTATTTACGCTTTCTCTCCAAGGTTTGTGAGATGGAGAGCTGAATGCTGCCGTGTGACATGGTGGAGATGCTTGGTGACGCAGGTGGTGTTGTCGGTGGCACATCCTCTGTTTGGTGGGCGGCAGGTGCCAACATTCCTCCCGAGGCGGAGGAAGAGGCCGAGGCAGCAGCAGAAGAGGGAACAGGGGGAGCCAGAGTGAGTTCCTTGCTTTTAAGGTGTTTACTCTACTGCAGTTCATGCTTTGCATGTAGATGCCTAGTCATGCAGGTTGTGCTAAGGTTCAGAACGTTAATGCCTCGCTTCAGGCTCTGATGGCACAGCGTGCAAACCACTTGGGTCTTGTCGTCAGCACATTGTTTAAAGAAGTGCCATGCCAGGGAACTCCTTGAGCTGCCTTTGGGGTGCTTGGTCCCTGGTGGCAGTGGCCAGTAGCAGGCGAACTCTCTTGGAGGCGGCTGTTCTGCTTTTGCCCTCTGCTCTCTCTTTTGCTACGCTGTTGGCTCGGTCTCACTACTGCCTCTTCCTCTGAACTATGAAAGTCATTGGCACAACCTTCATTCCATGTAGGGTCTAGGACCTCATCGTCCCCTGCATCGTCTTCCACACAGTCTTCCTCCCTGACCTCCTGTTCGGTCTGCACACTGCAGAAAGACGCAGCAGTTGGCACCTGTGTTTTGTCATCATCAGAGACGTGTCGACTCCGATGAGGTGGTATTCCCATGTCCTCATCATCAGGAAACATCAGTGGTTGTGCATCAGTGCATTCTAAGTCTTCCACCACTGGGGAAGGGCTAGGCGGATTCCCTTGGGAAACCCTGCCAGCAGAGTCTTCAAACAGCATAAGAGACTGCTGCATAACTTGAGGCTCAGACAGTTTCCCTGATATGCATGGGGGTGATGTGACAGACTGATGGGCTTGGTTTTCAGGTGCCACCTGTGCGCTTTCTGCAGAAGACTGGGTGGGAGATAATGTTGTGAACATGCTGGATCCACTGTCGGCCACCCAATTGACTAGCACCTGTACCTGCTCAGGCCTTACCATCCTTAGGACGGCATTGGGCCCCACCAAATATCGCAGTAAATTCTGGTGGGTACTGGAACCTGAGGTAGTTGGTTCACTAGGACGTGTGGCTATGGCAGAATGGCCACGTCCTCTCCCAGCACAAGAGAGTACACTAACACCACCCCGACCGCGTCCGCGTCCCTTACTAGATGTTTTCCTCATTGGTACCGTTCACCAAGCACCACAATAAGAAAAAAAAAATTTGGCCCAATGTATTGATTTCAAATTCAGGCCTTTTTTTACAGGCACCTAACATTATCTGCCTATTTATTTATGTAGCGTATTACACTAATCCAGGCACAGCAGTAACCACTGATTTAGGGGAATATCTCTTTTACGCTAGTATTTAGGCCCTGGATGAAAGGTATCCTTTTGTGGACAGATTTACAATTGGCCTGCAACAGCTGGAACACCAGATTCAGGGTATTGCTATTTTGGCAACTGAATTTCTCCCCAGAACAAAATATATGTTTTTGCGGACACTATGAAACTTGGCCTGCAACAGCTGGAACACCAGATTTAGGGTATTGCTATTTTGGCAATTGAATTTCACCCCAGAACAAAATATATGTTTTTGCGGACACTATGAAACTTGGCCTGCAACAGCTGGAACACCAGATTTAGGGTATTGCTATTTTAGCAATTGAATTTCACCCCAGAACAAAATATATGTTTTTGCGGACACTATGAAACTTTGCCTGCAACAGCTGGGACACCAGATTCAGGGTATTGCTATTTTGGCAATTGAATTTCACCCCAGAACAAAATATATGTTTTGGCGGACACAATTATACTTTGCCAGCCACAGCTGAAACCACTGATTTATGGTATTGCTATTTTGGCAATTGAATTTCACCCCAGAACAAAATATATAATTTGCCAGAGAGCAGTCAGTATTATACTTGGCTAGCCAAAGCTGGAACACCAGATTTAGGGGATTGGTATTTGGGCAATTGTATTTAACCCCTTAATAAAATATAGAAATTGCTATCCTGAGTTTCTAGGGGTGACAATTAGCACAGCCAAGCCCCTGATGTAGGATATAGCAAAAAAAAAACTAGTATTGATGGATTGATGGACTTGGTGGCAGCTTGTTCTGGTGCACCACAAGTAGCAAAATTGCCGCCGATCACCCCAGAAAATAAGTGACAGAAAAACGCTCTGTGCAGCCAAAAAACCAGTGCGCAAGTAACTAGCAGAAGTTCAATCATTTACAGCTGTAGATCGATCAGTTCATTAGGTGCTGTTGCTGACTTTTCCCTGCCTAATCTCGCCCTCACAGAAGCTGCGTCCTCTCCCTACACTAATCAGAGCAGTGTGACGTGCGGCGCTACGTGACTTAAGCTTAACTAGAGGCTGGGTCACATGCTGCACTTGGCCAATCACAGCCATGCCATTAGTAGGCATGGCTGTGATGGGCTCTTAGGGCAAGAAGTAAAACGCTAGCTGATTGGCTGCTGTGCAGCCCTTCAAAAAGCGGGAAGTAATCTTTGAAAATGTTCGGGTTCGGGTACGTGTCACGGACACCCCAAAATTCGGTACGAACCCGAACTATGCTCGAAATGTTCGCTTAACACTAGTTACCACGAAGCGCGAGGAAATTCGACTTCGGAACGAATTCCACATCGTCAACTTCGATTTGCTCATCTCAAATTAGTACACATCTCCCATCTGCATTTCTCTCTATCAAAAAGAGAGGGAGAGGCCTCATTTTATTTTTATTTTGCATATACGTGCATAAGACGTTTTTGTTTTATTTTTAACAGTCCTATATGGGCATTGAACTTATTATTCTCTAGGCACGGAAAAATATCACGATTTTTTCTGTTAATCCAAACAACTGTTCACCCAACAAATATTAAATATGTATGGCTACCCTAAAAGAAAAATATACTACTTTTCTATTTTATTTTTCATGGTCTGTGATATCTGACATACCAAGAAAAAGACAAATAATAAGATTAGGTTGTCCTGTTTATTTTTCTATTTCATGTTTATAATTTATTTAAGTGCTCTCACAAATGTACGGTATATTCTACTCAAACTGGTTGAAAGGAAATCGTTTACATAAACAAGTATTAAAACTTATTAAAATCCCCTTCTTTCTGGTACGCCCAACTTAAGTTCCACATTAGCTTCATATGGGTCTCTATGTTTCTATAAACTTTTTCTCCTTTTTAACAATTCTAGCCACTTTCCATCAGTGTTAGCAATTCACATCTTGTTAATAAGTCACATATATAGGAATAAAAATATTATTGCAACATATTTCAACAATTATCAAAACTATTAAAAGATCAAATTCATTTAAATCGATCCATTCATCAAACAGAATTCTTGAGCAGCGAGGGGCTGTCCCCACTGCTCAGGAGGCTCCTCCTTTCAGCTTGATTGACAAGGCCAGATATCCCACCTAGCCCTGTCAATCTCACGCCTGTGCTGCTTCTCCAAGTACAGAGACTCTGCTGATGCTACTGGAGGAGCAACTGTGTATGTGCCACTTCACTTCTGGGTAGCACAAAATCAAAAGAATAGTCAGCATAACCTGTGTAGTAAATGCATAAGTGCTTGTCTCCATATTAAAACTGTAAAAATACAAGTAAGCACAATGCAACAACACTCTGCAAACATAGAATATATGAAATCAAAGTAAAAATTACCTAATTGTGCCCAAATAACAATTTTCCCTCCCTGGTGTCATGTGACTCGTTAGTGTTACAAGGTCTCTGGTGTGAATGGGTAGCAGGTGTGTTAAATTTGGTGTTATCACTCTCACACTCTCTCATACTGGTCACTGGAAGTTCAACATGGCTCCGTACTCATGGCAAAGAACTCTCTAAGGATCTGAAAAATTGTTACTCTACATAAATATGGCCTAGGCCATTGATGATGAACCTTTTAGAGGCAAAGTGTCCAAACTGCAACCCAAAACCCACTTATTTATCGCAAAGTGCCAAAACGGCAATTTAACCTGAATACTACAGTCCAATATAGTATATCTTCCATGTACTGTATCATTTAGCTATAACAGCTTAATAGCCTACATTTAATGCGATGCCTGTGCTGTCCATAGTGCGCCCTGTGCTGATGAATGGCAGGAAAAGTCTAAGGTATATTGGTACACCATAGACTTTTTCCGCTGTGTGAGTGCCCACAGAGAGGGCTCTGAGTGCCGCCTCTGGCACCCGTGCCATAGGTTCGCCATTACTGGCCTAGGATATAAGAAGATTGCCAAAACCCTGAAAATGAGCTGCAGCACAGTGGCCAAGACTAGAAATGAGCGAATACAGATCCGTTTTGCAGCCCATAGACTTCTATTATGATGGAATGAATAAAGGAATACCTCTAAAGGCATTCCGTTATGCATACCGTCATTGAATTGCGTTATGGTCCGTGGTAACGGAATACATAACACAATTCACCTTTTACTAACAAACAAAATGTGAACGAATTTAAAAATATGAAATTCGCTTATCTCTAGCCAAGACTATACACCGGTTTAACAAGACAGGTTTTACTCAGAATAGACCTTAACATGGTTGACCAAAGAAGTTGAGTGTGCGTGCTCAACGTCATATTATCAGTGCTGTCAGCTTGGCTGCAGAGGTTAAAGGGATGGGGGTCAGTATGTCAGTGCTCAAACCATATGCCGCACAGAGCCATGCAGACCAATTTGATGCAATCGTCCCAGAAGGAAGCCTCTTCTAAAGATGATGCACTAAAACAGAGCATGATCCCCTTCCTTCGGAAACTGGGACGCAGGGCAGTATTCCAACACAATAATGACCCCAAACACACCTCCAAGACAACCACTGCCTTACTAAAAAAACTGAGGGTAAAGGTGTTGGACTAGCCAAGCATGTCTCCAGACCTATCTGAGGGGCATTCTCAAACTGAAGGTGGAGGAGCGCAAGGTCCCTAACTTCCACCAGCTCCATGATGTCGTCATGGAGGAGTGGAAGAGGATTCCACTGGCAACCTGTGAAGCTCTAGTGAACTCCATGCCCAAGAGTTAAGGCAGTACTGGAAAATAATGATGGCCACAAAATATTGACACTTTGGACAAAATTTTACCATTTTCACATGGGGTGTACTCACTTTTGTTGCCAGTGGTTTAGACATTAATGGCTGTGTGTTGAGTTATTTTGAGAGCACACCAAATTCACACGGTTATACATGCTGTACACTGACGACTTGACATTGTATCAACGTGTCATGTGTTCAGTGTTGTCCCATGAAGAGATATAATAAAATATTTACAAAAATTTGAGGGATGCGCTCACTTTTCTGAGATACTATATATATATACAGTATATCAAAAAAGTGAGTACACCCCTCACATTTTTGTAAATATATTATTATCTCTTTTCATGGGACAATACTGAAGATTTGATACAATGTAAAGTAGTCAGCTTGTATAACAGTGTAATTTTGGTGTGCCCTCAAAATAACTCACAACACAGCCTTTAATGTCTAAACTGCTGGCCACAAAAGTGAGTACACCCCTAAGTGAAAATTGCCAAATTATGCCCAAAGTGTCAATATTTTGTGTGGCCACCATTATTTTCCAGCACTGCCTTAAGGCCCCTTTCACACGGGTGAGTTTTCCGCACAGGTGCAATGCGTGAGGTGGACCCATTGCACCCGCACTGAAAATGAACCCATTAACTTCTATGGGGCTGTGGACATGAGTGGTGATTTTCATGCATCACTTCTGCATTGCGTGAAAATCGCAGCATGCTCCAGTTTCTGCATTTTTCACGCAACGCAGGCCCCATAGAAGTGAATGGGGCTGCGGGAAAATCGCAAGCATACTCAAGCAAGTGCGGATGCAGTGCGATTTTCCCACATGGTTGCTAAGAGACGGGACCCGATCTTGGAGGAGTGGACCATGTGATTTGGACCATGTGATGTGACGTCATCACAGGTCCTTTAGACGGCAGCTAATGCTTGAAGAGAGAAGAGAGATCGCCAACTACGCGATCAAGTGGCTAAGGTGAGTTAAGTTTTTTATTTTTAACCCCTTAATCCACATTTTACATTCCACATTCTTCAGTGATGAAGTCCGGGTTCGGGTCCGGGTACCAAACATGCCAATTTTTCTGACGCGCGTGCAAAACACATTGCAAAAGTTTGCACACGTGCGCAAAAATCGCACATTTTCCCGCAACGCACCCGCCTCTGATCCGGGCGTCAAACGTGACGCCCGTGTGAAAGAGGCCTAACTCTCTTGGGCATGGAGCTTCACAGGTTGCCATTGGAATCCTCTTCCACTCCTCCATGATGACATCACAAAGCTGGTACCTTGTACTCTCCCTCCTTCTGTTTGAGACTGCCCCACCAGTTACCCTCAGTTTCTTTAGCAAGGTAGTGGTTGTCTTAGAGGTGTGTTTGGGGTCATTATCATATTGGAATACTGCCCTGCAGCCCAGTTTCCAAAGCGAAAGGCTCATGCTCTGCATCAGTATGTCACAGTACATGTTGGCATTTATGGTTCCCTCAGTGAACTGTAGCTCCCCACAGCCAGCAGCACTCATGTAGCCCAAAACCATGACACTCTCACCAAATATTGTCTTTGTAGTCATCACCAGGTCGCATCCAAACACGCTTGTCACCATCTGAACTAAATAAGTTTATTTTGGTCTCATCAGACCACAGCACATGGTTCCAGTAATCCATGTCCTAAATTTGCTTGTCTTCAGCAAATGGTTTGCGGGCTTTCTTGTGCATCATCTTTAGAAGAGGCTTCCTTTTGGGATGACAGCCGTGCAGACTAATCTGATGCACGTGTGCGGCGTATGGTCTGAGCACTGACTGGCTGACGCCCCCAACCCTTTAACCTCTGCAGCAATGCTGGCAGCATTCATAAGTCTATTTTGAAAAGCCAACCTCTGTATTTGACGCTGAGCATGTGCACTCAAATTCTTTGGTCGACCATTGGGAGGCCTTTTCTGAGTGGAACCTGTCTTGTCAAACCGCTGTATAGTCTTGGCCATCGTGCAGCAGCTCCGTTTCAGGTGTTGGCAATCTTCTTATAGCCTAGGCCATCTTTAAGTACAGCAAAAATTCATTTTTTCAGATCCTCAGAGAGTTCTTTGCCATGAGGTGCCATGTTGAACTTCCAGTGACCAGTATGAGAGAGTGTGAGAGTGATAACACCAAATTTATCACACCTGCTCCCCATTCATACTTGAGACCGTGTAACACTAATGCATCACATGACACCGGGGAGGGAAAATTGCTAATTGGACACAATGTGACCATCATAGTATAGTAATAAATATGTTTTAGCTCTATGGCTGTTTGAGGGAAGCATGGGATTTGTAGCTCTGTATTAGGAAAAAGCCCTGACCCCATGAAGATATAATATTACATCTGCACAGAATTGTGGACCTTTGAAGATATCCATAAATATAAGATTGGTAAGGGACAGCACCTATCTCTAGAACGGGACCCCATTGTACTTGATGAGATATAAGTAGGTGGTCACGAATGTGCAGCTCTCTAAATTCGCTTAAATACCACTTCCAAAAATAGTAGAGTACACTGTTATGTATAGAAGTGCTACTAAAGTAAATGAAGAGAGTAGTGCATTCCAATCACCTTGCCATTCCTGGCAGGGCACAATGAGATCCCTTTATGGAGATACATAGTAGTGGGACATGCACCTTTCCACAGGATATGCCATAAATGTTCCAGATAGGACAACCCCATTAATAAAATAACTTTACTAATTGGAAGTACACTTTAACTATAATAGTTTATACAGTACTTAGTGTATGTGAGTAGTGTTTGATTTTTAACAAACCTGAACTCTGTTCATGCAGACTACAAAATATCATTTTTTCTTTTAAGAGATTGCCATTGAATAGTCATGTAATATTACTAATTATTGGTTATTTTTTCCAGGTCTTTGTGTACAACAGGAAACTTTGGTTGGTCATAAAGAAGATTTTTGGTTACAAATCAAAGAGCCAGTACAAGAAAATTCAAAGAACTTTCGAAAAGCATACAGACAGCTCTGTGTACAAAGGGATATTTCCTTCAGAGCAACAGTTTTCACTACATGAAAGACACTCTGTTTGATGAATCATCCAATTACAAACAACATGAGAATCTATACTGTAGAGATAAACTATTACTGTATGTGCTCTAATTTTTACATGTTTGTTTGGTGACTCTTGTCACTTAAATGATACAGAAACATATAGATATTCAGCTTTATGAATAAGCAAGTTCACTTATAAGTATATTTTAGGAAGCAATGTGTATTAAATGTCTAATATTTTATGAAAATGGGACTGATAGTTATTGATGATGGTTCTAGAGATAAAATAATACATTGATTCATCCATTTAAGGCTAGGATCACACATATTGCTTTTCATCTAGTTTTTGAGAGAAAGTCAGAAGTAGATCCAACAGAAAGGCTAAGTAAAGCCATTCCTCTAGGCCTCATTCACTTTAGTGATTTGGTCAGTGATTTACATCAATGATTGCGAGTCAAAACCTGAAGTGGAGCCTTCATCGAGATAAGGTATAATGAAAAGATTAGCACATGTTCTGTCTTATTGACTTACACTTGTTTACTTGTTTTTGGCTTTAAATCACTAATGTAAAACACTGATTTGTGAATAAAGCCTTATATTTACTATATGGCCACATCCTCTTCTGCGCAGGTGCTGTATAGTAGTTAAACTGGTCCAGTGTCTACACAAAAGAGAATGTGGCTGTAGATGGCTAAGAAAGCAGTCATGTGATTGAACCACGTCACCGCCACCATTTTTCTTTCCATGGAAGTGGTGGTTCTGGCAGTGGCCTGTATATATTGTATAGCAAAGGGCCTTCTGACAAGCAGGTCAGATAAAAGGATCTTATAAATGTATTGTGGTACAGCATGGACTGTATGCCCATTTAGAGTATATTATTTTAAAGTAGGCAACCCCTCTGAAGCAATCCCAGCTAAAAGCTGTGCACAAACATACATTGCTCCTGTAGCAGCTTTTAAATGGTGCCCATTCAATGAGTGTTCATATGATTTTGCTGAGTTTACTGGTGTCAGATTCTCTCTTTAACAGCTATCAGCTGTTGTTAATAGAGAAGCAACTTAAGCGGGGAGCACCTCACTATGAGTTCCATATGCCCTTTTTGGGCTAACTGCTATAGTGATCAACAGCAGAGATGAGCACATTTCTCAAAAACTCTATTCGGATGGTTCGCTGAATTTCCCAAAAAGATTTGATTCAATCCCAAATTATTTGTGATTAATCACTCTACAAAGCATCTATTTCCTGGCTGCTGAGAGCCTGTATAATAATGTAGAAACATGCATAGAGAGTCCGTTGTGCTAAATAAATAGTAATGTGAGTCAGTATGACACACAGATGACAGGCGTCACTCTTAGAATCACTTCACACTTCACTTATTTGGTCAGTTACGGGGCCAAAGCTGACCCACATAACTCAAGTGTGAGCCTTACAGGTCAATGTTTGCATTATGAAGAAGCACACTCCTTTTACTCCATCATCAGCTGATTTTACATAGATGTCTACAGAACCTGTTCTGTTACATGCTGAAACAAGTAGTGCCCCCATGACCGAGTGGTGAGATGTCAACAGTATGAGGAGTCAACACAGTGGCCCAGTCATAGAGTGGTGAGGGTGGGAATCATATGAGGAATTGCATAAAGAATCGCAAGAGTCATGAACACAGTGGCCCAGTCACAGAGTGGTGATGGTGGGAATCGCATGAGTCTTCAACACAGTGGCCCAGTCACATAGTGCTTAGGGTGCCAATCGAATGAGGAATCGCATGAGTTGCCAACACAGTGGCCCAGTCACAGAGTGGTGAGAGTGGGAATCGCATGAGAAATCACATCAAGAATCTCACAATTCATGAACACAGTGGCCCAGTCACAGAGTGGGCCATGCTGATTGTCCTCTGGCAGCTTGATGAAAAATTCCCACACCGCTATGGCTACAGATGCTACCCTGCTGACTCACGGCCACGTTACCACCCTGCTGGCTCAGTCGCTCCCTCATGCACAAGTTGCCACCCTCTTCCACCCTCTTCTGATGATGATGAAGCCCCCTCTTCACCCCCACGTGCGATCGGTCACATCATCATCCGCCACTGTCTGCACGTCACTGATGTCACCCTCACCAGTCTCAGGCCCACAACTTGACCGCTCACAACACCAGCTCCCACGCGACTATCATCGTCGCTACTTGCCCGCCTACCGGAGGAAGCAGCAGATCTCTCCTCCTCACCTGTCTGTCGGATATACTGTACTGTAACATTAACTGCAAGGGTAAAAGAGCAAAAGTATCAGGCTGCAATTTCACACCAAATCCACAACTACTGATTGATGCATCAAATTAAGTGTAAAAGAATTTGAACACCCTAAGGGCTCTCTCACATGAGCTGATCCCGTGCGGGTAATCCGCTGAGTGAAAAAGAGCCAAGCCCTGTTCCAGATAGCAAAGACACAGAGCATTAACATGATTGATAATGCTCCGTGCCTCTCTGTGATCTTTTAACTACAAAATCACAGTGACAACTTCATCTCATTGTGATTTTGTAGTAAAAATGGTCACAGAGAGGCACGGAGCATTATTAATCATGGTAATGCTCTGTATCTCTGCTGTCTGGAATGGGGCTTGGCTCTCTTTCATGCAGCGCATTACCCGCACGGTATCTGCTCATGTGAAAGAGCCCTAAAATGTGTAGTATCAAACCAGGTTTCGGTCAAAAACACAGAAAAAGTGCAGATCTTTCCATTACACCTTATCTCTGAGCAGGCTTCACTAATAATATTGGCTCACAAAAATGATAGTAATAACTGATCAGATAACTGAAGTGTGAACTCACCCTAAAGGATGTAGTATCAGGCGGCTATTTCACACCAACTCTGCAACTACTGATTATGGCATCGAATTAAGTGTAAAATAATTTGACCACCCTAAAAGTGTTTAGTACATATGGAGGGCACTCAAATATCTGGGAATAATGGACTGCATAAATGGTATGAAGCAATATTTAATATGCTTCATACCATTTATGCAGTCTATTATTCCCAGATATTTGAGTGCCCCCCATATGTACAAAATTTCTTTATTCTTTGGACCTGGGTGTTTCCAGGGGAGTGCACCGAATCTATAAAAGACCATTAGGTGACCTGCTGACTTCTGAATTACACCCTAAAAGTGTGTAGAGAGAGTGTTCTGCTTCATCGAACGGCTTCCTCGGCGGCTAACCCTTTTCGGGTTATCTGTTCTCGGCCTTTATGGTGTGATCACTCTAGTCATTAAAACAGGCATTTTAGGATCGGTGACAGGTCCTCTTTAAATGTGTGTTAGTTGTGTGGCATTCATCATCCAGTTCCACAGGGCATTGTTCACAATGAAGTAGTGATCAGCGTGGGATGTGGCTAAAGGATGTCCACTTCTATGCCTTTCTGTGACTCTTCCAATCTCTCTGTTGCAACCTGCTGTCGACACTCTGTGACACTCTAAGCTTAGTGGCCACTTACGTCTGAGAACATCCTGCTTGAAACCTCACAATGACGAGGTACTGTTGATCAATTGTTGGTGTTGTCTTTGTCTCATGATGTAAAAATGTGAACAGCATGATGAGAAGGACTGTTTAAATATCAATTTTAATTGAACCAGTAAATGTATTGTGCGATTCATGGTTTAAACACCTGTTGTGAATTTTGCTGTTAAGCTCCTTGTTAAAGAACAGCAAGTTGTGCAAAAAATACTAAAACACTGAACAGTTGTACATGTGCATTCAAAAGTTTAGAGAAGGAAACAAGAAGTTTGTAATGTGATGGAAGAAATTAGTCTAGCCATCAAAGGAAGAAATATGGATAATAACAATACATGCCTTACATTAACTTTCTCTACCTGATAAATGCCACTTTTTGAAGTGATAAACCCCTTTAAGTTCACTTCTAAAGGTTAGGGTGCATTTTAGGTTCATCCTGAAGTTTTACCCACAAGCCAAATATCTCTAACTTTTTGCGAGTAGTGTATTTCAATGACTGAAACAAAATAGGGAACCTATTTTAATAATTTATTTATTAAGGTCGGTTTGCATATTTAAAGAATAAAAGGCTATAGTTTGAAAAAAATTACTTTTTAGAATGTTTTACAGATTTCTCCACATGCGGTAAATAACAAAAAAGGGTCTGGGCTTTAAAGGCGTATTTTGGTTACATTAAGTTATCCCCTATCCACAGTAACATACTTTATAAGGTTGAAAAAAGACATCTGTCCATTCATTTCAGCCTGTTATGCTGCAAGTTGATCCAGAGGAAGACAAAAAAAAAAACCTGTGAGGTAGAAGCCAATTTTTCTCACTTTAGGGGAAAAAAATTCCTTCCCGACTCCAATCAACAACCCATCTCTAGTAACTATAACCTGTAATATTATTACACTCTCGAAATACATTCAGGCCCTTCTTGAACTCTTTTAGTGAATTCACCATCACCACCTCCTCAGGCAGAAAGTTCCATAGTCTCACTGCTCTGACCTTAAAGAATCCTCTTCTGGGGGATCGTGCCCGGAAGCTGATGCAGCCAGACGTGTGAGCGTTGGGTTCTGTTCACCCCAGACTCCAAACATCTACATACGCAGACACCCTGACTCACTATGTGGAAGAAGAAGGTGGGGAGGGTCACCAGAACGGTACCCGAGACTTCAGGAGCCCTCCAATCCAAAATTTTGGACTCCTACCTTCAGAGGAGTGCTGACCATGCTGCTCCTAAGATGGCGGCGCCTCAGGCCGCAAGCGATGGAGGACGAGGTGTCCCTCACCCTGTCCCCTCAAGCAGCGCATGTAAGCACTTCTGCCCCTGCCTCGCCACAATTCTCCCTGCTCATAGGACGAGTGGATCCCTGTTCTCCAGATGCCCAGCAGCAGGCAGCTCAATGGGGGGCCCGGACACAAGAGTCCCGAGCAGCCTCTAATGCCCTATGAGCAGATGATACAGCCTCACTGGCAGAATACCACAGTTCAGGGGACTCAAACTCAGGCACACCTTTGCCATTGCAGGGGACTACCCCAGCGCTAACCTCTTTTGAACTTCCACCTGAGAGCCCACATCCGCCTAAGACCTCACTGCAACCTTCTATTGAAGACCCCCACTTACAGGCTTTAAGTGCTGTGGAACACACCCTCCGTATAAATGGATTGCTCCAGGGGTCACCTACCCTGCTACAACCACTGCTGGCAATCCTTAAACCCCCCCATGATACCCCCCTAGTGCCTCCTCTGCCAGAAGACTACCTTTTTTTCCTCAGAGGTCTGGCCGACCTAGCAAAACTCAGGACAACCAGTTCTTATCCAGACCTGCTGGCCCTGCATCAGCAGATATTGGCATCCCTCAGATTTGGTGATCCCGCTCCCCATCTAGGTGAGGGTCGACCTCCTCATCTTATTCTAATGGACAAGCTGTCCCACTGAACCTCCTCCCAACTGGTGGTCCTATATCCAACAACTGCCCACCAAGCAAGATTTTCGGGCCCTTATTTCAGAAGTAAAAGATGCCTTTAAAGAGGAGTTGGCGGCGGTAAGACAAGATGTACAGACTGTGGGTCATCGCTTACACCAGCTGGAGGAAGATAATAATGCTTTGCGAACAGTAATCCGCACGCTCCAGACTCAAACTTCTTCCCAAACCTTCCAACTCCACGACTTGCAAAACCATGTGGAAGACCTGGATAATAGTGGTCGACGCCATAATATAAGGGTAAGTGGGGCACCAGAGACCCAAGCAAAAGAGGATGTCCGATCTATGTCTCCTTGTTATCTTCATTACTGTCTTGGGTTGCTCCCCGGCTCATCCCATCCTGATAGATCGTGCACATCGAGTACTATGACAGAAATCGCCTGAGGGGCCACTGTGAGACATTATATGTTATGTTAATGACTTTAGCCTCAAAGAGCACATTATGGTGAAAGCGCCTACTTTGCAACATGTGGATTATCAGGGGGCTAAGGTATCTCTATTTCAAGATCTATCTTGGATCATCCTTCAGAAGCAGAGAGCCCTGAAACCCCTATTGGATCTCCTTTGCAAGCACTCCATCCCCTACCGCTGGGGTTTCCCCTTCAGCCTCACGACACGCTAAAATGGCACTACAGCAGTCATGAAGAACCCAGAGGACCTATCAGACTTCTACACTCACCTTTCCATTACTCCTCCACAGCTGTCTGACTGGGACACATCTACCAGCCTGCCTCTAATTCCAGCAACTTGGACCATCGTGGGTCCCTGCAAACTGCGAATCAGACCAGTGGCTACCGAGAGGGGAGACAGACTCTCAAACTAGAAGGTTTTCTTCAGGAGTATAGACAGACCCTTTTTTTTCTTTCTTTTTCTCTAGTTTGGTCACCACTTCTTCCTTCCCTGAGCAGGTTCGTGTGTTTCCATTGGCTTCTTTATAGACATGATCAAACACCTGGATGTTCGGGTTCGAGAAGTTCGGCCGAACTTCCCGAAAATGTTCGGGTTCGGGATCTGAACTCGATCCGAACTTTATCCCGAACCCCTTTAAAGTCAATAGGGACCCGAACTTTTGGGCACTAAAAAGGCTGTAAAATAGTCCAGGAATGGGCTAGAGGGCTGCAAAAGGCAGCAAAATGTAGGTAAATGCCCTGCAAATAAATGTGGATAGGAAAATGAATTAAAATAAAATAAAATAAATAAAAATTAACCAATATCAATTGGAGATAGGTCCCATAGCAGAGAATCATGCGTCATATCACCCACCACTGGAGAAGGCCACTTTCAGTTATTTAGGCCCAGCACCCAGACAGAGGAGAGAGGTCCCACAGCAAGGAATAGGGCATCATATCACCCACCACTGGAGAAGGCCACTTTCAGTTATTTAGGCCCCAGCACCCAGACAGAGGAGAGAGGTCCAACAGCAAGGAATCATGCGTCATATCACCCACCACTGGAGAAGGCCACTTTCAGTTATTTAGGTCCCAGCACCCAGACAGAGGAGAGAGGTCCCACAACAAGAAATCATGCGTCATATCACCCACCACTGGAGAAGGCCATTTTCAGTTATTTAGGCCCCAGCACCCAGAGAGAGGAGAGATGTCCCACAGCAAGGAATAAGGCGTCATATCACCCACCACTGGAGAAGGCCACTTCCAGATATTTAGCCCACGGCACCCAGACAGAGGAGAGAGGTCGCATGGCATAGGTTCAGGCTTCATGTCACCCACCATTGTAACAGGCCACTTTCAGTTATTTAGGCCCTGGCGCCCAGATTGAGGAGAGGTTCATTGTAAAGATCATGGTAAAGTTAAAAAAATGAGGATTCAATAAAGAAGTGCCCCGGAGTACAACTATACATGGTTGAGGGGGAGGCAGTTATAAATGTCTATTCTGCACAAGGGAGGCACAGCTCCTGTGGGATCCATGCGCTTGTACTCGCACATCTTCCTATTACGCTCCAGTGCAGGAAGTAAGGTGGGCACATTGTCTTTGTACCGGGGATCCAGCAGGGTGGTAACCTAGTAGTCCGCACACATTAAAATGTGGGCAACTCTGCTGTCGTTGCGCAGGCACTGCAACATGTAGTCGCTCATGTGTGCCAGGCTCCCCAGAGGTAAGGACAAGCTGTCCTCTGTGGGAGGAGTATCGTAATCGTCCTCCGTATCCCCCAAGCCACGCACCAGTGATGGGCCTGAGCTGTGTCGGGTGCCACTCCGCTGTGAACCTGCTTCATCCTCATCCTCCTCCACCTCCTCTTCATCCTCCTTGCCCTCCAGTAGTGGGCCCTGGCTGGCCACATTTGTACCTGGCCCCTGCTGTTGCAAAAAACCTCCCTCTGAGGCCCTTCTAACAGACTGGCCTGAAAGTGCTAAAAATGACCCTTCATCCCCCTCCTCCTCCTCCTCCTCCTCTTCCATCATCGCCCTAAGCGTTTTCTCAAGGAGACATAGAAGTGGCATTGTAACGCTTATAACGGTGTCATCGCCACTGGCCATGTTGGTGGAGTACTCGAAACAGGGCACACAGGTCTCGCATGGAGGCCCAATCATTGGTGGTGAAGTGGTGCTGTTCCGCAGTGCGACTGACGCGTGCGTGCTGCAGCTGAAACTCCACTATGGCCTGCTGCTGCTCGCACAGTCTCTCCAGCATGTGCAAGGTGGAGTTCCACCTGGTGGGCACGTCTTATATGAGGCGGTGAGCGGGAAGGCCGAAGTTACGCTGTAGCGCAGACAGGCGAGCAGAGGCAGGATGTGAACGCCAAAAGCGCGCACAGACGGCCCACACTTTATGCAGCAGCTCTGACATGTCGGGGTAGTTGTGAATAAACATCTGCACCACCAAATTCAGCACATGCGCCAGGCAAGGCATGTGCGCCAAACCGGCTAGTCCCAGAGCTGCGACGAGATTTTGCCCATTATTGCACACCACCAGGCCGGGTTTGAGGCCCACCGGCAGAAACCACTCGTCGGTCTGTTGTTCAATACCCCGCCACAACTCCTGCGCGGTGTGGGGCCTGTCCCCCAAACATATTAGTTTCAGAATAGCCTGCTGACGTTTACCCCGGGCTCTGCTGAAGTTGGTGGTGAAGGTGTGTGGCTGACTGGATGAGCTGGTGGAAGCAGAGGAGGAGGAAGCCTAGTAGGAGGAGGAGGCTAAAGGAGGCAAAGAATGATGCCCTGCGATCCTTGGCGGTGGAAGGACGTGCGCCAAGGAACTCTCCGCCTGGGGCCCAGCCGCCACTACAATTACCCAGTGAGCAGTCAGGGAGATATAGCGTCCCTGAGCGTGCTTACTGGTCCACGTATCTGTGGTTAGGTGGAACTTGCCACAGATGGCGTTGAGCAGTGCACACTTGATTTTATCGGATACTTGGTTGTGCAGGGAAGGCACGGTTGTCATTGAGAAGTAGTGGCGGCTGGGAACAACATACTGTGGGACAGCCATGGACATCAGCTGTTTGAAGCTGTGTGTGTCCACCAGCCTGAATGACAGCATTTCAAAGGCCAGTAGTTTAGAAATGCTGGCATTCAGGCCCAGGGCTCGAGGGTGGCTAGGTGGGAATTTAAGCTTTCTATCCAAGGTTTGTGACATGGAGACCTGAACGCTGCTGTGTGACATGGTGGAGATGCTTGGTGACGCAGGTGGTGTTGTCGGTGGCACATCCTCTGTTTGGTGGGCGGCAGGTGCCAACATTCCTCCCGAGGTGGAGGAAGAGGCCGAGGCAGTAGCAGAAGAGGGAGCAGGGGGGGCCAGAGTGAGTTCCTTGCTTTTAAGGTGTTTACTCCACTGCAGTTCATGCTTTGCATGTAGATGCCTGGTCATGCAGGTTGTGCTAAGGTTCAGAACGTTAATGCCTCGCTTCAGGCTCTAATGGCACAGCGTGCAAACCACTCGGGTCTTGTCGTCAGCACATTTTTAAAGAAGTGCCATGCCAGGGAACTCCTTGAAGCTGCCTTTAGGGTGCTCGGTACCTGGTGGCAGTGGCCAGTAGCAGGCGAACTCTCTTGGCTTCGGCTGTTCTTCTTTTGCCCCCTGCTCCCTCTTTTGCTACGCTGTGGGCTCGGTCTCACCACTGCCTCTTCCTCTGAACTATGAAAGTCAGTGGCACGACCTTCATTCCATGTGGGGTCTAGGACCTCATCGTCCCCTGCATCGTCTTCCACACAGTCTCCCTCCCTGAACTCCTATTCGGTCTGCACACTGCAGAAAGACGCAGCAGTTGGCACCTGTGTTTTGTCATCATCAGAGACGTGCGGACTCCGATGAGGTGGTATTCCCATGTCCTCATCATCAGGAAACATCAGTGGTTGTGCATCAGTGTATTCTATGTCTTCCACCACTGGGGAAGGTCTAGGTGGATTCCCTTCAGAAACCCTGCCAGCCTTCAAACATCATAAGAGACTGCTGCATAACTTGAGGCTCAGACAGTTTCCCTGATATGCATGGGGGTGATGTGACAGACTGATGGGCTTGGTTTTCAGGCGCCACCTGTGCACTTTCTGCAAAAGACTGTGTCGGAAATAATGTTGTGAATGTGCTGGATCCACTGTCGGCCACCCAATTGACTAGCGCCTGTACCTGCTCAGGCCTTACCATCCTTAGAACGGCATTGGGCCCCACCAAATATCGCTGTAAATTCTGGCGGGTACTGGAACCTAAAGTAGTTGGTTCACTAGGACGTGTGGCTGTGGCAGAATGGCCACGTCCTCTCCCAGCACCAGAGGGTACACTAACACCACCACGACCGCGTCCGCGTCCCTTACTAGATGTTTTCCTCATTGTTGCCGTTCACCAAGCACCACAACAAGAAAAAAAAAATTTGGCCCAATGTATTGATTTTAAATTCAGGCCTTTTTTTAAAGGCACCTAACACTATCTGCCTATTTATTTATGTAGCATATTACACTAATCCAGGCACAGCAGTAACCACTGATTTAGGGGAATATCTCTTTTAGGGCTAGTATTTAGGCCCTGGATGAAAGGTATCCTTTTATGGACAGATTTACACTTGGAGATGCACTGTAGCGTGAGAAAGAAATATGTAGGATTATGCCTTCAGCAATCGTATTTTAACACTTTGTGTAATATGCCACAGAAATCCAATAGGAGATGCACGGTAGCGTGTAAAGTTAATGAGGATGACCCTCTCAGCACTTGTATATACACCTTGAGTGTAATATACCCTTTTACGGACAGATTAACACTTGGCCTGCAACTGCTAGAACACCAGATTCAGGGTATTGCTATTTTGGCAAGTGAATTTCACCCCAGAACAAAATATACCCATTTACGGACAGATTAACCCTTGGCCTGCAACTGCTGGAACACCAGATTTATGGTATTGCTATTTTGGCAATTGAATTTCACCCCAGAACAAGATATATGTTTTGGCGGACACTATTATATTTTGCAAGCCAGTGCTGGGACACCAGATTCAGAGTATTGCTATTTTGGCAAGTTAATTTTACCCCAGAGCAAAATATATGTTTTGGCGGACACGATTATACTTTGCCAGCCAGTGCTGGGACACCAGATTCAGGGTATTGCTATTTTGGCAATTGAATTTCACCCCAAAACAAAATATACCCTGTTACTGACAGATTTAAACTAGGCCTGCAACTGCTGGAACACCAGATTCAGGGTATTGCTATTTTGGCAATTGAATTTCACCCCAGAACAAAATATATGTTTTTGCGGACACTATTATACTTTGCAAGCCAGTGCTGGGACACCAGATTCAGGGAATTGCTATTTTGGCAAGTGAATTTTACCCCAGAACAAAATATATGTTTTGGCGGACACGATTATACTTTTCCAGCCAGTGCTGGGACACCAGATTCAGGGTATTCCTATTTTGGCAATTGAATTTCACCACAGAAAATAATCTATCCTTTGCCAGACAGCAGACAGTATTACACTTGGCTAGCCAAAGCTGGAACACCAGATGTAGAAGATTGGTATTTTGGCAATTGTATTTAACCCCTTAAAAATATAGAAATTGCTATCCTGAGTTTCTAGGGGTGACAATAAGCACAGCCGCGCCCCTGATGTAGGATATAGCAATAAAAAACCTAGTATTGATGGATTGATGGACTTGGTGGCAGCTTGTTCTGGTGCACCACAAGTCACAAAATGGCTGCCGATCACCCCGGAAAAAAGTGACAGAAAAACGCTCTGTGCAGCCTAAAAACTAGTGAGCAATTAACTAGCAGAAGTTGAATCATTCACAGCTGTAGATCAATCAGTTCATTAGGTGCTGTTGCTGACTTTTCCCTGCCTAATCTCACCCTCACAGAAGCTGCGTCCTCTCCCTACACTAATCAGAGCAGTGTGACGTGTGGCGCTACGTGACTCCAGCTTAAATAGAGGCTGGGTCACATGCTGCACTTGGCCAATCACAGCCATGCCATTAGTAGGCATGGCTGTGATGGCTTCTTACGGCAAGAAGTAAAACGCTAGCTGATTGGCTGCTGTGCAGCCCTTCAGAAAGCGGGAAGAAATCGCCGAACAACGGACCCGAACCCAAAATTTTTTGAAAATGTCCGGGTCCGTGTCCCTAACACCCCAAAATTCGGTACGAACCCGAACTATGCTCGAACTGTTCGCTCAACACTACTCCTTTACCTTCGCTAAGCGTTGGTTTCCTAGGGCATACACAGATTTTGCCAGTTCCAAGTTGGCCAGAGTTGCAATTCTGATATTCAGGTCCTGCCCTTTTCAGGTCGACAAGGTACATGCTGATCCCTTGGGGTGCTACCTCATACTCCAGGGTACTTTATATGGGGTGAATCTGCAGTTCTGCATGGTATACACTCCTAATTCAGGACAGCTTACCTTTCTTTCCTCTCTCCTCTCCACTCTCTCCTCTGTTCGAGGGGCGATACAGCTGAATGTTTTGATAGGCTCACCACACCCCACCTCCTTCTAGCCAGAGTAAACATCTCTCTAGATGCTTCTGTAAACTTATCCGTGCATAATCTCTTTACAATCTATGGCGGGTAGACAACCCGTCTTCTCGCTAATATACTTTTTACTCCAACCCCCACCTCACTCACAGAGGATTGATTATTTTTTGGCAATATCATGGACATTAATATCCCTGGTAGATGCATCTATTGGCCCAATAATGTGGTCAGACCATGCAACCATATACTTAGAGTTAAATTTTCCCTCTGCCCCCTTAAGACATAATCATCTCCTAACCAACCCAGTCATTTGAGACGAGCTACAATCTTCGTTGTCCCGATTCTTTGAGGAGTATGCTCTTACTTCGCCTTCCCCGGGTATTCTATGGGAGGCACACAAGGCGGGGTTTCGCGGGGTGTGCATCTCCCTTTCTTCTCAAATAAAGAAGGATAAAGAGGCACAGTATCGAGAATGTTTACGTTCTCTTCAAACGGCAGAGCAGTGTCTTGCCTCCAATCCCTCGACATGGATACTGAGACAAATAACTGATCTGCGAGCCCGTCTCAAGTCTTTGGCCTCCTCATCAACAGAGTGGCTCATTTGCTACACTCGACAACACTTCTTTGCCCATGGCAATAAGCAGCATACCGTGCTGGCTCAACAACTTAAAGACAGTTCGGCTGCCTCCACCTCACATCCTCACATGGTATTAGAGACTGCCAAGAGGTGCTTCAATACCACCCTACGGCCATCGCTAAGCTATTCCATACATATTACTCAATCTGTCACAGTAGACGAAATCAGGGACACCATATCTGAACTGCCTAATGGAAAGTCGAACGGACCAGACAGACTTTCTCATGATTATTTTAAGACGTTTGGGGAACTATTGATTCCTCACATGGCTGTACTGTTTAATGGGTTCCTACGAGGAGATAAAATCCCTGAAACCATGCTGGGTTCTTATGTAACTGTCATCCCCAAAGCCTGGCAAGGACCCTGCAGACTGTCCAAGCTATAGACCTATTAGTTTATTGAATTCAAATCTGAAAATATTCACCAAATTGTTAGCGACCTGGCTGAATCTTTAGCTTTACCACCTGGTTCATAAAGACAAATTCAGTTTTGTCCGGTTCCGCCAGACAGGGGACAACATTAGAAGAGTCATTGATCTGGTAGATGTGGCTGCTGGGGGGGGAGTGGAGGCCCCTCTGCTCAGCTTGGATGCTGAAAAAGAATTTCATAGCCTAAATTGGGACTTCATGTTCCGTACATTACATCACTTCAGCTTTAAGGGTCCATTTCTGACTGCCCTAAGAGGCCTCTACTCCGCCCTGATAGCAGTGGTTAGGCTGCCCCATGGCCACTCCCCCTCTCTCTTTATCTACAATTGGACAAGACAGTACCTATCCCCAGGGGTGAGACCCGTGCCCTTACCAGTGATAACCTGTTGCTGGTCAGATATAAGGACAAGAGGGATGTCCTTATGCTGACCACAATTCACGGTAACGGCACCACCCCTGTCTCTGTGCGAGGTACCACGGCAGCAGTCCTCAAGCCCGATTGTATTGTCGACTACAATCGGTATATGGGAGGAGTTGATCCATCTGATCAAGTTCTCAAACCATATAATGCCATGCGGAAAACCCGGGCATGGTGCAAAAAAGTTGCGGTCTACCTGGTACAGGTTGCCTTGTACAACGCTTTTGCACTATCCCGAAGTGCTGGCAGCACAGGGACATTCCTCCAATTCTATGAGGCAGTCCTCAAGGACCTGATCTTTTCAGACCGGGAAAGAGCAGGTCGGAGTACCTCGGGAATTGGAGGTGCCCGGATCGTCCCTGGCCAACACTTTCCAGTCATGGTCCCCCATACTGGAACAAAGCAATAGCTGATCTTAGGGAGACCAGCTACAAAAATACCGTGGAGCCTCACTTAAGAGTCTCAAACACAGCAATCCAAAGTGCAAAGCTCCCTGGGAAACATAAAATGCAAAAAGATTGTGGAGCCCCAGTTATGGGTCTACAACACAGTGAAAGCCAGATATCCCTCAAAGGAAGGAAAAACAAGCAAAGGGGTGTCTCCATTACAGAGATCACCAAAACCACCATATTAAGTGGCCCCTATGTCAAGATCCCGCTCTTTTACAAGCTTTAAGGATGTGACGGGGAAGACCTAAGCAAGTTATCCATCCACAGACAGCTGTTTCGAGGTGTTGCCCTCATCAGTGTGGAGTAGGATTCTGGCTAACCGGGAGCGATGCTTTGGTGACTACTCAAACAAAGCAATAGCTGATCTTAGGGAGACCAGCTACAAAAATACCGTGGAGCCTCACTTAAGAGTCTCAAACACAGCAATCCAAAGTGCAAAGCTCCTGGGAAACATAAAATGCAAAAGATTGTGGAGCCCCAGTTATGGGTCTACAACACAGTGAAAGCCAGATATCCCTCAAAGGAAGGAAAAACAAGCAAAGGGGTGTCTCCATTACAGAGATCACCAAAACCACCATATTAAGTGGCCCCTATGTCAAGATCCCGCTCTTTTACAAGCTTTAAGGATGTGACGGGAAGACCTAAGCAAGTTATCCATCCACAGACAGCTGTTTCGGGTGTTGCCCCTCATCAGTGTGGAGTAGGATTCTGGCTAACCGGGAGCGATGCTTTGGTGACTACTCAAACAAAGCAATAGCTGATCTTAGGGAGACCAGCTACAAAAATACCGTGGAGCCTCACTTAAGAGTCTCAAACACAGCAATCCAAAGTGCAAAGCTCCTGGGAAACATAAAATGCAAAAAGATTGTGGAGCCCCAGTTATGGGTCTACAACACAGTGAAAGCCAGATATCCCTCAAAGGAAGGAAAAACAAGCAAAGGGGTGTCTCCATTACAGAGATCACCAAAACCACCATATTAAGTGGCCCCTATGTCAAGATCCCGCTCTTTTACAAGCTTTAAGGATGTGACGGGGAAGACCTAAGCAAGTTATCCATCCACAGACAGCTGTTTCGGGGTGTTGCCCCTCATCAGTGTGGAGTAGGATTCTGGCTAACCGGGAGCGATGCTTTGGTGACTACTCAAACAAAGCAATAGCTGATCTTAGGGAGACCAGCTACAAAAATACCGTGGAGCCTCACTTAAGAGTCTCAAACACAGCAATCCAAAGTGCAAAGCTCCCTGGGAAACATAAAATGCAAAAAGATTGTGGAGCCCCAGTTATGGGTCTACAACACAGTGAAAGCCAGATATCCCTCAAAGGAAGGAAAAACAAGCAAAGGGGTGTCTCCATTACAGAGATCACCAAAACCACCATATTAAGTGGCCCCTATGTCAAGATCCCGCTCTTTTACAAGCTTTAAGGATGTGACGGGGAAGACCTAAGCAAGTTATCCCCATACTGGAAAGAAGGGACAAACCCAAAAAAGATGCAGAGTGTGTCACAAGAGGGGGATACGGAAGGACACCACCACTCAATGTGACACATGCCCCGATCATCCGGGCCTCTGCGTTATCGGATGCTTCAGGGAGTATCACACTTCCATGGAGTACTAAAATTTTATATTCCACAACAGTCCCCTAGAGAACATAAAAAAATATAGCTCTCAGACTTTGGAGACACGGAAACAATTTTTTTTTTCCAAAAATATTAGTTTTAGTGCAGGCATCCTCAAACTGCGGCCCTCCAGATGGAGTAAAACTACAACTCCCAGGATGCCCAGACAACCTACAGCTATCAGCAGGGCATGCTGGGAATTGTAGTTTTACAACATCTGGAGGGCCGCAGTTCGAGGATGCCTGCTTAGTGTCTCCAAAGTCTGAGAGCCATACATATTGGGCATCGCCACATATGTAAAAATCTTCTCTAGAAAAACATACCTCATAAACTATACCCTCAATAAACGCCGTCAAAAATATCAAGGCCATTTTTATTGTCACCTTGGATCCCAAAAAGAGTATTAAAAAGCCAGTAAAAAGTCATATGCACCCCCAAATTATATAAAGTAGACATATTAGGTATCGCCGCGTTCTTAAGAATCTTCCCTATAAAAATAACATTTAACCCAACCCCCCCCCCCCCCCCCGGATGAACAGCGTTAAAAAAAAAAAAAAAAAAATGTGCAAAAAAAAGCAATTTTTTGTCACCTAACATCAAAAAAGTGTAATAGCTGTGATCAAAAAGTCATATGCACCCCCAAATAGTGCCAATAAAACCGCCATCACATCCTGCAAAAAAAGAGCCCCTACATTAGACAGTCACCCAATCAAAAAAAAAACTGTAGCTCCCAGGCTATGGAGATACTAAAATTATTTAATTTTTGTTCCTCAAATGATAATATAGTGGAAAATCTAAACAAATTATATAAAGTAGACATATTAGGTATCGCCACGTCCGTAAGAATCTGCCCTATAAAAATAACATTTGACCTAACCCCTCGGATGAACAGCGTTAAAAAAGAAAATAAAACCGTGTAAAAACACCAATTGTTTGGCAAATTTTCCATTTGAATCCATTTTCCAGTAATAAAGCAAGGGTTAACAGCCTAACAAAACTAAAAATGTATTGCCCTGATTCTGTAGTTTGCAGAAACACCCCATATCTGGCCGTAAATTGTTATATAGCCACATGGTTTCTGGAAGGCAGATTTTGATGGACTGGTTTATTTACACCATGTCCCATTAGAAGCCCCCCTTATGTAGCCAAGACTAGAAACTCCAAATAAGTGACCACATCTAAGAAACTACACCCCTCAAGGTATTCAAAAATTACTTTACAAACTTTGTTAACGCCAAACTTAATGGCGAATATAGAAACAATTTTAGAATTTGAATTTTTTGTTAGCTTGCCTCAAAAAAGTGTAATATAGAGCAACAAAAAATCATATTTACCATAAAATAGTCCCAAAACAGCAACCACCTTATCCCGTAGTTTCCTAGATGGGGGTGACTTTTATGGAATTTCTACTCAAGGGGTGCAACAGGGGGTTTGAAAGGGTACATGGTGTAAATAAACCAGTCCAGCAAAATCTGCCTTCCAAAAAACATATGGCGCTCCCCTTCTTATATGACCTGCCGTTTAGCCAAATAGTAGTTTACGACCACATATGGGGTGTTTCTGCAAACTACAGAATCAGGGCAATCCATGTTTAGTTTTGTTTGGCTGTTAACCCATTTTTCCAATAATAAAGTATGGGTTACAATGGAAAATTTTCCAAAAAATTGAAATTCCAAAATTGTTTCTCCATCTGCCATTAACTCTTCTGGAACACCTAAAGGGTTAACAAAGTTTGTAAACCCAGTTTTGAATACCTTGAAGGGTGTACTTTCTTAGATGGAGTCACTTTTGGAATTTCTATTCTAGGGGTGCAACGGGGGGCTTGAAATGGGACATCGGGTTAAAAAAAACAGTCCCGCAAAATCTGCCTTCCAAAACCCATATGGTATTCCCCTCCTTCTGCCCCCTGCCGTTTGGCCAAATAGTAGTTTAGGACCACATATGGGGTGTTTCTGTAAACTACAGAATCAGGGCAACCCATATTGAGTTTTGTTTGGCAGTTAACCCTTGCTTTGTTCCTGCAAAAAATTGATTATATTGGAAAATTTTACCCAAAAAATCGAAATTCTCAAATTTTATGTCCATTTGCCATGAACTCTTGTGGAAGACCTAAAGGGTTAATGACTAGAGATGAGCAAACACCTGAAAGTTCGGGTTCGGGAAGTTCGGCCGAAGTTCCCGAAAATGTTCGGGTTCGGGATCCGAATTCGACCCGAACTTTATCCCGAACCCGAACCCCATTGAAGTCAATGGGGACCCGAACTTTTAGGCACTAAAAAGGCTGTAAAATAGTCCAGGAACGGGCTAGAGGGCTACCAAAGGCAGCAAAATGTAGGTAAATCCCCTGCAAACAAATGTGGATAGGGAAATGAATTAAAATAAAAGAAAATAAATAAATTTAACCAATAACAATTGGATAGAGGTCTCACTGCAAGGAATCATGCGTCATATCACCCAACACTGGAAAAGGCAACTTTCAGTTATTTTGGCCCCAGCACCCAGACAGAGGAGAGAGGTCCCACAGCAAGGAATCATGCGTCATATCACCCACCACTGGAGAAGGCCACTTTCAGTTATTTCGGACCCAGCACCCAGACAGAGGAGAGAGGTCCCACAGCAAGGAATCATGCGTCATATCACCCACCACTGGAGAAGGCCACTTTCAGTTATTTTGGACCCAGCACCCAGACAGAGAAGAGAGGTCCCACATTAAGGAATCATGCGTCATATCACCCACCACTGGAGAAGGCCACTTTCAGTTATTTTAGCCCAGCACCCAGACCGAGGATACAGGTCCCACATCAAGGAATCATGCGTCATATCACCCACCACTGGAGAAGGCCACTCAGTTATTTCGGCCCCAGCACACAGACAGAGGAGAGGTTCATTCAACTTTGGGTTGCACAGCAAGATCATGGAAAAGTAAAAAAAATGAGGATTCAATAAAGAAGTGCCCCGGAGTACAAGAATACATGGTTGAGGGGGAGGCAGTTATAAATGTCTATTCTGCACAAGGGAGGCACAGGTCCTGTGGGATCCATGCCTGGTTCATTTTTATGAACGTCAGCTTGTCCACGTTGGCTGTGGACAGGCGGCTGCATTTATCAGTAATGACGCCCCATGCCGTGCTGAATACACGTTCAGACAAAACGCTGGCGCCGGGCAGGCCAGCACCTCCAAGGCATAAAATGCTAACTCTGGCCACGTGGACAATTTGGAGACTCAGAAGTTGATTGGGGCCGAACCATCAGTCAGTACGTGGAGGGGTGTGCAGACGTACTGTTCAAACATGTTGAAATGCTGCCTCCTGCTAACACGTTCCGTATCAGGTGGTGGTGCAGTTAGCTGTGGCATGGAGACAAAACTTTTCCACATTTCTGCCATGCTAACCCTGCCCTCAGAGGAGCTGGCCGTGACACAGCTGCGTTGGCGACCTCTTGCTCCTCCTCTGCCTTCGCCTTGGGCTTCCACCTGTTCCCCTGTGACATTTGTACTCGCGCATCTTCCTATCACGCTCCAGTGCAGGAAGTAAGGTGGGCACATTGTCTTTGTACCGGGGATCCAGAAGGGTGGCAACCCAGTAGTCCGCACACGTTAAAATGTGGGCAACTCTGCTGTCGTTGCGCAGGCACTGCAGCATGTAGTCGCTCATGTGTGCCAGGCTCCCCAGAGGTAAGTACAAGCTGTCCTCTGTGGGAGGCGTATCGTCATCGTCCTCCGTATCTCCCCAGCCACGCACCAGTGATGAGCCTGAGCTGTTTCGGGTGCCACCCCGCTGTGAACCTGCTTTATCCTCATCCTCCTCCACCTCCTCCTCGTCCTCCAGTAGTGGGCCCTGGCTGGCCACATGTGTACCTGGCCTCTACTGTTGCAAAAAGCCTCCCTCTGAGCCACTTCTAACAGACTGGCCTGAAAGTGCTAAAAATGACCCCTCACCCTCCTCCTCCTCCTGGGCCACCTCCTCTTCCATCATCTCCCTAAGCGTTTTCTCAAGAAGACATAGAAGTGGTATTGTAACTCTGATAACGGTGTCATCGCCACTGGCCATGTTGGTGGAGTACTCGAAACAGCGCAACAGGGCACACAGGTCTCGCATGGAGGCCCAATCATTGGTGGTGAAGTGGTGCTGTTCCGCAGTGCGACTGACGCGTGCGTGCTGCAGTTAAAACTCCACTATGGCCTGCTGCTCGCACAGTCTCTCCAGCATGTGCAAGGTGGGGTTCCAACTGGTGGGCACGTCGCATATGAGGCGGTGATCAGGAAGGCCTAAGTTCCGCTGTAGCGCAGACAGGTGAGCAGCAGCAGGATGTGAACGCCGGAAGCGCGCACAGACGGCCCTCACTTTATGCAGCAGCTCTGACATGTCGGGGTAGTTGTGAATGAACTTCTGCACCACCAAATTCAGTACATGCGCCAGGCAAGGGATGTGCGTCAAACCGGCTAGTCCCAGACCTTGCCACAGATGGCGTTGCGCAGTGCACACTTGATTTTATCGGATACTTGGTTGTGCAGGGAACGCACGGCTGTCTTGGAGAAGTAGTGGCGGCTGGGAACAACATACTGTGGGACAGCCATGGACATCAGCTGTTTGAAGCTGTCTGTGTCCACCAGCATGAATGACAGCATTTCAAAGGCCAGTAATTTAGAAATGCTGGCATTCAGGCCCAGGGCTCGAGGGTGGCTAGGTGGGAATTTACGCTTTCTCTCCAAGGTTTGTGAGATGGAGAGCTGAACGCTGCCGTGTGAAATGGTGGAGATGATTGGTGACGCAGGTGGTGTTGTCGGTGGCACAACCTCTGTTTGGTGGGCGGCAGGTGCCAACATTCCTCCCGAGGCGGAGGAAGATGCCGAGGCAGCAGCAGAAGAGGGAGCAGGGGGAGCCAGAGTGAGTTCCTTGTTCTTAAGGTGTTTACTCCACTGCAGTTCATGCTTTGCATGTAGATGCCTGGTCATGCAGGTTGTGCTAAGGTTCAGAACGTTAATGCCTCACTTCAGGCTCTTATGGCACAGCGTGCAAACCACTCGGGTCTTGTCGTCAGCACATTGTTTAAAGAAGTGCCATGCCAGGGAACTCCTTGAAGCTGCCTTTGGGGTGCTCGGTCCCTGGTGGCGGTGGCCAGTAGCAGGCGAACTCTCTTGGAGACGGCTGTTCTGCTTTTGCCCCCTGCTCTCTCTTTTGCTACGCTGTTGGCTCGGTCTCACCACTGCCTCTTCCTCAGTACTATGAAAGTCAGTGGCACGACCTTCATTCCATGTGGGGTCTAGGACCTCATCGTCCCCTGCATCGTCTTCCACACAGTCTTCCTCCCTGACCTCCTGTTCGGTCTGCACACTGCAGAAAGACGCAGCAGTTGGCACCTGTGTTTCGTCATCATCAGAGACGTGCGGACTCCGATGAGGTGGTATTCCCATGTCCTCTTCATCAGGAAACATCAGTAGTTGTGCATCAGTGCATTCTTTGTCTTCCACCACTGGGGAAGGGCTAGGTGGATTCCCTTGGGAAACCCTGCCAGCAGAGTCTTCAAACAGCATAAGAGACTGCTGCATAACTTGAGGCTCAGACAGTTTCCCTGATATGCATAGGGGTGATGTGACAGACTGATGGGCTTGGTTTTCAGGTGCCACCTGTGCGCTTTCTGCAGAAGACTGGGTAGGAGATAATATTGTGAACATGCTGGATCCACTGTCGGCCACCCAATTGACTAGCACCTGTACCTGCTCAGGCCTTACCATCCTTAGAACGGCATTGAGCCCCACCAAATATCGCTGTAAATTCTGGCGGGTACTCGAACCTGAGGTAGTTGGTTCACTAGGATGTGTGGCTGTGGCAGAATGGCCACGTCCTCTCCCAGCACAAGAGGGTACGCTAACACCACCACGACCGCGTCCGCGTCCCTTACTAGATGTTTTCCTCATTGTTACCGTTCACCAAGCACCACAATAAGAAAAAAAATATTTGGCCCAATGTATTGATTTCAAATTCAGGCCTTTTTTTACAGGCACCTAACACTATCTGCCTATTTATTTATGTAGCGTATTACACTAATCCAGGCACAGCAGTAACCACTGATTTAGGGGAATATCTCTTTTACGGCTAGTATTAAGGCCCTGAATAAAAGGTATCCTTTTATGGACAGATTTACAATTGGCCTGCAACAGCTCGAACACCAGATTCAGGGTATTGCTATTTTGGCAATTGAATTTCACCCCAGAACAAAATATATGTTTTGGCGGACACTATTATACTTTGCGGGCCACAGCTGAAACCACTGATTTATGGTATTGCTATTTTGGCAATTGAATTTCACCCCAGAACAAAATATATGTTTTGGCGTACACTATTATATTTTGCCAGCCACAGCTGAAACCACTGATTTATGGTATTGCTATTTTGGCAATTGAATTTCACCCCAGAACAAAATATATGTTTTGGCGGACACTATTATATTTTGCCAGCCACAGCTGAAACCAGTGATGTATGGTATTGCTATTTTGGCAATTGAATTTCACCCCAGAACAAAATCTGTGTTTTGGCGGACACTATTATATTTTGCCAGCCACAGCTGAAACCACTGATTTATGGTATTGCTTTTTTGGCAATTGAGTTTCACCCCAGAACAAAATATATGTTTTGGCGGACACTATGAATCTTGGCCTACAACAGCTGGGACACCAGATTCAGGGTATTGCTATTTTGGCAATTGAATTTCCCCCCAGAACAAAATATATGTTTTGGCGGACACTATGAATCTTGGCCTGCAACAGCTGGGACACCAAATTCAGGGTATTGCTATTTTGGCAATTGAATTTCACCCCAGAACAAAATATATGTTTTTGCGGACACTATGAATCTTGGCCTGCAACAGCTGGGACACCAGATTCAGGGTATTGCTATTTTGGCAATTGAATTTCACCCCAGAACAAAATATATGTTTTTGCAGACACTATGAATCTTGGCCTGCAACAGCTGGGACACCAGATTCAGGGTATTGCTATGTTGGCAATTGAATTTGACCCCAGAACAAAATATATGTTTTTGCGGACACTATGAATCTTGGCCTGCAACAGCTGGGACACCAGATTCAGGGTATTGCTCTTTTGGCAATTGAATTCCACCCCAGAACGAAATATATGTTTTGGCGGACACTATTATACTTTGCCAGCCACAGCTGAAACCACTGATTTATGGTATTGCTATTTTGGCAATTGAATTTCACCCCAGAACAAAATATATGTTTTGGCGGACACTATTATATTTTGCCAGCCACAGCTGAAACCATTGATGTATGGTATTGCTATTTTGGCAATTGAATTTAACCCCAGAACAAAATCTGTGTTTTGGCGGACACTATTATATTTTGCCAGCCACAGCTGAAACCACTGATTTATGGTATTGCTATTTTGTCAATTGAATTTCACCCCAGAACAAAATATATGTTTTGGCGGACACTATGAATCTTGGCCTGCATCAGCTGGGACACCAGATTCAGGGTATTGCTATTTTGGCAATTGAATTTCACCTTAGAACAAAATATATGTTTTTGCAGACACTATGAATCTTGGCCTGCAACAGCTGGGACACCAGATTTAGGGTATTGCTATTTTGGCAAATTGAATTTGACCCCAGAACAAAATATATGTTTTGGCGGACACTATGAATCTTGGCCTGCAACAGCTGGGACAACAGATTCAGGGTATTGCTCTTTTGGCAATTGAATTTCACCCCAGAACGAAATATATGTTTTGGCGGACACTATTATACTTTGCCAGCCACAGCTGAAACCACTGATTTATAGTATTGCTTTTTTGGCAATTGAATTTCACCCCAGAACTAAATATATATTTTGGCGGACACTATGAATCTTGGCCTGCAACAGCTGGGACACCAGATTCAGGGTATTGCTATTTTGGCAATTGAATTTCCCCCCAGAACAAAATATATGTTTTGGCGGACACTATGAATCTTGGCCTGCAACAGCTGGAACACCAGATTCAGGGTATTGCTATTTTGGCAATTGAATTTCACCCCAGAACAAAATGTATGTTTTTGCGGACACTATGAATCTTAGCCTGCAACAGCTGGGACACCAGATTCAGGGTATTGCTATTTTGGCAATTGAATTTGACCCCAGAACAAAATATATGTTTTGGCGGACACTATGAATCTTGGCCTGCAACAGCTGGGACACCAGATTCAGGGTATTGCTATTTTGGCAATTGAATTTCACCCCAGATTAAAATATATGTTTTGGCGGACACTATTATTTTTTGCCAGCCACAGCTGAAACCACTGATTTATCGTTTTGCTATTTTGGCAATTGAATTTCACCCCAGAACAAAATATATAATTTGCCAGACAGCAGACAGTATTATACTTGGCTAGCCAAAGCTGGAACACCAGATTTAGGGGATTGGTATTTGGGCAATTGTATTTAACCCCTTAATAAAATATAGAAATTGCTATCCTTCCTGAGTTTCTAAGGGTGACAATAAGCACAGCCAAGCCCCTGATGTAGGATATAGCAAAAAAAAAACTAGTATTGATGGATTGATGGACTAGGTGGCAGCTTGTTCTGGTGCACCACAAGTCACAAAACGGCCGCCGATCACCCCAGAAAATAAGTGACAGAAAAACGCTCCGTGCAGCCTAAAAACCAGTGAGCAAGTAACTAGCTGAAGTTCAATCATTCACAGCTGTAGATCGATCCGTTGATTAGGTGCTGTTGCTGACTTTTCCCTGCCTAATCTCGCCCTCACAGAAGCTGTGTCCTCTCCCTACACTAATCAGAGCAGTGACGAGCGGCGCTACGTGACTCCAGCTTAACCTCTTAAGGACACAGGTCGTACAGGTACGCCCTAATGTCCGAGTCCTTAAGGACACAGGGCGTACCTGTACGCCCTGTGTTTAAACTGCTACTGCACCCGATGTGGGCGCGGTAGCAACATGGTTCCTGCTGATGTAGATCAGCAGGAACCATGTTCTAATGCCGAGGGGGGTCATGTGACCCCCCCGTATCGGCGATCGCTGCAAACCGCAGGTCAATTCAGACCTGCAGTTTGCAGCGGTTTTAGCTATCTCTGATCCCCGCGGTCTGTGACCGCGGGGATCAGAGAGTTAATTGCGGCAAAGATCTTTATTTTAACCCCCCCTGCAGCCCCCAATCTTGTTATGGCGGCGGGGGTGCAGAGGGGTGGTTGCGGAGGGGCGGGAGGCGGCGGGCAGGCGGGATTGCAATAGCGATCCCCGCCCACCTCCCTTGTAATAATTCCCTGGTGTCTAGTGGTTCTATCAGAGTGCCAGCACATTGCTGGCACTCTGATAGAAAACGGCTGGCATCTGTGCTGCAGATGCCAGCCGTTTAACCCTTCCTTACCGCGGTCCGGACGGACCGCGGTATGGAAGGTGTTAACAGGGAGGAGCTCCCTCCCTCTCCCATCGGGGGCTGCTGTGCCTATGCATCCCCCAGGATGGGATCGCAGAGGGAGGAGCTCCCTCCTCCCCATCCATCACCCACTGCTCTCTAATGGCAGTGGGTGATGAGTTACCATGGCAGCAGGACGCTTTCAGAAGCGTCCTGCTTGCCATGGTATAGTAACTCTGGTCAGACTTCTGCTAAAGGCAGAAGTCTGACCAGACTGTGAAAAGTAAAAATACAGTGCAGTACACTATATAGTGTACTGTACTGTATCATATAGACACCAGATCCACTGGATCTACAAGAACCAAGTGGGTCTGGGTCCAAAAAAATGTAAAAAGTGAAAAAAGTGAAAAAAAGTAAAACACAAATCACTGAATAAAAAGTAAAAAAAATAAAATACACTACACATATTAGGTATCGCCGCGTCCGTAAAAAACAGCTCTATAAAAATATCACATGACTGAACCCCTCAGGTAAACGCCATAAAAAAAAAAAAAATGGTGTAAATAAGCCATTTTTGGGCACCTTACATCACTAAAAGTGTAATACAAAGCGATCAAAAAGGCATATGCCTCCCAAAATAGTACCAATCTAACCACCATCTCATCCCGCAAAAAATGAGCCCCTTCTTAAAACAATTGCCCAAAAAATAAAAAAACTATGCCTCTCAGGCTAAAACATGATTTTTTTGTTTCAAAAATGCTTTTTAGTGTTAAATGTAAAAACATTTAAAAAAAGTAGACATATTGGGTATCTCCACGTCCGTAAGAATCTGCTCTATAAAAATATCACATGACCTAACCCCTCAAGTAAACACTGTAAAAAAAAAAAAAAAAAAAAAACTTTGTCAAAAAGCCATTTTTTTGTCACCTTACATCACAAAAAGTGTAATAGCAAGCGATCAAAAAGTCATATGACCCCCCAAATAGTGCCAATCTAACCGCCACCTCATCCCGCAAAAATTATACCCAACCTGAGACGATCGCCTAAAAACTGAAAAAAATATGGCTCTCAGACTATGGAGACACTAAAACATGTTTTTTTTTGTTTCAAACAGGATATTATTGTGTAAAACCAAAATAAATAAAAAAAGTATACATATTGAGTATCGTCACGTTCGTAACGACCTGCTCTATAAAAATATAACATGATCTAACCCCTCAGGTGAACGCTGTAAACATAAAAAATAAAAACGTTGTAAAAAAAGTAATTTTTTTGTCACCTTACATCACAAAAAGTGTAATAGCAAGTGATCAAAAAGTCATATGCACCCCAAGATAGTACCATTCAAACCGCCATCTCATCCCGCAAAAAATGAGCCCCTACATAGGACAATCGCAAAAAAAACAAAAAAAAAACTATGGCTTTCAGAATGTGGAGACACTAAAAAATCATTTTTTTCAAAAATGCTTTATTATGTAAAACTGAAACAAAAAACCCCAAAAAGTAGTCATATTTGGTATTGTCGCGTCAGTAACAACCTGCTCTATAGAAATAGCACACAATCTAACCGTTCAGTTCAACGATGTAAATAACAAAAACTACAAAACTGTCCCAAAACAGCTATTTTTTTGCAAAATATCCATTTTTCCAGTAACAAAGCAAGGGTTAACAGCCAAACAAAACTCAATATTTATTGCCCCGATTCTGTAGTTTGCAGAAACACCCCATATGTGGTCGTAAACTGCTGTATGGCCAAACGGCAGGGCACAGAAGGAAGGGAACGCCATATGGTTTTTGGAAGGCGGATTTTGCTGGACTGGTTTTTTTGAGACTATGTCCCATTTGAAGCCCCCCTGATGCACCCCTACAGTAGAAACTCCAAAAAAATGACCCCATTTTGGAAACTACGGGATAAGGTGTCAGTTTTGTTGGTACTATTTTAGGGTAAATATGATTTTTGGTTGTTCTATATTACACTTTTTTTGAGGCAAGGTAACAAAAAATTGAAATTCAGAAATTTCATCTCCATTTGCCAATAACTCTTGTGGAACACCTAAAGGGTTAACAAAGTTTGTAAAACTGGTTTTGAATACCTTGAGGGGTGTAGTTTCTTAGATAGAGTCACTTTTATGGAGTTTCTATTCTAGGGGTGCATCGGGGGGCTTCAAATGGGACATGGTTTAAAAAATCCAGTCCAGCAAAATCTGCCTTCCAAAAACCATATGGCGTTTCTTTCCTTTTGTGCCCTGCCGTTTGGCCATACAGCAGTTTATGACCACATATGGGGTGTTTCTGCAAACTTCAGAATCGGGGCAATAAATATTGAGTTTTGTTTGGCTGTTAACCCTTGCTTTGTTACTGGAAAAAATGGATTAAAATGGAAAATTTTCCAAAAAATCGAAATTCAGAAATTTTATCTTTATTTGCCATTAACTCTCGTGGAAAACCTAAAGGGTTAATGACGTTTGTAAAATCAGTTTTGAGTACCTTCAGGGGTGTAGTTTCTAGAATGGGGTCATTTTTGGGTGGTTTCTATTATGTAAGCCTCACAAAGTGACCTCAGACCTGAACTGGTCCCTAAAAAGTGGGTTTTTGAAAATTTCTGAAAAATGTCAAGATTTGCTTCTAAACTTCTAAGCCTTGTAACATCCCCAAAAAATGAAATGGCATTCCCAAAATGATCGATACATGAAGTAGACATATGGGGAATGTAAATCAATAACTTTTTTTTGGCAGTATTACTATGTATTCTAGAAGTAGAGAAATTGAAACTTGGAAAATTGCAAATTTTTCAAAATTTTTGGTAAATTTGGTATTTTTTTATAAATAAAAATGAAATTTTTCGACTTTATTTTGCCACTGTCATTAAATACAATATGTGACGAAAAAACAATCTCAGAATGGCTTGGATAAGTAAAAGCGTTTTAAAGTTATCACCACATAAAGTGACACTAGTCAGATTTTGAAAAAATGGCCTGGTCCTTAAGGTGAAATAGGGCCGTGTCCTTAAGGGGTTAAATAGAGGCTGGGTCACATGCTGCACTTGGCCAATTACAGCCATGCCATTAGTAGGCATGGCTGTGATTAGCTCTTAGTGCAAGAAGTAAAACGCTAGCTGATTGGCTGCTGTGCAGCCCTTCAGAAAGCGGGAAGTAATCGCCGAACAACGAACCCGAACCTGAACTTTTTTGAAAATGAACCCGAACTATGCTCGAATTTTTCACTCAACACTATTAATGACATTTGTAAAATCAGTTTTAAATACCTTGAGGGGTGTAGATTCTAAAATGGGGTCATTTTTGGGTGGTTTCTATTACGTAAGCCTCATAAAGTGTCTCAGACCTGGACTGGTCCATAAAAAGTGGGATTTGTAAAATTTCTGAAAAATTTCAAAATTTGCTTCTAAACTTCTAAGCTATGTAACAGCCCCCAAAAAATAAAATGGCATTCCCAAAATGATACAGACATGAAGTAGACATATGGGGAATGTAAAGTCATCACAATTTTTGGGCGTATTACTATGTATTATAGAAGTAGAGAAACTGAAACTTTGAAAATTGCAAATTTTTCCAAATTTTTGGTAAATTTTGTATTTTGTTATGCAAAAAAATTAACTTTTTTGACCCAATTTTAGCAATGTCATGAAGTACAATATGTGACGAAAAAACAATCTCAGAACGGCCTGGGTAAGTAAAGGCGTTTTAAAGTTATTCACACATGAAGTGACGCTGGTCAGATTTTCAAAAAATGGTCCTTAAGGTGAAATAAGGCCGAGTCCTTAAGGGATTAAATGCTTACTTTTTGTTATGTATTGCTTTTTTTACAATTCTTTTTATCCACATTGTTTTTTTGTTGTTCCATACCCTTTTATTCCCATAAGATACGTACCTCGCACAATTAGAGTTTATGATGACTTTAAAAATATTCCATTTTGTGGCTGTATTTTTTCCTAAAATGGCTGCTGCACGTGTTAGAACACGGAGCAAAGAACTCTGGGAATGAGGGATCACCCACAATGCCATGCATGTAGCCAATCAGCAGCCAGCCAGCCCCTGTGATGTCACAGCCCTATAAATAGCCTTAGCCATTTTGGATTTTGTCATTTTTCAGTGTGCTTAGTGCAGAGAGAGACGTCAGCAGGTGCTAGGGACAGTGCTAGGAAAGACTTTGTGCTTAAAAGTCAATGAAAGATTATTGAAGCTGTAGGGAAAGGATATGGAGGCATCATCTACACCATAATAGAAGAACAGGGTGCAAAAAGAGAGTGTACAGCCTGGATATTAGAAGCGATTACTATTACACCTTGCTGCACAAATTGGAGTTATACTGCTGCTTATAGGTTGTTTGCACTATATGATACATCAGGAATTCCAGCAAACCTTGCTGGTGATTAGGATGCAAGTTCTGTGTGATACAGCCACTTATGGGGTGTATTAATAGGAAAGATACTTACATCCTATTAGCCATTCTGCGTTGATTTTATATTGTTTTACTATTTTCAGGGGGGGGTGTATTAATAGGGGGAACAAAAGGAAAATATATGTCATAATTGCCATTCTGAGTGTAAGTTACATTGCACTACAGCCATTTATGGGGTGTATTAATAGGAAAGATACATATGTCCCATTAGCCTTTCTGCAGTGAATTGTGATTGTTATAATTCTTTTTTTTGGGTGTTTTAATAGGGAAAAAAACTGAAAAAAAATATCCCATAATTGCCATTCAACTGTGAAGTTTCATTGTACTACAGCCATTTATGGGGTGTATTAAAAGAAAATGTACGTATGTCCCATTAGCCATTCTGCGGTGAATTGTGATTGTTGTATCTCTTTTTTTTGGGTGTAGAAATAGGAAAAAGAATACGTCTTAATTGCCGTTCTGAGTGTAAGTTACATTGTACTACAGCTATTTATGGGTTGTATTAATAGGAAAGATACATATGTCCCATTAGCCGTTCTGCGGTGAATTGTGATTGTTATGTTTCTTTTTTTGGGGTGTTTTAATAGGGAAAAAAACAGAAACCTACTTCCTATTATCTGTTCTGCGGTGAATTGTGATTGTTATTTTTTGGGGGGAGGGGAATTTATTAAACAGAAAACAAATAAATATGTCTTAATTGCCGTTCAGCGGTGAAGTTACATTTTCCAACACCATTTATGTAGTGTATTAAAAGGAAATATACGTACGTCCCATCAGCCGTTCTGCGGTGAATTGTGATTGTTATATTTCATTTTTTGGGGTGTAGTAATAGGAAAAAGAATATGTCTTAATTGCCATTCTTTCGTGAAGTTACATTGTACTACAAAGTCCAAAATGTGAAGGAATACTAACAATATAACCTTTATTAGAAAACTGAAGTTAAAATATTGAGCAGAGCGTCATTAATGTGTAACACCTAACAACTGAGCCTGGAAGGGGGGTGGGGGGAGTATAAACTACAGGGAAGCACTGGAATGGAAACTAGCAGACCTGGTGCACCAGTTTATTCCCCTGAATTCACTCCCGCCAGAGACAGTCAAGCAACATTTGAGCAGCCCAATATCATGGTACTAGCCCAATCTGCTGCAAAAAATGTTAAAATAATGTGCTCTATGATTGCAGCCCGAAGTTGGCCCCAATTCTACTCCAACGGGACCTTATCAGGAAATGTGGTCCAAATCACACCTTTTGCTGCCACCGTTGCTGTCAGCCGTTCAACAGAAATTGCAGAGCACATGTAGTCCAAGAGGACCATTGGCCGGCTATTAGCAATAGGTCAGTCACTACCTAAATAATAGTTGCTAATACTGCACTTTAACAATCTGTTAACTGTCACTAAATGAAAAGCTCAAGCTCAACGAATTTCCACACAGAAATGTTTCATCAGGAGCTGTTGCCTGTACTTTCTGGTGACACTAATAAAGCAGTAAGCAGCATGCTGACAAACAAGCAAACATGAACAAACACAAGGCGCGCTACCCCTCTCTCACTAGGAAAATGTTTACGAATGGCGAACGCGAACTTCCACAAATGTTCGCGAACGGACGAACCGAGCGAACCGCGATAGACTTCAATAAGCAGGCAAATTTTAAAGCCCACGGGGACTCTTTCTGGCCACAATAGTGATGGACAAGTTGTTTCAAGGGGACTAACACCTGGATTGTGGCATGCCGGAGGGGCATCCATGGCAAAACTCCCATGGAAAATTATGTAGTTGACGCAGAGTCGGGTTTTAATCCATAAAGGGCATAAATCACCTAACATTCCTAAATTGTTTGGAATAACGTGCTTTAAAACATCCAGTGTGTGTATACGATCAGGTATGATGTTGTATCGATCAGGTAGTGTAAGGGTTACATCTGCTTCACAGTGACAGACCAAACTCTGACCGACTAAACTCCACGTTTAACGCACCGCAAACAACCGCAAACAGTCCATTTGCACAACCGCAAACTCCCCATTTGCACAAGGTTGGATACGAAGCTAGCCATGTCCCGTTCCTTGTCCTCACTGACATCATTGAAGGTCCCTTCCTCCGCCCAGCCACGTACAACACCAAGGGTCCCCGAAAGGTGACAACAAGCCCCCTGGGACACCTCTTCTTCAGACTCCTCTCTCTGCGTTGCCGCAGGTCCAGCAATCGACGACAACAAGGCTGCTTCTGGTGGTGATGGTGACCACAACTCTTCCTCTTCATGCTGATCTACGGCCTGATCCAGCACTCTTCGCAGGGCACGCTACAGAAAAAACGTATATGGGATGAGGTCGATGATGTTGCCTTGGATTTGACCAGGTTTGTCACCTCCGCAAAAAGACGCATGAGCCTACAGCCATTGTGCATGAGCGTTCAGTAACGCGGCCAAAAAATACCCAGCTCCACAGAGGCTGTCCTCTTTTTTTGAAATTAAAAAAATCTGTTCTTACCAGTTTAATCTGTTTTGTCCCCTATCAAGGGCCGGTGTATGGAATAGATTTTAGGAAAAGGGAGATGGAAAAAGATGGTTGGTCGGTCCTCTTACTTCTAATTTGGGGCACTGCGCATGCGCCATGCAATGTACTGTGCCACCCTATATGAGTGGTGTGTTAAGTGTATTGAATTGAATCCTTGCATGGGTAGATAGAGAAAAAAGTTTGCTCTGTCCGCTCCCTTCTAATTTTGTGCACTTGCAATGGAATTTGCTACCAATGCAACTAGTGTTAACTAAGTACTATTCCTATAAGTGTAATCTCGGTTTTGTCCCTCATCAGGCCAGGGCCGGTGCAGTAAATCCATTTTTGGAACCGGGAGATGGAAAAAGATCCATGCTCAGTCCGCTTAGTTTGAATTTTAGGTCCCTGTGCGTGCGCCGTGCAATGTACTGTGCCACCCTATATGAGTGGTGGGCAATGGGCACAGTACAGTCTGTAGGCCTGACACACACTGGCAGGCAACTGCAGTTATATTAAAGTGTAAAAATTAAATGACTTTTATATCTGCAAGGTACTGTGCCACCCGATATGAGTGGTGGGCACAGTACAGTCAGTGGGCCTGACACACACTGGCAGGCAACTGCAATTAAATTAAATTACTTTTATCCACAAGGTACTGTGCTTACTGCGAGATTTCCACGTGGGTGCAATGTGTGACGTGAATGCATAGCACCCACACTGAATCCTGACTCATTTATTTCAATGGGTCTGCGTACATGAGCAGTTTTTTTCACGCACCCACGTGGAAAAAACTAAACGCAATCGCAGGCAAAACTGAATGGCTTTGCCTGTGAAATCACACAGTTTTCACTGAATGCATCCACAACGCATCCGGACCTAATCCGGACACGCTCACGTGAAAAAGGCCATTGAGTCTTTGAGGACTCGAGTGGATACAGAACACTGGCCTAGCTAATTCTTTCCCTATTAATTCAGCAGCAGCAGCACTCTCCCTGCTCTAACTAACACTGCAGCTTCAGAATGAATCTAAGATGGATGCGATCCTTGCTTTTTGTTTGTAGGTGGGAGGGTCTGGGGAGGAGGGTATGCTGTTTGGCTGGAATGTGTCTGCTGACTGTGAGGTACAGGGTCAAAGTTTGCTCAATGATGATGTATAGGGGGCGGACCGAACATCACATATGTTCGCCCGCCGTAGCGAACGCGAACATGTGATGTTCGCCGGGAACTGTTCGCCGGCGAATAGATCGGGACATCTCTACTTGTCAGACATTCTGTCAGCAATGGATCACGGAAGCAATTGCCAAAAGACAACAGTATGCATGCACTCATTGAATGGCGCAGAAGCTGAAGGTGCTCCTAGCCAATTTGCTGGTGTTGCAGTCCCTCCCGTTCCAAGTGGTGGACTCTGCACCTTTCAGAGAACTAATGGCTTGTGCCAAGCCGAGGTGGAGAGTCCCAAGCCGTCATTTCTTTGCAAAAAATGCAGTACCAGCCCTGCACACATATGTAGAACAGAAGGTGGGCCAGTCGTTCAGCCTGTCGGTGTCTGACAAAGTGCATGGCAGTGCTGATGTTTGGAACTGTAACTACGGTCAAGGACAATATATGTCAGGTCTGATTAGATTTTACTGATTGGTGCACTAAGTCTTGTTGTCACATCACAACACTGTGTCTAACAGAGACACTAATCCCTATCACAGCACAGTAATTCCTATCACACTGCCTAACATCAAGCACTGGAACCTATCAGCTACACTATATCACTATCTAACCTACACTGACTATCGACCACTAACTATCTGTATTATATGAGCTAACTAACTATCTAATGTAATTAAATAAGGATCCAGATGAGTCTGCAAAGCACAGAGCACAGCAATGACACTGCTCTCTCTCAGACACTGCTCTCACTCAGAACTGCACAAAACTGCTGAAAATGACTGCTGGGCAGGTTCTTATATAGTAAGGGGTACGCAATGTTTCTATTGGTTGCTAGGGATGTTGTTTATCTCTGACAAAGATATTGCAGCTTTCTCATTGGCCCACAAGCAAGAAGCAATAGTACTGATAAAAAAAAAAACTAGAATATTCCCGATTACGAATATTTAGCACTATATTCTAGATTTTCACGAATTCGTGAAGTGCCGATATTCGCAATAAAAATTCGCAATTAGAATATTCGCGATCAACACTATTTCTCACGCCATTGGTCCTGCGACAATCTCCGCCTCTGCCTCCTCCACTGCAGGGACAAGTCACAGTGCCCCTCCAGCATACCACATAGGCAGGGCACGGCAGTGTTACGCTGTTCTGCATCTAGTTTGTCTGGGCTAACTGAGTCACACACGGGGGAAATTGCTCCGCGTCCTTCATCAAGAAATAGAATCCTGGCTTCCTCCTCGACAACTCAAAATCGGAATCATGGTGACCGACAACAGGAAGAACATGGTGTTGGCGCTGCGTCAAAGAGGGCTGAGCCATGCGCCCTGCATGGCGCATGGGTTCTGTCTGGTTGTAAAGTGGTTCCTGAAGTCTTCACCCCATCTGCAAGACATCCTGAAAATGGCCAGGAAACTTTGCATTCACTTTTGCCACTTGTTCACCGCAAAGCACACTCTCTTTGAGCTACAGCAGCAGAACGGCGTCCCCCAACATAGGCTGATATGCGACATTTCCACCAGTTGGAATTCCACCCTCCATATGTTGGACCAATTATATGAACAGAGAAAGGCCATAAACGATTTATTGATGATACAGGCAGACAGAGGTACTCCCCAGTGTAACTTCAATGGTAGCCCATGGCAGCTCAAGCGTGACACCTGCCGTTTGCTCTGGCTCTTTGAGGAGGCCACTTTATTTGTCAGTTGCCAGGACTACGGGATGAAAAACGTCATTCCACAGATTCATGTCCTGGAACACATGCTGTTAAATCTGGCTGTCCAGGGGAAAGGAGACGTGACACAACTACATCTCACGACCACATGAACCCTGTGGGGACTGAACTAAAGAAGGAGGAGGAGGACATTCGAGCATGAGCAATGCATAGAGAAATGGGTGTTTTTTCTACATAGGTGAAAGGAGAGGAGGAGCAGGAGGATCAGTTGCAGCCAGAGGAGCTACAGGGTGATGAGGAAGATGAGGCAGAGGACCCAGACACATCTTGGCAGTATGCAGTGGATATGGAGGCAGGGTGTCCCTCCGAGTCACTTACGCAAATGGCACAGTGCATGGTCACTAGTGACAGCCGAATTGTCACCATTCGGCAGAGGAATGACTACTGGATCTCCACCATGTTAGACCCTCGCTACCGGTCGGAAATGGGGACCTTTTTTACACCTGCTGAGAGGAAGGACAAACTGAACTACTATCGAGACATCCTATGTAGTCAGTTGGCCGCTGCCTATGTGTGCCATCGCCCATCTCCACGCAGGACCCTCTGCGCCCATGTTGCACTGCCATGGCTGCTGGGGGAAGGGGGGAGAAGGAGCAGTACTAGCTCCATCAGCAGCAACTTAAGTTTAGAATCGCTGAGGAGCAGTTTTCTTTACCCGCCTACTGAAGAAACTACTCACCAGCAGCTAGACATAGAGCAGAACCTGAATCAGCAGGTTGTAGCATAACTGGAGTGCACCCTGCCACCCCAGATCGAAGATCCCCTTGACTACTGGGCAGCCAAACACGGTTTGTGGCTGCAACAGGTGGAGTTAGCACTGGACAAGCTTTCCTGCCCGGCCAGCAATGTGGCATCAGAGCAGGAGTTTAGTGTGGCAGGGGCCATAGTTACCCCAAGGAGAACTCGCCTGTCCATCTAAAATATAGAGAAGACTTTTGTGAAGACGAGTCAGGCGTGGATCAGCCAGGATTTTTAAACACCAGTGCCTGATGCATCAGACTAGATCATCCATGGTGCCACACCTACTCTTCGACAACAGAGACCTGTTTCTTCTGGCTACTTGCTTTAGCTACTATTCTGATGCTGCCACCCGCCTAATGCCACACCTGCTGCCAGGTGCTTCTATAGCCACCCACGATCTTCAGTATTGCCCCCCACCTCAACACTATGTCACTGGCACACTCTGTGGTCTCCTCATGTTGCTGCCAACTCAACACTATGTTACTGGGCCACGCTGTAGTCTCCTCCTGCTGCTATCACCTCCCCACTATGTGGTCTCCTCATGCTGCGGCCACCTAAACACTATGTCACTGGGCCACTGTGTGGTCTCCTCATTCTGCTGCCACATCACCACTTTATGGTCTTCGCATACAGCTACCTCAACACTGTGACTGGGCCACTACAAGGTCTTCTTATGCTGCTGCCACCTCAACACTATGTCACTGGGCCACTATATGGCCTACTCATGCTGCTGCCACCTCAACACTATGTCACTGGGCCACTCTGATTCCTCCTCATGTTGCTGCCACCTCAACACTATGTCACTGGGCCACTCTGTGGTCTTCTCATGCTGCTGCCACGTCACCATTCTGTGGTCTTCTCATGCTGCTGACACCTCAACACTATGTCACTAGGCCACTGTGTGTGCTCCTCATGCTGCTGCCGCATCCCCACTTTGTGGTCTTCGCATTGCTGCTGCCACCTTAACACTATGTCACTGGGCCACTATGAGGTCTACTTATGCTGCTGCCACCTCAACACTATGTTGCTGGACCACTCTATGGCCTACTCATGCTGCTGCCACCTCAACACTTTGTCACTGGGCCACTCTGTGGTCTCCTCATGCTGCTGCCACCTCACCACTCTGTGGTCTCCTCATGCTGCTGCCACCTCAAAACTATGTCACTGAACGTCATGCTGCTTCCACCTAAACACTATGTCATTGGCCACTGTGTGGTCTCTTCATGCTGCTGCCACCTAAACACTATGTCAATGGGTAACAATGTCGTCTCCTCATGCTGCTGCCACATCACCACTCTGTGGTCTCCTCATGCTGCTGCCACCTCAAAACTATGTAACTGAGCTTCATGCTGCTTCCACCTCAACACTATGTCACTGGGCCACTGTGTGGTCTCTTCATGCTCCTGCCACCTCAACAATGTCACTGGGCCACTCTGTGGTCTCCTTTTGCTGCTGCCACCTCACCACTGTCAGTGGGCCACTATATAATTTCCTCATGCTGATGCCACCTCAACACTATGTCACTGGACCACTATGTGGTCTCCTCATGCTGCTGCCACATCACCACTCTGTGGATCCTCATGCTGCTGTCATCTCAAAACTATGTCACTGGGCCTATTTGTGGTCTCCTCATGTTGCTGCCACCTAAACACTCTGTCAGTGGGCCACTGTGTTGTCTTCTCATGCTGCTACCACCTTACCACTCTGTGGTCTCCTCGTGCTGCTTCCACATCACCACTCTGTGGTCTTCTCATGCTGCTGCCACCGCAAAACTATATCACTGTACCACTATGTTTCCTCCTCATGTTGCTGCTACCTCAACACTATGTCACTGGGCCACTCTGTGGTCTCCTAATGCTGCTGTAACCTCACCACTCTGTGGTCTCCTCATGCTGCTGCTACCTCAACACTATGTCACAGGCCACTATTACATCTCCTTATGCTGCTGCCACTTCATATCCATGTCATTAGGCCACTCTGTGATTTCATCATGCTGCTGCAACCTGAACACTCTGTGGTCTCCCCATGCTGCTGCCACATCACCACTCTGTGGTCTTCACATGCTGCTGCCACCTCAACCTATGTCACTGGGCCACTCTGAGGTCTTCTCATGCTGCTACAACCTCAACACTATGTCACTGACTCACTGGGCCAATGTGTGGTATCCTAATGCATCTGCTACACCACTACTTTGTAATTTTAGAACGCTGCTGTCACCTCAATACTATGTCACTGGGCCACTATGAGGTCTCCTTATGGTGCTGCCTCCTAAACACTATGTCACTGGGCCACTCTGTGGCCTACTCATGCTGCTGCCACCTCAACACTATGTCACTGGACCACTCTATTGCTGACACCTCACCACTCTGTGGTTTCCTCATGCTGCTGCCACCTAAACACTATGTCACTGGCCATTATGTGGTCTCCTCATACTGCTGCCACCTAAACACTATGTCACTGGCGACTGTGTGGTTTCCTCATGTTGCTGCCACATCACGACGTTGTGGTCTTCATATGCTGCTGCCACCTAAACACTATGTCACTGGCGACTGTGTGGTTTCCTCATGTTGCTGCCACATCACGACGTTGTGGTCTTCATATGCTGCTGCCACCTCAACACTATGTCACTGGGCCACTCTGTGGTCTCCTCATGCTGCTGCCACCTCAACACTAACTGGGCCCTCCGTCGTCTCATCATGCTGCTGCCACCTCAACACGATGTCACTGGGCCACTCTTTGGTCTACTCATACTGCTGCAATCTCAACACTGGTCACTGGGCCAATGTGTGGTCTCCTAATGCTGCTGCCACATCACCACTTTATGGTCTTCTCGCGCTGCTGCCACCTCAACACTATGTCACTGGGCCACTATGAGGTTTTCTTATGGTGCTGCCTCCTAAACACTATGTCACTGGGCCACTATGAGGTTTTCTTATGGTGCTACCTCCTAAACACAATGTCACTGGGCCACTCTCTGGTCTCCTAATGCTGCTGCCACCTCACCACTCTTTGGTCTCCTCATGCTGCTGCTACCTAAACACTATGTCACTGGGCCACTATGTGGTCTCCTCATGCTGCTGCCACTATAACACTATGTCACTGGCCACTGTATGGTCTCCTCATGCTGCTGCCACGTCACCACTTTGTGGTCTCCTCATGCTGCTGCCACCTCAACACTTTTTCACTGGGCCACTGTGTTTTCTCTTCAAACTGCTGCCACCTCAATCCTATGTCAGTGGGACACTCTTTGTTCTTTGTATGCTGCTGCCAAATTTGCACTATGTCACTGGCAACTTTTTGGTCTCTTCATGATGCTACGACCTCACCACTCTGTGGTCTTCTCATGTTGCTGCCACATAAACACTTTGTGGTCTCCTCATGCTGCTGCCACCTCAACACTGTCACTGGGCCACTTTGTGGTCTTCTCGTGCTGCTGCCTCCTCAACAATATGTCACTAGGCCACTATGTGGTCTCCTCATGCTGCTGCCACCTCACCACTCTGTGGTCTCCTAATGCTGCTGCCCAGGGGCGTAGCTAATCGCTCTTTTGCCCTGGTGCAAGAGCTCAGCTTGGGCCCTTGTCCATCAGTGCTTTGTGGTTATGGGCAGGGGAGCACATTGCTTTTCTGCCCGAGATAAAAATTTAAATGGCACCCCCCATGCCAAATTCTCAACCTAACCCCTTTCCCTCTAGCCCTACTGTTGAAGACATACTTGGAAAACATTACCTACAGCTCTACGAAGCATACAGGGTAATTGAGCAGTTGAGAAAGGCTGGATGGGTCAAAACGCATCCGTTTTATCTTTGATTATCTTCTGAAATAAAAATATACCTTATTGAAACATTGAGCGTTTGCTGTGATTCTTCTGACATAGACCCCCATATCAGACCTCAGATCTGACCCTCATTAGACCTCCATGTCGGACCCCCACACCAGACCTCAGATCAGCTCCCCCTTTAGACCTCAATGTCAACCTCCTCATCAGACCTCAGATCAGGTCTCCATGTCATAACCCCCATCGGACTCTCATTAGACCTCCATTTCAGATGCCCATATCAGAACAGATCTTAAAATAATAAAATGACCTTACCTCTCCTGCTCCCCTGCCACTCTCCTTGTCCAGCATCCACTCTTCCAGTCGCACTCCCAGAACTCCTGACTCCGTGTAACCAATAATGTCATTGACCCCAAATCCTTGGAATGCCAAATTAATAGTGAATTATGGTGGGGGGCTGAGGTTATCAAATATATTTGTGATATTTGTGACCTGCAGTTCTGGGTGTTGATCTTACAGTGGAAATGTGACCTGCAGGCACATAAGAAATCAGATGGTGCCTGTGGCCGCTGAACAATCTGCTTGCTGATGACCCATACAGTGTAATACTACAGATTCATAACCTCACTTAGGCTTTTATAGTGTAACTGTTATTCATTAGTGTTGATCAAGCACCAAAGTGTTTTGGTGCTCGGGCCGAACACATCGGGATGCTCGGATGCTTTACAGAGCACCCGAGTATAATTGAAGTCAATGGGAGAACCCGAGCATTAAACTAGGCACCCCCTGCTCTGAAGAGGGGAGGGTGCCTGGTTCATAGGAAAAGGTCCGAAATGGATGGAAACACCACCAAAATATTTCGAGAACAGCATGGGGAGGATGTCTAGATGCATCTTGGACTCCCAACGTTACAGTGCCATATCTGCGGCAGTGTTATTGCTGGGTGTCCGTGCCTGTAAGAAGAAAAGAAGACCTGGATCAGTACTGGAGTGCTTTACCATGGAGGACCTGCTAAGTGAGCTGATTTTACGAGCTTAATCCGAAGGCAGTGAGCAGTGGCTGTGGTCGTGTCTGGAGCGCCCTAACACAGCAGTGCGGGAGTCAGGAGAAGAGGTAGAACTGCAGATGTCCGGTCCTGTCAGTGGAGCCATGGAGATCTCAGCTGAAGAGGAACGCAGCGTGATGCCGGAGAAACGCTCCAGGAGGGCCAGAGAAGTTTATTCCCCCCATTCAGATGCAGGCAGCAGGAGGAAGAATAGTGGCGGATGTACCCCGTCGTTTGGAGCCAGAGGCATTTCCCGAGAGGCGCTTCCCTGTCCTGTATCTGCTGGCAGTGTGGAGCAGCATCCTGTTTCTAGAGGTGAGGTGTCACGGAGGAGCAGCAGTAGCAGGCAAAAGGTTCCTATGCTGAGGGAGAGTTTGCGGCAGCCAGAACCCCCCCCCTCCTATTCAGGGACGTGCGCAACCCCCACCCCCCTTTCCTCCGTAGCTGAAGATTTACCTACCTCTTTCAGCATGCAGTCCTCTTCTTCTGCGATCCCCAGCCCTGCAAGTGTGGTAGGTGAAGAGCCATCAAACTGTTCCCTTGGAAGAAGCCAGGAGACCTCTAGTGGTGAGAACATAAATGTCTGTTCCTCTTTCAGTCTTAAATTTTATGAAAATGTTCTCTGAGTTCATGTTAAAATCTGTTAACTCTTCGGCTGCTGGGGTTTTGGGCTGGTCCTGGCAGTAGTGATGCGCTTATGCCCGCCGCTGTGGCTAGTTCTGGACAACAGTCAGTTGGTGGGTTACCTAGATTTTATAAAGGTTTAGGTGTAGTTAAAACATGTGTTAGGAAAGCAATTTCTTGTGAGGTTTCCTTATTAGGTTATCACTTGCCTTCTGGAATGAAAAAAACGTATTCAGCGCTTGAAATTTATCGACATTTTGTCATTATTAAATCCGCCAAAGATTGTTTAAAAGTAGATAAGAAGGATGAGAAGGATGAAAATAGAAAGCGCAGTATGCCTAGATCTATTATTGTATAAGACAGAGTTCAGACTAAGCAAATATACACTCACCTAAAGAATTATTAGAAACAACTGTTCTATTTCTCATTAATGCAATTATCTAGTCAACCAATCACATGGCAGTTGATTTTCATGCACAACCATTTCTAGGGTTTACAAAGAATGGTGTGAAAAGGGAAAAACATCCAGTATGCTGCAGTCCTGTGGGCGAAAAATGTTGGAAAAATGTTGCCTGGTCTGATGAGTTTCGATTTCTGTTGAGACATTCATATTCAAATGGTCTGAATTTGGTGTAAACAGAATGAGAACATGTATCCATCATGCCTTGTTACCACTGTGCAGGCTGGTGGTGGTGGTGTAATGGTGTGGGGGATATTTTCTGGGCACACTTTAGGCCCCTCAATGCCAATTGGCCATCATTTAAATGCCACGGGCGACGTGAGCATTGTTTAAGGCCATGTCCATCCCTTCATTACCACCATCTACCCATCCTCTGATGGCTACTTCCAGCAGGATAATGCACCATGTCACAAAGCTCGAATCATTTCAAATTTGCTTCTTGAACATGACAATGAGTTCACTGTACTAAAATGGCCCCCACAGTCACCAGATCTCAACCCAGTAGAGCATCTTTGGGATACTGGTGGAACGGGAGCTTCGTGCCCTGGATGTGCATCCCTCAAATCTCCATCAACTGCAAGATGCTATCCTATCAATATGGGGCAACATTTCTAAAAAATGCTATCAGCACCTTGTTGAATCAATGCCACATAGGATTAGGCTAGTGTTGAGCGAACAGTTCCAGAATAGTTTGGGTTTGGTACCGAATTTTGGTGTGTTTGGGACATGAACCCAAACCCTTTAAAAAAAGTTCGGGTTCGGGAACGTTGTTCGGCGATTTCTTCCCGCTTTCTGAAGGGCTGCACAGCAGCCAATCAGCTAGCGTTTTACTTCTTGCCCTAAGAGCCCATCACAGCCATGCCTACTAATAGCATGGCTGTGATTGGCTAAGTGCAGAATGTGACCCAGCATCTATTTAAGTTGGAGTCACATAGAGCCTCGCGTCACACTGCTCTGATTAGTGTAGGGAGAGTACGCAGCTGCTGTGAGGACGAGGTTAGGCAGGGAAAATTCAGCAAAAGCACCTAATGAAGTGATCGATCTACAGCTGTGAATGATTCAACTTATGCTAGTTACTTGCGCACTGGTTTTTAGGCTGCACAGAGCGATTTTCTGTCACTTTTTTTCTGGGGTGATCGGCGGCCATTTTGTGACTTGTGGTGCAACAGATCAAGCTGCCACCAAGTCCATCAATCCATCAATACTATTTTTTTTTTTTTGCTATATCCTACATCAGGGGCGTGGCAGTGCTTATTGTCACCCCTAGAAACTTAGGATAGCAATTTCTATATTTTATTAAGGGGTTAAATACAATTGCCAAAATACCAATCCCCTAAATCTGGGGTTCCAGCTTTGGATAGCCAAGTATAATACTGTCTGGTGTCTGACAAAGGATAGATTATTTTCTGTGGTGAAATTCAATTGCCAAAATAGCAATCCCCTAAATCTGGTGTCCCAACACTGGCTGGCAAACTAAAATAGTGTCCGCCAAAACATATATTTTGTTCTGGGGTGAAATTCAATTGCCAAAATAGCAATACCATAAATCTGGTGTCACAGTTGTGGCTGGAAAACTATAATAATGTCCGCCTAAACATATATTTTGTTCTGGGGTGAAATTCACTTGCCAAAATAGCAATCCCCTAAATCTGGTGTCCCAGCACTGGCTGGCAAACTATAATAATGTCCGCCAAAACATATATTTTGTTCTGGGGTGAAATTCAATTGCCAAAATAGCAATACGATAAATCTGGTGTCACAGCTGTGGCTGGCAAACTATAATAGTGTCCGCCAAAACAAATATTTTGTTCTGGGGTGAAATTCCCTTGTTAAAATTGCAATCCCCTAAATCTGGTGTCCCAGCACTGGCTGGCAAACTATAATAGTGTCCGCCAAAACATATATTTTGTTCTGGGGTGAAATTCAATTGCGAAAATAGCAATACGATAAATCTGGTGTCACAGCTGTGGCTGGCAAGCTATAATAATGTCCGCCAAAACATATATTTTGTTCTGGGGTACAAATCACTTGTTAAAATAGCAATCCCTTAAATCTGGTGTCCTAGCACTGGCTGGCAAAATATAATAGTGTCCGCCAAAACATATATCTTGTTCTGGGGTGAAATTCAATTGCCAAAATAGCAATACCATAAATCTGGTGTTCCAGCAGTTGCAGGCCAAGTGTTAATCTGTCCGTAAAAGGGTATATTTTGTTCTGGGGTGAAATTCACTTGCCAAAATAGCAATACCCTGAATCTGGTGTTCTAGCAGTTGCAGGCTAAGTGTTAATCTGTCCGTAAAAGGGTATATTACACTCAAGGTGTATATACAAGTGCTGAGAGGGTCATCCTCATTAACTTCACACGCTACCGTGCATCTCCTATTGGATTTCTGTGGTATATTACACAAAGTGTTAAAATACGATTGCTGAACGCATAATCCTACATATTTTTTCTCACGCTACAGTGGATCTCCAAGTGTAAATCTGTCCATAAAAGGATACCTTTCATGCAGGGCCTAAATACTAGCCCTAAAAGAGATATTCCCCTAAATCAGTGTTTACTGCTGTGCCTGGATTAGTGTAATACGCTACATAAATAAATAGGCAGATAGTGTTAGGTGCCTTTAAAAAAAGGCCTGAATTTAAAATTAATACATTGGGCCAAATATTTTTTTTCTTGTTGTGGTGCTTGGTGAACGGCAACAATGAGGAAAACATCTAGTAAGGGACGCGGACGCAGTCGTGGTGGTGTTAGTGTACCCTCTTGTGCTGGGAGAGGACGTGGCCATTCTGCCACAGCCACACGTCCTAGTGAACCAACTACTTTACGTTCCAGTAACCGCCAGAATTTACAGCGATATTTGGTGGGGCCCAATGCCGTTCTAAGGATGGTAAGGCCTGAGCAGGTACAGGCGCTAGTCAATTGGGTAGCCGACAGTGGATCCAGCACGTTCACAACATTATTTCCCACCCAGTCTTCTGCAGAAAGAGCACAGGTGGCGAATGAAAACCAAGCCCATCAGTCTGTCACATCACCCCTATGCATATCAGGGAAACTGTTTGAGCCTCAAGTTATGCAGCAGTCTCTTATGCTGTTTGAAGACTCTGCTGGCAGGGTTTCCCAAGGGAATCCGCCTAGCCCTTCCCCAGTGGTGGAAGACATAGAATGCACTGATACACAACCACTGATGTTTCCTGATGAGGACATGGGAATACCACCTCATCGGAGTCCGCACATGTCTGATGATGACGAAACACAGGTGCCAAATGCTGTGTCTTTTTGCAGTGTGCAGACCGAACAGAATGTCAGGGAGGAAGACTGTGTGGAAGACGATGCAGGGGACGATGAGGTCCTAGACCCCACATGGAATGAAGGTCGTGCCACTGACTTTCATAGTTCAAAAGAAGAGGCAGTGGTGAGACCGAGCCAACAGCGTAGCAAAAGAGAGAGCAGGGGGCAAAAGCAGAACAGCCGCCTCCAAGAGAGTTTGCCTGCTACTGGCCACCGCCACCAGGGACCGAGCACCCCAAAGGCAGCTTCAAGGAGTTCCCTGACATGGGACTTCTTTAAACAATGTGCTGACGACAAGACCCGAGTGGTTTGCACGCTGTGCCATCAGAGCCTGAATCGAGGCATTAACGTTCTGAACCTTAGCACAACCTGCATGACCAGGCATCTACATGCAAAGCATGAACTGCAGTGGAGTAAACACCTTAAAAGCAAGGAACTCACTCTGGCTCCCCCTGCTGCCTCTTCTGCTGATGCCTCGGCCTCTTCCTCCGCCTCGGGAGGAATGTTGGCACCTGCCGCCCACCAAACAGAGGATGTGCCACCGACACCACCACCTGCGTCACCAAGCATCTCCACATGTCACACGGCAGCGTTCAGCTCTCCATCTCACAAACCTTGGAAAGAAAGCATAAATTACCACCGCCTCATATGCGACGTGCCCACCAGGTGGAACTCCACATTGCACATGCTGGAGAGACTCTGCGAGCAGCAGCAGGCCATAGTGGAGTTTCAGCTGCAGCACGCACGCGTCAGTCGCACTGCGGAACAGCACCACTTCACCACCAATGATTGGGCCTCCATGCATGGCCTGTGTGAACTGTTGCGCTGTTTCGAGTACTCCACCAACATGGCCAGTGGCGATGACACCGTTATAAGTGTTACAATACCACTTCTATCTCTCCTTGAGAAAAAGCTTAGGGCGATGATGGAAGAGGAGGTGGCCCAGAAGGAGGAGGAGGAGGAGGATGAGGGGTAATTTTTAGCACTTTCAGGCCAGTCTGTTAGAAGTGCCTCAGAGGGAGGTTTTTTGCAACAGCAGAAGCCAGGTACAAATGTGGCCAGCCAGGGCCCACTACTGGAGGATGAGGAGGATGAGGAGGAGGTGGAGGAGGATGAGGATGAGGATGAGGCATGTTCACAGCGGGGTGGCACCCGACACAACTCAGGCCCTTCACAGGTGCCTGGCTGGGTGGATACAGAGGACGATTACGATACGCCTCCCACAGAGGACAGCTTGTCCTTACCTCTGGGGAGCCTGGCACACATGAGCGACTACATGCTGCAGTGCCTGCGCAATGACAGCAGATTTGCCCACATTTTAACGTGTGCCCATCTTACTTCCTGCACTGGAGCGTGATAGGAAGATGCGCGAGTACAAGCGCACGCTGGTAGACGCGCTCCTGAGAGCATTCCCAAATGTCACAGGGGAACAGGTGGAAGCCCAAGGCGAAGGCAGAGGAGGAGCAAGAGGTCGCCAACGCAGATGTGTCACGGCCAGCTCCTCTGAGGGCACGGTTAGCATGGCAGAAATGTGGAAAAGTTTTGTCTCCACGCCACAGCTAACTGCACCACTACCTGATACGGAATGTGTTAGCAGGAGGCAGCATTTCACTAACAGTACGGTCTGCACACCCCTCCACGTACTGACTGATGGTTCGGCCCCATTCAACTTCTGGGTCTCCAAATTGTCCACGTGGCCAGAGTTAGCATTTTATGCCTTGGAGGTGCTGGCCTGCCCGGCTGCCAGCGTTTTGTCTGAACGTGTATTCAGCACGGCGGGGGCGTCATTACTGACAAACGCAGCCGTCTGTCCACAGCCAACGTGGACAAACTGACGTTCATAAAAATGAACCAGGCATGGATCCCACAGGACTGGTCCCTCCCTTGTGCAGAATAGACATTTACAACTGCCTCCCCCTCAACCATGTATTCTTGTACTCTCGGGCAATTCTTTATTGAATCCTCATTTTTTTAACTTTACCATGATCTTGCGGTGCAACCCAAAGTTGAATGAACCTCTCCTCAATCTGGGCGCCAGGGCCTAAATAACTGAAAGTGGCCTTCTCCAGTGGTGGGTGATATAACACCATATTCCTTGTGCCTTATTCCTTGCTGTGGGACCTCTTTCCTCTGTCTGGGTGCTGCTGGGGCCAAAATAACTGATTGTGGCCTTCTCCAGTGGTGGGTGATATGACGACTTATTCCTTGCTGTGGGACCTCTCTCCTCTGTCTGGGTGCTGGGGCCGAAATAACTGAATGTGGCCATCTCCAGTGGTGGGTGATATGACGCATGATTCCCTGCTGTGGGACGTCTCTCTTCTGTCTGGGTGCTGGGGCCGAAATAACTGAAAGTGGCCTTCTCCAATAATGGGTGAAATGACGCATGATTACTTGCTGTGGGACCTCTCTTCTCTGTCTGGGTGCTGGACCGAAATAACTGAAAGTGGCCTTCTCCAGTGGTGGGTGATATGACGCCTTATTCCTTGCTGTGGGACCTCTTTCCTCTGTCTGGGTGCTGGGGCCTAAATAACTGAAAGTGGCCTTCTCCAGTGGTGGGTGATATAACGCCTTATTCCTTGCTGTGGGACCTCTCTCCTCTGTCTGGGTGCTGGGGCTGAAATAACTGAAAGTGGCCTTTTCCAGTGGTGGGTGAGATGACTCATGATTCTCTGCTATGGGGACCTCTCTCCAATTGATATTGGTTAATTTTTATTTATTTTATTTTATTTTAATTCATTTCCCTATCCACATTTGTTTGCAGGGCATCTACCTACATTTTGCTGCCTTTTGCAGCCCTCTAGCCCTTTCCTGGACTATTTTACAGCCTTTTTAGTGCCTAAAAGTTCGGGTCTCCATTGATTTCAATGGGGTTCGGGTTCGGGATAAAGTTCTGGTCGAGTTCAGATTCCGAACCCGAACTTTTTCGGGATATTCGGCCGAACTTCCCGAACCCGAACTTCCAGGTGTTCGCTCATCTCTAATTAAGGCAGTTCTGAAGGCAAATTGGGGTCCAACACCGTATTAGTATGGTGTTCCTAATAATTCTTTAGGTTAGTATATATCTACACTCACAAGTGCATTGCCATAAGGCAAACAGATCTATTATTGGTTACAAGGTTATTGCATCTATGCATCAGTTTTAGGTGAGAAGTTCCCTGAAAAATGTAGTAGTTTATTTCAATACCTAGACATTGTACTGCAGGGATATCACAACTTTGGCAGTATGGCGTGGTACAATTAGGATGAAATGTTTCTCCAAAAGTTGGCGGTTCATCCGTATTTAAGTTTTGGACTTAAAGACGTAAGTCTTTGGATTAATTTAATGATCCCACAGAGGAGCACTCATGCTAAACCAGCTAATGCTCAAGGTCACTTAAGAAAAGGAGTTTGCTTCGCTTTTAATGAATCGGTCTGCAAATGGCAGGCGATCTGTAGGTATAAGCATGAGTGCTCCTTTTGTGGGGGATCACATTCAATGCCACGTTGCTTCAAAAGGAGCAGCCAAAACCCACAGCAGCAGCTTAGTATGCGCGAGCAGCTTTCAAAAAGCCTTGAGTCCAGTGAAGCTGGAAAAAATGCTTCCCTGGTTGGAGCTATATCCAAACAGGGAGTTAGCTGAATTCATTTTTAAAGGTTTTAAATTCGATTTTGATAGTGCCAGCTTTTAAAGGGACAGGCTGTCAGTGGCTGGAGAGTCCGAAGTCGGTTCAGAAATTTAAGGATGTAGTTGCTCAGAAAATTAAAAAAAAATAGTTGGATGCTGGTAGGATTGCTGGCCCTTTTGATTGCCCTACTTTTGCCAATTTTCGCTTGCCCTCATTGGGCATTGTTCCCAAAAAGGATTCTGGGGATTTCAGGTTGATCCATCATCTGTCATTCCCTTAATGACGAGGTGGACAAATCTGAAGCTTTGGTTGAATATGCTTCATTTGATTAAGCATTGGTTTTATTATGTCAATTTGGACAGGTTGCTTTGCTTGCCAAGGCTGATATTAAATCACCTTTCAGATTGTTGCCAGTTAAACTCTTTAGGTTTTCAATTTGATGGTAAGTTTTATTTTAACCGCTGTTTACTTATGGGTTTTACAAGATCTTGCGGTTATTTTGAATAATTTGCTAGTTTCCTGCATTGGGTTATTGATTTACATTCGTATTGATTATGAATTGTCAAATGGAGGGATTTTGCATTATTTGGATAACTGCTTGTTTGTAGGTAGTTCAGGGTCGGATATGTGTTTTAAATTGTTAGTTAAGTTTGAAGAGTTTTCCTGTTTGTTTGGTATCCCAATAGCTTTAGAGAAGACAGTTTTACCTTGCGTTCGTTTGGAATTTTTAGGCATAGTGATTGATTCTGATAAGATGGAGTTTAGACTGCCGGAGAATAAATTGAATAAGTTACGTATATTGTTAGTGGTTATGTTGGATAGAAAGAAATCAACTTTGAGGGAGATGCAGTCATTGCTTCGGCAGTTGAATTTAGCTTGCAGGGTGATTCTGGTTGGTAGAGTCTTTTCTAAAAGACTTTATTTTGCAACAAGGGGTTTAAAATCACCTTTTTCTCATATCCGTTTGACAAAGGAATTGAAAGTAGATTTCAGTGTTTGGCTTGAATTTTTAGGTATGTACAATGGTCATACATGTTGGCAGCATGAGTTTTGTGAAAGCCTATTATTTACGGACGCTGCAGGTGATTTTGGGTATGGAGCATTTTAGAATAATAAATGGTCAGAAGAGAAGTGGCCTATAAATTGGATGCAGAAGGGTGTCAATAAAAACATTGTACTCTTAGAATTATTTCAGTTATTAGTTGCTTTGGTTATTTGGGGTTCTTGCTTTATAAACAGGAGAATGCAGTTACTGTCAGATAATAAGGGTATGGTATTTGTGGTCAACTCCCTGTCATCAAAAAGCGACTTAGTGGTAAAAGTACTCAGGCATATGGTTTTGTGCTGTCTGAAATTAAATGTATGAGTTAAGGCGAGTTATGTACCTGGAAAATCGAATGACATTGCTGATTCTTTATCACGTTTGCAGTGGGAGAGATTTTGGCACACAACGCAGAGTCGGAAGGGACGCCATGTCCAGGACATCTATGGAATGTCATTTGGGATTGATAATTATTAATATTAGTATTTCAGTTGCTGTAAGAACATGGGCCAGTTATACCACCGCATGGAAAAATTGGCAGCTTTTCTGTGGTTCAGTCGGAGTGGGGGTGCAAGATGAATTTAGTTTAATTCTTCTTTTTGTCTGTGATTTGATTCAAAAAGGTTTAGCAGTCTCTTCTCCTTCCTTTTTTAAACTGTCGGGAAAGCAAACAGTGACTAATCAATTTGTCGTAAAGCAAATGTTAAAGGGTTCTGGTAAGAATTTTGTTAGTGGAGATGTGAGAAGACCTATTTCCATTGACATATTGCAACATGTGGGTTGTTTTGGATAAGATATGTTTCAATCAATTTGAGATGTTTCTTTTCAGTTTTTGTTTTGGCATTTTTTCGGTCTCCAGTAGTCATTTCTCCCCATCAGGTTTATTTATTGAGGACGTGAAAGTTGATGATGGTTCTGTGGTGGTGAGAATAAGGAGGTCAAAGACAGACCAACTTGGTAGAGGCTATTCATTGAGACTGTTTAGTTTTCCTGGTTTATCTATTTGTCTAGTTGAGAACATTATTTATTGGTTGGGCATTAGGCCAAGGATCGGGGCGTTTTATTTTTTCATGAAAATTTATTTTCAGTTACTAAGTACCAATTTAATTCGATTTTTAAGAAGTGTTTGTTGGAATTGGGTTTAGGGAGCTTTTGTTTTTTGTCTCATTCTTTCAGAATCGGAGCTGCAGCAGAAGCAGCTGGGTTGGGATTGAATGATGCAGTGGTAGTCTAATAGATTTAAATTATATGTTAGACCCGATGTGCTAATTACGAATATATTTTTCTCTCTAGATCCTATTTATTGGGCTCAGAAGCGAGCTGGCTCCAGATGTTATTTTGAGAATTTAGGTTTTAATTGTAAAAATGTTAATGTTTTTTGGTATGGAGTTCAGGGTTTGAGATTGAGAATTTTTTTCATGGAATTAATAATTTGAATGCATTTTGGCCTTCACCAGACATCTTAATTTTTCATCTAAAGGGCAATGACACTGGAAAAATAAATACCTTGGATTTGCTATTTGAAATAAAGCGAGATGAAGGAATTTTGCGTGGCATTTTTCCAAATATGTTTTTAATCTTTTCAGAAGTCATTCCCAGATTGGTATGGGCCAATAAGCATTGCGTTTTTCTTGAACGGATTAGGAAGAGAATCAATCGAGCAATGTGCAAATTCATGCAGTTGATTGGTGGATTCTCTTATTTTCCTCCTGACCTAGAAGGTTTTACAGCTGGTTTATACAGAATTGATAATGTGCCTTTATCAGATGTAGGTCTTGACTAGTGTTGAGCGTGAATATTCTAATAGCGAATTTTAATCGCAAATATCGCAACTTAGAGAATTCGCAAATATTTTGAATATAGTGATATATATTTGTAAAAACGAATATTCGTCAATTTTTTTTCATCTGAACCCATTACCTACCTGCTTCTTGCTTGTGGGCCAATGTGAGAAGGCTGCAATATCTAGTGAATTAGAATATTCTTCATTATTTAATTTATTTGTTCTTATGCCAAAAATCGGCAATGTAATATGCACGTTAATCGAGTAAGGGCGGGTTATAGCCAACTTTTCTATTGGGTTGGCTTGCTAGAATTCACAAATATGTAGAATATAGAAAATTAATATTCGCTTTATATTTTTTTTCCATCTGAACCCATCAGAGTCTAGCAAGCCAACCCAACCTGTATTTTGCATTACGAATTTGCATCATGCGATTTTTACATTTCCGATTTTTCTCAATCAAGAGAATAATCTCGAATACGAATATATGACGAATATTCTAACGAATATTTGCGAAATATCTGAAATTCGAATATTGCCCCTGCCACTTATCGCTAGTCTTGACATCTTTAACAATGGTCTTATGAACATGATTGAGCATTGGCTGTGGTGTTTTGGGGGGGGCCACTTCTCTTTGAGTTGTGGCGTGTGGGAGTTTGTCGCCCAGCTAATGCTGGGCGGACTGGTGGTTATTGGTTCTGGAGTTTAATGGATGATTCATTTGGATTGAATTTTTATTAAGTTATGCTTATCATTATTTATTATGGTAATGTATTATGCTAATTTATTTATTTATTTTAAGGTTATCCTTAATAAACATTACGGCCATTTATTTCCACTTAAAAAGTGTCTGTATTTATTTAGTTATTTATTGGAGGTTGGTTAATGGGCCCCCTATAGCAAATCGCTTGGGGGGCACATAGTGGCCTAGTCTTTGTCATTTTAAGTGTAATTTTCCTGGTTCGGTCCATGTGGCTATGTTTTTCTATATGGCTGGTGGGGTGTATCCCCCCTTTTTGTGTGTTTCCCCCCTCTTGTGTTTCAGTGGTACTTACTGGACTGGTCATCTGGAGGTCAACTGTTCTTGGCACGAGTGGGCATTTCTGGTTCTGTCCAGGTCTGAGACGGAAAAATTCTGGGATCGTGATTGGTCCAGGAGGTAAACGGCAGGAAAATTCTCCTTTATATTGGAGTGCTCCGCTGGGGGTCCGTGCCTGTGAGAAGAAAAGAAGACTTGGATCAGCGCCCCATTAATGACTATGAAACTTGGACTACCATGTCAGGCTCCAGCTAACAGCCGGAAAGTCATTCACCAGTTATTCTATGTTGAGGGCTCCTGCTCTGAAAAGTTATGCTGGGAGTGGGGGATGTTCGCAACTAACGGAGCTCAGAAGCAGGCCTCATGACCAGAGAAGGATGGGGCAAGGTAACGGCTGCTTTAGAAGAGGAGACTGCAGCACGCGGGACTGGATGCAGACTTCCACGTTAATAGCCAATGTTTTCTTTTACAGAGCATCCAGTCCTTCAGCCCCTATTTATTGGCTCTGGGGCGCCCTTAAGGGAAAATGTGATGTGCACTGTGCAGTCCTACAGCCCAAATGCACCTCCCCCTCCCCCTGTGGGCCCCCCTGGCTTAGAGGCTCAGTAGCAGATGCGACCACTACGACCCCTATAGTTAAGCCACTGCTGCTGCCAACTCACCACTCTGTGGTCTCCTAATTCTGCTGCAACCTAAACAGTATGTCAGTGGGCCACTATGTTGTCTCCTCATGCTGCTGCCACCTCAACACTATGTAACTAGCCGCTCTGTGGCCTCCTCATGCTGCTGCCACTTTCCTATTCTGTAAATGGGCCACTGTGGTCTCCTCATGCTGCGGCCACCTCACCCGTCTGTGGTCTCCACATGCTGATGCCACCTCACCACTCTGTGGTCTTCTCATGCTGCTGCCACCTAAGCACTATTTCACTGGGCCACTATGTTGTCTCCTCATGCTGCTGTCACCTCAACACTATGTCACTGAGCCACTGTGTGGTGTCTTCATGCTGCTGCCACATCACCACTCTGTGGTCTCCTCATGGGGCTGACAACTAAACAGTATGTCAGTGGGCCACTATGTTGTCTCCTCATGCTGCTGCCACATCACCACTCTGTGGCCTCCTCATGCTGCTGCCACCACCTCAACACTATGTCACTAGGCCACTATGTTGTCTCCTCATGCTGCTGCCACATCACCACTCTGTGGCCTCCTCATGCTGCTGCCACTACCTCATCGCTATGTCACTGGTCCACTGTGTGGACTCCTCATGCTGCTGCCACCTCACTACTCTGTGGTCTCCTCATGCTGCTCCTACCTCATCACTATGTTAATGGTCTACTCTGTGGTCTCCTCATGCTGATTTCACATCACCACACTGTGGTCTCCTCATTCTGCTGCCACATTACCACTCTGTGGTCTCCTCATGCTGCTGCCACCTCAACACAATGTTACTGGGTTACTCTGTGGTCTCATCATGCTTCTGCCACCACAACACTGCCACTGGGCCACTGTGTGGTCTCCTAATGCTTCTGCCACCTCACCACTCTGTGGTCTTCTCATGCTGCTGCCACCTTAACACTATGTTACTTGGCCACTTATTGGCCTCCTTATGCTGCCGCCACCTCAACACTATGTCACTGGGTCACTCTGTGGTCTCCACATGCTGCTGCCACCTCACAACTCTGTGGTCTCCTCATGTTGCTGCCACATCACCACTCTGTTGTCTTCTCATGCTGCTGCCACCTCAACACTATGTTACTAGGCCACTATGTGCTCTCCTCATCCTGCTGCCACATCACCACTTCATGGTCTCCTCATGCTGCCACATAAACACTCTGGTCTTCTCATGCTGCTGCCACCTCAAAACTATGTCACTGGGCCACTGTGTGGTTTCCTCATGCTGATGCCGATCCAACACTATGTCTCTGGGCCTCTTTGTGGTCTCCTCGTGCTGCTGCCACCTCAACACTATGTCACAGGGCTACTCTGTAGTCTCCTCATGCTGCTGACAACTCACCACTCTGTGGTTTCCTCATGCTGCTGCCACATCAACCCTATGTCACTGGGCCACTCTGTGGTCTCCTCATGCTGCTGCCACCTCACTAATCTGTGGTCTCCTCATGCTGCTGCCACATTACCACTCTGTGGTCTCCTCATGCTGCTGCCACATTACCACTCTGTGGTCTCCTCATGCTGCTGCCACATTACCACTCTGGGGTCTTCTCATGCTGCTGCCACCTCAACACTGTCACTGGGCCACTCTGTGGTCTCCTCATGCTTCAGCAACCAAAATACTATGTCACTGGGGCACTGTGTTGTTTACTCATGCTGCTGCCACCTCAACACTATGTCACTTGGCAACTCTGTGGTCTTCTCATGCTGCTGCCACCTCACCACTCTGTGGTCTCCTCATGCTGCTTCCACATTACCACTCTGTGGTCTTCTCATGCTGCTGCCACCTCAACACTGTCACTGGGCCACTCTGTGGTCTACTTATGCTGATGACACCTCCATACTATATCCCTGGGACTCTCTGGGGTCTCCTCATGCTGCTGCCACCTCAATACTATGTCACTGGGTCTCTCTGTGGTCACCTCATGCTGCTGCCACCTCAACACTATGTCACTGGGCCTAACTGTGGTCTCCTCATGCTGTTGCCACAGCAATACTATGTCAGTTGGCCACTGTGTGGTCTCCTAATTCTGCTGCCACCTCACCACTCTGTGGTCTACTCATGCTGCAGCCACCTCAACACTGTCATTGGGCCACTCTCTGGCCTTCTCATGCTGCTGCCACCTTAACACTATGTCACTGGGCCACTCTGTGGTCTCCTCATGCTTCGGCCACCTCACCACTCTGTGGTCTCCTCATGTTGCTGCCACCTCAACACTATGTCATTGGGGCACTCTTTGGTCTACTCATCCTGCTGCCACATCACCACTCTGGTTTTCTCATGCTGCTGCTGTGTTGCTACCTCAACACTATGTCAATGGGTCAGTTTTTGGTCTCCTCTTGCTGTTCAGATATTCACATTCTGTGGTCTCCTCATTCTGCTGCCAACTCAATATTTTGTCACTGGGCCACTGTGTGGTCTCTTCATGCTGCTGCCACCTCACTACTATGTCACTGGGCCTCTCTCTGGTCTCCTCATGCTGCTGCCACCTCAATACTATGTCACTAGTTCACTCTGTGGTCTCCTTATGTTGCTACCACCTAACCTCTCTGTGGTCTCCTCATGCTGCTTCCACATCAACACTCTGAGGTGTTGTCATGCTGCTGCTACCTCAACACTATGTCAATGGGTCACTTTGTGGTCTCCTCTTGCTGTTGCCATATTAACATTCTGTGGTGCCCTCATTCTGCTGCCAACTCAATATTTTGTCACTGGGCAACTGTGTGGTCTCTTCCTGCTGCTGCCACCTCATTACTCTGTGGTCTCCTCATGCTGCTGCCACCTCAACACTATGTCACTGGGCCACTCTGTGGTCTCCTCATGCTTCTGCCACCTCACCACTCTTTGGTCTCCTCATGCTGCTGCCATATCACCACTCTTTGATTTTCTCATGCTGCTGTCACCTGAACACTATGTCACTGGGCCACTCTGTGGTCTCCTTAAGCTGATGCCACCTCAATACTATGTCCCCTGGCCTATCTGTGGTCACCTCATTTTGCTGTAACCTCAACACTATGTCACTGGGCCTCTCTCTGGTCTCCCCATGCTGCTGCCACCTCAACACTGTCACTGGGCCACTCTGTGGTCTCCTCTTGCTGCTGCCAAATTAACCCTGTGTCACTGGGCCACTCTGTGGTCTCGTCATGCTGCTGCCACCTCACTACTATGTCACTGGGCCACTCTGTGGTATACTCATGCTGCTGCCACCTATACACTGTCACTGGGCCATTCTGTGGTCTCTTCATGCTGCTGCCACCTTAATACTATATCACTGGGCGACTCTGTGGTCTACTCAGGCTGCTGCCACCTCAACACTATGTCACTGGTCCCCTCTGTGGTCTCCCTATGCTGATGCCACCTCAATACTATGTCAATGGGACTCTCTGTGGTCTCCTCATGCTGCTGCCACCTCACTACTATGTTACTGGGCCACTCTGTGGTCTACTCATGCTGCTGCCACCTCAACACTATGTCACCGGGCCACTGTGTGGTCTCCTTATGCTGCTGCCCTCTCACCACTCTGTGCTCTCCTCATGCTGCTGCAACCTCAACACTATGTCAGTGGGCTATTCTGTGTTCTCCACATGCTGCTGCCTCCTCCCCACTCTATTATCGGGCCACTTTGTGGACTTCTCATGCTCTTTCCACTGGGCCACTATTTTGCCTTTTTGGCCTGGCTGACATCATTTATCTGACCGTTCTTCTGATCTGTCAGAAGGTAGGAAATATGAGACACACAACGGATCATGTCTATGTAGCAGCTGTAAGGCCTGTATGACATGGTCCCTATTTTGCATCAGAGTTGGCTTATGATTTGAGAGACAAAAGTAGGAGTCGGCACAAAACACAGAAGACATGCAAATATTCCATTCACGTGCCATCTCTGTTTTGGAGCCACTCCTGTTTTTTTTTTTCTCTCGCTTTAGCAATATTGATGGATTACTGACCAAAAGCTGACAAAGTTAAAGGGTATGCTCGACAGACAGGAACAATTTCTCGGGGGTTATTGTTCTGACGGATCAGAGGAATGGCAAAATAATCTGTGACGTCAACACAAACTTATTGCTTAAATTAAGAGCTCTGCAAAAATTTTACAGGGTTTAAAGGGTACAGCCATATGTCCAGGTTTTGTAATGCAGTTTTAAAATTGAGGAGGCATCATATCTGTCCTTTGTACTTTCTCTTCTTTTATGATCTAATCCTTATTTGAGCTCTCACATTACATCAGGAAACCTGAACATGTGCATTCCAGCAGCATCAGCTCATCACAAGGTAATTGCTAAGCTGCACCTGTACTTGCCGGACTGCTCCTGTAAAATGCTGACCGAATAACTCAAGTGTGAACTTAGCCTTACAGGTCAATGTTAATGTCAAGAAGAAGCACACTCCATTTACACAGTCGACAGCTGATTCCACATAGATTTCTACAGAACCTGTTGTGTTACACGCTGAAACAAATAGTGCCCCATGACTGAGTAGTGAGGTGGCAACAGGATGGGGAGTCAACACAGTGGCCCAGTCACAGAGTGGTGAGGGTGGGAATCGCATGATTTGTCAACACAGTGGCCTAGTGACAGAGGAGTGAGGGTGGGAATAGAAAGAGGAATCACATGAGTCGTCATCACATTGGTTCAGTCACAGAGTGGTAGGGGTGGGAATTGCATGAGGAGTTGCAACGGGCGCCTCCCCCCAGAGCCCTCTTTATAACACAACCCAGGTTTAGGAATGCCGAGTAGTATAGTCCGGCCTAAAATGTCTCTTTGTGAGTCACAGTGCTCCTACCTGGATGCTGCTGGACCCCAGGCTTTGTCTCAGAAGCAATAAATATGGGGAATAATTGAGAGATAAAAGAATAACTTGAGTCCAGTCCTTGAGATGAAGTTCAATGGCAGCTTTACTTTGAATAAACATTCTCCAAAACAGTTTTCAGGCTTTGTCTTGGTTCTAGCAGGCTTTATCATTAAACTGGCAGGCAAACTCAAATCTGCAATATCTTTGTTTCTCACTGACCCTTCTGTACTGAGGGAACTATCTTCCTGGCTCCTGAGGCTTCAAGCTTTTGCCTCCATGGCCAGCAGAGCTTAGGATGCTCTGGCTGCCATGGGCACGTCCAGCAGAGATATTCCCCTGCACACTCATCCCCTGTCTAGGGAAGACTAGACTGGAACTAACTGGTCCCCACCCTTCCTGCAGAAGGTAGGAATGGCCCACTTCTCTCCAGAGGGGAGTTAGAATAGAATGAAAAGTTCCATTATATCTAAGATAGCTCTGCCATGTTTGCTGCCACCTGCTGGTGAACTAGGCATATTACATAAACATAACAGTTGCATAAAGATATTAGGAATGCACAGTGTATAGGACCTGGACAAAGATACATAAGATGATGCAGTGTTAGCCCATTAAAGACAGTAGCAGGGTACAGGAGTGGTAACACCACTCTGGGGTGTTACAGAATTGCATGAGTCGTCAACACAGTGGCACAGTCACAGAGTGGTGAGAGTGGGAATCGCATGAGGAATCGCAATAGTCAACACAGTGGCCCAGTAGCAGAGTATGGCAACACAGTTGCCCAGTCACAGAGTGGTGAGGGTGGGAATCGTATAAGGAAATGCATGAGTCGTCAACATAGTGGCCCAGTCACAGAGTTGTGAGGGTGGGAATCGCATGAGGAATCACATTAGTTGTCAACACAGTGGCCCAGTCACAGAGTGGGCCATACTAATCATCCTCCGGTGGCTTGATGAAAAATTCCCACACCGCCAAGTTTGGCAACATAGTGGCCCAGTCAAAGAGTGGTGAGGGTAGGAATCTTATGAGGAATCGCATTAGTCGTCAACACAGTGGCCCAGTCACAGAGTGGGCAATGCTAATCGTCCTCCGATGGCTTGATGAAAAATTCCCAGGCCGCCGAGTATGGCAACACAGTGGCCCAGTCACAAAGTGGTAAGAGTGGGAATCGCATGAGGAATCGCATGAGTCGTCAACACAGTGGCCCAATCACAGATTGGGCCATGCTGATAGTCCTCTGGCGGCTTGATAAAAAATTCCCACACCGCTGAGTATGACATTTTCCCCCCACTACTCTGTGCTGACTGCCTGCTACCACTGCCTCCATGAACCCAGGAACCACTTCTTCTTTACTGAGAGGTAGGCTCCTGTGTAGCAGGCGGTCTATCACGGGCACGTTTGGCTACAGCTGTCACACTGCTGCCACCCTGTTGACTGACGGCCATGCTACCACCCTGCTGACTCAGCCGCTGCCTCAAGCACAAGTTGCCACACTCTTCTCCTGATGATGATGATGAAGCCCCCTCTTCACCTAACTCCCATGTGCGATCAGCCACATCATCGTCAACCACTCGCTGCACGACACCAATATCACCCTCACTAGTCTCAGGGACACGTTCCTGACTGCTCGCAACACCAGTTCCCAGCGGATCTCTCCTTCTCACCTGTCTGTCGGACATACTGTACTGTAACATTAACTGCAAGGGTAAAGCAATCGTATCAGGCCACAATTTTGCACATACTCCGCAACTACGGATTGACTCATCGAATTAAAGAGGACCTTTCATGTTTTTTGGTTTTTTTGCTTAGATAAATACCTTTCCTTGCAGGGTTCCCCCTGCTGATGCTGCCACCCTGCCAGTTTTTTTTCAAATATCTCTCCTATCCTATACCTCGCTGTACCCCCCTGCAGTTTTCCCGCTCAGTGTGGTAATACTGAGCATCAGTACAGGGAGGAGGAGATGCCAGGGTTTCTCAATGGGTGTCACCTTCTCCCTGGCTGTGCCGCGATCCAATCACAGCAAAGAGCGTCACAGCCAGGAAGAAAAAAATGCTCACCTTCTCCCTGGTTGTGATGCTCTCCGCTGTGATAGGATCGCGGCACAGCCAGGGAGAAGGAGACACCCATTGAGAAACCCTGGTGTCTCCTCATCCCTGTACCGATGCAGGGGGGCACAGCGGGGCGTTGGAGCGATATTTGAAAAAAACAGGCAGGGTGGCAGCATCAGCGGGGGGTACCCCACAAGAAAAGATATTTATCTAAACTAAAAAAAAAAAAAAAAAAACGTGAAAGGTCCTCTTTAAGTGTAAAAGAATTTGAACACCCTAAAATGTGTAGTATCAAACCAGGTTTGGGTCAAAAACACAGAACAGGTGCAGATCTTTCCATTACACCTTATCTCTGAGTAGGCTTCACTATTTATATAATAAGTTATAATAATAACTGATCAAATAACTGAAGTGTGAACTCACCCTAAAGTGTGTAGTATCAGGCCGCTATTTCACACCATCAAATTAACTGCAAAATAATTTGACCACCCTGTTAGGCTAACCCTTTTCAGGTAATCTGTCCATGGCCTTTATGGTGTGATCATGATCAACTCTAGTATGTTTTTTTTTTTTTTCCTTAAGCCTGAGGAGTATGCTTTCTTCACCCCTGCAGCATTCCAGACTGCGAGCACTTCTATATAAACTAAATACAACCCAAAATTAACTGTATCAGGATGTAATTTCACCCCGAATAGACACGGCGAATAGACATACTTATATTGGCTATTGATACACCCCAAAACTGGCTGTATCAAAGTGTACCTTCACTGAAAACCGGCTAATAACACATAGTTATATTTCCTATTAATACACCCCAAAAAACAGTGTAAGTTCACCATAAAATGGCTAATAACACGTACTTGTATTTACTATTAATGGAAACATATACTCGCATTGCGAATTCAACTTAGAGCTGAGTTCCTAATGGTTGTATTGCTAGAATATAACGAAGATTAAGAATATAGTTCTACATTCAATATCTGCGTTATCTTCGTCAATTCTATCAATCCAACCATTAGGGACCCAGCTCTAAGTTGAATTCGCCATGCGAACATATACTCGCATTGCGAATTCAACTTAGAACTGAGTTCCTAATGGTTGGCTTGCTAGAATATAACTAAGATTGAGAATATAGTGCAATATTCGATATCTTCGTCGATTCTACTAAGCTAACCCAATAGGAAATTTGCCTGTATACACTGTTCAAAGTTCAAATAGCAATACACGAATAGTGATGAGCGGCAGGTGCCATATTCCATTTCGAAAAAATTCACGAATATTCAATAGAATATAAGTTTCATATTCGTCAAAATCAAATATTCGTCAATATCGCGATTAATATGCGATTTAAATAATCGCATATGGCGATTGTAACTTAAGGCTACTCTCCTATTGGTTTGATATCTAGAAATAGCATATATGACGAATGTATTCGTCATATTCCTCAAAACGAAGAAAGCAAAGTATTCTCCATCTTCGTTTTAGCTACCTATTCGTCAACTTCGCAAATTCTAGCAATCAAATAGGAAAGTTGACTATAGAGACAGCTGTGTTTAATTTGCTATGCGATTATATATATATATATATTTTTTTAATAAATAGAATAATTATAATAATTATCAAGTATTATAATTATTCTATTTATTTAAAAAAAAAGCTAAGTAATATAATCGCATAGCGAATTAAACACAGCTGTCTCTATAGTCAACCTTCCTATTTGATCGCTAGAATTATGGAAGTTGACGAATAGGTAGCTAAAACGAAGATGGAGAATACTTTGTTATCTTTGTTTTGAGCAATGCGATTAACATAACTTGAAGTAATCGCATTGCGATTTCAACTTAGCCCTGCTACATTCCATATTCATTAATTCTAGCCTAATATGCAATATAGCAGTGCTAAGTTGTAATCGCAATGTGATTAATATAACTTGAATTAATCGCATTGCGATTTAAACTTAGACCTGGTTTACTATGGTTGGCTTGGTAGAAGAAGATGACGATTGACGAATGTATTATGTAGAACTACTTTTGGGAAGTGGGAAAGATATAACAATAAAAAAAAAAACGAATATTCGAAATAGCAAATATATAGCGCTATATTAGAAATATTCGCGAATTAGCGAAGTGCCGATGTTCACAAAAAAAATTCGCTATGCGAATATTCGCACTCAACACTATACACGAATATAAATTCGCGTAACATTCACAATATATAGAATAATAATAATATTCGCGAAATATGGCACCTCCCGCTCATCACTACTGACCATGTAAGTTCACCGCAGAACGGCTGATAACACGTACTTGTATTTCCCATTAATACACTTCAAAAATGGCTGTTTCACAATGTAAGTTCACCGCAGAACGGCTAATATCACATAGTTGTATTTGCTATAAATACACCCCAAATATGGCTGTTTAACAATGTACGTTCACTGCAAAATGGCGGCATACTTGTATTTTCTATAAAAATGGCTGTATCACAATTAGAGATAAGCGAATTTCTCAAAAATTCAATTCAATCCCAATTTATTCACGGCCAATCGCGTTAAAAAAACAGCTATACAGCTGGCTGCAGAGAGCCTGTATAGTGGTGTAGAACACTGTGCCTTGTAGTAACATGCATAGGGAGTCTGATGTGGTACTAAAACAATACTGTGAGTCAGTATGACATGCACATGATAGGCGTCGCTCTTAGAATCCCTGCACACTTAATTTATTTGGGCAGTCACGGGGATAAAACTGACCAAATAACTCACATAGGAACTCACAGGTCGATGTTAGCACCAGGTATAAAGAATAGTGTTGAGCGAGCATGCTCGGCTTGATCATTGCTATGCTTGACACATGGTGGTAATCAGCTGAATACCGCATGTGCTCTAGCGCAATACTCAAGTCTCCTCCCGACACTTTTCTTGGCTGCTACGCAGCCAATAAATGTGCAGGTAAGTGCTGCCCTCACTGTAATGCCATAGCCATGTTGGTTACTGGAATTACAGTGATTGGCTGGCCGAGACACGCCCTGGGGTGCTATATAGCACCTGATGATGCGTGTTCGGCTCAGTCTTAGTCAGGGAGAGCTGTGCTGTTGAGGGGACAAACAGCGTAGGGAGTGATATAGGAATATTTTTATTAGAAAAACTTTTCAGAGACCCAAAAGTCCTTTTAAGGACTATGGTGTGTGGCAGCAGCAATATATATTTTTAGTGCAACCTGCGCTAAATTGCTAAAACTTCACAAACCCAAAAGTCCTTTTAAGGACTATTGTGTGTGGCAGAAATATCTATTTTTAGCGCATCTTGCGCTAAATAGGGCGCAATAGATAGGCCGCTGCAGACAGCGACATTAGCTGCATATCCAGTGTAAAGTGTGTGCATCCAAAAATATCTGTGACATCCAGTGTACTTTTTCCATAGACAGTGTGCGCTGCGGACAGTGACATTAGATGCACGACATCACCTGTGTAAAATGTGCGCATCTAAAAAATACACAGGTCTGCAAAAAAAATACATTTCACGAGCCGTTTTGGTTATTCCACTTAATCTTTATTTTTTTTGGTGAGCTGAATCCGAAAATGACCTCCATTTTGCCATAGGACATCATGTTTCCTGACAATTTAGGTAACTATGTTAAAAAAGGCAATACCACAAAATAAATGGAAATAGACTTATAAAATTAAAGTTTTATTACATTTTTTTCATGAAAATCTTTTTTTTTAACTGAAATAAGCTCACCTACACACACTAAACTCGATCTTTCTTCCCTGTGAGGCATCCAACAGTAATCTGCCATCATTGTAATGCTCCATTTTCTCTGGTATCTCCTTTCCATCTTTTTAATGTCTTGGTGGAATAATTCACCTTGTTCCTCACTCACAGCTCCCATATTTTCAGGAAAGTAGTCAAGGTGGGACTGGAGGAAATGCACTTTCAAACTCAGACAATCTAAAGCTTGAAATGCTTTCAGCATTCGTCTGACTATCTTTTTGTAGTGAGGATCTTTGTTATTGCCTAAAAATTTCTGTACGACTTCAATGCAATCCACCCTTCTTTTTGAGGATCCGTCATGGTATTGACAAACGCTTGATCAATTGTAAGCCTTTTAATGTCTGGTTCGATGAATACACCTTCCTTCAATTTTGCCTCCGACAGGCCTGGAAACTTGAAGCATTCTCCATCTCTTGGAAGTGATTTTACGAATTGCTTCATCAATTCCAATTTTATGTGGAGAGGTGGAAGAAGAACTATATGGTTCAGTGATTTTGTCGGTCTTGACTGTCCCATAGACACAGAAAACAAGGGTATTTGGTATACCCAGCTTGTTGCCAAAGCAGCATGCACAAGACCTTCAAGACCCCACACACTTGCCAACCATGGTCTTCATATTTAAGTTTACGAAGAACCAATTCCAAGTTCTCGTAGGTTTCCTTCAAGTATACGAAATGACCTACAGGCAGTGCCGTTGCGAGGTGCGGCGGGTGCGGGCCGCACCGGGTGACACCAGTGATGGGGTGACACCACCAGGAGATGAGCTCTTGCATTATGGAAGCACTCATCTCCCTACGTTCATCTGTATCGCCGTCCTCAGGACGGCAATACAGATGAACACTGCAGCAGGGCAAGGGAGAGGCGTCTCCCTTCCCTGTTCCTCTGATAGGCTGCCGGCACAAGGCCAGCTGCCTATCAGAGGCTGGCGCGATGACGTCATCGCGCCGCCTGAGCCGTACAGCTCTGGACACAGGCCAGGGGAGGCCTGCATCACATTGCTGCCATGGAGGTAAGTATTTTTTTTCTTCTTTTTTTCTGTTCTGCGCTGGGCTGGGTGGTCATTGCTGGCATAAGAGGGACACTTTGGGAAATTATTGCTGGCACATAGGGGACACTATGGGGGCATTGCTGGCACAATAGGGACACTATGGGGCATTGCCTGGTACATGGCGGACACTTTGGGGGCAATGCCTGGCACATGGGGGACACTATGGGGGCATGGCTGGCACATGGGGGACACTATGGGGGCATTGCTGGCACATTATGGGGACACTATGGTGTTGGAGGTGAGATGTATACTATGGGGGTATATAGTATAGGCACAATATGGGGGCACTAAGAAGGTGCATTTAATACTGGCACATTATGGGGGCACTATGGGGAAGAGGAGAGGAGCACTATGTGGGCATTTACTAGGGACATTGTATAGAGGTATTTTATACTTGCACACATTAGCTCAACTGGGGTCACTGAGGGAATTTTTTTGTAATGACACACAGAACGGGAGCACTTTTGAATTAGTGCACATTATTATTATTGAAGGTGGCAGGTGAGTTGTTAAGAAGGTAGGAGGATGATGAAAAAGTAGAAACCTAAGACGTCTTTTGTCAAACTACAGAGACGAGAGATGGGTGAAAAATCATCATGGCGGTCTGGTCTGATAGGAGAAGATGAGGAAAGAGAAGGTTTGCTACAGAGAAGTTACTGGATGTAAGGTATGTGGTGCTGTATTCTGGATAGCACAGAATAAGCAGAAAGATTGCCGACGGGAGGGGGGGAGGAGGTGCTTGGGGGTGGGGGGGTGACACTATTTTCTACTGCACCGGGTGACACCAGCCCTAGCAATGCCACTGCCTACAAGTATGGAAGCGTAAAAACCACAGTTGTGGAGTAAAACTGCTTTGATACTTCTAAGACGCCATTGCTCTGAATCATATTGGATTTTAAATTGACCTTCCACATCGATGTAATAAACCAACTTGTATTCCTGGGCGAAGTAAGGAACGAACTCCTTTTCACAATGTCTTAACCATGAAGATGACACTCCTGGCAACAATAAATTCCTGCTTTTCAATCTTGATCCGAGTAACTCAGCGGCATATTTGGGAAGATTCAAGTCTCTTACCAAATCATTCATCTCCTCCTTAGAAAGCAAAGTCAGAACTTGATTCGTCATCTGGTTCAGGTATGACTTCACATTCATCTGAGCTAGGTATTTCTTCCAATGTAGCAGGGGGCTTGAGTACTGGTGTATCTGAGCCATGGGGGATGGGACGAATTGCTGAGTGAAGATTGGGGTATGAAATGGAATGCTTCCATTTGGAATTAAACCCTTTCACATCGCATGAACAAAAGTAACAGTCATCAGTCGTCACTATGATTCTTTTGCTCTCGCCATACCATAGGTATCCTATAACGGAAAGATTTTTTCTTACCCTTGTACCAGTTTCGGAGGTCCTCAACACACCATTTGCACACTTTATGAGGCGCCTAAACTTTATCTTGTTCTCCAATTTTCAGTCCAAAGTATGCCAAGTATACTTTTTTCAAAAAGTCTGTAATATTCTGCTGCTGCTTCAACACTGTATATCCACCACAGATGAAACAGAAATTGTCTGGCGAATTAATACACTTTTGCGGAGCCATAACATACCGGATGAAGAATGACGAGCTAACACGAACTGCGATGAAAAAGTGTGAACAGCCTAGAACCAAGAAGCTGATGATGATTTGTGCACAAGTGTGGATGGCAGGAGAGAGCAGCCCTGTGTCTGTACACGAGACGTCACAGTGCTGGCCACGCCCCCCCTACTCTGACCAGAGGTGCTGCTACCTGCCCTGTGTCTTCCTCCCACTGGATTCTTTAGGAAAGATTAACCCCTTTCTACCATTAGAAGCACAGACTCAGGGCTGAGGCTTACACATACAACATGCTGCTGAGTATCCCAGTAGACATATCACTCAGAGCAGCACTTGTATTCACCCCCTTTGCAGGGGGGGGGGGGAGATTTTTTACCTGGAAATAACAACAAAGGGTCAATATTTTATTTGTTTTCAGCACACCAAAATGCATGGAAATTAGATTAAAAGTAATCAAACAGCTTTTCAGTCGCAAACCTGTGATATCTGTGACATCCAGTGTACTTTTTCCGTAGACGGTGTCCACTGCGGACAGTGACATTAGTAGTGCTACAAATCCAGTGTAAAGTGTGCGCATCCCAAAAAATATCTGTGACATCCAGTGTACTTTTTCCATAGACAGTGTCCTCTGTGGACAGTAACATACATTAGCTGTGCTACATCTCCAGTGTAAAGTGTGAGCATCCAAAAAATATATGTAACATCCAGTGTACTTTTTCTGTAGACGGTGTCCACTGCGGACAGTGACATTAGCTGCGCAACAGATCCACTGTAAAGTGTGCGCATCCAAAAAATATCTGTGACATCTAGTGTACTTTTTTCAAAGACAGTGTCTGCTGCGGACAATGACATTAGTTGTGCAACAAATATCCAGTGTAAAGTGTGCGCATCCAAAAAATATCTGTGACATCCAGTGTACTTTTTCCAGACGGTGTCTGCTGCGGCCAGTGACATTACCAGCGCAACATATTTGCAGTTGTGAGATCGTGAAATATCACATCCAACAGTACATTCTAACACGGAGGCTTTCCCATGGTAATGGGGATGCTCCATGTTAAAGGCAACAGCACACGGGAGCGGGCTGAAATCCTGGAGGCCCGGACATGTAAGAACAGTTGTTTTGGGAACCAGACAGCCGGGGGCAATCGTGTGTGTTTCGTTCACTTCAGAAAAAAAAAAAAAAAAACGAATATTCTAATAACGAATATACCACTATATAATGCTATATATTCGTTTTAGGAATATTCGGCATTTTTTTCCCCATCTGAACACATGATTCCTCCCTGCTTCTTGCTTGTGGGCCAATGACTCCATGACATAGTGTTGAGGTAGCAGAAGCATGAGTAGACCACAAAGTGGCCCAGTGACATTGTCTGGAGGTTGCAGCAGCATGAGGAGACCACAGAGTGGCACAATGGCAGAATGTGGAGGTGACAGCTGCATGAGGAGACCACAGAGTGACCCAGAGACAGAGTTGGGAGTTGGCAGAAGCATGAGGAGATCACAAAATGGTCCAATGACATAGTGTGGAGGTAGCAGCAGCATGAGGAGACCACAGAGTGGCCCAGAGCCAGAGTTGTGAGTTGGCAGCAGCATGAGGAGACCACAAAGTAGCAAGGTGACATAGTGTGGAGGTGGCAGCATCAGCAGCCTGAGGAGGCCACAGAGTGGCAAGGTGACATAGTGTAAAGGTGGTAGCAGCAGAAGCCTGAGGAGGCCACAGAGTGGCAAGGTGACATATTGTGAAGGTTGCAGTAGCAACAGCAGCATAAGGAGGCCACAGAGTGTCCCAGTAACATAGTGTTGAGTTAGCAGCAGCATGAGGAGGCCTCACAGTGGCAAGGCAACATATTGTGTATGGCAGGTGGCAGCAGCAGCATAAAGGAGGCCACAGAATGACCCAGTGACAGTGTTAATTTAGCAGCAGTATGAGGAGACCACAGAGTGGCAGGGTGACATAGTCTGGAGGTGAAAGCAGCAGCAGCATGTGGAGGCCACAGAGTGGCAAGTTTAGAAAGTGTGGAGGAGGTAGCAGCAGCAGCATGAGGAGGCCATAGAGTGACAAGGTGACATCGTGTGGAGGTGGTAGCAGCAGCAGCATGAGGAGGCCATAGCGTGACAAGGTAACATTGTGTGGAGGTGGTAGCAGCAACCAGCAACAGCATGAGGAGGCCACAGAGTGGCAAGGTGTCATAGTGTGGAGGTGGCAGCAGCAGCATGAGGAGGCCACAGCATCGAAAGGTGACATAGTGTGGAGGTGGCAGTAGCAGCATGACGAGGCCACAGAGTGGCCCAGTGACATAGTGGTGATTTAGCAGCAGCATGAGGAGGCCACAGAGTGACAGAATGACAGAGTGTGAAGGTTGCAGCATCAGCATGAGGAGACCTGAGCGGTGAGGTGGCAGCAGCATCAGGAGACCACAGAATGACCCGGAGTGGGGAGGTGGGTGGCAATAACAGTACCTGCTGATAATAATGGGTGTAAGAAGGAGCTCTTCGTATCAGATGTGTGGCATCAGGCAGGTGGCAGCATCGCTGAGGCAGGTAGCCAGAAGAAACTGGTCTGTTTATCAAGGTTTGGGTGAGGCAGCATGGATGATCTAATCTGATGCATCAGGCATTGGTGGGTGGAAATCCTGGCTGATCCACGCCTGATTCATCTTGACAAAGGTCAGTCTCTCCACATTTTGGGGGGACAGGAGAGTTCTCCTGGGGGTAACTATGGCCCCTGCCGCACTAAACACCCACTCTGATGCCACACTACTGGCTGGGCAGGACAGCTTTTCCAGGGGAAATGCGACCAGTTGCAGCCACAAATCCACTTTGGCTGCTCAGTAGTCCAGCAGATGTTGAATGTGTGGTGGAAGGGTGCTGTCTAAGTATGCCACCACCTGCTGGATAAGGTTCTGCTCCAGGTCTAGCTGCTGATGCTGGTGAGTAGTTTCTTCACTAGGCGAGTTAAGAAAGCTGCTCATCATCGACTAGACTCAAGCTACTGCTGATGGAGCTGGTGCTGTTCCAACTCTCCTGGCAAGATCCCCCTCCCCCGCCATAGCAGCCATGACAGTGGAATGAGAGCACAGAGCCCCCGCCCCCCCTGCCCCCGGTCCTACCTGCAAGAGGATGAACGATGGCGCAGAAAGGCAGCGGCCAACTGACTACAAAGGATGTCTTTATAGTAGTTCAGTTTGTCCTCCCTCTTGCCCTTCCAGCTCCTCCTGCTCCTCCTTTCCTGTCACCTGTATAGAAAAACCTCCCATTTCACTACACATTGCTTGTGCTCGAATGTCTTGCTGCTCCTTCTCCAGTTCACCCACCACAGGGCTCATGTGGCCGTGAGATGTAGGTGCCATGTCTCCAGTTCCCTGACTAGCCAGATGTACCAGCATCTATTCCAGGATATGAAGCAGTGGAATGACGTTGTTTATCCCGTAGTCATGGCGACTGACAAATATTGTGGCATCCTCAAAGGGCCTGAGCAAACGGCAGGTGTCACGCATGAGCTGCCGCTAGCTGACTTGAAAGTTACACACAAGTAGAAATTGTTTATGGCCTTTCTCTGTTCATATAGTCAGTCCAAAATATGGAGGGTGGAATTCCGCATATCAGCCTATGTTGGGGGGACCCCGTTCTGCCACTGCAGCTCAAAAAGGGTGTGCTTGGCGGTGTACGATTGGCTAAAGTGCATGCAAAGTTTCCTGGACAATTTTAGGATGTCTTGCAGATGGGTGGAAGACTTCAGGAACCGCTTGACATTTAGATTGAACACGTGCGCCATGCAGGGCGCATAGCTCAGCCCTTCTTGACGCAGCACCAACACCATGTTCTTCCCGTTCTCGGTCACCATGGTTCCGATTTTGAGTTGTCGCGGAGAAAGCCAGGATTCGATTTCTCGATGAAGGACATGGAGCAATTCCACCCCTGTGTGACCTTGTTCGTCCAGGCAAACGAGGTGTAGAACAGCGTGACACTGCCATACCCTGCACATGTGGTATGCTGGAGGAGCACTGTGAATTGTCCCTGCAGTGAAGGCTGAGGACACGGTGGAGGATGAGGAGGCAGAGGTGGACATTGTCGCAGGACCAACGGCATGACAACGAGGAGGTGGAAGCGGTGTCAGCTGGCCAAGTTTCTGGTTTGGCTGGGCAAGAACCACATTCACCCAGTGGGCCGTAAGGAAAGGAAATATAATGTCCTTTATCGTACCTCCACACATTGGCACTGCCATGCACTTGGCAGACACCAACAGGCTCAAGGACTGGCCCACCTTTTGTTCTACATACGGATGTAGCAGGGGTAACACACACACAAACAACTCAAATTTCTTAACTCATAAAAGCCATTGAAAAGCAATTGCTTTAAGCTTTTTAGTTGCATTTAGTTTAGATAACATGGCTCATAAAGCATGTGTTTTAACCCTGCTACATCCTATTTGTGCAGGCCTGGTACTGCCTTTTTGGCAAAGAAATGACGGCTTGGGACTCTCCACCTCAGCTCTGCACAAGCCATCAGTTTTCTAAGAAGGTGCAGAGTCCTCCACTTGGAAAGGGAGGGACTGCAGCACCAGCAACTTGGCAAGGAGCATATTCAGCTTCTGTGCCATTGGATGAGTGCACGCATACTGTTGTCTCTTGGAAATTGCTTCGGTAATCAATTCCTGACAGAATGACTAATGAGGAGTAGGTGGGCGAGGAGCAGGAGCATGAGGACCAGTAAATGATGGGAAGGACAGAGAAGCTCCCTTCGGCTGAGGTGGTGGAGCCTTGTCTGCCTGAAATCAGGTGTGTGCCACTGGGTAATGCAGCGGTTGCTGCAGCAGGCTGGACCACCACATCGGAGCTGCGGTTCTCCAAGGCCACTTTATGGTGACACTGCATATGTTGACGCAGGAATGTGGTGCCAATATTGTCACCCTGGCCACGCTTTATCTTCTGTCCACAGATTTGACAAATGGCCATGTTCACCTCCTCCGGCTGCTTAACAAAAAACTGCCACACTGCAATGTGGATGATTTTATCCCCTACACTGCACACTGACTGGCTGCTACCACCGCTGTCTCTGTGAACCCCTGCACCAATACTTTCCAGGCAGTTAGGCTCCTGCGAAGCGAGTGGTCTACACCGATCTTGTTTGGCTCCTGACCTCCCATTGCTGCTACCATTCCGACTTGCTGGCTCTGCCGCTGCCTCATGCGCAAGCTTTCATGTTCTTCTCCCGATGATAAGGAAACCCCTTTGTCACCCGGCTCTAGTGTTGAGCGAACAGTTCGAGCATAGTTCAGGTTCGTACCAAATTTTGGGGTGTTCGGGACACGGACCCGGAGCCGAACATTTTCAAAAAAGTTCCGGTTCGGGTTCGTTGTTCGGCGATTTCTTCTCGCTTTCTGAAGGGCTGCACAGCAGCCAATCAGCTATTGTTTTACTTCTTGCCCTAAGAGCCCATCACAGCCATGCCTACTAATGGCATGGCTGTGATTGGCCAAGTGCAGCATGTGACCCAGCATCTATTTAAGCTGGATTCACGTAGCGCCACACGTCACACTGCTCTGATTAGTGTAGAGAGAGGACGCAGCTGCTGTGAGGGCAAGATTAGGCAGGGAAAAGTCTGCAAAAGAACCTAATGAAGTGATCGATCTACAGCTGTGAATGATTCAACTTCTCACTGGTTTTTAGGCTGTACAGAGCGTTTTTCTGTCACTTATTTTCTGGGGTGATTGGCGGCCATTTTGTGACTTGTGGTGCACCAGAACAAGCTTCCACCAAGTCCATCAATCCATCAATACTAGTTTTTTTTTTTTGCTATATCCTACATCAGGGGCATGGCTGTGCTAATTGTCACCCATAGAAACTCAGGATAGCAATTTGTATATTTTATTAAGGGGTTAAATGCAATTGCCAAAATACAAATCACCTAAAAATGGTGTTCCAGCTTTGGCTAGCCAAGTATAATACTGTCTGCTGTTTGGCAAAGGATAGATTATTTTCTGTGGTGAAATTAAATTGTCAAAATAGCAATCCCCTAAATCTGGTGTCCCAGCACTGGCTAGCAAACTATAATAGTGTCCGCCAAAACATATATTTTGTTCTGGGGTGAAATTCAATTGCCAAAATAGCAATACGATAAATCTGGTGTCACAGCTGTGGCTGGCAAACTATAATAGTGTCCGCCAAAACATATATTTTGTTCTGGGGTGAAATTCAATTGCCAAAATAGCAATACCATAAATCAGTGGTTTCAGCTGTGGCTGGCCAAGTTTCATAGTGTCCTGCAAAGGATATATTTTGTTCTGGGGTGAAATTCAATTGCCAAAATAGCAATACCCTAAATCTGGTGTCACAGCTGTGGCTGGCAAACTATTATAGTGTTCGACAAAACATATATTTTGTTCTGGGGTGAAATTCAATTGCCAAAATAGCAATCCCCTAAATCTGGTGTCCCAGCACTGGCTGGCAAACTATAATAGTGTCCGCCAAAACATATATTTTATTCTAGGGTGAAATTCAATTGCCAAAATAGCAATACCATAAATCAGTGGTTTCAGCTGTGGCTGGCCAAGTTTCATAGTGTCCTGCAAAGGATATATTTTGTTCTGGGGTGAAATTCAATTGCCAAAATAGCAATACCATAAATCAGTGGTTTCAGCTGTGGCTGGCCAAGTTTCAGAGTGTCCTGCAAATCATATTTTTTTGTTCTGGGGTGAAATTCAATTGACAAAATAACAATATTCTGAATCTGGTGTTCCAGCTGTTGCAGGCCTAGTTTAAATCTGTCCGTAACAGGGTATATTTTGTTCTGGGTTGAAATTCAATTGTCAAAATAGCAATACCATAAATCAGTGGTTTCAGCTGTGGCTGGCAAACTATAATAGTGTCCGTTAAAACATATATTTTATTCTGGGGTGAAATTCAATTGCCAAAATAGCAATACCATAAATCAGTGGTTTCAGCTGTGGCTGGCCAAGTTTCATAGTGTCCTGCAAATCATATATTTTGTTCTGGGGTTAAATTCAATTGCCGAAATAGCAATACCCTGAATCTGGTGTTCCAGCTGTTGCAGGCCTAGTTTAAATCTGTCTGTAACAGGGTATATTTTGTTCTGGGGTGAAATTCAATTGCCAAAATAGTAATACCATAAATCAGTGGTTTCAGCTGTGGCTGGCAAACTATAATAGTGTCCGTTAAAACATATATTTTATTCTGGGGTGAAATTCAATTGCCAAAATAGCAATACCATAAATCAGTGGTTTCAGCTGTGGCTGGCCAAGTTTCATAGTGTCCTGCAAATCATATTTTTTGTTCTGGGGTGCAATTCAATTAAAGAACGTGGTGGCAGTCTAAAACATAACTTTTACTTATGATTGCAATAAAATACTCATTCCTTATATAGTAACCTATAGGCAAAGGCACAGATATTGCCTGACATATAACATACCAATGGACGACAATCCAATGGACAAAAAAGGTACCTTAAAGATATATAAAGGCATCTGGTGGATAAAAAATGTGCACGGCGGCACCATGCAGTGAATAAACCGTTGGTCCTACCTTTGTAGATGACAGCAGGATAAAGTGGTAGGAGCCGGACGAGGTGATTCAGGGGGAGCAGAGAGAAAACAAGGGGCAAAGGTTAATAATTGCCCTAGAATTCCCTAGTTTAAGGGGGAGTGCTCTGTCCCTAGGGGTCCTAACCACGGAGTAACCGTCCTGAAAAGAACGACCCCGTCCGGAGCCTTTCCCTCAACGGTTGGAGACCCTGTAAGACCCTAGTGCAGCTAGACCCTACATGCACGTTTCATCAATAGAATCATCAGGGGTGTGGTGTACACAGGGAAGAAACAGAAGAGAATGATAGGCATAAACAATCACACAAAAGATAAACAAGTGTATACCAAAGCATGCCTACATAAAGTTATTTAAATTGACACGCCATTCCTGAGGGCAGATATAACACCCTTAGGAAAAGGTCAAAGTCAAAAATATAAACCAGGGCTGCCCAGAGATGAGGGCCGTCCAGGAAGGGGGGGCCCACTGATAAGGGCTCCTTCTACAAGGGACGGGCTCCAGCATATGATAAACTGGCAGTCCGTCCAACCAGCTGATGGGCCGCTAGAACCGTGACAAGTGATGTCCCGCATGGAATAATACTCACTGTGGGTCTTTATACCCACGTGTGTGTGGGGAGACGCCGGCAGTCGGCGCTTGATGACGTAATCTGCCGGTTCCCAAGCCTCACACGCGATTCGATAACATCGTGTGTGGCGGGGGGGGGTGGCGCAGGTGACGTCATGGTCACATGACTAGTCACCTGTTGCAGGCTGTGCATAGCATCATTAATGACGCGATGTGCGCAGGCACTGTGTTGTTCCGTCCCCTAGCAACCGGAAGAAAGCTGCCGGGAGGGGAAACAAACGGTCCACACTTACGATGGTGCGGACTAGTGTATAGCCAGAAGCAGGGGCATTAATGGCAGTTGGGAAAACAAACAAAATGAACATCCTGGTTAGAAACAAAGGGGATATATAGAATCACTGGGCATACAGATCAGTATATTACTATCAGATGGAGCACAAATTTAAGCGCAATCAAGGCGTCACTAAAAGCTAAAAGTAAAATAAAACTTACAAATAGCGGGTCATACCGTATTGGTGCAACAGATGACCAATAATTAGACGCTGTATTGGCGCTATTCAGAGAAGCAGGCGAAGTTGAGTTGTTCATTAAGGCCTGTTGGATACACTGTGCGGAGCGTATGGATCCAACGTGCTTCCAGCTGGAGCAAAGACCTGTCCCAATCTCCGCCTCGTATTGGGGGGGGAAATGGTGGCAATACCCATAAAGTTGATACTTGAGGTGTCCCCAGCATGGAACTCATGTACGTGGCGGGACACCGCTGTATCCTTTTTATTTGAAATGTCACAGAGGTGCTCCCCCACACGTCGACGTAATTCTCTTTTGGTCTTGCCGATATATTCCAATCGGCAAGTACAGGTGATTTTGTAAATGACCCCTCTTGTGCGACAACTAATAAAGTCCTTAATTTCAAAGGACCTATTCAGGTTGTTGCTAAAAAGAACTTTCCAGTTTGGATGGAGGCACAGGCTACACAGCCACTACATCTAAATGAACCCCTAGGTTTACGCTGTAACCACGAACAACCAGAGGGTCCAGGTTTGTAGTGACTGTGTACCAGCAGATCTTTCAAGCTTTTCCCCCGTCTAAAGGTCACCTGAGGATAATCAAAGATGGTATCCCTAATGTCTGGATCCATTAGTAAAATTGGCCAATGTTTTTTCAAAATTGACCGTACTTTCTCAGATGCTTCATCGTAGGTGGCAATAAGTCTGATCTTTTGTGGTGGATCAGGCTTTTGTCTGGGGGTAAGAAGTTCAGTTCTTGAGGATGAGCGGGCCGCCCGAAAAGATGGTTTAAGGGCCGAATCAGGGTAGCCTCTCGTTTGAAATCTCGTCCTCAATATCTGAGCCTGTTCAATGAAAGTTTGTTCCTCGGAGCACACCCGTCTGAGGCGAAGGTATTGGCCTCGTGGAATCCCTCTTTTTAGAGGGAGGGGGTGGCTACTGGACCAATGTAGGACCGAGTTCGTGGCAGTTGGTTTACGATATATGTTGGTGGTGAGAGATCCAGAGCTGTTTTTGTATATCTGGATGTCTAGAAATGGAAGCACATCACCACCAACTTCATAGGTAAATTTCAAGCCAATCTCGTTTTGATTTAACTGATTTACTAAAGTTTGGAATGCCAATTTGGAGCTATTCCAAATAATGAAAATGTCATCAATGTAACGGGCCCACATTACAATGGGCCCGGTACATGACGAGTTGGTATCTGCAAAAACTACGGTCGCCTCCCACCAGCCCAGGAGCAAATTTGCATAGGACGGTGCACAGGAGCACCCCATAGCGGTGCCCCTGAGCAGGTGGTAGACTTTGCCATCAAACAGGAAAAAGTTGTGTGTTAATAGGTAAGATAAAAGCCTCAACACAAACTTATTGTGTGCCTCATATTGGGTACCTCTCATGGAAAGATAATAATTAACAGCTAGCAGACCAAACATATGTGGGATGGATGAGTAGAGTGCCTCGACGTCTATGCTGGATAGGATAGTATCCCCATCCAGTATGACGTCTTCAATACGTTTAAGTAAATCCATGCTATCACGAACATAGGAAGGTAGTGCTGTTACAAACGGTAGTAGGATGCGGTCGATGTAGACCCCGAGGTTTTGTCCGATGCACCCAACCCCCGATACAATAGGTCGCCCCTTTAAAGGTGTAGTGCCCTTATGAACCTTGGGCAGGCTATAGAAGGTGGCGACTGTGGGGGAGCTGGGATACAAAAAGTCAAACTCCTCGGACGAGATGATTTTGTTCTGTTTAGCCTCTATTAAAATAGAGTGTAACTCCGCTAGATATTGAGTAGTGGGGTCAGATCTAAGTGTCTCATAAGTGTGTTTATCAGAAAGTAGTTGCAGACACATTTTTTTATAGTCGTCTGTGTCCATAATGACCGTGTTACCTCCTTTATCAGAGGGTTTGATGGTTATAGAGGGGTCATCTTTCAAATCCCTGATAGCTCTCAATTCGTCTTTGGAAACATTCCGTGGTAGATGAGAGACTGATATATGACTCAAATCGTCAGTAACAAGTCTTAAAAAAACGTCCAAGCAGGAGACTTCTCCAGATGGTGGGAACTGTTTACTTTTGTTTTTGAGAGTGGTAAAGGGTCCCTCGCCCTCTAGTTGTGTCACCTCCTCATTAAGGCTGTTGAGTAGCATGACATCGTCAAGAATGTCTTGGGGAATTCCTAATTCTCGACACAAACGCTTATCTTTGTTTTTGAATACTTTTCTCCACCTTAATTTACGGATAAAAAGGTGAAGGTCCTTGAGCCACGTAAACTCATCAAAGCGTTGTGTCGGAACAAAGGAAAGTCCCTTACTGAGGACTGTCATCTCTAAAGGGGATATAGGTCTCCTAGAGAGATTAATTATTTCTGGCCCTGAGGGTTTTGAGGATTGACCCGGTTTCTCAGAGGGTAGGTGGGGCCCTGATCTAAAAAACCACTAGTGCCTGTAAAATTGCCTCTTCCACGGGAAGCTCTACCCCGACCTCGCCTATATGTGTTACGTCCTCTATTGGTACTGATCTGATCCCGATCACTATCCGAGATTTCAGTATCACTTGTGGACGTCTCGGAAGGGACTTCCCTGTTTGAGGGCGACCTATTGTATCGGGGGTTGGGTGCATCGGACAAAACCTCGGGGTCTACATCGACCGCATCCTACTACCGTTTGTAACAGCACTACCTTCCTATGTTCGTGATAGCATGGATTTACTTAAACGTATTGAAGACGTCATACTGGATGGGGATACTATCCTATCCAGCATAGACGTCGAGGCACTCTACTCATCCATCCCACATACGTTTGGTCTGCTAGCTGTTAATTATTATCTTTCCATGAGAGGTACCCAATATGAGGCACACAATAAGTTTGTGTTGAGGCTTTTATCTTACCTATTAACACACAACTTTTTCCTGTTTGATGGCAAAGTCTACCACCAGCTCAGGGGCACCGCTATGGGGTGCTCCTGTGCACCGTCCTATGCAAATTTGCTCCTGGGCTGGTGGGAGGCGACCGTAGTTTTTGCAGATACCAACTCGTCATGTACCGGGCCCATTGTAATGTGGGCCCGTTACATTGATGACATTTTCATTATTTGGAATAGCTCCAAATTGGCATTCCAAACTTTAGTAAATCAGTTAAATCAAAACGAGATTGGCTTGAAATTTACCTATGAAGTTGGTGGTGATGTGCTTCCATTTCTAGACATCCAGATATACAAAACAGCTCTGGATCTCTCACCACCAACATATATCGTAAACCAACTGCCACGAACTCGGTCCTACATTGGTCCAGTAGCCACCCCCTCCCTCTAAAAAGAGGGATTCCACGAGGCCAATACCTTCGCCTCAGACGGGTGTGCTCCGAGGAACAAACTTTCATTGAACAGGCTCAGATATTGAGGACGAGATTTCAAACGAGAGGCTACCCTGATTCGGCCCTTAAACCATCTTTTCGGGCGGCCCGCTCATCCTCAAGAACTGAACTTCTACCCCAGACAAAAGCCTGATCCACCACAAAAGATCAGACTTATTGCCACCTACGATGAAGCATCTGAGAAAGTACGGTCAATTTTGAAAAAACATTGGCCAATTTTACTAATGGATCCAGACATTAGGGATACCATCTTTGATTATCCTCAGGTGACCTTTAGACGGGGGAAAAGCTTGAAAGATCTTCTGGTACACAGTCACTACAAACCTGGACCCTCTGGTTGTTCGTGGTTACAGCGTAAACCTAAGGGTTCATTTAGATGTAGTGGCTGTGTAGCCTGTGCCTCCATCCAAACTGGAAAGTTCTTTTTTAGCAACAATCTGAATAGGTCCTTTGAAATTAAGGACTTTATTAGTTGTCGCACAAGAGGGGTCATTTACAAAATCACCTGTACTTGCCGATTGGAATATATCGGCAAGACCAAAAGAGAATTACGTCGACGTGTGGGGGAGCACCTCTGTGACATTTCAAATAAAAAGGATACAGCGGTGTCCCGCCACGTACATGAGTTCCATGCTGGGGACACCTTAAGTATCAACTTTATGGGTATTGCCACCATTTCCCCCCCCAATACGAGGCGGAGATTGGGACAGGTCTTTGCTTCAGCTGGAAGCACGTTGGATCCATACGCTCCGCACAGTGTATCCAACAGGCCTTAATGAACAACTCAACTTTGCCTGCTTCCTCTGATTAATGCCAATACAGCGTCTAATTATTGGTCATCTGTTGCACCAACACGGTATGACCCGCTATCTGTAAGTCTTATTTTACTTTTAGCTTTTAGTGACGCCTTGATTGCGTTTAAATTTGTGCTCCATCTGATAGTAATATACTGATCTGTATGCCCAGTGATGCTATATATTCCCTCTTGTTTCTAACCAGGATGTCCATTTTGTTTGTTTTCCCAACTGCCATTAATGCCCCTGCTTCTGGCTATACACTAGTCCGCACCATCGTAAGTGTGGACCGTTTGTTTCCCCTCCCGGCAGCTTCCTTCCGGTTGCTAGGGGACGGAACAACACAGTGCCTGCGTACAACGCGTCATTGATGATGCTATGCACAGCCTGCAACAGGTGACTAGTCATGTGACCATGACGTCACCTGCGCCACACACCCCCCCCCCCGCCACACACGATGTTATCGAATCGCGTGTGAGGCTTGGGAACCGGCAGATTACGTCATCAAGCGCCGACTGCCGGCGTCTCCCCACACACACGTGGGTATAAAGACCCACAGTGAGTATTATTCCATGCAGGACATCACTTGTCACGGTTCTAGCGGCCCATCAGCTGGTTGGACGGACTGCCAGTTTATCATATGCTGGAGCCCGTCCCTTGTGGAAGGAGCCCTTATCAGTGGGCCCCCCCTTCCTGGACAGCCCTCATCTCTGGGCAGCCCTGGCTTATATTTTTGACTTTAACCTTTTCCTAAGGGTGTTATATCTGCCCTCAGGAATGGCGTGTCAATTTAAATAACTTTATGTAGGCATGCTTTGGTATACACTTGTTTATCTTTTGTGTGATTGTTTATGCCTATCATTCTCTTCTGTTTCTTCCCTGTGTACACCACACCCCTGATGATTCTATTGATGAAACGTGCATGTAGGGTCTAGCTGCACTAGGGTCTTACAGGGTCTCCAACCGTTGAGGGAAAGGCTCCGGACGGGGTCGTTCTTTTCAGGACGGTTACTCCGTGGTTAGGACCTCTAGGGACAGAGCACTCCCCCTTAAACTAGGGAATTCTAGGGCAATTATTAACCTTTGCCCCTTGTTTTCTCTCTGCTCCCCCTGAATCACCTCGTCCGGCTCCTACCACTTTATCCTGCTGTCATCTACAAAGGTAGGACCAACGGTTTATTCACTGCATGGTGCCGCCGTGCACATTTTTTATCCACCAGATGCCTTTATATATCTTTAAGGTACCTTTTTTGTCCATTGGATTGTCGTCCATTGGTATGTTATATGTCAGGCAATATCTGTGCCTTTGCCTATAGGTTACTATATAAGGAATGAGTATTTTATTGCAATCATAAGTAAAAGTTATGTTTTAGACTGCCACCACGTTCTTTGATTATTAATTTCTGTGGTTGTCATAGCCGCCAGGATTTATCTCTGGATTTAGTATTTCTCTTTTGGTGCAATTCAATTGCCAAAATAACAATACTCTGAATCTGGTGTTCCAGCTGTTGCAGGCCTAGTTTAAATCTGTCCGTAACATTGTATATTTTGTTCTGGGGTGAAATTCAATTGCCAAAATAGCAATACCATAAATCAGTGGTTTCAGCTGTGGCTGGCCAAGTTTCATAGTGTCCTGCAAAGGATATATTTTGTTCTGGGGGGAAATTAAATTGCCAAAATAGCAATACCCTGAATCTGGTGTTCCAGCTGTTGCAGGCCTAGTTTAAATCTGTCCGTAACAAGGTATATTTTGTTTTGGGGTGAAATTCAATTGCCAAAATAGCAATTCCCTAAATCTGGTGTCCCAGCACTGGCTGGCAAACTATAATAGTGTCCGTTAAAACATATATTTTATTCTGGGGTGAAATTCAATTGCCAAAATAGCAATACCATAAATCAGTGGTTTCAGCTGTGGCTGGCCAAGTTTCATAGTGTCCTGCAAATCATATCTTTTGTTCTGGGGTTAAATTCAATTGCCAAAATAGCAATACCCTGAATCTGGTGTTTCAGCTGTTGCAGGCCTAGTTTAAATCTGTCTGTAACAGGGTATATTTTGTTCTGGGGTGAAATTCAATTGCCAAAATAGCAATACCATAAATCAGTGGTTTCAGCTGTGGCTGGCAAACTATAATAGTGTCCGTTAAAACATATATTTTATTCAGGGGTGAAATTCAATTGCCAAAATAGCAATACCATAAATCAGTGGTTTCAGCTGTGGCTGGCCAAGTTTCATAGTGTCCTGCAAATCATATCTTTTGTTCTGGGGTTAAATTCAATTGCCAAAATAGCAATACCCTGAATCTGGTGTTCCAGCTTTTGCAGGCCTAGTTTAAATCTGTCTGTAACGGGGTATATTTTATTCTGGGGTGAAATTCAATTGCCAAAATAGCAATACCATAAATCAGTGGTTTCAGCTGTGGCTGGCCAAGTTTCATAGTGTTCTGCAAATCATATCTTTTGTTCTGGGGTAGGGCTCTTGGGTAGGGCTCATAGACACCTCCCACCTCCCATTGCAAGCATGGCTACATGCTGGAGGTAACAGAGGAGATGTTTGTGAGTCGTCCTAATGCTCCTGTAATTGCCCACTGGCCCCTGATATCGCCCATATGGCGCAGGTAGGTGAGTGTTAGGGCCCTTGGGCTACTTGAGAGACCTTGACGCTGGTGCCCGAGGCTTAAGACATGTCCTCCTAGTAGGATATGTCGAACTAACCTCTCAATTTTTAACATCAGTGTGAGGGTTTAGTGTGACGGCAGTGTGCACCTATCTCTGGTTCTGTGTTTGTTTTGAATTCTTGCCACATCCACATAAATTTCATCTTATGTAGGATGTCCATTGTGGTACTTGTAGTCCGTTGCTGGCATCATCCATTGTATGCATTTTTGCTGGTGATTGCCATTAGCAACGGACTACAAGTGCAGGATGTGCTCCCTATAGAAATGCACAACTGCATATGGGTATGAGCGCATCCTGCTTTCTTATCACCACATTTTTGATGGTTTATATATATATATATATATATATATATATATATACGGAGGTGTACAAACTCCAATTTAAATGTGCCTGTTTCTCATCTTCAGGTCACATTTGGGTGCACCTGCTAGGCTTTGGGCTATATCAGTCAGTCTTGGGTAGGGCTCATAGACACCTCCCACCTCCCATTGCAAGCATGGCTACATGCTGGAGGTAACAGAGGAGATGTTTGTGAGTCGTCCTAATGCTCCTGTAATTGCCCACTGGCCCCTGATATCGCCCATATGGCGCAGGTAGGTGAGTGTTAGGGCCCTTGGGCTACTTGAGAGACCTTGACGCTGGTGCCCGAGGCTTAAGACATGTCCTCCTAGTAGGATATGTCGAACTAACCTCTCAATTTTTAACATCAGTGTGAGGGTTTAGTGTGACGGCAGTGTGCACCTATCTCTGGTTCTGTGTTTGTGTTAAATTCAATTGCCAAAATTGCAATACCCTGAATCTGGTGTTCCAGCTTTTGCAGGCCTAGTTTAAATCTGTCTGTAACAGGGTATATTTTGTTCTGGGGTGAAATTCAATTGCCAAAATAGCAATACCATAAATCAGTGGTTTTAGCTGTGGCTGGCAAACTATAATAGTGTCCGCCAAAACATATATTTTGTTCTGGGGGGAAATTCAATTGCCAAAATAGCAATACCATAAATCAGTGGTTTCAGCTGTGGCTGGCCAAGTTTCATAGTGTCCTGCAAATTATATATTTTGTTCTAGGGTGAAATTCAATTGCCAAAATAGCAATACCCTGAATCTGGTGTTTGAGCTTTTGCAGGCCTAGTTTAAATCTGTCCATAAAAGTATACCTTTCATCCAGGGACTAAATACTAGCCCTAAAAGAGATATTCCCCTAAATCAGTGGTTACTGCTGTGCCTGGATTAGTGTAATACTCTACATAAATAAATAGGCAGATGGTGTTAGGTGCCAGTAAAAAAAAAGGCCTGACTTTGAAATCAATACATTGGGCCAAATATTTTTTTTCTTATTGTGGTGCTTGGTGAACGGTAACAATGAGGAAAACATCTAGTAAGGGACGCGGACGCGGTCGCAGTGGTGTTAGTGTACCCTCTGGTGCTGGGAGAGGACGTGGCCATTCTGCCACAGCCACACGTCCTAGTGAACTAACTCAGGTTCCAGTACCCGCCAGAATTTACAACGATATTTGGTGGGGCCCAATGCCGTTCTAAGGATGGTAAGGCCTGAGCAGGTACAGGCGCTAGTCAATTGGGTGGCCGACAGTGGATCCAGCACGTTCACAACATTATCTCCCACCCAGTCTTCTGCAGAAAGCGCATAGGTGACGCCTGAAAACCAAGCCAATCAGTCTGTCACGTCACCCCTATGCATTTCAGGGAAACTGTCTGAGCCTCAAGTTATGCAGCAGTCTCTTATGCTGTTTGAAGACTCTGCTGGCAGGGTTTCCCAAGGGAATCCATCCAGCCCTTCCCCAGTGGTGGAAGACATAGAATGCACTGATGCACAACCACTGATGTTTCCTGATGATGAGGACATGGGAATACCATCTCATCGCAGTCCGCACGTCTCTGATGATGACGAAACACAAGTGCCAACTGCTGCGTATTTCTGCAGTGTGCAGACCAAACAGGATGTCAGGGAGGAAGACTGTGTGGAAGACGATGCAGGGGACGATGAGGTCCTAGACCCCGCATGGATTGAAGGTCGTGCCACTGACTTTCATAGTTCAGAGGAAGAGGCAGTGTGAGACTGAGCCAACAGCGTAGCAAAAGAGGGAGCAGGGGGCAAAAGCAGAACAGCCGCCTACAAAAGAGTTTGCCTGCTACTGGCCACCGCCACCAGGGACCGAGCACCCCAAAGGCAGCTTTAAGGAGTTCCCTGGCATGGCACTTCTTTAAACAATGTGCTGACGACAAGACACGAGTGGTTTGCACTCTGTGCCATCAGAGCCTGAAGCGAGGCATTAACGTTCTGAACCTTAGCACAACCTGCATGACCAGGCATCTACATGCAAAGCATGAACTGCAGTGGAGTAAACACCTTAAAAGCAAGAAACTCACTCCGGTGTCCCAGCACTGGCTAGCAAACTATAATAGTGTCCGCCAAAACATATATTTTGTTCTGGGGTGAAATTCAATTGCCAAAATAGCAATACGATAAATCTGGTGTCACAGCTGTGGCTGGCAAACTATAATAGTGTCCGCCAAAACATATATTTTGTTCTGGGGTGAAATTCAATTGCCAAAATAGCAATCCCCTAAATCTGGTGTCCCAGCACTGGCTGGCAAACTATAATAGTGTCCGCCAAAACATATATTTTATTCTGGGGTGAAATTCAATTGCCAAAATAGCAATACCATAAATCAGTGGTTTCAGCTGTGGCTGGCCAAGTTTCATAGTGTCCTGCAAAGGATATATTTTGTTCAGGGGTGAAATTCAATTGCCAAAATAGCAATACCATAAATCAGTGGTTTCAGCTGTGGCTGGTCAAGTTTCATAGTGTCCTGCAAATCATATTTTTTTGATCTGGGGTGAAATTCAATTGACAAAATAACAATATTCTGAATCTGGTGTTCCAGCTGTTGCAGGCCTAGTTTAAATCTGTCCGTAACAGGGTATATTTTGTTCTGGGTTGAAATTCAATTGTCAAAATAGCAATACCATAAATCAGTGGCTTCAGCTGTGGCTGGCAAACTATAATAGTGTCCGTTAAAACATATATTTTATTCTGGGGTGAAATTCAATTGCCAAAATAGCAATACCATAAATCAGTGGTTTCAGCTGTGGCTGGCCAAGTTTCATAGTGTCCTGCAAATCATATTTTTTGTTCTGGGGTGCAATTCAATTGCCAAAATAACAATACTCTGAATCTGGTGTTCCAGCTGTTGCAGGCCTAGTTTAAATCTGTCCGTAACATTGTATATTTTGTTCTGGGGTGAAATTCAATTGCCAAAATAGCAATACCATAAATCAGTGGTTTCAGCTGTGGCTGGCAAACTATAATAGTGTCCGTTAAAACATATATTTTATTCAGGGGTGAAATTCAATTGCCAAAATAGCAATACCATAAATCAGTGGTTTCAGCTGTGGCTGGCCAAGTTTCATAGTGTCCTGCAAATCATATCTTTTGTTCTGGGGTTAAATTCAATTGCCAAAATAGCAATACCCTGAATCTGGTGTTCCAGCTTTTGCAGGCCTAGTTTAAATCTGTCTGTAACGGGGTATATTTTATTCTGGGGTGAAATTCAATTGCCAAAATAGCAATACCATAAATCAGTGGTTTCAGCTGTGGCTGGCCAAGTTTCATAGTGTTCTGCAAATCATATCTTTTGTTCTGGGGTTAAATTCAATTGCCAAAATTGCAATACCCTGAATCTGGTGTTCCAGCTTTTGCAGGCCTAGTTTAAATCTGTCCATAAAAGTATACCTTTCATCCAGGGACTAAATACTAGCCCTAAAAGAGATATTCCCTAAATCAGTGGTTACTGCTGTACCTGGATTAGTGTAATACTCTACATAAATAAATAGGCAGATGGTGTTAGGTGCCAGTAAAAAAAAGGCCTGACTTTGAAATCAATACATTGGCCAAATATTTTTTTCTTATTGTGGTGCTTGGTGAACAGTAACAATGAGGAAAACATCTAGTAAGGGACGCGGACGCGGTCGCAGTGGTGTTAGTGTACCCTCTGGTGCTGGGAGAGGACGTGGCCATTCTGCCACAGCCACACGTCCTAGTGAACTAACTCAGGTTCCAGTACCCGCCAGAATTTACAACGATATTTGGTGGGGCCCAATGCCGTTCTAAGGATGGTAAGGCCTGAGCAGGTACAGGCGCTAGTCAATTGGGTGGCCGACAGTGGATCCAGCACGTTCACAACATTATCTCCCACCCAGTCTTCTGCAGAAAGCGCATAGGTGACGCCTGAAAACCAAGCCAATCAGTCTGTCACGTCACCCCTATGCATTTCAGGGAAACTGTCTGAGCCTCAAGTTATGCAGCAGTCTCTTATGCTGTTTGAAGACTCTGCTGGCAGGGTTTCCCAAGGGAATCCACCTAGCCCTTCCCCAGTGGTGGAAGACATAGAATGCACTGATGCACAACCACTGATGTTTCCTGATGATGAGGACATGGGAATACCATCTCAACGCAGTCCGCACGTCTCTGATGATGACGAAACACAAGTGCCAACTGCTGCGTATTTCTGCAGTGTGCAGACCGAACAGGAGGTCAGGGAGGAAGACTGTGTGGAAGACGATGCAGGGGACGATGAGGTCCTAGACCCCGCATGGATTGAAGGTCGTGCCACTGACTTTCATAGTTCAGAGGAAGAGGCAGTGTGAGACTGAGCCAACAGCGTAGCAAAAGAGGGAGCAGGGGGCAAAAGCAGAACAGCCGCCTACAAAAGAGTTTGCCTGCTACTGGCCACCGCCACCAGGGACCGAGCACCCCAAAGGCAGCTTTAAGGAGTTCCTGGCATGGCACTTCTTAAACAATGTGCTGACGACAAGACACGAAAGTGGTTTGCACTCTGTGCCATCAGAGCCTGAAGCGAGGCATTAACGTTCTGAACCTTAGCACAACCTGCATGACCAGGCATCTACATGCAAAGCATGAACTGCAGTGGAGTAAACACCTTAAAAGCAAGAAACTCACTCCGGTGTCCCAGCACTGGCTAGCAAACTATAATAGTGTCCGCCAAAACATATATTTTGTTCTGGGGTGAAATTCAATTGCCAAAATAGCAATACGATAAATCTGGTGTCACAGCTGTGGCTGGCAAACTATAATAGTGTCCGCCAAAACATATATTTTGTTCTGGGGTGAAATTCAATTGCCAAAATAGCAATCCCCTAAATCTGGTGTCCCAGCACTGGCTGGCAAACTATAATAGTGTCCGCCAAAACATATATTTTATTCTGGGGTGAAATTCAATTGCCAAAATAGCAATACCATAAATCAGTGGTTTCAGCTGTGGCTGGCCAAGTTTCATAGTGTCCTGCAAAGGATATATTTTGTTCAGGGGTGAAATTCAATTGCCAAAATAGCAATACCATAAATCAGTGGTTTCAGCTGTGGCTGGTCAAGTTTCATAGTGTCCTGCAAATCATATTTTTTTGATCTGGGGTGAAATTCAATTGACAAAATAACAATATTCTGAATCTGGTGTTCCAGCTGTTGCAGGCCTAGTTTAAATCTGTCCGTAACAGGGTATATTTTGTTCTGGGTTGAAATTCAATTGTCAAAATAGCAATACCATAAATCAGTGGCTTCAGCTGTGGCTGGCAAACTATAATAGTGTCCGTTAAAACATATATTTTATTCTGGGGTGAAATTCAATTGCCAAAATAGCAATACCATAAATCAGTGGTTTCAGCTGTGGCTGGCCAAGTTTCATAGTGTCCTGCAAATCATATTTTTTGTTCTGGGGTGCAATTCAATTGCCAAAATAACAATACTCTGAATCTGGTGTTCCAGCTGTTGCAGGCCTAGTTTAAATCTGTCCGTAACATTGTATATTTTGTTCTGGGGTGAAATTCAATTGCCAAAATAGCAATACCATAAATCAGTGGTTTCAGCTGTGGCTGGCAAACTATAATAGTGTCCGTTAAAACATATATTTTATTCAGGGGTGAAATTCAATTGCCAAAATAGCAATACCATAAATCAGTGGTTTCAGCTGTGGCTGGCCAAGTTTCATAGTGTCCTGCAAATCATATCTTTTGTTCTGGGGTTAAATTCAATTGCCAAAATAGCAATACCCTGAATCTGGTGTTCCAGCTTTTGCAGGCCTAGTTTAAATCTGTCTGTAACGGGGTATATTTTATTCTGGGGTGAAATTTAATTGCCAAAATAGCAATACCATAAATCAGTGGTTTCAGCTGTGGCTGGCCAAGTTTCATAGTGTTCTGCAAATCATATCTTTTGTTCTGGGGTTAAATTCAATTGCCAAAATTGCAATACCCTGAATCTGGTGTTCCAGCTTTTGCAGGCCTAGTTTAAATCTGTCCATAAAAGTATACCTTTCATCCAGGGACTAAATACTAGCCCTAAAAGAGATATTCCCCTAAATCAGTGGTTACTGCTGTACCTGGATTAGTGTAATACTCTACATAAATAAATAGGCAGATGGTGTTAGGTGCCAGTAAAAAAAAGGCCTGACTTTGAAATCAATACATTGGCCAAATATTTTTTTCTTATTGTGGTGCTTGGTGAACAGTAACAATGAGGAAAACATCTAGTAAGGGACGCGGACGCGGTCGCAGTGGTGTTAGTGTACCCTCTGGTGCTGGGAGAGGACGTGGCCATTCTGCCACAGCCACACGTCCTAGTGAACTAACTCAGGTTCCAGTACCCGCCAGAATTTACAACGATATTTGGTGGGGCCCAATGCCGTTCTAAGGATGGTAAGGCCTGAGCAGGTACAGGCGCTAGTCAATTGGGTGGCCGACAGTGGATCCAGCACGTTCACAACATTATCTCCCACCCAGTCTTCTGCAGAAAGCGCATAGGTGACGCCTGAAAACCAAGCCAATCAGTCTGTCACGTCACCCCTATGCATTTCAGGGAAACTGTCTGAGCCTCAAGTTATGCAGCAGTCTCTTATGCTGTTTGAAGACTCTGCTGGCAGGGTTTCCCAAGGGAATCCACCTAGCCCTTCCCCAGTGGTGGAAGACATAGAATGCACTGATGCACAACCACTGATGTTTCCTGATGATGAGGACATGGGAATACCATCTCAACGCAGTCCGCACGTCTCTGATGATGACGAAACACAAGTGCCAACTGCTGCGTATTTCTGCAGTGTGCAGACCGAACAGGAGGTCAGGGAGGAAGACTGTGTGGAAGACGATGCAGGGGACGATGAGGTCCTAGACCCCGCATGGATTGAAGGTCGTGCCACTGACTTTCATAGTTCAGAGGAAGAGGCAGTGTGAGACTGAGCCAACAGCGTAGCAAAAGAGGGAGCAGGGGGCAAAAGCAGAACAGCCGCCTACAAAAGAGTTCGCCTGCTACTGGCCACCGCCACCAGGGACCGAGCACCCCAAAGGCAGCTTTAAGGAGTTCCCTGGCATGGCACTTCTTTAAACAATGTGCTGACGACAAGACACGAGTGGTTTGCACTCTGTGCCATCAGAGCCTGAAGCGAGGCATTAACGTTCTGAACCTTAGCACAACCTGAATGACCAGGCATCTACATGCAAAGCATGAACTGCAGTGGAGTAAACACCTTAAAAGCAAGAAACTCACTCTGGCTCCCGCCTCGGGAGGAATGTTGGCACCTACCGCCCACCAAACAGAGGATGTGCCACCGACACCACCACCTGCGTTACCAAGCATCTCCACCATGTCACACGGCAGCGTTCAGCTCTCCATCTCACAAACTTTGGAGAGAAAGCGTAAATTCCCACCTAGCCACCCTTGAGCCCTGGGCCTGAACTACAGGCCTTTGAAATGCTGTCATTCAGGCTGGTGGACACAGACAGCTTCAAACAGCTGATGTCCATGGCTGCCCCACAGTATGTTGTTCCCAGCCGCCACTACTTCTCCAAGACAGCCGTGCCTTCCCTGCACAACCAAGTATCCGATAAAATCAAGTGTGCACTGCGCAACGCCATCTGTGGCAAGGTCCACCTAACCACAGATACGTGGACGAGTAAGCACGGCCAGGGACGCTATATCTCCCTAACTGCACACTGGTTAAATGTAGTGGTGGCTGGGCCCCAGGCGGAGAGTTCCTTGGCACACATCCTTCCGCCGCCAAGGATCGCAGGGCATCATTCTTTGCCTCCTGTAGCCTCCTCCTCCTACTTGGCTTCCTCCTCCTCTGCTTCCACCAGCTCATCCAGTCAGCCACACACCTTCACCACCAACTTCAGCACAGCCCGGGGTAAACGTCAGCAGGCCATTCTGAAACTCATATGTTTGGGGGACAGGCCCCACACCGCGCAGGAGTTGTGGCGGGGTATTGAACAACAGACCGACCAGTGGTTTCTGCCGGTGGGCCTCAAGTCCAGCCTGGTGGTGTGCGATAATGGGCGAAATCTTGTCGCAGCTCTGGGACTAGCCGTTTTGACGCACTTCCCTTACCTGGCGCATGTGCTGAATTTAGTGGTGCAGAAGTTCATTCACAACTACCCCGACATGTCAGAGCTGCTGCATAAAGTGCGGGCCGTCTGTGCGCGCTTCCGGCATTCACATCCTGCCCCTGCTCGCCTGTCTGCGCTACAGCGGAACTTCGGCCTTCCTGCTCACCGCCTCATATGTGACGTGCCCACCAGGTGAACTCCACCTTGCACATGCTGGAGAGACTGTGCGAGCAGCAGCAGGCCATAGTGGAGTTTCAGCTGCAGCAAGTACGCGTCAGTCGCACTGCGGAACAGCACCACTTCACCACCAATGATTGGGCCTCCATGCGAGACCTGTGTGCCCTGTTTCGTTGTTTCCAGTACTCCACCAACATGGCCAATGGCGATGACACCTTTATCAGCGTTACAATACCACTTCTATGTCTCCTTGAGAAAACGCTTAGGGCGATGATGGAAGAGGAGGTGGCCCAGGAGGAGGAGGAGGAGGATGAGTGGTCATTTTTATTACTTTCAGGCCAGTCTGTTAGAAGTGGCTCAGAGGCAGGTTTTTTGCAACAGCAGAGGCCAGGTACAAATTTGGCCAGCCAGGGCCCACTGCTGGAGGACGAGGAGGATGAGGAGGAGGAGGATGAGGATGAAGCAGCTTCACAGCGGGGTGGCACCCGACACAGCTCAGGCCCATCACTGGTGCGTGGCTGGGGGGATACGGAGGACGATGACGATACGCCTCCCACAGAGGACAGCTTGTCCTTACCTCTGGGGAGCCTGACACACATGAGCGACTTCATGCTGCAGTGCCTGCGCAACGACAGCAGAGCTGCCCACATGTTAACGTGTGCGGACTACTGGGTTTCCACCCTGCTGGATCCCCGGTAATGGGGACAATAGGGACAATGTGCTCACCTTACTTCCTGCACGGGAGCGTGATAGGAAGATGCGTGAATACAAGCGCACGCTGGTAGACGCGCTCCTGAGAACATTCCCAAATGTCACAGGGGAACAGGTGGAAGCCCAAGGCGAAGGCAGAGGAGGATCAAGAGGTCGCCAACGCAGCAGTGTCACGGCCAGCTCCTCAGAGGGCAGGGTTAGCATGGCAGAAATGTGGAAAAGTTTTGTCTCCATGCCACAGCTAAATGCACCACAAACTGATACGGAATGTGTTAGCAGGAGGCAGCATTTCACTAACAGTACGGTCTGCACACCCCTCCACGTACTGACTGATGGTTCGGCCCCATTCAACTTCTGGGTCTCCAAATTGTCCACGTGGCCAGAGTTAGCATTTTATGCCTTGGAGGTGCTGGCCTGCCCGGCTGCCAGCGTTTTGTCTGAATGTGTATTCAGCACGGCAGGGACTGACAAACGCAGCCGCCTGTCCACAGCCAACATGGACAAGCTGACATTCATAAAAATGAACCAGGCATGGATCCCACAGGACCCGTGCCTCACTTGTGCAGAATAGACATTTTTAACTGCCTCCCCCTCAACCATGTATTCTTATACTCCGGGGCACTTCTTTATTGAATCCTCATTTTTTTAACTTTACCATGATCTTGCGGTGCAACCCAAAGTTGAATGAACCTCTCCTCTGTCTGGGTGCTGGGGCCGAAATAACTGAAAGTGGACTTCTCCAGTGGTGGGTGATATGACGCCTTATTCCTTGCTGTGGGAATTCTCTCCTCTGTCTGGGTGCTGGGGCCTAAATAACTGAAAGTGGCCTTCTCTAGTGATGGGTGAAATGACGCATGATTCCTTACTGTGGAACCTCTCTCCTCGGTCTGGGTGCTGGGCCGAAATAACTGAAAGTGGCCTTCTCCAGTGGTGGGTGATATGATGCCTTATTCCTTGCTGTGGGACCTCTCTCCTCTGTCTGGGTGCTGGGGCCTAAATAACTGAAAGTGGGCTTCTCTAGTGGTGGGTGAAATGACGCATGATTTCTTGCTGTGGGACCTCTCTACTCGGTCTGGGTGCTGGGCCTAAATAACTGAAAGTGGCCTTCTCTAGTGATGGGTGAAATGAAGCATGATTCCTTGCTGTGGGACCTCTCTCTTTGGTCTGGGTGCTGGGCCGAAATAACTGAAAGTGGCCTTCTCCAGTGGTGGGTGATATGACGCCTTATTCCTTGCTGTGGGACCTCTCTCCTCTGTCTGGGTGCTGGGGCCTAAATAACTGAAAGTGGCCTTCTCTAGTCGTGGGTGAAATGATGCATGATTCCTTGCTGTGGGACCTGTATCCTCGGTCTGGGTGCTGGGCCGAAATAACTGAAAGTGGCCTTCTCCAGTGGTGGTTGATATGACACATGATTCCTTGATGTGGGACTTCTCTCCTCGGTCTGGGTGCTGGGCCGAAATAACTGAAAATGGCCTTCTCCAGTGGTGGGTGATATGACGCATGATTCCTTGCTGTGGGACCTCTCTCCTCTGTCTGGGTGCTGGGGCCGAAATAACTGAGTGGCCTTCTCCAGTGGTGGGTTTTATGACGCATGATTCCTTGCTGTGGGACCTGTATCCTCGGTCTGGGTGCTGGGCCAAAATAACTGAAAGTGGCCTTCTCCAGTGGTGGTTGATATGAAGCCTTATTCCTTGCTGTGGGACCTCTCTCCTCTTTCTGGGTGCTGGGGCCGAAATAACTGAAAGTGGCCTTCTCCAGTGGTGGGTGATATGACGCATGATTCCTTGCTGTCTGACCTCTCTCCTCTGTCTGGGTGCTGGGGCCGAAATAACTGAAAGTGGCCTTCTCCAGTGGTGGGTGATATGACGCATGATTCCTTGCTGTGGGACCTGTATCCTCGGTCTGGGTGCTGGGCCAAAATAACTGAAAGTGGCCTTCTCCAGTGGTGGTTGATATGACGCCTTATTCCTTGCTGTGGGACCTCTCTCCTCTTTCTGGGTGCTGGGGCCGAAATAACTGAAAGTGGCCTTCTCCAGTGGTGGGTGATATGACGCATGATTCCTTGCTGTGGGACCTCTCTCCTCTGTCTGGGTGCTGGGGCCGAAATAACTGAAAGTGGCCTTCTCCAGTGGTGGGTGATATGACGCATGATTCCTTGCTGTGCGACCTCTCTCCTCTGTCTGGGTGCTGGGGCCGAAATAACTGAAAGTGGCTTTCTCCAGTGGTGGGTGATATGACACATGATTCTCTGCTATGGGACCTCTCTCCAATTGATATTGGTTAATTTTTATTTATTTTATTTAATTTTAATTAATTTCCCTATCCACATTTGTTTGCAGGGCATTTACCTACATTTTGCTGCCTTTTGCAGCCCTCTAGCCCTTTCGCGTACTATTTTACAGCCTTTTTAGTGTCCAAAAGTTCAGGTCCCCATTGACTTCAATGGGGTTCGGGTTCAGGATAAAGTTCGGGTTGAGTTCAGATCCCGAACCCGAACATTTTCGGGAAGTTCGGCCGAACTTCTCGAACCCGAACATCCAGGTGTTCGCTCATCTCTACCCAACTCCCAATTGCGATCGACTAAATCATCATCGAGTACTGTCTGCACGTCACTAATGTCCTCCCCAACGGTCTCTGAGCCAGGAGCCTGACTGCTCGCAACACCAGCTCCCATGCCACTCTGCTCATCACTACTTGCCTTTATATCGGAGGCAGTGACGGCTGTCTCCTCCACATCTTGGTTGGGCAGTAGCTCTAGTTGCTGGTCCTCGCGGGAAAAGTGGAGCTGAACCCACTGCAATTAATACTTCTCTAGCTGAGGGAACAGAAAAGGACAGAGGCAGGTTGAAGGCAGGTGAGGGCACAGAGCCTGCTCCCGGGCCATGCCAACTAAGGGTTGTGTCTGACGAACACACCGACTCTTGGCTAGGGGTGTCTGATGTCACTTGGGACAAAGTGGATAACCGATTTAACCATTCAAGAACCGCTGGGTTGCTGTTCAAGACACAACCACTATCTGACACTGGAAGCTGAGGACTCTGGAAGTGACCCCTCCTGCCACGCCCCCTTACTCTGCTATGACCTATGCTTGCACCAGAAACAGTTAGGCCTCTGCCCCACCCCTGTGCAGGGCCTGTCACTTCTCTGTCTGACATACTGTTAGATCAAATAAGTAAATAAAAAGTACACCCCAAAAAAGGCTGTAATATTGTCACTTAACCACACAACAGCAAATAATCCTTTTTTGCCACTAATACATGCCAAAAAGGGCTGACATTTTCTCACTTCACAACACAACGGCTATTAAGACCTTTTTTCCCCCACTAATACATGTCAAAAAAGGCTTTAGAACATACTGTATATCTGCACCGCTGAATGGCCAACAATACTTTTTTTTGCCACTAATACACAACAAAATAGGCTTTGGAACATATAACTGGACTGCTGAACGGCCAATAGATTTTTCTTTTGCCACTAATATACCCCAAAAAAGGGCTGTCATTTTCTCTTTTCACCACACAATGGGTAATGAGCCCTTTTTTCCCCCGAATTATATACGCAAAAAAGGCTTTAGAAAATATAACTGCGCCGCTGAACGGCAAACAAGCCCCTTTTTATCCACTTATACAAGTCAAAAAATGCTTTAGAACATATAACTGCACCACCCAAGTGCTAAAAAGACAGATAAATATTTCTTAGTAATACACCCTGCTAATGGCTGTATCATACAGCACTTGCACGCAATAAAAAGAATGGTTTTCTGGAATTACAGAGGTTTCATCTATTCCAAACCTGAAAGCAGCAGTATAATAGCAATTTGGAGCCCCAGTCAGTGCAGCATGGTGTCATAGAATTTCCTTTCCATACACTTCTAATGCTCTTTCCCTGAACTTCTATTTAGCAAAATAAAAGTTTTCAAGTCTTTCTTAGCACTTTCCCCAGCACCTGTTGATGTCTCTCCCTGCACTAAGTACACTGGAAAATGGCTGAATCCAAGATGGCTGAGGCTATTTATAGGGCTGTGACATCACAGGGCTGGCTGGCTGCTGATTGGCTGCATGCATGGCATTGTGGGTGATCCCTCGTTCCCATAGTTCTTTTCTCCATGTCCTTACATGTACAGCAACCATTCTAGGAAAAAAATGTGATTAGTTACCACGAAGCATCAGAAAATCGAATTTTTCCTGAAATTGGGATCGAATTCCACTAAGTCAGCTTCGATTCACTCATCTCTAATTACAATGTAAGTTCACCGCAGAATGGCTAATAAGACGTGCTTGTATTTCCTATTAATATACTCCAAATATAGTTGTGTCACAATGTACTTTCACTGCAGAACGGCTAATTAGACATACTTGTATTTCCTATTAATACAACCCAAAACTGGCTCTATCACACAGCACTTGCACCCCAATAACAAGCAAGGTTTGCTGGAACTACTAAGCTATCATAAAGTGTAAATTGGATCTCCAATTAGTGCAGCAAGGTGTGCTAGTAATTGCTCCTATTACCCAGGCTTTACACCTTTGGACACTGCACTCTGCCTATAGTGTGGATAATGCCTCCCTATCCTTTCCCTACACTTTGAATGATCTTTCACTGAACTTCAATATTTTTCTTTACTGAATAAAGTCTTTCCTAAACACTTTCCCTAGCACCTGTCATGTCTTTCCCTGCACTAAGTGGAAAATGGCTGCAACCAAGATGGTTGAGGCTATTTAGAGGGCTGTGACATCACAGGGGCTGGCTGGCTGCTGATTGGCTGCATCCAGGGCCGGTTTTAGACAAAATTTGCCCCTGGGCGTAATTAAAAGCGAGGCTCCAAATTCTAATGTACATATTTATTTACTTGACGCAAGGGGAGAAGTCACCGCCGTGGGCCAAGATTGGTTGCAGGCAACGTCAAAATGGATGATGACATCCAGGGATCTGAGCAGAGGTCGGAGTGGACTGGAGCTGAGTCCCAGTGTCAGGAAGCAGGTAAGGCCCAGTTCACACTTCAGTTATTTCCATCAGTTATTGTGAGCCCAAAACAGTATTGAAGCCTACTCAGAGATAAGGTATAATGGAAAGATTTCCTCCAGTTCTGTGTTATTTATTTATGGAAATAACTGAAGTGTGAACTCAGCCTAAGGGCTCATGTATACAGCCGTTGCTCACCATATCACGGATGCGAACTCATTCACTTGAATGAGTCCGCAATCCAGAAGGAGCAGTGTGGAACGGAGGCACGGAAGCCCATGGAAGCACTATGAAGTACTTCTATGGATTTTCTCTTTGTGCCTCCACACCACAAAAAAATAGAACATGTTCTATTTTTTTGTGGTGTGGACGGATCACTGAACCATTCAAGGACCCATCTGTCTGCGGCAACCGCATGGATGGTGCCTGTGCATTGGGGACAGCAAATTGTGGCCACCAAGACATGGAATGGTCGACACACGTTTGTGTGCATGAGCCCTTAGTGTGCTTACCTTAGCAAGTTTGCCAGGAGACTGTCTTAACTCTCTTAAATAATCAGAAAACACCTGAAAACAGTCACTGTTACAAGTGCTCTGTATATAGAGACAGCAGGGAAATGGAGACTGTTTTTTTGCGTACAAAGTAAAAAAGTAACTAACGTATAGAAAGAAATATGAAACAAATATATATTTAAAATGCGAGTAAAAATGAAAAAAGTGGATTGCTTTATTCACCCAAGCACTCAATGGCATTGAGTATTGGGTGAATAAAGGAATCCACTTGTTTCACTGAAGTCAGAATGCAGCCTTTCTTCCATAATTTTAGATAGACAGACAGATATGAGCTAGATAGATAGATAGATAGATAGATAGATAGATAGATAGATAGATAGATAGATAGATGAGATAGATAGATAGATAGATAGATAGATATGAGATAGATAGATAGATAGATATGAGATAGATAGATTGGACAGATATGAGATAGATAGACAGACAGATATGAGATAGATAGATAGACAGACAGACATAAAAAAAAAAAACACAAGCAGCACAGCAGGAACAATGTGAATGACGCTGTACCAGCAGCTGTGGAAGTCCAGCATACAAGTAAATAGAAAAGAAAATTCCACGCTGCTCCCAAAAGTTGTTCAATGCAAGGTTTCAGTCCTCTTACCAGGACTTTTCTCACGCAGTATTTTTATAATGCTTGAGAAAAGTCCTGGTAAGAGGACTGAAGCATTGCATTTAATAACTTTTGAGAGCAACATGGAATTTTCTTTTCTAGATAGACAGAAGATAAGATGGATAGATATGAGATAGATAGATGACAGATGTTTAGATAGATGACAGATAGATAGATATGAGAAATACAGATGATAAAGATATATATGGGTAGATAGAGGATGCAGAAATAAAGATATTTGTGAGGTACACAAGCATTAAATACATTATAAATATTACATTATATTTAGACAACTGTGTTCCAGGCAGCAAATAGTAGTGATGAGCGGCAGGGGCAATATTCAAATTCGCAATATTTCGCGAATATTTGGTAGAATATTCGTCATATATTCGCAAATTCGCTATTATTTTCTAGATTACGAAAATCAGCAATGTAATATTTGTATAATGCGCGTGGGTCACTGTTGCTACTGTGGGGAGTCGCTCTGGTACAGAGCGGTGCGGGTGCAGTACTGAGGCAAAACAAGGAGTCCAGCATGTGCAATAAACAGTGTTTTATTCACACTTGCACAACATAAATGAAAAACAGTCTCTTGGTGATAATTCACACATGACAGAAATAATGTGGCCAAACAAAACAGGCCAACACAGGGTTCAGTCACCTGGGAGATTTAGGTGAGGGTTCACACCTAGCAGTCAGCCCAGCCGCAGGAGATTCCACCTTCAAGTTGCAGGGAAAAACACCACCTTGCTGAGCTCTTTCCTCCAGGTCATAGAACTCCACAGGACTGTTAGCAGCTCCAGGACAATCACAGCCCCAGCTGCTGGTGCTGGCTGAGTTTTTAAACCCAGCCCAAAACCAGGACTGGGTCGTGGGGAGAAGCCACCCACCCTACACTTTAGCTGCTCCCGGTAAGAGCCGGCCCGGATCGGCTTTGCAGCCATGCTATTTAAAACTATGTCAGTAGCACTAGCTGCTGCTGACATCAACAAAAACGGCTCTTACCTCACCGAGGCTACGAACCTCGGGGACACATACCTGCCATCCACGACGGCACCCTGCACCTTACCACACACCCCCTTTGTTCAACCCTGAGGGGTGGACACATGTGAGGCAGTGGACGCGGAAAGGGCATCTGCATTCCTCTGCAAGCGGCCTGCCCTATGTTCCACGGAGAACTTGAAGTTCTGCAGGGATAGGAACCACCTGGTGACCCGAGCATTCCTCTCCTTGGCCTGGCTCATCCACTTGAGAGGGGAATGGTCGGTCACCAGACGGAACCTCCTCCCTAACAGGTAGTAGCGGAGAGATTCGAGTGCCCACTTGATAGCCAGGCACTCCCTCTCCACTATGCTATACCTGGTCTCGGCGGGACTGAGCTTACGGCTCAGGAAGACAACGGGATGTTCTTCCCCGTTGACCTCCTGAGACAGCACAGCACCGAGGCCTACCTCCGAGGCGTCGGTCTGTACGACAAACTCCCGGTTGAAGTCGGGTGTCACCAAAACCGGGGACCCACAGAGGCCGACTTCAACGCGGAGAAAGCCTCCTCCGCCTTCTCACTCCAGCTAACCTTCCCAGACTTTCGCCCCTTCAATAGGTCTGTCAACGGCGCTGCTATTGTAGCAAAGTGGGGCACAAACCGCATGTAGTACCCTATCATTCCCAGGAAGGACTTTACCTGCCTGGCAGTGACCGGTCGGGGCCAGTTACGTATGGCTTCCACTTTAGTTACCTGCGGCTTGCTGACTCCCCGCCCAATTACATATCCCAGGTATTTGGTCTCTTCCAACCCAATCGCACACTTCTTTGGATTGGCGGTTAGACCAGCTTTCCTCAGGGCATCCACTACCGCCTGCACTTTGGGCAAATGGCTTTCCCAGTCGGTGCTGTGGATGATTACATCGTCTAAGTAGGCCGAGGCGTATCTACGATGAGGTCGCAGCACAATATCCATTAACCTTTGGAAGGTGGCGGGGGCGCCATGCAGGCCAAAGGGTAACACCTTATAATGATACAGGCCCTGCGGGGTAACAAAAGCAGTTTTTTCCTTGGCCAACTCCGTTAAGGGTACTTGCCAGTATACTTTAGTGAGGTCTAGCACAGAAAAATAACGGGCTTGCCCTAAATTCTCAACAAGCTCGTCTACCCGGGGCATGGGATACGCATCGAATTTGGACACTTCATTTAATTTGCGAAAATCGTTGCAGAACCGCAACGTCCCATCCGGCTTGGGTATCAGGACTATGGGACTGGCCCACTCACTTTTCGACTCCTCAATGACATCGAGCTTCAACATTAATTGCACTTCCTCCGCGATGGCCCGTCGCCGAGCCTCGGGTACCCGGTATGGTTTTAACTGGATCTTGGCCTGAGGCTCAGTGACGATGTCATGTTGGATGAGAGACGTGCGGCCAGGGAGGTCCGAGAACACATCCGTGTTCCGACTGATGAACTCCCTGACTTCCTGAACTTGTTTGGAAGACAGGCTGTCTGCAATTTTTACCGTGGTTACTGCTTCACAGGCCTCGAACTGTGGGGCTGGACCCTTCTCACCTAGTAAGCCCTGGCCGGGGCTGTTGTCGTCGGCCATGTTCCTATCTTTCCACGGCTTTAGTAAATTCACGTGGTACACCTGCTCCGGCTTGCGCCGCCCTGGCTGGTGTACCTTGTAATTTACTTCCCTACCTTCTCGATCACCTCATAGGGGCCCTGCCACCTAGCTAGGAACTTGCTGTCAAGGGTGGGTACCAGAACCAAAACCCGATCTCCCGGATTGAAGTCCCGCACCGAGCCTGACGATTATACACCCTACTTTGGGCTTGTTGCGCTGCCTCCATATGCTCCCGGACCAGCGGCAACACCCTTTCCATCAGTTCCTGCATCTGGGTGACATATTCAATGACACTTTTGTGGGGGACAGGTTGCTGTTCCCACGCTTCCTTGGCAATATCCAACAGGCCTCGAGGGTGTCTGCCATAAAGCAGTTCGAAGGGCGAGAACCCAGTAGAGGCCTGGGGCACCTCTCGCACTGCGAACATGAGATAGGGCAGAAGCAGGTCCCAATCCTTCCCATCTCTAGACACCACCCTTTTTAACATATTTTTTAAAGTTTGGTTAAACCTCTCGACAAGACCGTCTGTTTGCGGATGGTAAACGGACGTCCGTAACTGCTTTATACGCAACAATTTACACAGTTCCCTCATAACTTTGGACATAAAAGGGGTCCCTTGGTCTGTCAGAACCTCTTTTGGCAGGCCCACACGGGAAAACATTTCCATTAACTCTTTGGCGATGAGCTTAGCTGAGGTGTGTCGCAGAGGCACCGCCTCCGGATACCGAGTTGCATAGTCGAGAACTACCAGAATGTGTTGGTGGCCCCTGGCAGACTTTGGTACAGGCCCAATTAGATCCATAGCGATTCGTTCAAACGGGACCTCAATAATTGGAAGAGGTACCAGAGGACTACGGAAATGTGGCTGGGGGCTATTTATCTGACAGGTCGGACAGGACTTACAATAATTTTCTACCTCCTTGAACACACCGGGCCAATAAAACCGCTGCAGTATGCGGTCCTGGGTTTTCTGCCACCCCAAGTGTCCCCCAAGAACATGTTGGTGGGCAAGCTCCATGACAAGCTTGCGATACGCTCTGGACACCACCAACTGTTCAACAGGTTCACCCCGGATTTGGTTCACCCGATATAACATTTCTTGGTGAACAACAAAACGGGGAAATATTAACTCAGCCCCTGGTTTCTGGGGTTTACCATCAATTTCCAGCACATTCTCCCAGGCCCTGGTTAGGGTTTGGTCCCGGTGTTGGGCGGTCCCAAAATTATCTCCGGAGACGTGGAGGTCTGCCAACTCAGGTCCGGGTGGCAAGTCCTCCATGTCTCCCACCATTACACTCAGTGGGGGTGTCTCCCCCTCTATCACAGAAGTGGTGGTCACCCCTACCGCAGGCCCTTCGGACTCGGGCTCCCAGGGCTCTGGCCTCCCACAGGAACCAGGCCACTCTGCTAGGGTTACCCCTGTCTCAGGGCTATTAGTCACTTTCACCTCAGGCCATAGTGACGGAAAACCAGGGAAGTCTCTCCCAATTATTAGTTCATAAGGTAGCTTTGCGGAGATCGCCACTTCACAAGTCCATGTGCCGGCCGCCGTGGACAGAGACATTACAGCCGTGGGATAGTCCTTTAAGTCTCCGTGTATGCACACCACACCAACTTTCCGGCCCGTATACTGGGAGGGCTGTACCAGGGCAGCACTTACCAGGGTTACTAGACTCCCTGAGTCCAGCAGCGCCACTGCCAGATTATCACCCACTTGCACCTGGCACAGATGACGATTGTCTATTGTCTCGGGGGTGCCGGTCGCACACAGTCTCCGGGCATACATGGAAGCCCGGTACCCATAATTAGTCTCCATGGGTTCTCCCCACTGTGGACAGTCGGCCCTCACGTGGCCAGGCTCGTGACACCGCCAGCAGACTATCGGGCCGGGTCTACAGGGGTACACCCCGAGCAGGTTTCTCGGGTACCAGTCGTCGGGACTGGATGGGAGACCTCCGGGGTTTGACCGGCCCCTCCCAACAACACCCCCTTTCAAGGTTTTGTGGCCTCATAGCGCTCCACCAGGTCGACAATGTCCAGGGCATTAGTGGGTGATACCTGGCCGATCCAGTGCTGAAGGGGTACGGCAAGGCCCTCCAGAACATGTCAGCCAGCAGACGGTCCAGCATAGCAGCCGGACTTAGAATATCAGGCTGCAGCCATTTTTGCAACCTGTGCAGAAACTCATAGTACTGCGGCCGGGCGGGTTCAGCCGCTTTAAAGTCCCATTGGTGGACCCGCTGAGCCCGGACTAACACGTTCACCCCCAGTCTGGCCAGGATCTCCCCCTTCACCGTGGGGTAATCAGCAGCCTGGTCATCTGCCAAATCCGAGAAAACCTGCTGGGGTCCGGATGCCAGGAACGGAGCGATCACTTCAGCCCACTGGTCACGGGGTAACTTCTCCCTCACGGCCACCTTTTCAAAGACCGCCAGATAGGTCTCAACGTCGTCCGAGGGGGTCATCTTTGGGATCGCCGCACGGACCGCTTTCCGGGCATCATGGACATGGTGGGACGCTCCTGCAGCTTGTAAAGCCATCACCTGCTGAAGTAGTAGCTGGTTGGTCTCCTGCTGCTGCTTGTTGGCCTCCCGCTGCTGCAAGTTAGCCTCCACAAGGGCTTTTACAACCGCCTCCATTGTGTCAGGGAACACAGGCTGCAACTTTGCCGGCCTAATATAGGACATCCAGTCGTGCCCAGCACAAACAAAAATTTCCGGCGTTCACGCCAGCCTCACTGCGCATGCCCGCATCCGACACCAAATGTGGGGAGTCGCTCTGGTAGATAGCGGTGCGGGTGCAGTACTGAGGCAAAACAAGGAGTCCAGCATGTGCAATAAACAGTGTTTTATTCACACTTGCACAACATAAATGAAAAACAGTCTCTTGGTGATAATTCACACATAACAGAAATAATGTGGCCAAACAAAACAGGCCAACACAGGGTTCAGTCACCTGGGAGATTTAGGTGAGGGTTCACACCTAGCAGTCAGCCCAGCCGCAGGAGATTCCACCTTCAAGTTGCAGGGAAAAACACCACCTTGCTGAGCTCTTTCCTCCAGGTCATAGAACTCCACAGGACTGTTAGCAGCTCCAGGACAATCACAGCCCCAGCTGCTGGTGCTGGCTTAGTTTTTAAACCCAGCCCAAAACCAGGACTGGGTCGTGGGGAGCAGCCACCCACCCTACACTTTAGCTGCTCCCGGTAAGAGCCGGCCCAGATCGGCTTTGCAGCCATGCTATTTAAAACTATGTCAGTAGCACTAGCTGCTGCTGACATCAACAAAAACGGCTCTTACCTCACTGAGGCTATGAACCTCGGTGACACATACCTGCCATCCACGACGGCACCCTGCACCTTACCACACTACATTTGATTAAACTGCTCGAAGCTTAATGAGACTAGAGAAAATGGTTGGCACGGCAGAACATTACAATAGATTTATATGTAAATAGAGTACGCCAATATATTTGCGATTGTGCAAATCGGCAAAATTGATGCGAATATTTTGGCGCAATAAGTGCAACTTCACATTTTAGCAGGTCTGACTACATATAAGTGATTGATACACTACGTATTGTTGTGAACTTGTGACATCACAGCACTATGTATGTATGTAGCATACATGCATACATACTGTGAGGCAGTGACAGGCCTGATAGCTGCTAGGGGAGATATAGGGCAGGAGTTCCCATTTCTTCCCTGTCAATCAGCAGGTCAGAGGCCGCACAAGGTGTCAATCAGTCTGGCATGAGAGCCCAGCCCAGACTGTTAGTCACGGGAGAGTTTGGAACAGAGGCCTGGGACGGCTCTGTGTGAGTGGTCTCAGCCGGGCCAGGCTGAGGGGCCACGAAGCTAGGTGTTAGCCTAATCTTGCGGGGACAACGCGACGCTTGGGAGGATCGCAGGGTCCTAGTCAGGCAGACAAGTGAGCCCGAATCCCCCAAGGGACTTTGTTATTGCCCCGTCTGGGGGCTGGGAAAAGCCGCACCGGGTACCAGGTATGAACCGTGTCTAATACCTTAGTTAGGGATACACTGTTTATGTTTAGGTAGAGCCCAGATGGGCTCTGTTTATGTTCTGCTGGTACCAAATAAATGCACAGTTTAGACAGTGAAACCGTGTATGGTGAAGAGACTTGTGAGAATGACCCCCAAAGTCAAGCGATCCCTTACAATACATATCTACAGCACTATGTATGTAGCATGTATAGACAGCAGAACCTAGCTACACTATATCACTATCTGACCTACACTGACTATCTCCCACTAACTATCTGTATAATATTTATAAACTAACTACCTAATGTAATATGACAAATGGAAACGAGAGAGCACACAATGACACTGCTGTCTCTCTCAGAACGGTAATAATCTGTAGAAAATGGCTGTGGGGAGGTTCTTATATACTAAAGGGGTAGGCAACTTTCCTACTGGTTACTAGGGATGTTGCTAATCTCAAAGACATTGCAGCTTTCTCATTGACCCACAAGCAAAAACGGAGGTTACTGATGAAAAGAAAATGTAGAATATTCGAAAATACGAATATATATCACTATATTCTAAACATTTGTGAATTCTTGAAGTTGCGATATTCACGATAAAAATTCGCAATTCGAATATTCGCGCCCAACACTACCAAATAGTTAAAAAACAGCTACAGTGGGGGGAGGGGGGATGTAGAGCACATGTCCTGTATATTCTCTGCAGGCTGCCTCCCCTCCTGTTAGTCTGGGGTCTGGACTGTCCAGCTGTACCTATCAGGTTATGTCTGCCAAGAAACAGCCCTTGTCATTGCAGCACAGAGTGGAGAGGGGAGCTGGCAGCAAATACTTCAAGTCATAAGATGGTGAAAATCTACCAGTAAACCTCAGGAGCAGAGGAGGCTAAGGTCTGCCTGACTGCTGTGGAGCTGTTGCTTTGGATGCAGCACCCAGCTCCTCACTACAGCATAAGGACCGTGCCTGCTACAGTGGGTGGGAGAACAGGGACCAGCGGTCTGGGCAGCTCAGCAGGGGGCCCCGGGTAACTGCCCGGTTTGACCCCCCCCCGCCCAATGCTGGCCCTGGCTGCATGCATGGCATTGTGGGTGATCCCTCATTCCCAGAGTTCTTAGCTCCATGTTCTAACATGTGCAGCAGCCATTTCACTTTGTCAACTTCTGTTCACTCATCTCTAGTGACCATTATTAATAAATAACCCAAAAAACAATTTGTCTCTAGTTAATATGATCCTCTTACAGCTTGTATGTACCCTTCCCAACTGAAGCATGGTGGCACAGTGTCGTCATACCCTCAGGACCTGTGTGGGACTTCTACAACCGATAAATTAAATGTGTAACGTGTGCTGTATGTTTCAGTGTTGCTATACAAGACGTTTAATCCCTTCCAGGCACAGTAACTTTAGTTTATTTAAAGAAGGGCTGCTTGTAACAAAATGTGCTAGAATGAAATATGTAGCAAGGCCCTGAAATGGTCATTCTGACATCAGTCCTCTGTTTGAGGTCTGATGCAGATAACGTAGCAGGATGACCGGAGACAAGGACTTCACTTTTAGATAAAACTATTTTTTTAGCTCAGTGATGCATTTTAACTTTGGCAACAAGCCAGAGCCCTGACCATCTCTATTTGGCTTTCTGTGCATAAAAAACTTCTTCCAGTTTTTCACCCTTAAGCTCTTTTACCGTCCTTGTAAATGTCTTATACTCAATAAACTCTCCACTTTTTTCTGCCTATGAGACAAGAGATTTCGGATTGATATGCTTTACCTTTACTAATAAAAGAAATCCACAACATTTGTAAAAATTATCTAAAAGTTTCAAATTTTCTATGCCTTTAGGACAAGTAGTGATACCCCACAAAGCAATTTTTAGTTAACACTGGAAAAACAAAAGACAAAGTTAATTAGCACATCCTGTAAAAGGAAGTGTGTTCCCAGGGCACTTCTAACAAAGGCCTCTTGCACACAAACATTTTTTTTTTCCAATTACGTTTCGTTTTTTGCATTCCGTATACCGAACTATTCATTTCAATGGATCTGTAAAAAAAAAAAAATGGAAGGTTCTCCGCATTCCTTCCGTTTCCTTTCTGTTCAAAGATATAACATGTCCTATTATTGTCCGCATAACAGACAAGGATAGTACTGTTATATCAGGGGCCAGCTGTTCCATTTCACAAAAAACAGAATGCACACGGACGTCATCCTTATTTTTTGCAGATCCATTTTTTGGGGACAGCAAAATACTGAAAAAGCCATACGGTCGTGTGCAAGAGGCCAAACTCATCTTTCCCACAGGCTGATTTTAATTAGTGCAGTTAAGGGTACTTTCACACTTGCGTTGTTGGATTCCTGCAGGCAGTTCCGTTGTCTGAACTGCCTGCCTGATCAGGAAAACTGTATGCAAGTGCATGTCATTTGCAGACTGATCAGGATCCTGATCAGTCTGACAAATGCATTGAAATACCTGATCAGTCTTTCAGGTGTCATCCAGAAAAACGGATCAGGCATTTATTTTTTTCACATTTTTAAAGGTCTGCGCACCTGAACGGAGAAAATACTGCAACCGTCCAAAAACCGTACAGCGACTTAACTGAAGACATCCTCATGCATACTGAATGGATTGCTCTCCATTCAGATTGCATTAGGATAAAACTGATCATTTTTTTCCAGGATTGAGCCAATAGGACGGAACTCAATACCGGAAAACTTTAATGCTAGTGTGAAAGTACCCTAAAGTATATAGCTATAATCTTTCTAAAATCCAAATATTCTTTATTATACAGTAGCTTTCAAATCATCATGATCATCATGGTGTGGAAAACAGCAACTCCATGACTCCTGTTAACTAGTGATGATCGAGCACCAAAGTGTTCGGGTGTTCGACCCGAACACATTGCTAAATTTATGTGCTCAACCGAGCACCCGAGTATAATGGAAGTCAATAGTAGACAACCAGGCACCCCCTGCTCTGAAGAGGGGAGGGTGCCTGGTCCATTGGAAAAGGTCAGAAAGTGACAGAAACGCCACTGAAAAGGATCGGGAACAGCATGGGGACGATGTTTGGATGCATCCTGGACTCCCAGGTCGCTGCTGGGAACTATGTTTTCCAAGTTGTAAGCCACTTTTACAGACTGATGCACAAACCCCCCAAAAAAAATCAATTAAACAGGAAGAATTGTTAGGAAACATTTTTCCTGTATATTCAAACAGCCTGAAACAGCCTGTATATCACATAAAGGAGGGCCTCATTCACATTGTGGTACAATTGTTCAGGTAGTGGGACTCTTACACTCATAAAGTCTATGCACAAGTGAAAGGGCTGCCAAAACTTACAAGGAACCGTCACTACAACACACCCTTTTTTACACATAAAGGAGGGCATCATACACACCCTTAAAAATAATCATTGATGGCCTGATGGTGCCCCCCCAAAAAAAAAACATTAGGAGCAAGGTCCTGCTGTTGACCCTCTAAAACAGGGGTAGGGAACCTCCGGCTCTCCAGCTATTGTGAAACTACAACTCTCAGCATGCATACTTACTGTGCTCTTCTCTGAACTCCCATAGAAATGAAAGGATCATGTTGGGAATTGTAGTTTCACAGTGGCTGGAGAGCCAGAGGTTCCCTTCCCCTGCTCTAAAACAATAGGGGAGAGGGCCTGCTGCTGAGCATTGCAAAAAATGATGGGCAAGTGCCTGCTGCTTAGCTGACCATTGAAAAAATGATGGGCGAGTGCCTGCTGCCGAGCTGACCCTGTAAAATATGTAGTGGAGAGCCTGCAGGTGAGCTGACCCTCTCAAATATTGTAGGTGAGGGCCTGCAGGTAAGCTGACCCTCTCAAATATTGTAGGTGAGGGCTTGCAGCTGAGCTGACCCTGTAAAATATTGTAGTTGAGGGCCTGCAGGTGAGCGGACCCTGTAAAATATTGTAGTTAAGGGCCTGCAGGTGAGCTGACAGTCTAAAAATTTTTAGGTGAGGGCCTGCAGGTGAGCTGACCCTCTATAATATTGTAGGCGAGGGCCTGCAGGTGAGCTGACCCTCCCTGAAGAGGGACATGAGGAAATCTTGTGCACTGATTCCCAAACTCTTCAGCATCCACAGTCAGCATAAGATGACGGTGGGGAATGGCAATTAGTGTTTCATGAGGTGGATGATGCGGATGAGACAGTTGTCAAGAAGTGAGGGTCTTGTTAGGTCAACAACACAAGTCAGGAGGATGACCCGAGTGAAGAAGTGGAAGAGGGGGTGGTGGATGAATACATCACTGACACAATCTGGAAAGGTGGCAAGCCAAGCGAGGACAGCAGTACAGAGGGGGAGAGATCCACAGCACCGCAACAGGCTGGAAGAGGCTGTGGGATGGCAAAAGGGAGAAGGCGGGCCACACCAAATAAACCCACATACAGGCCTTTGAACGTAATTGCAAATACCCAGCCACCCACCCACAGGCCATAGCACTAAATGCACAACTTTAAAAATTGCTGGCCCTGGAAATGTTGCCATTTAGGCCTGTGGACACTGAGGCTTTCTTCAGCCTCATGGCAGCGGACGTAACTCGTTACTCAGTCCCCAGCCGCCACTATTTTTCTCGGTGTGCCGTCCCCGCATTACACCAGAAATTGTGTCCCGTAACATCACCCGTGCCCTGACCAACGCAGTTATTTAGAAGGTCCACTTAACGACTGACACATGGACAAGTGCTTTTGGCCAGGGACACTACATTTCAGTGACGGCACACTGGGTGAACCTTGTGGAGGCCGGTAGCTAGTTGTACCCTGGGATGGCACAGGTGCTACCAACGCCAAGGATTGCGGGCCCCTATTCCTTCAGGATTTTCACCACCACCTACATTAGTTGCAGCAAACCCCCCTTCTACTCCTACTCCACTTCCACCTCTGAATTCTCATCTTGCAGCACCAGTCAGCCATTAGTCAGTAACTGGATTCAGTGTAGCACGGCAGTGGCACGTAGCACGGCTGAAAATCTTTGGCTTAGGTGACAAACAGCCCACCGCTGCAGAGCTGTGGCAGGGTATAAGGGACCAGACTGAGATGTGGCTCTCGCCACTCAACCTACAACCAGGCATGTTTGGTTGTCGTGTCTGATATTGGCCGTAACTTTTTGGCAGATTTGGAGCTTGGCAAGCTCACCCACATGGCAATCATACAGCATGTCCCATGCACAACAAACATCCCAAAGTTATATATTAATATAACTAAAAACATAACACACGAGAGTGGAGTTAAACCAATGGCATGGCCTGTTAATTAATTCATAAATAACCAAATAATGGTCGGTGATTTCTTCCCGCTTTCTGAAGGGCTTTGATTCTGTGAGGGCGAGATTAGGCAGGGAAAACTCAGCAAAAACACCTAATGAAGTGATCGATCTACAGCTGTGAATCATTCAACTTCTGCTAGTTAATTGCTCACTAGTTTTAAGGCTGCACAGAGCGTTTTTCTGTCACTTTTTTCTGGGGTGATCGGCAGCCATTTTGTGTCTTGTGGAGCACCAGCACAAGCTGCCACCAAGTCCATCAATCCATCAATACTAGGGTTTTCTTTGCTACATCCTACATTAGGGGCTTGGCTGTGCCCATTGTCACCCCTAGAAACTCAGGATAGAAATTTCTATATTTTATTGAGGGGTTAAATTCAATTGCCAAAATATCAATCCCCTAAATCTGGTGTTCCAGCTGTGGCTAGCCAAGTGTAATACTGTCTGCTGTCTGGCAAAGGATAGATAATTTTCTGGGATGAAATTCAATTGCCAAAATAGCAATCCCCTAAATCTGGTGTCCCAGCAGTGGCTGGCCAAGTTTAATAGTGTCCGGCAAAGGATATATTATTTTCTGGGGTGAAATTCAGTTGCAAAAATAGAAATACCGTAAATCTGGTGTTCCAGCTGTGACTGGACAAGTTTCATAGTGTCCGTCAAAGGATATATATTTTTTTTCTGGGGTGAAATTCAATTGCCAAAATAGCAATACCATAAATCAGTGGTTTCAGCTGTGGCTGGCGAAGTTTAATAGTGTCCGGCAAAGGCTATATTTTTATCTGGGGTGAAATTCAATTGTCAAAATAGCAATACCGGTAAATCTGTGGCTCCAGCTGTGGCTGGCCAAGTTTAATAGTATCCGGCAAATTCTTCCTCCTCCTCCTCTGCCTTCACCTTGTGCTTCCACTGAGTCCCCGGTGTCAGGTGTGAATGCCATCAGCAGCGTATCTACTAGCGGGCTCATCTCCTATTACACTTCAGTGAGGGAATTAAGGACGGCACGTTGTCCTTGTAACGGGGATGCAGCAGGGTGGCCACCCAGTAATCAGCAAAAGTTAGAACTGGGCGGTCTTTGCCCAGGCACTGCAGCATGTAGTCGCTCATGTCTGCCAAGTTGCCCAGAGGCAAGGACAAGCTATCCTCTTTGAGGGAGGTATATCGTCTGTGTCCTCTGTATCCCCCAGCGTTCCTCCTACTCCTCTTCCTCATCCTCCACAACTGTGCCCTGGCTGGACAATTGGGTTCCAGACCAGGGCCTATGTTGGTGCAGATACCCACCCTCCGACCCACTTGTATTTGGTTGGCCTTAAGTTAAGGATAAGGCTTGTATATAGTTGTGTTTCTTTACATGGTTAGTTTAGCTGCCTTATAGTTATTTTAATATGTTTTTAAGTAAATTTCTAAATAGTTAATGGTTTCCATCCGCTTTCTACACTGTCTATACTGCCATTGTATCTAATTTCATTGTATAATACTGTTGAGGGGGCCCTGACAAAGTCTTTTAGTCCTCCTCCTCCTACTCCTCCTGGATGGGCCCCTTCTAGGTCAGGGGCCCAAAACAGTTTGCTTCCCACCCTTCCCTGTAGCTATGCCCCTGGGAAAACCCATCAGTAAGTACGTGTACTCTTCCAACATGTTGCTGAAATGCTGCCTCCTGCTAAGACGTTCCAGATCTGCTGGTGGTGCAGGTTGTTGTGGCGTGATGACAAAGCTTTCCCACATTTCGCCAATGCTAACCCAGCCTTCTGAGGTGCTGATGGTGACCCAGCTGCCCGTGAGCTGGCTTGGGTGCCACCCTGCTGAGAACACAGTTCCTCCTACTCCTCCTCATCCTACTTATCCTCCTCATCCTCCAGAACTGTACCCTGGCTGGACAATTGTGTTCCAGGCCAGGGACTATGTTGGTGCAGGAACCCACCCTTCGAACCACTTGGATGTCACTGGCCTTATGTTAAGGATAAGGCGTGTATATAGTTTTGTTTGTTTATATAGTAAGTTTAGCTGCATTATAGTTATTTTAATATGTTTTTAAGAAAATTTGTAAATAGTTTATTAATAGTTTGAGTGAAAGGGGGGGTGGGGGTGTTGTGTGTGTTCGATTAACTGAATTGATTTTCACTGTCTGGTGTTTAGGAATTTCTGCACCCCAAATTCAGCACACGTGGCAGGCAGGGGATGTGTGTCAAACAGGCTAGGCCCAGACCTGCTAGTATATTTTGCCCATTAGCGCACAACACCAGGCCGGGCTGGAGGCTCAGTGGCACCAACCAATGGTTGGTCTGTTGTTCCATGCCTGTCCACAGCTCCTGCGCGGTGCGGGTTTGTCCCACAAACACAAGTTTTAAAACAACCTGCTGTCGTTTCCCACTGGCTGTGCTGCTGTGGGTGGTAAAGGTGTTATGCTGAGTGGATGAGGAGGAGGTAGAGGAGGAGGAAGCCGAGTAGGAGGAGGAGGTAACAGGATACATAGAGAAATGGCCAGCAATCTTCGGGGGCGGAAGGACATTCGCAAAACTGCTATCCGCCTTTGGGCCAGCCGCTACATTTACCCACTGTGTTGGTTATGTGGACGTTGCCACAGATTGCGTTGCGCAGTACACACTTAATTTTGTCCGGCACGTGGTTGTGCAGGGAAGGGATGGCTCGCCTGCAAAAGTAGCAGCGGCTGGGATACACGTACTGTGGGATAGCCAACACCATAAGGTTTTTAAAACTGCCCACCAGACAGAATGACAGCATTTCAAAGGACCAGGAAGTTGGAAATAAGGCATTCAGATATGGACAGATGGATTTGGTGGAGATGCTTGGTGACAATGACAGATATGGTGGCGTTGCTGCCACATCCTCTGTTTTCTGGGTGACAGGTGCCACTGTCACTCACTTGGGCTCAAATTTAGAATGTTTATTTATTATTTTTCTGTATTTTATTTTATTTTAAGTCATTTCCCTATTCATATATGTTTGCAGTGCATTTACCTACATTTTGCTGCCTTTTGCAGCCCTCCAGCCCTTTCCAGGGCTATTTTACAGCCATTTAAGTGCCCAAACGTTCGGGTTCCCATTGACTTCAATGGGGTTCGGATCCCGAACCCAAACATTTTCAGGAAGTTCGGCCGAACTTCTCGAACCCGAACATCCAGGTGTTCACTCAACTCTATGAAGGAGCACCTAGCAGACCGTGGGTGTCCAAGCTATTGGGTGTCCAAGCTGGCACTCTACACCTCAGAGGTGCTGGCCTGCCTTGGCGCCAGTGGTTTGTCAGAGCAGGTATATAGTGTTGCTGGGGGCATAATAACTGAAAAACGTATATATCTGTCAACTGAAAATGCTGACAGGTCGACTTTTATAAAAATGAAGGCCTGGATTGCCCTTGATTTCTCTACTCCTCCTCCTCCTCCATCATATCAACATGGTTTTTAGGCTGCCCTCGCTCATAATGTTTTAGAGGGTCAGCTCACCGCCAGGCCCTCGCATACAGTTGCAAGAAAAAAAAAAGTATGTGAACCCTTTGGAATGATATGGATTTCTGCACAAATTGGTCATAAAATGTGACCTGATCTTCATCTAAGTCACAACAATAGACAATCATAGTCTGCTTAAACTAATAACACACAAATAATTAAATGTTACCATGTTTTTATTGAACACACCTTGTAAATAGAGATGAGCGAACTTCTATTTTTAGTTCGGCGTCCAAAGTTCGGGTTCGGGTTATCGTAGCATCCAGTTATGGATTCCGCTGCCGCGGACCATAACGGCATTTGGAATCCATAAAGGGATGCTTCATTGAACCCGAACCGTGGACAACCCTAAGGACCTGGGGTGACGTCACCGTCATGTGATCAGTGCAGGGGGCGTGGCTCAGCACTGGATTGGATAAGAGGTGATCCAGTGCTGAGCCACGCCCCCTGCACCGATCACATGACGGTGACGTCACCCCAGGTCCTTAGGGTTGTCCACGGTTCGGGTTCAATGAAGCATCCCCTTATGGATTCCAGATGCTACGATAACCCGAACTTTGGACGCCAAACTAAAAATAGAAGTTCGCTCATCTCTACTTGTAAAAATTCACAGTGCAGGTGGAAAAAGTATGTGAACCCCTAGACTAATGACATCTCCAAGAGCTAATTGGAGTGAGGTATCAGCCAAGTGGAGTCCAATCAATGAGATGAGATTGGAGGTGTTGGTTACAACTGCCCTGCCCTATAAAAAAAAAAACACACACCAGTTCTGGGTTTGTTTTTCCCAAGAAGCATTGCCTGATGTGAATGATGCCTCACACAAAAGAGCTCTCAGAAGACCTACGATTAAGAATTGTTGACTTGCATAAAGCTACAAAGGGTTCTAAAAGTATCTTTAAAAGCCTTGCTGTTCATCAGTCCATGGTAAGACAAATTGTCTATAAATGGAGAAATCTTTATATAAACAAGAACCGCGCTGCTTTCAGCGCAAACTCCGGATACTAGATTTATAATTGGCTTCTTCTGTTCAGGATAATAACAAAACACCACACTGATGCCCCCTGTGTGATACAAAATTCACACCATAATGAAGCACCGCAAACAGGGTTACGATAAAATACTCACACACACAAGTATATTCAAGTCGCCAGTAGTTGGACAAACACTGATCCGGCTTCTCGGCTGTAATCAAAGAGTATCCTTTGCAGCGCTTGCCCCTGCCGTGTGTATCAGAAATCACCGAACATAGTGAAGCATAGCCTCAGATATCCACATAAAAATATTTTATTGCACTTGCTAGATTTCAAACATATAATGGCGATACAAGATCCCTCCTCACAGCCTGACCCGGGTTTCGCTTTCACGCTTCGACAGGGGCGATGAGTTCAGCCCATTTCTGGGAGGGTTTATATCCTATCATCACAAACAATATCCCTCCCACTTTCCCTAACATCAAATATAAAAGCCAAAATAACTTATAAAATAACATCCATCATATCATGAATAACATTAAAAACTCCTGGACGCAGCAAGGTACCTCCTACATGGTAACTTCTCCCTAAAATAATTCCGTACATTTCTCGATAAATTCAGTTCATTCATAAGCCTCCCCGCTCACATGATCACTGCGAACGCGGAAGCTATCTCACTACTCGATGTTAATATCATGATCAAATCATAGCAGAGAAAAACCTCCTAAAAACAATATCTACCAGCGGATTATAGAAAGAAAAAAAAACACCAGGAAGACGAGACTCTATTTCTCAATATGAGGGACTCCTTCAATACAATACACCAGTTGTCACCTGACCGTACCAAGACAGGACACCCCCCCAAAACCCTATCCCTGTAACTACGACCTAGGTGAGTGTGTCACTGTGTGCATAATGGAGACAGCACTACTTTTCAATTCATAAAAACAATGCGGTTACTCTAAGATAATATTCTAGATAGCTTGGCTGATGACCTACAATGTCAGGATAGCTAGATTCGAGTTCCTAAAAACAAACTAATTGTCATTAGAGACAGATCATAATCCCATATTCTTTAGATCAAACATGGTTTCAAATCACACTCAACATTTAACCCTCCCGGCTGCAAAGTGCCAAGACGGAACATCCACTCCACCTCTTTTTTATTTATATATGCCAGGGGGTCCCCTCCTCGCCAGGGGTTTTTTAGTAGCTCCACTTTTTTTGGTTAAACTGCTTATAGTGTTGGTCACACTATGTGTCTCCAAACCTTTTTTGATATTCCTAATGTGCTCTTGTATTCTGATTTTTAATTTTCTTGTTGTCCTTCCTACATACTGGAGGCCACAAGGGCACTCCAGTACGTATATAACATTCATATTTTCACAGCTTAGAGTACCTTTTATTTTAAATTCCTCCTTGTTGCTACGGGAGACAACCATTTTCATATCCCTCTTTCTATTTTTATCACGATTTTTGCATGGGAGGTAGAAACCACACCAAACAAATTTATTTCCTGTCGGTTTTTTCTCACTTTCACAATGTGCACTATGCACTAGGTGATTTTTTAAGTTGGGTGCTTTCTTATATATAATCCGTGGACATGTGGGTAATTTTTCAGCAAGGACAGGGTCATTTTTTAGTATCTTCCAATTACGATGAATCAGGTTTTTGATACTCCCTGCATTACTGCTAAATTGGGTAAGAAAAGCAAAATTGAAATTCTCCATCTCATTTACTTCCCCTTTCTTATTCTTCTCTTGTCTCTTCCCCCAATTTGCTATCATACTGTTCCGTGCCTCTTTTATAGCCTCCTTATTGTATCCTTTTTCAAAAAACCTTTCCTTAATTAAACTACTGTGTCTCAAAATCTTCCTTCTCTGTACAGTTACGTTCTATTCTTTTCAACTGTCTCTTTGGGATATTTCTCAGCCATGGTTCATGGTGACAACTGGACATCTCAATATAAGCATTCACATCCGTGGCCTTAAAAAAAAATTTAGTTTTCAAACAATTTTCTTCCCGAAAAATAGTGAGGTCTAATAAGTTCACTGAGGTAGAGCTAATTTCACTAGTGAAGCGCAGGTTCCAATCATTCTTATTAATCCGCATAAAAAAATCCTCCAGACCTTTCTTTTCCCCTCTCCAGATTATCAGACAATCATCGATATAACAACGCCACAAAAACAGTTCCCCACCTTCTGTATTGTTCTGTATTACTGGGTCAATCCACTCCTTTTCCCATGCTGCCATGAATATATTGGCGTAACTGGGGGCGAATTTCGCCCCCATCGCCATACCAGTGCACTGTAGGTAATAAGCCCCATCAAACACAAAATAAGTGAAACCCGGGTCGGGCTGTGAGAAACTGTTTTCGGATGAAGGACAGTATATGTCACAGAAACCCACAGAATATGGACACTTTATTAGGCCCAGATTATTGCAATTTGTAATACAGACACTGTTTGCAGATGTAGTACAGTATTGGTTACAGAACACTACAGAATATAGACACTATATTAGGCCCAGATTATTGGAATTTGTAATACAGACACTGTTTGCAGATGTAGTATAGTATTTTTTACATAAAGCCTCACGCTATGGACACTAGATGTTGCCGAGATTACTAAAGACACAGTCTGCGAATGATGTACAGTATTTGTGGTCATGGCTACGGCCAACGATGCTTGATGAAGCCTAGGCAGATAAACATCAAGAACAACCTAACCCGGCTAGCCGTGTGCTAGCTAAACCTAACTTAATGGCTTGAATTGTGCCCTTAGCCATAGCCGTGGGTAGGCCTAAAAGGGGGCATACCCTGTGGAAATGAAAAGAGAAGGGAGGGAGGGTGGGGCACCTGAAGAACACACGCCCAGGAGTGAGGCAGTGGCTTGTTTAAGAAGAGCCTCCGCCCCTCCCACAAATGCAGGCTGACTAATCAGCCTTACTACATGTCACTAATAGGTATAAAATAAAATTATCTTGCTGCTGTCAAACACACACAGTCTTTGAAAGGAATTTAGAGTCTAGGAAAAGCTTTCTCAGAATAAAAACTGGGAAATTCGCTCCCTACTCTGTTCTTCCCTTCCTACGCTTTGCTCTCCCTGTCTACGTCTGAGCCGAACATGCGTCATCGGGTGGCGTAATGGCGTTCCGGCCAGCCAATCACTGTAATGCTAGCAGCAAACATAACTGCTGGCATTACAGTGAGGGCAGTACTTACCTGCACCTTTTTTGGCTGCTTAAAACCTGCGAAACGTGCGGGCGAAGACTCGGGCATTGCGCTCAAGCACATGCGGTACTCAGTTGAGTACCGTCATGTGCCGAGTATAGCAATGCTCGAGCCGAACAGATATTCAGCCGAGCATGCTCGCTCATCACTACTGTTAAAGCGTTTCAGACATTTATATGTCCTTAGTCATAACTGGGGAGTTGTGGTATGTAGACCCAATATATATGTTTGTCTAACAAAAAGAACCAGTTATCAAGTGGGGAGGGGAGTGCCAGGGTAGATTGTAAGATCAGGACACCTGTTTACTTGGGTCGACATAACACTGGTGATTTAAAACACAAACAAATTGACTGGATCAAAACACATGATAGAACTAAAATGGTTAATGCATATGCAAACAATATATCCATGTCTATTTATGTTTGTGAAATATTACAATAAAACATTTAAAATCATGTGGAAAGCAAGGGGGGAACTAATTGTAGTATACTAGTATTGTATTAGCTATATGGCTTAGTTATAGGTTCTTTTTCCCTTTCTACATAAAATGACAACACCTGATTTTAAATTGTCTACATGGTCTGATGCAGTAATGCATTCAATAACAAATATAGCAATGTAATGTTTGCTATAAAATGTATTTGAACTCTGAGTTCAATATCACAAGTATAATGAGAGATGAGCGAAGTTATAAAAAATTTGATTCGGCTGCTTCGCCATAGTTCACAAACAAATCAATTTGTTATGTATCACTTTGTCATGAATTGCATTCCATTGTATGTAGCGGGCACAATGATGTGGAACGGTGATTGAGCCACCCCCGTCATTACAGCCCTCAGTTACTATGTTCAACGTTGACAGTGACATCTGATGAAGTCACAAGTCAGCGCACGCGAGATTTGGCACGTTTTTTTTCAATCGTGATGGCCACAATGGCCTCTCGGAGAGCAAATGGATGAGATGAGTATATTTTTTATTTTACTGCCATTTCTGGAAAAATTGATTCGTACACCACAAAGCGCCAGGATATTCGGCTTCATGGTGAATCAAATTTTTCCTTAAATTCGGATCAAAGTCAATTCATTTCACTTTGATTCACTCAACACTAAGTATAATAATGCAATATGTCTGATGAAATGTCTTCGAGCCACATTGTCTGATTCAGCAACATAGATATAAAAATGCGTTGTTTTAACTGCATTCCATATCTCAATTATAGCAATGCCATTTTTCTAGTGAACTTCATTTGAGCTATATGATTTGATGCAGTAATGCATTAATTAACATGATCATAACAATGCAATGTTTTCAGTAAAACATCTTTCAATTAGGATACCTTCACACTGTTTGATTCCTGCAGGCAGTTCCGCTGCCTGAACTGATCAGGTCTGAAAAATGCCTGATCAGTCAGAAAAATGCATTGCAATATGGATCGGGTATTTTTTTTTTTCACATTTTTAAAGGTCTGCGCATGCGCAGACCTTAATGCCGGATTCATCATTGCGGTATTTTTATTGCCAGATCAGGCACTAATGCATTGCAATGGAAATTAATGCCAGATCCGGCATGCGTTCCGGAATTTTGGACGGAGATAATACCATGCTGCTGTATTATCTCCGGACAAAATGCTGTTCAAGTGACTGAACTGAAGACATCCTGATGCATACTGAACAAATTTCTCTCCATTCAGAATGCATTAGGATATAACTGAAGCATTTTTCCAGTATTGAGCCCGGAAAAGTTTAGCGCTAGTGTGAAAGTACCCTTATGTGTTAAATAGCCACGGGTATAAAAACTGCATTATTGCCATAAAATGCTTTTGCTATGTATTTAATAACATAGATGTAATGTAATGAAATAGTTTTAGAAGAAAAAGAATGTGCAATTGCTCAACGTTTGCAGCAGAATGTTATTGGTGTGCTGACAATAAGCTTATGAACAGTAAAAACCTAATTCTCTTAAGCTTTATGTTCATATACAGAAAAAAATTAGTTTCTTTTTCTTGAATGGGGTTTTATAATGGATTTTTTAATGCAGAAATGCTGGCAGCAGTTGTATTAAACTCAGTGTGTCCCTCACTCCCTCAAAGCTTTCCCCGACCAAATTCCCTAAAATCTACCCAATTACTCTATTTTCTCCCTATAGTGTCTCTATAATACTACATTAGTTCCATGTCTGTAATGACTTTTGTCATATGACACCCTTTTAAGTAGAACAACAATTATTCTCTCAGCATAAGGAGCTGCCTGCTCACTGCCTCCTGTTTGGCTGATCCAGCCTATATGTTAGCTTCTGAGACAATCAGAGTAAGCCCTCCCTTTATATCTTCCTAGTGTTGTGTGATCATCACTCATGGTTTTCCCTGCCAATATCCACAGTAAAATCATGCTGGGTGCCGTTTTTATGCATTTTGTCCTACAGGAACAAAAATCTTCAGGTTCATTTGGTAAACAAATTCTTGAGAAATTTGTAAAAAAAATAATTTGTTTACAATCAATTAGCTCATCTCCAGTGTTTCCTTATTCAGAATGAAATGAGTAATCAATTTTGTGATGCCTTTTCTCCCGTTACCCCTTGTGAAAATGAAAAATGTGCTAAACGCAACATTTTATTGGAAAAAATTTAATTTTCTTCATTTTAACAGCCAAGAACACAACTGGTCGATGGTCCTTACACTATTTAAGTGCAGAGACGGACAACAAACACAATACCAGAGTCGTTCATGGGTCTGAACAAGATGAGCCATGCAGTACCAAACAAGAGACAGAGAGTGGGCAGAAGACAAGCTGGGGTCAACAGCATGAGCAATCCAATAAAGTATAGAAACCAGAGCCAGGAACACAGTTAGTGATTCCAAAGACTATCAGTGGCAATGGCATATGGCCAGGAATGGATTTAACTAGAGTGCCAAGTCCCTGAATCAGAACCTGATAGGCATTCCATTAGTCAGAAACACTAGTATACAGTAATAGAGCAGATCAGCCCACTGCCAATCTTGCATAGCACACGTCTGTTGGAGAGAAGCAGAGCATTGCATCCTGTTACTAAGGATGTGGTCACAATCAAACACAGAATGATGTTCTGCTCATTCTGCTAGGGCACCTCCCTATTTGCTGCCCTACTGATTGGCTTATATAGACTGTTAGCCTGTGAGACTATCAGGACAAGCCCTCCGCCCCTCATGTGAGCATCCTTCCTATTTCTCCCTCATGCTATTTCCTGCCCAACATGTGCAGTTAAATGGCAATGATCGCTATTCTATTGGATTTATCCAAAGTGAACCTGAAAAGCTTCAGGTTTGCTTTACACATTCATTTTTGGGAAATTAATAAAAAACCAAAAGCAAGTGAGTTAGAATAGGAAAATCCATATGTCTCTGTATGTCTGTGACAGTAGGGTTTCATGAAAAGATGGTTTTTCGGGTTACTTTTGAAGGTTTGGATGTTGGGGAGAGCCTGATGTTTTGGGGTAGTGAGTTCCAGAGTAGGGGAGAGGCATCTTGCAGTCGATTGTGTGAAGAACAGATGAGAGGATAACTGCGAAGGAGGTACTGTGAGGATCTAAGATTACCTGTGGGGATGTATTGAGAAATCAGGTCAGAGATATAAGGAGGGGACAGGTTGTGGATGGCCTTATATGTAGTTGTAAGTATTTTAAACTGAATTCACTGGGGATTGGGGAGCCAATGAAGGGATTGGCAGAGAAACGAAGGGAGAGGTGGATTAACTGGGCAGCGGAGTTAAGTATAGATTGGAGGGGAGTGAGAGTGGAGGATGGGAGGCCACACAGGAGGATGTTTCAATAGTCCACGCGGAAGATGACAAGAGCATGCACTAGTATTTTAGTTGACTCAAGAGTCAGGAAGGAGCGAATATGAGAGATGTTCTTAAAGTTGAAAACGGCAGGTGGAGGTGAGGGTTTGGATTTGTTGCTTAAAGGACAGGGCAAGATCCAATGTTACCCCAGGCAGCGGGCCTGCGAGACTAGAGAAAGTGTTGTGCTATTAATTGTAATTAACAGGTCAGGTAGGGGTGCTGAGTGACATGGTGGAAAGACAATTATCTCAGTTTTCTCCATGTTGAGTTTCAGGAAGCGGGAGGAGAAGAATGAAGATATTGCCGACAGACACGTTGGGATTCTGGATAGGAACATCTGGGTCGGAGAAGTAGATTTGAGTGTCGTCAGCACATAGGTGGCATTGGAAGCTATGAGACTCTATGAGCTGCCCCAGGCCGAATGTATAAATGGAGAAAAGTAGGTGACCCAGGACAAAGCCTTAAGGGACACCAACAGAGAGGAGGCGTGGCGAGGAGGTAGTCTATGAATGGGAAGCGCTGAAGGTTCTGTTGGTGAGGTATGAGGAGATCTGGGAAGGGCTAGGTCTTTGATGCCGGAAGAAGAGAAGATTTGTAGGAGGAGAGCGAGTGGTCAAAAGTGTCAAAGGCAGAGAAGAGGTCAAGAAGGAGGAGCACAAAGTAGTGACATTTAGCTTTGAGAGCTAGCAGATAGTTGGCGACTTTGGTTAGGGCAGTTTTAGTGTAATGATTGGGTCTGAAGCCAGACTGCATCTAATCAAAAAGTGAGTGGGATGAAAGCCAGGGAAGGCTTCTTGGGTATGAGTGTGACGGTTGCATGTTTAAAAGCGGAAGGAAAGACGCCAGTGGTTAGCATAATGATTCAGTGTCTCAAACAGGCTCACTGACTATCACTCTACCACTTGTTTTTAGTTCCTACTGCTAGAAAAGGAAAGTAGAAAAACACAACACAGACCAGCAAATACAAATTAACCACTTCTAATTTATGTCTAATTTAGTCTAATTTATGTGAATCTGATATGTGTCACTTTATTTGGTTAGCGTTGAGCAAATTGAAGTATCCGAAGTGCACTTCAGAAAAACCAAATTACTTACCAGTAATTCCCTTTTCATGAATCCTCCATGACGGCATACCATGAGAGAGATGACCCGACTTCAACCAAGTAGGGACAGGAAGTATAAATTTGACTCTCTTCTGGCTCCTCCTCAGTGTCTTTCTGGACCGACAGCCTAGAGAGTCTCTTTCGAAACTTTTCATTTATTCCTTTGTTTGTTTTTTTTTCTTTGGCACACCAGTCACACACCCTGTCACCTATGTGTAGTCCTATCTTAGGGGGGGGGGATTATAGGGGGGAATTATAACTTGAAGTACTTTCCTCCCAAAGGCTAGATCTTGACCTGCCTTAACATGAACTCTGTAATGTTTGATAAATGTATTAGGGCTAGACCAAGTGGCAGCTCTACAGATCTGTTCTAGTGAAGCGTTAGCTTTTTCTGCCCAAGAGGCAGAAATTGATCTTGTAGAATGGGCTGTAAAGGCTTCTGGAGGTGATTTCCCTAGAGCTCTATATGATTCTTAAATAACTGTTTTCATCCATCTGGAAACAGTATTTTTTGTCGCTCTCCGTCCCTTATTTGTCCCTACAAACTGAACAAATAGAGAGTCCGTCTTTCTGAAGGTTTTCGTAGCTTCTAAATATATTAAAACTGCTCTGCTTGCATCCAATTTATGACACCTTTCTTCCCCTTCCATTTTCGGGTCATCACATAACGAGGGAACCACTATTTCTTCTTGCCTTTTGGAAATTAGACACAACTTTGGGAAGGAAGGAGTTATCAAATTTAAATGTAATTCTATCTGAAGAAATAATACAGAAAGGCTCATTAATCTTTAGGGCCTGGATTTCACTAAAACTGCTAGCTGACGTAACTGCCACTAAGAACAGGGTTTTTAGCATTATATATCTTACTGATACATCTGGCAAGGGTTCAAAGGGACTTTCTATTAGACCTGATAAAACCACATTGAGATCCCAGGGGGGAAACGTAGATCTCAACGATGGCCTTAGTCTGTCTGCCCCTTTCAGAAACTTGATAATCCAGGAATGATTGGCAATTTTTTCATCAAAAACTGTACTGAGCCGACACGTGAACCCTTAGTGTATTGGGACATAAACCTCTTTCCAGCCCAGATTGTAAGAAACCTAGAATTGATAGAATGGAAAATTTCTCAGGGGATAGTTTTTAGTAAGTTACGTATTAATAGATCTCCACACTTTACCATAGATTTTTGAGGCTATTTCTTTCCTAATAGCCAACATAATATTGATGATAGAATCTGAAAGGCCTCTAGCTTTTAGAATCATCCTTTCAGGTTCCAGGCTGCCAAATGCAGCCTTTCCACCTCGGGATGGTGAATTGACCCCGAACTAGAAATCCATTGAAGTCAATGGGGACCCGAACTTTGGGGCACTAAAATGGCTCTAAAAAAGTCCTGGAAAGGGCTAGAGGGCTGGAAATTGAAGCAAAATGGTGGTAAGAGTAAGACAAGTGCCCTGCAAACAAATTTGGATAGGGAAATAACATAAAATAACATAAAATACAATAAAATAAAAACAAACGTTCTAAACCTGAGCACAAGTGAGTGACAGTTGCACCTGCCACCCTGCAAACAGAGGATGTGGCAGCAACACCACCACATCTTTCACAGTCACCAAGCATCTCCACACTATAACATGTAAGCAGTCAGCTGTCCAAAACACTGGAGAGAAAGAGAAATAGAAAGAGGAAGTACCCCCCTACCCACCTTAAATCCCTTGCCCTGAATGCCGGAAATTCCTGGTCATTTGAAATGCTGTCATTCTGTCTGGTGGAGATGGATGGAGACTTTTAAAAAACCTATGGCGGTGGCTGTCCCACAGTTCGTGGTTCCCAGCCGCCACTACTTTTCCAGGCGATCCATCAAGCAAGTGGCGAACAAAATCAGTTGTGTACTGCACAATAGTATAATAAATGGGTGGACGCACAGTATCACTAGTACCACCGCTCTGCTTGATTAAGTATAGTATAAAAAGGATAATAATAGACTGGGCACTCTACTGGAAACCTGTGACTATTATTTTATTTGAGTTAATTGAAATAAGATAAGATACATAAAAAGTCATTCCAATTTTACACATCAACGTAAACTCCTAGAAAGCTAGCCCATGCACATTGCAGTCCAGTGACACAGGAAATTGGTGAGTATAACAATGTATAAAAATATATAAAAAAAATATATAAGTACAATAGTAGACCAAATCACACTGGTGGTAATTGATGAGATGACCTGCAAGACGTTTTATGTCCCGTTCGGACTGTCTCTGCAGTACATCTCACTCAATCACGCTTATGTGTACCAACAATAATGTCCAAAACTATCTGAAATGCTCTTCAACCCTGTAAAATTGATTGACAGGTATAAAAATACAAAAAAAAAAAAAAATAATTAAAAAAAATTAATACAGGGTTGGTAGCAAAGGTACCCTATAGGCTGTAGTTATACTAATCTAATCCACTTGCGATTGCAGAAACATCCACCATCGAACTGTTATACCAGCAACCACAATCCTCGCTCAATGATGTAAAATAATGCGCTATAAAAATCGTAGGGTTATCTCAGGACCGTAACGAAGATAGTAGGTACAACTGATCGTATCTATTGCACTCTGCTCAGGACGTTCACAAACTAAAATAGTCGCAACTGAAATCGCAAGTGTAGCTGGTTGCACTTCTCGGTTAATCAGAGCAGTTGTGTGGTTTTCAGCATGCCAGATCGCAAGTGTACCTGATCAACATCGATACAAAGTTCGCTGGGTTGTATCAATAGATAGTAGAAATAGTCCCACTTGATATTATAATACCCTCACCTGAGGTGAGATTGAACGGTCCACTCCGTCGAAAACGGTGTCCACAGCGGCGTCCCGCTGGACAATGATACCGCTCTCTATACAGCTAGTGCCGGCACTAATAATGAAACAGTCTTACCCCTTTGTTCCACGCTCTCCTTCAGTATCACTCCCAATATCACCCACGCTGGTGTTGTCCGTGTGGTTGATTACGTGCGCCTCCAGATTTTCTTGTGCGCACTACAACTTTGCAATCACCTCTCATGCGACGTCCTGGGTTTGTTAATAGGGGCTGTGGAAGGGATAGTTGGTAGTGTGATCCTCGCTTATTCTGGGGGTCCGACCATACGCGTTTCGGGGTGCACAATACCCCTTCCTCAGTGGCAATCCGACCCCCAGGTACGGACGCTTTAAATACATGCCCTAGTAACGAACCGACCATTTCATAAATCCGGACTGGATTATCAAATCTGGCTCCATGTATTTCAAATTCCTAGATTTTTTGTAGATTTTTTGTATCCAAAAATCTCCATTATCTTTAACCACTACATACAGTTGCATTCAAAATACTCCATTGATTAATAGATATCTAGAATTATTATTTTGCGATCAATTCCCATTATAATTTACGATGCGATTTAGTTGCGTTTTTGATGCGGTATTTTCGTTACTCAGAAGACATTTTGATTAACAGTTTTTTTGATGCATATAATTGAAGTATATAGAAAAAAATAAATAATAATAATACAAAGAAATATAAAGATAAGAAAGTGAAAATCATACTAAATCAGTGAGAGGCTTTCACCCAATTCTATAGTACACCAACTTGTTATTTTCGAAAATCTTCCATTCAATCAATTCCCATTAAAATTCAAGATGCGATTTGGTTGCGTTTTCAATGCGATTTGGTTGTGATTTGGTTGCGTTTTCAATGCGATTTGGTTGCGATTTGGTTGCGTTTTTCTTATAAAGATAAGAAAGTGAAAATCATACTAAATCAGTGAGAGGCTTTCACCCAATTCTATAGTACACCAACTTGTTATTTACGAAAATCTTCCATTCAATCAATTCCCATTCAAATTCAAGATGCGATTTGGTTGCGTTTTCAATGCGGTAACATAAAAATCATAATAAGAATGGATAGATAAGAGGCTTTCATCCAATTCTAAAATACACCAACTAATTATTTTCCCATGTCACTGAAATGCTGAAGGGATCCCACATCAAGGGGGAGCACCCCCCAGACTACCACAGATACTGGGAGGAGCTCACCCTCAAGGGGGGACCCCCCCTTTTACAAAAATCCAAATAATTCATATTCCGCATTTAGTCCATCTGGTACCATTGTTTCCAATTCGAATATTCTTTGTGTTTCTTTTCTTGACATTTTGCAAATGTGATTGCCTCCCCTCCAATCCCTACTTACTTTATCAATGGCTGCAAACTTTAGGCATGATGGATCACTATTGTGTAACTGTTTAAAATGTTTCGATAGGGAGAGTGTTTCTACACCTTTTCTTATATTGGCCACATGTTCTGCTAGTCTTTTTTTTAAGGATCTTTTAGTTCTACCTACATATTGTTTTCTGCAGGGACATTCCACTACATAAATGACATTTTCAGTGTAACATGATAAAAGTTCTTGTATAACGTGACTATGACCATTCTTGGTAGAGATTATTTCTTCTGTATGTTTAGCGAATGAGGTGATCCTACAGTTAGCACAACGTCCGCATCTATAAAAACCCTTCATATTACCCCAACTTTGGATAGAGGTTGTTTTTTTCTCTTCCCTTTTAATAGTGGGTGCCACCTTATTGCCCAAATTGGGTGCTCTAGTAAAAATTATTAGGGGTGAGGGCGGGACCATTGGGCCTATAGTTTTATCTTTTTTAATAATCTCCCAATGTTTTCTTATAATGCTTTTTATCTTACGATGGTCACTACTATACGGGAGTATCAATCTAGGGTGATCTTGTTCTTGATCTAAGTTTTCCCTTTTTTCTTTTTTTTCTTTTTTATCCTTAAAAAATTCCTCTCTCTTCATGTTACGTACTTTCTCAAGAGCTGTATTTATAATATTTTCTGGATATTGCTTTTCTAAGAACTGTTTTTTTATTTGTTCTGCTTCTACTTCAAACCGTTCGTTCGAGGTACAGTTACATTTCAACCTTCGTAGTTGGCCTTGGGGGATATTGAGTAGCCAATTAGGTAAATGGCAGCTGTTATATAAAATATAACTATTTCGTGATGTTGGCTTAATAAAGGTACACGTTTTTAATTTTTGTTCTTCCACATATATGTTCAGATCTAAAAATTCCACTTTTTTTCTACTTGTCGTACCCGAGAATTTTAAGTTAAAATTGTTAATATTAATGTCCCTTAAAAAACTCTCCAATTGTTCATGTCCCGACCGCCAAATGAAAAACACATAATCAATGTACCTTTGCCAGAGCACCAGGTCCGTCCCCAGTCTGGGGGCCACTACTAGTTCTTCCCAGTCGGCCATGAACAAATTTGCATAACTGGGGGCGAACCTGGTGCCCATGGCGGTACCCTGAATTTGTACATAAAAATCTTCCTTAAAAAAAAAAATAGTTATGTGTTAATATGAATTGGATGCCTTCACATAAAAAGCCAATCTGTGTGGGGGTCAATCTTCCTTCTTTTTCCAACTGATTCTTAGTAGCATTTATCCCCTGTTCATGGTTAATAACCGTATATAACAATTGCACGTCAAGCGTGCCCATTATCCAACCTTCTTCAAATTCCCTATTTTCCACTATTTTTATTATTTGTGTGGTGTCCTTTACATATGAAGGTACTTTTTTCACTTTTGGCTGGAGTAAAATATCTATATACTGAGAAAGGTTGGCAGTTAAGGAGTCGATCCCAGACACTATTGGGCGTCCTGGGGGATTATTTTTATCTTTATGTACCTTAGGGATCGTATAGAATACTGGGACGCGGGATATTTATTCCGTATATAATTGAATTCATCTGCATTCAGGATTCCCATCTCCTGCCCTTTTTTACAAAGCTCCTCCAATTCTGCATAAAATTGATCCGTTGGATCCCTATCCACTTTCTGATATGTGTCTAGATCTGTCAATTGTCGTAGACATTCCGAGTTTTATTGTTCTACATCTTGAATTACTATTGATCCCCCCTTGTCAGCTGGACGAATAATAATTCCTTTTTCTAGTTGTAATTCTTTTAGGGCTTCCACCTCTTTCCTCGTTAGATTGTTTCGTTTATATTTGACAGTGTTTTTAATTTTTTTAATATCCTTTACTACACACTCCCTAAATGTAATCATTTCTTGACTAAGTTCGTGCCTGGGGTACTTCTTTGAGGTATTTTTCAGAGTCGTATGGACAAAATTAGTTGTCACTTCCACTGTGTCTTTCTCTCTAGTTATAGGATTTTTTAGAAAATATTTTTTAAGACAAAATTTTCTCATAAATTTTTCTAAACCTATAAACGTTTCAAACTTGTTAAGGGGTTTAGATGGGGCAAATTTCAAACCTTTATTGAGTAACTTATTTTGTGTATCCGAAAGTGTAGTCGTGCTTAAATTGATAATAGCGTCAGAAGTAATTATGTGTGATGTTGTCTGTGAAACTGACGATTTTTTCCCCCTTCCTCTCCTCGTCCTCCTCTTTCCTTTTCGAATTGTCTCCTCCCTAATTGATACTGGTGACTGTGATGCTCGTTGTGATAATTGTGACTTCCCCTTGTGGTTAACGTGTTGTAGCCTTGTTGTACATTCTGTGTTCTGTTCCTCAAATTGTACGAGTGTTCCGGTGATGTTGTCCTGTTTATCCCTGGAGACCTGTATGTCCTCCTTTGTGGTGATCCTTGTCGTGTCCTTGTCCTGTGGTGAGGAGGAGTGTAATCTAAAAAACGCTCCCTCTTTTCTAATATCTCATACCTATTTTGTGTCTGTATAGTGTAATTCGTACTACCTTCATCTTTCCTTATTGTGTTTGCCTCATTCCCCTTTTCCCTGGTTTTTTCTCCTATAGGTTTATTGATTATTCCTCTCTCTTCCTTTTCTTTCTCTTTTTCTAATAGTCCCTTTTTATTAAACTTCAATTTCTTTACTTTTTTATCTATAATCTCCCGTTCTAATCTGTCCAGAGTATTACACAGTTTTGTTTGTGGTGTATTGTATTCTTCATTTTTTGGAATTGATCCATTATTTTTTTTGTTTCCCCAATTTGGGCAGTTGTTTCATCTAGTATCTGTATTCTTCTTTTAATCACTAGTTTGTGATTGCAATAGATTGTTGTAACAGTAAATCCTCCCATTCCTTGGTAAATTCACTATTACACAAATCTTGTGCTGGGGCTTTATATACAGTGAGTCCTTTCGGAATTTTTTTTATTTCAATACTTCTCCTCAATGTTTTAATTTCCCACTGTTGTTTTAATTGACGGGTCAATAAAACTTCCAATTCTCTGAAAGTTTCATTTAGATGTAATCCACTATCAGTTGGTTCCCCATTCGAACGTTCGAATTGGAAATTCTCTATCTTCTGCTTTTTTGTTTCTACATAATCCCAGATGTCCATAGTGGACTAGTGGTACGTGCTGTCCCACCTAGGTGGAAATTGATTTCAAAAGTATAATAAATGGGTGGACGCACAGTATCACTCGTTCAGCAGTGAGGTTCTCTCAGTCTAGCAGTAGAGATGGCCCGAACTATCCGCCGGCGAACAGTTCCCGGCGAACATAGCTTGTTCGCGTTCGCCTCTGCCGGGCGAACATATGCAATGTTCGGTCCGCCCCCTATACATCATCATTGAGCAAACTTTGACCCTGTACCTCACAGTCAGCAGACACATTCCAGCCAATCAGCAGCATACCCTCCCTCCCACCTCCTGCACAGCATCCATTTTAGATTCATTCTGAAGCTGCAGTCTTAGTGAGAGGAAGGAGAGTGTAGTAGCTGCTGATTTAATTGGGAAATTGATAGCTAGGCTAGTGAATTCAGTGTCCACTCCAGTCCTGAAAGACTCATCTGATCTCTGCTGTAAGGACAGCGTCCTGACAGCACCCCAAAAAGCCCTTTTTAGGGCTGCAACATTAGTCTGCTTTTTTTTTCCTTTATATACATATTGCAGTTGCCTGGCCTGCCTGTGTGTGAGGAGCTGCAGGCCCACAGACTGTAGTGTGCCCACTGCCAGTGCCCACCCCTGTCATTCCGTGTGGTACAGCACTTTGCATCAAAAAAGGCATTTAATTTTTACACTTTAATCTAAGGTTAGTTGCCTGCCAGTGTGTGTCAGGCTGACTTCCACTGACTGTAGTGTGCCCACTGCCAGTGCCCACCACTCATACCGGCTGGCACAGGACTTTGCATAAAAAGGCATTTAATTTTTACACTTTAGTGTAATTTCAGCTGCTTGCCTGCTGCTAGTGTGTGTCAGGCCGACTTCAACTGACTGTAGTGTGCCCACTGCCAGTGCTCCACCCCTGTCATCCCGTGTGGCACAGGACTTTGCTTAAAAAAGGCACTTAATTTTTACACTTTAATCTAAGGTTAGTTGCCTGCCAGTGTGTGTCAGGCTGACTTCCACTGACTGTAGTGTGCCCACTGCCAGTGTCCACCACTCATACCGGCTGGCACAGGACTTTCCATAAAAAAGGCATTTAATTTTTACACTTTAGTATAATTTCAGCCGCTTGCCTGCTGCTAGTGTGTGTCCGGCCGACTTCAACTGACTGTAGTGTGCCCACTGCCAGTGCCCACCCCTGTCATCCCGTGTGGCACAGGACTTTGCTTAAAAAAAGGCACTTAATTTTTACACTTTCATCTAAGGTTAGTTGCCTGCCAGTGTGTGTCAGGCTGACTTCCACTGACTGTAGTGTGCCCACTGCCAGTGTCCACCACTCATACCGGCTGGCACAGGACTTTGCATAAAAAAGGCATTTAATTTTTACACTTTAGTGTAATTTCAGCTGCTTGCCTGCTGCTAGTGTGTGTCAGGCCGACTTCAACTGACTGTAATGTGCCCACTGCCAGTGCCCACCCCCTGTCATCCCGTGTGGCACAGGACTTTGCTTAAAAAAAGGCACTTAATTTTTACACTTTAATCTAAGGTTAGTTGCCTGCCAGTGTGTGTCAGGCTGACTTCCACTGACTGTAGTGTGCCCACTGCCAGTGCCCACCACTCATACCGGCTGGCACAGGACTTTGCATAAAAAGGCATTTAATTTTTACACTTTAGTGTAATTTCAGCTGCTTGCCTGCTGCTAGTGTGTGTCAGGCCGACTTCAACTGACTGTAGTGTGCCCACTGCCAGTGCCCACCCCTGTCATCCCGTGTGGCACAGGACTTTGCTTAAAAAAAGGCACTTAATTTTTACACTTTAATCTAAGGTTAGTTGCCTGCCAGTGTGTGTCAGGCTGACTTCCACTGACTGTAGTGTGCCCACTGCCAGTGTCCACCACTCATACCGGCTGGCACAGGACTTTGCATTAAAAAGGCATTTAATTTTTACACTTTAGTGTAATTTCAGCTGCTTGCCTGCTGCTAGTGTGTGTCAGGCCGACTTCAACTGACTGTAGTGTGCCCACTGCCAGTGCCCACCCCTGTCATCCCGTGTGGCACAGGACTTTGCTTAAAAAAGGCACTTAATTTTTACACTTTAATCTAAGGTTAGTTGCCTGCCAGTGTGTGTCAGGCTGACTTCCACTGACTGTAGTGTGCCCACTGCCAGTGTCCACCACTCATACCGGCTGGCACAGGACTTTGCATAAAAGGCATTTAATTTTTACACTTTAGTGTAATTTCAGCTGCTTGCCTGCTGCTAGTGTGTGTCAGGCCGACTTCAACTGACTGTAGTGTGCCCACTGCCAGTGCCCACCCCTGTCATCCCGTGTGGCACAGGACTTTGCTTAAAAAAGGCACTTAATTTTTACACTTTAATCTAAGGTTAGTTGCCTGCCAGTGTGTGTCAGGCTGACTTCCACTGACTGTAGTGTGCCCACTGCCAGTGTCCACCACTCATACCGGCTGGCACAGGACTTTGCATAAAAAGGCATTTAATTTTTACACTTTAGTGTAATTTCAGCTGCTTGACTGCTGCTAGTGTGTGTCAGGCCGACTTCCACTGACTGTAGTGTGCCCACTGCCAGTGTCCACCACTCATACCGGCTGGCACAGGACTTTGCATAAAAAGGCATTTAATTTTTACACTTTAGTGTAATTTCAGCTGCTTGCCTGCTGCTAGTGTGTGTCAGGCCGACTTCAACTGACTGTAGTGTGCCCACTGCCAGTGCCCACCCCTGTCATCCCGTGTGGCACAGGACTTTGCTTAAAAAAAGGCACTTAATTTTTACACTTTAATCTAAGGTTAGTTGCCTGCCAGTGTGTGTCAGGCTGACTTCCACTGACTGTAGTGTGCCCACTGCCAGTGTCCACCACTCATACCGGCTGGCACAGGACTTTGCATAAAAAGGCATTTAATTTTTACACTTTAGTGTAATTTCAGCTGCTTGCCTGCTGCTAGTGTGTGTCAGGCCGACTTCAACTGACTGTAGTGTGCCCACTGCCAGTGCCCACCCCTGTCATCCCGTGTGGCATAGGACTTTGCTTAAAAAAAGGCACTTAATTTTTACACTTTAATCTAAGGTTAGTTGCCTGCCAGTGTGTGTCAGGCTGACTTCCACTGACTGTAGTGTGCCCACTGCCAGTGTCCACCACTCATACCGGCTGGCACAGGACTTTGCATAAAAAGGCATTTAATTTTTACACTTTAGTGTAATTTCAGCTGCTTGCCTGCTGCTAGTGTGTGTCAGGCCGACTTCAACTGACTGTAGTGTGCCCACTGCCAGTGCCCACCCCTGTCATCCCGTGTGGCACAGGACTTTGCTTAAAAAAGGCACTTAATTTTTACACTTTAATCTAAGGTTAGTTGCCTGCCAGTGTGTGTCAGGCTGACTTCCACTGACTGTAGTGTGCCCACTGCCAGTGTCCACCACTCATACCGGCTGGCACAGGACTTTGCATCAAAAAAGGCATTTAATTTTTACACTTTAGTGTAATTTCAGCTGCTTGACTGCTGCTAGTGTGTGTCAGGCCGACTTCCACTGACTGTAGTGTGCCCACTGCCAGTGTCCACCACTCATACCGGCTGGCACAGGACTTTGCATAAAAAGGCATTTAATTTTTACACTTTAGTGTAATTTCAGCTGCTTGCCTGCTGCTAGTGTGTCAGGCCGACTTCAACTGACTGAAGTGTGCCCACTGCCAGTGCCCACCCCTGTCATCCCGTGTGGCACAGGACTTTGCTTAAAAAAGGCACTTAATTTTTACACTTTAATCTAAGGTTAGTTGCCTGCCAGTGTGTGTCAGGCTGACTTCCACTGACTGTAGTGTGCCCACTGCCAGTGCCCACCACTCATACCGGCTGGCACAGGACTTTGCATAAATAAGGCATTTAATTTTTACACTTTAGTGTAATTTCAGCTGCTTGCCTGCTGCTAGTGTGTGTCAGGCCGACTTCAACTGACTGTAGTGTGCCCACTGCCAGTGCCCACCCCTGTCATCCCGTGTGGCACAGGACTTTGCTTAAAAAAGGCACTTAATTTTTAGACTTTAATCTAAGAGTTAGTTGCTCTGCCAGTGTGTGTCAGGCTGACTTCCACTGACTGTAGTGTGCCCACTGCCAGTGTCCACCACTCATACCGGCTGGCACAGGACTTTGCATTAAAAAGGCATTTAATTTTTACACTTTAGTGTAATTTCAGCTGCTTGCCTGCTGCTAGTGTGTGTCAGGCCGACTTCAACTGACTGTAGTGTGCCCACTGCCAGTGCCCACCCCTGTCATCCCGTGTGGCACAGGACTTTGCTTAAAAAAGGCACTTAATTTTTACACTTTAATCTAAGGTTAGTTGCCTGCCAGTGTGTGTCAGGCTGACTTCCACTGACTGTAGTGTGCCCACTGCCAGTGTCCACCACTCATACCGGCTGGCACAGGACTTTGCATAAAAAGGCATTTAATTTTTACACTTTAGTGTAATTTCAGCTGCTTGCCTGCTGCTAGTGTGTCAGGCCGACTTCAACTGACTGTAGTGTGCCCACTGCCAGTGCCCACCCCTGTCATCCCGTGTGGCACAGGACTTTGCTTAAAAAAGGCACTTAATTTTTACACTTTAATCTAAGGTTAGTTGCCTGCCAGTGTGTGTCAGGCTGACTTCCACTGACTGTAGTGTGCCCACTGCCAGTGTCCACCACTCATACCGGCTGGCACAGGACTTTGCATAAAAAAGGCATTTAATTTTTACACTTTAGTGTAATTTCAGCTGCTTGACTGCTGCTAGTGTGTGTCAGGCCGACTTCCACTGACTGTAGTGTGCCCACTGCCAGTGTCCACCACTCATACCCGGCTGGCACAGGACTTTGCATAAAAAGGCATTTAATTTTTACACTTTAGTGTAATTTCAGCTGCTTGCCTGCTGCTAGTGTGTGTCAGGCCGACTTCAACTGACTGTAGTGTGCCCACTGCCAGTGCTCCACCCCTGTCATCCCGTGTGGCACAGGACTTTGCTTAAAAAAAGGCACTTAATTTTTACACTTTAATCTAAGGTTAGTTGCCTGCCAGTGTGTGTCAGGCTGACTTCCACTGACTGTAGTGTGCCCACTGCCAGTGTCCACCACTCATACCGGCTGGCACAGGACTTTGCATAAAAAGGCATTTAATTTTTACACTTTAGTGTAATTTCAGCTGCTTGCCTGCTGCTAGTGTGTGTCAGGCCGACTTCAACTGACTGTAGTGTGCCCACTGCCAGTGCCCACCCCTGTCATCCCGTGTGGCACAGGACTTTGCTTATAAAAAAGGCACTTAATTTTTACACTTTAATCTAAGGTTAGTTGCCTGCCAGTGTGTGTCAGGCTGACTTCCACTGACTGTAGTGTGCCCACTGCCAGTGTCCACCACTCATACCGGCTGGCACAGGACTTTGCGATAAATAAGGCATTTAATTTTTACACTTTAGTGTAATTTCAGCTGCTTGCCTGCTGCTAGTGTGTGTCAGGCCGACTTCCACTGACTGTAGTGTGCCCACTGCCAGTGTCCACCACTCATACCGGCTGGCACAGGACTTTGCATAAATAAGGCATTTAATTTTTACACTTTAGTGTAATTTCAGCTGCTCACCTGCTGCTAGTGTGTGTCAGGCCGACTTCACACTGACTGTAGTGTGCCCACTGCCAGTGCCCACCCCTGTCATCCCGTGTGGCACAGTAGCTTTGCATCGATAAATAAGGCATTTAATTTTTACACAGTTAGTGTAAATTCAGTTGCTTGCCTGCTGCTAGTGTGTGTCAGGCCGACTTCCACTGACTGTAGTGTGCCCACTGCCAGTGCCAACCACTGATACCGGGTGGCACAGTAGCTTGCCCGATAAATAAGGCATTTAATTTTTAGACAGTAGTCTAAATTCAGTTGCTTGCCTGCTGCCAGTGTGTGTCAGGCCCTCTTCCACTGACTGTAGTGTGCCCACTGCCAGTGCTCAACCACTGATACCGGGTGGCACAGTAGCTTGCCGATAAATAAGGCATTTAATTTTTAGACAGTAGTCTAAATTCAGTTGCTTGCCTGCTGCCAGTGTGTGTCAGGCCCTCTTCCACTGACTGTAGTGTGCCCACTGCCAGTGCCAACCACTGATACCGGGTGGCACAGTAGCTTGCCGATAAATAAGGCATTTAATTTTTAGACAGTAGTCTAAATTCAGTTGCTTGCCTGCTGCCAGTGTGTGTCAGGCCCACTTCCACTGACTGTAGTGTGCCCACTGCCAGTGCCAACCACTGATACCGGGTGGCACAGTAGCTTGCCGATAAATAAGGCATTTAATTTTTAGACAGTAGTCTAAATTCAGTTGCTTGCCTGCTGCCAGTGTGTGTCAGGCCCGCTTCCACTGACTGTAGTGTGCCCACTGCCAGTGCTCAGCCACTGATACCGGGTGGCACAGTAGCTTGCCGATAAATAAGGCATTTAATTTTTAGACAGTAGTCTAAATTCAGTTGCTTGCCTGCTGCCAGTGTGTGTCAGGCCCTCTTCCACTGACTGTAGTGTGCCCACTGCCAGTGCCAACCACTGATACCGGGTGGCACAGTAGCTTGCCGATAAATAAGGCATTTAATTTTTAGACAGTAGTCTAAATTCAGTTGCTTGCCTGCTGCCAGTGTGTGTCAGGCCCTCTTCCACTGACTGTAGTGTGCCCACTGCCAGTGCCAACCACTGATACCGGGTGGCACAGTAGCTTGCCGATAAATAAGGCATTTAATTTTTAGACAGTAGTCTAAATTCAGTTGCTTGCCTGCTGCCAGTGTGTGTCAGGCCCTCTTCCACTGACTGTAGTGTGCCCACTGCCAGTGCCAACCACTGATACCGGGTGGCACAGTAGCTTGCCGATAAATAAGGCATTTAATTTTTAGACAGTAGTCTAAATTCAGTTGCTTGCCTGCTGCCAGTGTGTGTCAGGCCCACTTCCACAGACTGTAGTGTGCCCACTGCCAGTGCCAACCACTCATACCGGGTGGCACAGTACCTATGCAGCGTAGTACCACTTATCTAAAAAAAAATGACAGGCAGAGGCAGGCCACCCCGCAGGGAGTCGTCGTGGTCGTGGTGCTGTGATTTCCACTGTCCCTGGAATAATGCCCAGTTTTCAGAGGCCACGTACCCTGAACCCGAAAAATTCAGAGGGCGTAGTTGACTGGCTTAGACAGGACACCCAATCTTCAACAGCTTCCGCTAAGAACCTTGACGCACCATCCTCCTCCAGCTCAGCTTCGGTCACCTGCTCTCAAGTTACCACGCACCCGCCCGTCGCCACCACCACCACTACCACCACAGCCACCACAGCCGCTTCACTTGATCCGTCAGAGGAGTTATTTACACATCAGTTGGATGCAATTAGTGATGCGCAACCATTATTGCCAGATGATGTAGATTACGGGGATATGTCTCAGTCAGGCAGGATTACACACATGGGCGTACAGTGTGATGATGATGATGATGATGTTGTACCCGCTGCTGCTTCCTTTGCTGAGGTGTCAGATACAAGTGAGCGGTTGATGATGACGATGTGTCCACGGATGCCACGTGGGTGCCTGCTCGAAGAGAAGAAGAGGGGAAAGTTCTGAAGGGAGACAGAGAGAATGAGGAGACGAGTTGGAAGCAGGGGAGGTCGTCGCAAGGAGTTAGTGGCACAGTCAGACAGCATGTATCGGCACCTGGGGTCAGCCAGACAGCACGCCAGTCAACGCATGCTGTTGCCACCACTAGAATGCCGTCATTGCAAAGCTCAGCAGTGTGGCATTTTTTTGTGTGTCTGCCTCTGATAAAAGCAATGCCATTTGCAACCTGTGCCAAAAGAAACTGAGTCGTGGGAAGTCCAACACCCACCTTGGTACAACTGCTTTGCGAAGGCACATGATCTCACATCACAAACGCCTATGGGATCAACACATGAGTACAAGCAGCACACAAACTCAAAGCCACCATGCTCCTCCTGGTCCAGCATCTTCAGCCACGTCAACCACTGCTGTCCTCCCTGCCCCCTCTCAACCACCCGCCACTCCATCTCTCACCTTCAGCAGTTCCTGCTCATCTGCCCACAGTCAGGTGTCTGTCAAGGACATGTTTGAGCATAAGAAGCCAATGTCACAAAGTCACCCCCTTGCCCGGCGACTGACAGCTGGCTTGACGGAACTCTTAGCCCGCCAGCTTTTACCATACCAGCTGGTAGAGTCTGAGGCCTTCAAAAAATTTGTCGCTATTGGGACACCACAGTGGAAGGTACCCGGACGAAATTTTTTTCAAAAAAGGCAATCCCAAACCTCTACCATGTCATTGAAAAGGAAGTCATGGCATCTCTGGCATACAGTGTTGGGGCAAGGGTCCATCTGACCACTGATACCTGGTCTGCAAAGCACGGTCAGGGCAGGTATATCACGTATACTGCGCATTGGGTCAACCTGCTGACGGCTGACAAGCATGGAATGCGTGGCTCCGCAGCGGAGTTGGTGACACCACCACGACTTGCAGGCAGACCTACTGCCACCTCCTCTACTCCTACTCCATCCTCTTCAATATCCTCCTCGGCTGAGTCCTCTTCTGCTGCGGCGTCTGGCTGCACATCAACTGATTCCCCCAGCTCCCCAGGGGCTATTCCACATCCCGGATACGACAGTGTCACGCTATCTTGGGGTTGACTTGCCTGAAAGCAGAGAGCCACACAGGACCAGCACTCCTGTCCGCCCTGAGCGCACAGGTGGATCAGTGGCTGACCCCGCACCAACTGGAGATCGGCAAAGTGGTGTGTGACAATGGAAGCAATCTGTTGGCGGCATTAAATTTGGGCAAGTTGTCACATGTGCCGTGCATGGCACATGTGTTGAATCTCATCGTACAACGTTTTGTGTCTAAGTACCCAGGCTTACAGGACGTCCTCAAGCAGGCCAGGAAGGTGTGTGGCCATTTCAGGCGTTCCTACACGGCCATGGCGCACTTTTCCGATATTCAGCGGCGAAACAACATGCCAGTGAGGCGCTTGATATGCGACAGCCCGACACGTTGGAATTCAACACTCCTAATGTTCGACCGCCTGCTCCAACAAGAAAAAGCCGTCAGCAGTATTTGTATGACCGGGGTGCTAGGACAGCCTCTGCGGAGCTGGGAATCTTTTGCCACGTTACTGGACACTCATGCGCAATGCCTGTAGGCTTATGCGTCCTTTTGAGGAGGTGACAAACCTAGTCAGTCGCACCGAAGGCACCATCAGCGACCTCATCCCATTTGTTTTCTTCCTGGAGCGTGCCCTGCGAAGAGTTCTGGATCAGGCTGTAGATGAGCGTGAAGAGGAAGAGGAAGAGTTGTGGTCACCATCACCACCAGAAACAGCCTTGTCATCATCGCTTGCCGGACCTGCAGCAACGCTGGAAGAGGAGTATGAGGAAGAGGAGTCAGAGGAGGAATGTGGTGGCTTTGAGGAGGAGGAAGACCAACCACAGCAGGCACCCCAGGGTGCTCGTTGTTGTCACCTATCTGGGACCCATGGTGTTGTACGTGGCTGGGGGAAGAACAGACCGTCAATGACATCAGTGAGGACGAGGCAGGGAAATGAGTAGCTCTGCATCCAACCTTGTTCAAATGGGGTCTTTCATGCTGTCATGTCTGTTGAGGGACCCACGTATAAAAAGGATAAAGGAGAACGATCTGTACTGGGTGGCCACGCTACTAGACCCCGGTATAAGCAGAAAGTGGCAGAAATGTTACCAAATTACCGAAAGTCGGAAAGGATGCAGCAGTTCAAAACCAAACTAAAAAATATGCTTTACACAGCTTATAAGGGGATGTCACAGCACAACGAGGAATCTAACAGGGGAAGAGGTGAGTGTAATCCTCCTCCTACCACGGCGGCAAGGACTGGACGATTTACAGATGTGTTGTTGATGGAGGACATGCGGAGCTTTTTCAGTCCTACTCATCGCCACAGCCCTTCGGGATCCAGCCTTAGAGAACGACTCGACCGACAGGTAGCAGACTACCTCGCCTTAACAGCAGATATCGACACTCTGAGGAGCAATGAACCCCTTCACTACTGGGTGTGCAGGCTTGACCTGTGGCCTGAGCTATCCCAGTTTGCGATAGAACTTCTGGCCTGCCCTGCTTCAAGTGTCCTGTCAGAAAGGACCTTCAGTGCAGCAGGAGGCATTGTCACTGACAAGAGAAGTCGCCTCGGTCAAAAAAGTGTTGATTACCTCACCTTCATAAAGATGAATGAGGCATGGATCCCGAAGGGACTGACAGTGGGGGATACGTTTGACTAACAAAGGCCTGATTACATGCCATGGCCTTAAAATGGTCCCCACGCTGCTGTATTTAATGTCTGCATACCGGATGACTTTCGTGAATTCTCCACCACCAACTAGGGTTCAAGCCGCAATGTTTTAGTCACTTTTCTGCCTGGAAAACATAAATTTTTCCGGCCGCTGCTACAATAGCGGCTGCAACAGTGCCATTATTTTTCAGGCATGTGTACATGCCTAATTTTTCTGTCCTATGGTGCAGCACTGTGGCTGCAAAAACAAACCAAAAAAAAGGCACATACAAGTGTCAATTCCCCTTCGTGATCGTTACCTTGTTGTGGTGAAGGGGCTTGCGTATCACAATGAAGCAATCATCATCACCTCTATAAGTGTGTTGGCAATGTTGCCACACCCCAGATGATAAGGCCGTTGCTTCATTATGATCAGACCAAAAGCGATCGGGTGGCCACGCTACTAGACCCCGGTATAAGCAGAAAGTGGCAGAAATGTTACCAAATTACCGAAAGTCGGAAAGGATGCAGCAGTTCAAAACCAAACTAAAAAATATGCTTTACACAGCTTATAAGGGGGATGTCAATGGGGGATTCGACAATGGTTAATCAATTCGACCGGATAGGGTCCGTAACAGGGATTAAACTGATAGCAATAGTACTAGTTAAGACACCACTCATATAGGGTGTCACAGCACATTGCTCTGTGCACGCGCAGTGCCCCAATTTGGGAGTAAGAGGACCGACCAAGCTGCTTTTTCCATCTCCCGGTTCCTGAAATCAATTCAGTTTAGTGTACGAGAGTTTGGTCTGTCACTGTGAAGGCAGTCGAAGGTACCCGGCCTAAATTTTTTTTTCACAAAAGGCAATCCCTGATATGGGACGTAACAGGGATTAAACTGATGAGAATAATACTACAGAAAATACCACTCATATCAGTGGAGGGAGCCAGCGTTTTTAACCATCTCCCCGTTCAAAAAATCTATTTAATAAATGGCCCCCAGATTGGGGAGTCGGGGACGTTAGAGGATTAAACTGATGAGAATAGTACTACAGAAAATACCACTCATATCGGGTGTGACAGTAAATTGCACGGCGCAGACGCAGTGACCGTGGTTTAAAACAGAGTGGAGGGAGCCAGCGTTTTTTAACCATCTCCCGTTCGAAAAATCTATTCAATAAATGGCCCCCAGATTGGGGACGTTAGAGGATTAAACTGATGAGAATAGTACTACAGAAAATACCACTCATATCGGGTGTGACAGTAAATTGCACGGCGCAGACGCAGTCACCGTGGTTTAAAACAGAGTGGAGGGAGCCAGCGTTTTTAACCATCTCCCCGTTCGAAAAATCTATTCAATAAATGGCCCCAGATTGGGGACGTTAGAGGATTAAACTGATGAGAATAGTACTACAGAAAATACCACTCATATCGGGTGTGACAGTAAATTGCACGGCGCAGGCGCAGTCACCGTGGTTTAAAACAGAGTGGAGAGGAGCCAGCGTTTTTAACCATCTCCCCGTTCGAAAAATCTATTCAATAAATGGCCCCCAGATTGGGGACGTTAGAGGATTAAACTGATGAGAATAGTACTACAGAAAATACCACTCATATCGGGTGTGACAGTAAATTGCACGGCGCAGACGCAGTGACCGTGGTTTAAAACAGAGTGGAGGGAGCCAGCGTTTTTAACCATCTCCCCGTTCGAAAAATCTATTCAATAAATGGCCCCCAGATTGGGGACGTTAGAGGATTAAACTGATGAGAATAGTACTACAGAAAATACCACTCATATCGGGTGTGACAGTAAATTGCACGGCGCAGACGCAGTGACCGTGGTTTAAAACAGAGTGGAGGGAGCCAGCGTTTTTAACCATCTCCCGTTCGAAAAATCTATTCAATAAATGGCACCCAGATTGGGGACGTTAGAGGATTAAACTGATGAGAATAGTACTACAGAAAATACCACTCATATCGGGTGTGACAGTAAATTGCACGGCGCAGACGCAGTCACCGTGGTTTAAAACAGAGTGGAGGGAGCCAGCGTTTTTTAACCATCTCCCGTTCGAAAAATCTATTCAATAAATGGCCCCCAGATTGGGGACGTTAGAGGGATTAAACTGATGAGAATAGTACTACAGAAAATACCACTCATATCGGGTGTGACAGTAAATTGCACGGCGCAGACGCAGTCACCGTGGTTTAAAACAGAGTGGAGGGAGCCAGCGTTTTTTAACCATCTCCCCGTTCGAAAAATCTATTCAATAAATGGCCCCCAGATTGGGGACGTTAGAGGGATTAAACTGATGAGAATAGTACTACAGAAAATACCACTCATATCGGGTGTGACAGTAAATTGCACGGCGCAGACGCAGTGACCGTGGATTAAAACAGAGTGGAGGAGCCAGCGTTTTTTAACCATCTCCCCGTTCGAAAAATCTATTCAATAAATGGCACCCAGATTGGGGACGTTAGAGGGATTAAACTGATGAGAATAGTACTACAGAAAATACAACTCATATCGGGTGTGACAGTAAATTGCACGGCGCAGACGCAGTGACCGTGGTTTAAAACAGAGTGGAGGGAGCCAGCGTTTTTAACCATCTCCCCGTTCGAAAAATCTATTCAATAAATGGCCCCCAGATTGGGGACGTTAGAGGATTAAACTGATGAGAATAGTACTACAGAAAATACCACTCATATCGGGTGTGACAGTAAATTGCACGGCGCAGACGCAGTCACCGTGGTTTAAAACAGAGTGGAGGGAGCCAGCGTTTTTAACCATCTCACCGTTCGAAAAATCAATTCAATTCATCTTTTGGGGACCCTTGGTGTTGTACGTGGCTGGGTGGAGGAAGAAACCTTCAATGACATCACCGGGACGTGGCTAGCTTGGTATCCAACCTTGTGCAAATGGGGAGTTTGCGGTTGTGCAAATGAACTGTTTGCGGTGCATTAAAGGGAGTTTGGTCTGTCAATGTCAGTGAAGCGAGGCGTAACCCTTACACTACCTGATCGATACAACATCATACCTGATCGTATACACACACTGGATGTTTTAAAGCACGTTATTCCAAACAATTTAGGAATGTTAGTTGATTTATGCCCTTTATGGATTAAAACCCGACTCTGCGTCCACTACGTAATTTTCCATGGGAGTTTTGCCATAGATCCCCCTCCGGCATGCCACAGTCCAGGTGTTAGACCCCTTGAAACAACTTTCTCATCAATATTGTGGCCAGAAAGAGTCCCTGTGGGTTTTAAAATTCGCCTGCCAATTGAAGTCTATGGCGGTTCGCCCGTTCGCGAACATTTGCAGAAGTTCGCGTTCGCTGTTCGCGAACTGAAAATTTTATGTTCGCGACATCACTATCTAGCAGTACCACCGCTCTGCTTGATTTAGTATAAAAAGGATAATAATAGACTGGGCACTCTACTGGAAACCTGTGACTATTATTTTATTTGAGTTAATTGAAATAAGATAAGATACATAAAAAGTCATTCCAATTTTACACATCAACGTAAACTCCTAGAAAGCTAGCCCATGCACATTGCAGTCCAGTGACACAGGAAATTAGTGAGTATAACAATGTATAAAAATATATAAAAAAAATATATAAGTACAATAGTAGACCAAATCACACTGGTGGTAATTGATGAGATGACCTGCAAGACGTTTTATGTCCCGTTCGGACTGTCTCTGCAGTACATCTCACTCAATCATGCTTATGTGTACCAACAATAATGTCCAAAACTATCTGAAATGCTCTTCAACCCTGTAAAATTGATTGACAGGTATAAAAATATAAAAATATAAAAAAAAAAATTAAAAAAAATTAATACAGGGTTGGTAGCAAAGGTACCCTATAGGCTGTAGTTATACTAATCTAATCCACTTGCAATTGCAGAAACATCCACCATCGAACTGTTATACCAGTAACCACAATCCTCGCTCAATGATGTAAAATAATGCGCTATAAAAATCGTAGGGTTATCTCAGGACCGTAACGAAGATAGTAGGTACAACTGATCGTATCTATTGCACTCTGCTCAGGACGTTCACAAACTAAAATAGTCGCAACTGAAATCGCAAGTGTAGCTGGTTGCACTTCTCGGTTAATCAGAGCAGTTGTGTGGTTTTCAGCATGCCAGATCGCAAGTGTACCTGATCAACATCGATACAAAGTTCGCTGGGTTGTATCAATAGATAGTAGAAATAGTCCCACTTGATATTATAATACCCTCACCTGAGGTGAGATTGAACGGTCCACTCCGTCGAAAACGGTGTCCACAGCGGCGTCCCGCTGGACAATGATACCGCTCTCTATACAGCTAGTGCGGCACTAGCTCTCCTTCAGTATCACTCCCAATATCACCCACGCTGGTGTTGTCCGTGTGGTTGATTACGTGCGCCTCCAGATTTTCTTGTGCGCACTACAACTTTGCAATCACCTCTCACGCGGCGTCCTGGGTTTGTTAATAGGGGCTGTGGAAGGGATAGTTGGTAGTGTGATCCTCGCTTATTCTGGGGGTCCGACCATACGCGTTTCGGGGTGCACAATACCCCTTCCTCAGTGGCAATCCGACCCCCAGGTACGGACGCTTTAAATACATGCCCTAGTAACGAACCGACCATTTCATAAATCCGGACTGGATTATCAAATCTGGCTCCATGTATTTCAAATTCCTAGATTTTTTGTAGATTTTTTGTATCCAAAAATCTCCATTATCTTTAACCACTACATACAGTTGCATTCAAAATACTCCATTGATTAATAGATATCTAGATTTATTATTTTGCAATCAATTCCCATTATAATTCACGATGCGATTTAGTTGCGTTTTTGATGCGGTATTTTCATTACTCAGAAGACATTTTGATTAACAGTTTTTTTGATGCATATAATTGAAGTATATAGAAAAAAATCAAAATAATAATAATACAAAGAAATATAAAGATAAGAAAGTGAAAATCATACTAAATCAGTGAGAGGCTTTCACCCAATTCTATAGTACACCAACTTGTTATTTTCGAAAATCTTCCGTTCAATCAATTCCCATTAAAATTCAAGATGCGATTTGGTTGCGTTTTCAATGCGATTTGGTTGCGATTTGGTTGCGTTTTTCTTATAAAGATAAGAAAATGAAAATCATACTAAATCAGTGAGAGGCTTTCACCCAATTCTATAGTACACCAACTTGTTATTTACGAAAATCTTCCATTCAATCAATTCCCATTCAAATTCAAGATGCGATTTGGTTGCGTTTTCAATGCGGTAACATAAAAATCATAATAAGAATGGATAGATAAGAGGCTTTCATTCAATTCTAAAATACACCAACTAATTATTTTCTCATGTCACTGAAATGCTGAAGGGATCCCGTGCACTGCACAATGCCATCTGTGGCAAGGTCCACATAACCACCAATACGTAGACCAGTAAGCACGGGCAGGGAAGTTATATTTCCCTAACAGCACACTGGTTAAATGTAGTGGCGGCTGGTCCAGAGGCAGATAGCAGTTTGGCACATGTCCTTCCGCCCCAGAGGATTGCTGTGCATTTCTATTTGCCTCCTGTTGCCTCCTCCTCCTACTCAGCTTCCTCCTCTCTACCACCTCCTCACCCTCAGTGTAACACCTTCACCACCAACATCAGCAAAGCCGGGGAAAACGACAGCAGGCTGTTCTGAAAGTCATCTGTTTGGGGGACAAACCTGACTCTGCGCAGGAGCTGTGGACGGGCATGGAACAACACACCGATGTGTTGGTGGTGTCACTGAGCCTCAAGCCCGGCCTGGTGGTGTGCGATAATGGGTGAAATCTCGTAGCAGCTCTGGGCCTAGCCGCTTTGACACACATCCCTTGATTGGAGCATGTGCTGAATGTAATGGTGCAGAAATTCCTGAACACCCGACAATCAAAATCAATTCAGTTATTCCAGCTCTTAGATTCTGGTGGGACAAATTCACTTTTATTGGGGCTCAAGGTCAGGACCCTTGCAGCCTGAGCAGTAAATGTGACATGTAGAGATGAGTGAACCCGAACTGTATAGTTCGGGTAAGTACTGAATTTTGGGGTGTTCGGGACTCGGACCCCGAAATTTTCAAAAAAGTTTGAGTTCGTTGTTCGGCGATTTCTTCTCGCTTTCTGAAGGGCTGCACAGCAGCCAATCAGCTAGCGTTTTACTTCTTGCCCTAAGAAGCCATCACAGCCATGCCTACTAATGGCATGTCTGTGATTGCCCAAGTGCAGCATGTGACCCAGCCTCTATTTAAGCTGGAGTCACGTAGCGCCGCACGTCACTCTGCTCTGATTAGTGTAGGGATACGACGCAGCTGCTGTTAGGACGAGATTAGGCAGAGAAAACTCATCAAAAACATCTAATGAAGTGATCGATCTACAGCTGTGAATCATTCAACTTCTGCTAGTTAATTGCTCACTGGTTTTTAGGCTGCACAGAGCGTTTTTCTGTCACTTTTTTCTGGGGTGATCTGCGGCCATTTTGTGTCTTGTGGTGCACCAGCACAAGCTGCCACCAATTCCATCAATACACGTTTTTTTTTTTTGCTATATCCTACATCAGGGGCTTGGCTGTGCTTTTTGTCACCCCTAGAAACTCAGGATAGAAATTTCTATATTTTATTGAGGGGTTAAATTCAATTGCCAAAACGGCAATCCACAAAATCTGGTGTTCCAGCTGTGGCTAGCCAAGTGTAATACTGTCTGCTGTCTGGCAAAGGATAGATTTTTTTCTGTGGTGAAATTCAATTGCCAATATAGCAATCCTCTAAATCTGATGTTCCAGCTGTGACTGCACAAGTTAATAGTGTCCAGCATAGGATATATTTTTTTTCTGGGGTGAAATTCAGTTGCAAAAATAGAAATAATGTAAATTTGGTGTTCCAGCTGTGACTGGACAAGTTTTATAGTGTCCGGCAAAGGATATATTTTGTTCTGGGGTGAAATTCAATTGCCAAAATAGCAGTACCGTAAATCTGGTGTCCCAGCAGTGGCTGGACAAGTTTCATAGTGTCCATCATAGGATTTATTATTTTCTGCGGTGAAATTAAGTTGCAAAAATAGAAATACTGTAAATCTGGTGTTCCAGCTGTGACTGGACAAGTTTAATAGTTTCCGTCAAAAGATATATTATTTTCTGCGGTGAAATTCAATTGCCAAAATAGCAATACCCAAAATCTGGTGTTCCAGCTGTTGCAGGCCAAGTGTATTTCTTTCCGTTAAAGGGTATATTACAGTAAGTGTTAAAATACAGCATAATCCTCTACATTTGCACACACTGTTTTGCATCTCCAAGTGTATTTCTTTCCATTAAAGGTTATATTACACAAAGTGTTAAAATACAAGTGCTGAAAGCATAATCCTATATATTTTTTCACACGATACTGTGCATCTACAATGGTGAATCTGTCCGTAAAAGGATACCTTTCATCCAGGGCCTAAATACTAGTCCTACAATTGATATTCCCCTAAATCTGTGGTTACTGTTGTGCCTGGATTAGTGTAATACGGTACATAAATAGATAGCCAGATTGTGTTAGGTGCCTGTAAAAAAAGGCCTAAATTTGAATTCAATACATTGGGCCAAATAATTTTTTCCTTATTGTGGTGAACGGTAACAATGAGCAAAAACATCTAGTAAGGGACGCAGACATGATCGTGGTGTTGTTAGTGGACCCTCTGGTGCTGGGAGAGGACGTGGCCGTTCTGCCACAGCCACACGTCCTAGTGAACCAACTATCTCTGGTTCCAGTACCCGCCAGAATTTACAGCGATATTTGGTGGGGCCCACTGCCGTTCTAAGGATGGTAAGGTCTGAGCAAGTACAGGCGCTAGTCAATTGGGTAGCCGACAGTAGATCCAGCATGTTCACAACATTATCTCCCACCTAGTCTTCTGCAGAAAGCACACAGGTGGCGCTTGAAAACCAAGCCCATCAGTCTGTCACATTACCCCCATGCATATCAGGGAAACTGTCTGAGCCTCAAGTTATGCAGCAGTCTCTTATGCTGTTTGAAGACTCTGCTGGCAGGGTTTCTCAAGGGAATTCACCTAGCCCTTCCCCAGTGGTGGAAGACATAGAATGCACTGACACACAACCACTTATGTTTCCTGATGATGAGGACATGGGAATACCACCTCATTGGAGTCCACACGTCTCTGATGATGACGAAACACAGGTGCCAACTGCTGCGTCTTTTTGCAGTGTACAGACCGAACAGGAGGTCAGGGAGGAAGACTGTGTAGAATGACGATGCAGGGGACGATGAGGTCCTAGACTCACATGGAATGAAGGTCGTGCCACTGACTTTCATAGTTCAGAGGAAGAGGCAGTGGTGAGACCGAGCCAACAGTGTAGCAAAAGAGGGAGCAGGGGGCAAAAGCAGAACAGCCGCCTCCAAGAGAGTTCGCCTGCTACTGGCCACCGCCACCAGGGACCGAGCACCCCAAAGGCAGCTTCAAGGAGTTCCCTGGCATGGCACTTCTTTAAACAATGTGCTGACGACAAGACCCGAGTGGTTTGCACGCTGTACAATCAGAGACTGAAGCGAGGCATTAACGTTCTGAACCTTAGCACAACCTGCATGACCAGGCATCTGCATGCAAAGCATGAACTGTAGTAGAGTAAACACCTTAAAAACAAGGAACTCACTCAGGCTCCCCGTGCTCCCTCTTCTGCTGTTGCCTCGGCCTCTTCCTCCGCCTTGGGAGGAATGTTGGCACCTGCCGCCCACCAAGCAGAGGACGTGCCACCAACACCACCACCTCCGTCACAAAGCATCTCAACCACGTCACACGGCAGAGTTCAGCTCTCCATCTCACAAACCTTGGAGAGAAAGCGTAAGTTCCCACCTAGCCATCCTCGAGCCCTGGGCCTGAATGCCAGCATTTCTAAACTACTGGCCTTTGAAATGCTGTTATTCAGGCTGGTTGACCCAGACAGCTTCAAACAGCTGATGGCGATGGCTGTCCCACAGTATGTTTTTCCCAGCCGCCACTACTTTTCCAAGAGCCGTGCCTTCCCTGCACAACCAAGTATCCGATAAAATCAAGTGTGCACTGCGCAACGCCATCTGTGGCAAGGTCCACCTAACCACAGATGCGTGGACCAGTAAGCATGGCCAGGGACGCTATATCTCCCTAACTGCACACTGGGTAAATGTAGTGGCGGCTTGGCCCCAGGCGGAGAGTTCTTTGGCGCACGTCCTTCCGCCGCCAAGGATAACAGGGCATCATTCTTTGCCTCCTGTAGCCTCCTCCTCCTACTCGGCTTCCTCCTCCTCTTCTTCCACCTGCTCATCCAGTCAGCCACACACCTTCACCACCACCAGCCTCTTGACCTGTGACTATGGCCCCTGGGTAGTGATGTCGCGAACATAAAATTTTCCGTTCGCGAGCAGCGAACGCGAACTTCCGCAAATGTTTGCGAACGGGCGAACCGGGCGAACCGCCATAGACTTCAATTGGCAGGCAAATTTTAAAACCCACAGGGACTCTTTCTGGCCACAATAGTGATAGGAAAGTTGTTTCAAGGGGTCTAACACCTGGACTGTGGCATGCCGGAAGGGGATGGCAAAACTCCCATGGAAAATTACGTAGTGGACGCAGAGTCGGGTTTTAATCCCTAAAGGGCATAAATCAACTAACATTCCTAAATTGTTTGGAATAACATGCTTTAAAACATCCAGTGTGTGTATACGATCAGGTATGATGTTGTATCGATCAGGTAGTGTAAGGGTTACGCCCACTTTACTGACATTGACAGACCAAACTCCCCTTTTAATGCACCGCAAACAACCGCAAACAGTTCATTTGCACAACTGCAAACTCCCCATTTGCACAAGGTTGGATACCAAGCTAGCCACGTCCCGGTGATGTCATTGAAGGTTTCTTCCTCCACCCAGCCACGTACAACACCAAGGGTCCCCGAAAGGTGAATTGAATTGATTTTTCGAACGGTCACTGCGTCTGCGCCGTGCAATTCACTGTCACACCCGATATGAGTGGTATTTTCTGTAGTACTATTCTCATCAGTTTAAGCCCTCTAACGTCCCCAATCTGGGGGCCATTTATTGAATAGATTTTTCGAACGGGGAGATGGTTAAAAAACGCTGGCTCCCTCCACCCTGTTTTAATCCACGGTCACTGCGTCTGCGCCGTGCAATTTACTGTCACACCCGATATGAGTGGTATTTTCTGTAGTACTATTCTCATCAGTTTAATCCCTCTAACGTCCCCAATCTGGGGGCCATTTATTGAATAGGTTTTTCGAACGGGGAGATGGTTAAAAAAACGCTGGCTCCCTCCACCCTGTTTTAATCCACGGTGACTGCGTCTGCGCCGTGCAATTTACTGTCACACCCAATATGAGTGGTATTTTCTGTAGTACTATTATCATCAGTTTAATCTCTCTAACGTCCCCAATCTGGGGGCCATTTATTGAATAGATTTTTCGAACGGGGAGATGGTTAAAAAAACGCTGGCTCCCTCCACTCTGTTTTAAACCACGGTGACTGCGTCTGCGCCGTGCAATTTACTGTCACAGACTCACACCCGATAAGAGTGGTATTTTCTGTAGTACTATTCTCATCAGTTTAATCCCTCTAACGTCCCCAATCTGGGGGCTATTTATTGAATAGATTTTTCGAACGGGGAGATGGTTAAAAAAACGCTGGCTCCCTCCACTCTGTTTTAATCCACGGTGACTGCGTCTGCGCCGTGCAATTTATTGTCACACCCGATATGAGTGGTATTTTCTGTAGTACTATTCTCATCAGTTTAATCCCTGTTACATCCCATATCAGGGATTGCCTTTTGTGAAAAAACAATTTAGGCCGGGTACCTTCGACTGCCTTCACAGTGACAGACCAAACTCTCATACACCAAACTGAATTGATTTCAGGAACCGGGAGATGGAAAAAGCAGCTTGGTTGGTCCTCATACTCCCAAATTGCGGCACTGCGCGTGCAGAGAGCACTGTGCTGTGACACCCTATATGAGTGGTGTCTTAACTTGTACTATTCCTATCAGTTTAATCCCTGTTACGTCCCATATCAGGAATTGCCTTTTGTGAAAAAAAATTTAGGCCGGGTACCTTCGACTGCCTTCACAGTGACAGACCAAACTCTCATACACCAAACTGAATTGATTTCAGGAACCGGGAGATGGAAAAAGCAGCTTGGTCGGTCCTCATACTCCCAAATTGGGGCACTGCGCGTGCACAGAGCAATGTGCTGTGACACCCTATATGAGTGGTGTCTTAACTAGTACTATTCCTATCAGTTTAATCCCTGTTACGTACCCTATCCGGTCGAATTGATTAACCATTGTCGAATTAGCGAACCATTACGACATCATGAAATAATTTAGTTATGAGCTCTGTACTTGCTTTGTATTGGAATTGATGGGGATTTTTTTAATTGTCTGCATCATTTCTAATAAACTATTAAGAGACTTTATTATGATTTTTTATTTTATGTATTAAAAACCCATACAACATATAAAAAAAAGTTAAATTAATGTTTTTTCTATGAAATATTATCCAGCCGTCCGATCGCTTTTGGTCTGACCATAATGAAGCAACGGCCTTATTATCTGGGGTGTGGCAACATTGCCAACACACTCATAGAGGTGATGATTGCCTCATTGTGATACACAAGCCCCTTCACCACAACAAGGTAACAATCACGAAGGGGAATTGACACTTGTATGTGCCTTTTTTTTTTTGTTTGTTTTTGCAGCCACAGTGCTGCACCATAGGACAGAAAAATTAGGCATGTACACATGCCTGAAAAATAATGGCATTGTTGCAGCCGCTATTGTAGCAGTGACCGGAAAAAATTGATGTTTTCCAGGCAGAAAAGTGACTAAAACATTGCAGCTTGAACCCTAGTTGGTGGTGGAGAATTCACGAAAGTCATCCGGTATGCAGACATTAAATACAGCAGCGTGGGGACCATTTTGAGGCCAAGGCATGTAATCAATCCTTTTGTTAGTCAAACGTATTCCCCACTGTCAGTCCCTTCGAGATCCATGCCTCATTCATCTTTATGAAGGTGAGGTAATCAACACTTTTTTGACAGAGGCGACTTCTCTTGTCAGTGACAATGCCTCCTGCTGCACTGAAGGTCCTTTCTGACAGGACACTTGAAGCAGGGCAGGCCAGAAGTTCTATCGCGAACTGGGATAGCTCAGGCCACAGGTCAAGCCTGCACACCCTGTAGTGAAGGGGTTCATTGCTCCTCAAAGTGTCGATATCTGCTGTTAAGGCGAGGTAGTCTGCTACCTGTTGGTCAAGTAGTTCTCTAAGGCTGGATCTCGAAGGGCTGTGGCGATGAGTAGGACTGAAAAAGCTCTGCATGTCCTCCATCAACAACACATCTGTAAATCGTCCAGTCCTTGCCGCCGTGGTAGGAGGAGGATTATACTCACATCTTCCCCTGTTAGATTTCCGTTGTGCTGTGACATCCCCCTTATAAGCTGTGTAAAGCATATTTTTTAGTTTGGTTTTGAACTGCTGCATCCTTTCCAACTTTCGGTAATTTGGTAACATTTCTGCCACTTTCTGCTTATACCGGGGGTCTAGTAGCGTGGCCACCCAGTACAGGTCGTTCTCCTTCATCCTTTTTATACGTGGGTCCCTCAACAGACATGACAGCATGAAAGACCCCATTTGAACAAGGTTGGATGCATTTTATGTGATTTTAAAGAATCTGTTTGTAAGTACCTTTGTAATAAAAAATTTTGAAGTTACCATCGGATCCTCACTATGGTTGGAGAGTTTCTGGTTTGCAGTGTTTGAAGGAAAAGGAAGCCTCCTCTGAAGGTGTGTTCCTGAGTCTATACTACACCCTTTCTGCTATTGTGGGAGCGGGCCTTCTGATCGTATGAAGGGCTGAAGCTGCAGCTTCTGTTTTGATGTGCCTGAAAAATCTGCCACTTTTGTGAGTATAATCTGTGCGAAAAAAAGGGTGAGGAACCTCACGGAACTTCACTATTGTGTATCTTTTACAAGTTGCAGGATATCTGAATCCAGGATATCTGCAGACCTCAACATTTTCTGGAGGGATAGGGGAACTGCTTTTTGGGACTTTCGATTCCAACGCGCGGTCTGAATTCTGTCTTCAAAAGAGCTCCCTGGGGTGCCTGCTGTGGTTGGTCTTCCTCCTCCTCAAAGCCGCCACATTCCTCCTCTGACTCCTCTTCCTCATACTCCTCTTCCAGCGTTGCTGCAGGTCCGGCAAGCGATGATGACAAGGCTGTTTCTGGTGGTGATGGTGACCACAACTCTTCCTCTTCACACTCATCTACAGCCTGATCCAGCACTCTTCGCAGGGCACGCTCCAGGAAGAAAACAAATGGGATGAGGTCGCTGATGGTGCCTTTGGTGCGACTGACTAGGTTTGTCACCTCCTCAAAAGGACGCATGAGCCTACAGGCATTGCGCATGAGTGTCCAGTAACGTGGCAAAAAAATTCCCAGCTCCGCAGAGGCTGTCCTAGCACCCCGGTCATACAAATACTCGTTGACGGCTTTTTCTTGTTGGAGCAGGCGGTCGAACATTAGGAGTGTTGAATTCCAACGTGTCGGGCTGTCGCATATCAAGCGCCTCACTGGCATGTTATTTCGCCGCTGAATATCTGAAATGTGCGCCATGGCCGTGTAGGAACGCCTGAAATGGCCACACACCTTCCTGGCCTGCTTGAGGACATCCTGTAAGCCTGGGTACTTAGACACAAAACGTTGTACGATGAGATTCAACACATGTGCCATGCACGGCACATGTGACAACTTGCCCAAATTCAATGCCGACAACAAATTTTTTCCATTGTCACACACCACTTTACCGATCTCCAGTTAGTGCGGGGTCAGCCACTGTTCCACCTGTGCATTCAGGGCGGACAGGAGTGCTGGTCCTGTGTGGCTCTCTGCTCTCAGGCAAGACAACCCCAAGACAGCGTGACACTGTCGTATCCGGGATGTGGAATAACCCCTGGGGAGCTGAGGGGATTCAGTTGATGTGCAGCCAGACGCAGCAGCAGAAGAGGACTCAGCCGAGGGGGATATCGAAGAGGATGGAGTAGGAGTAGAGGAGGTGGCAGTAGGTCTGCCTGCAAGTCGTGGTGGTGTCACCAACTCCACTGCGGAGCCACGCATTCCATGCTTGTCAGCCGTCAGCAGGTTGCCCCAATGCGCAGTGTACTTGATATACCTGCCATGACCGTGCTTTGCAGACCAGGTATCAGTGGTCAGATGGACCCTTGCCCCAACACTGTATGCCAGAGATGCCATGACTTCCTTTTCAATGACATGGTAGAGGTTTGGGATTGTCTTTTTTAAAAAAATTTGTCCGGGTACCTTCCACTGTGGTGTTCCAATAGCGACAAATTTTTTGAAGGCCTCAGACTCCACCAGCTGGTATGGTAAAAGCTGGTGGGCTAAGAGTTCCGTCAAGCCAGCTGTCAGTCGCCGGGCAAGGGGGTGATTCTGTGACATTGGCTTTTTACGCTCAAACATGTCCTTGACAGACACCAGACTGTGGGCAGATGAGCAGGAACTGCTGAAGGTGAGAGATGGAGTGGCGGTTGGTTGAGAGGGGGCAGGGAGGACAGCAGTGGTTGATGTGGCTGAAAATGCTGGACCAGGAGGAGCATGGTGGCTTTGAGTTTGTGTGCTGCTTGTACTCATGTGTTGATCCCATAGGCGTTTGAGATGTGAGATCATGTGCCTTCGCAAAGCAGCTGTACCAAGGTGGGTGTTGGACTTCCCACAACTCAGTTTCTTTTGGCACAGGTTGCAAATGGCATTGCTGTTATCAGAGTCAGACACACAAAAAAAATGCCACACTGCTGAGCTTTGCAATGACGGCATTCTGGTGGTGGCAACAGCATGTGTTGACTGGCGTGCTGTCTGGCTGACCCCAGGTGCCGATACATGCTGTCTGACTGTGCCACTAACTCCTTGCGACGACCTCCCCCTGCTTCCAACTCGTCTCCTCATTCTCTCTGTCTCCCCTTCTGAACTTTCCCCCTCTGACACACTGGCAGCAGGCAATCAACTGAAATTAGACTGTGTAAAAATTAAATGCCTTATTTATCGGCAAGCTACTGTGCCACCCGGTATCAGTGGTTGGCACTGGCAGTGGGCACACTACAGTCAGTGGAAGTGGGCCTGACACACTGGCAGCAGGCAAGCAAGTGAATTTAGACTACTGTCTAAAAATTAAATGCCTTATTTATCGGCAAGCTACTGTGCCACCCGGTATCAGTGGTTGGCACTGGCAGTGGGCACACTACAGTCCGTGGAAGTGGGCCTGACACACACTGGCAGCAGGCAAGCAACTGAAATTCGACTACTGTCTAAAAATTAAATGCCTTATTTATCGGCAAGCTACTGTGCCAACCGGTATCAGTGGTTGGCACTGGCAGTGGGCACACTACAGTCAGTGGAAGTGGGCCTGACACACACTGGCAGCAGGCAAGCAACTGAAATTAGACTGTGTGAAAATGAAATGCCTTATTTATCGGCAAGCTACTGTGCCACCCGGTATCAGTGGTTGGCACTGGCAGTGGGCACACTACAGTCAGTGGAAGTCGGCCTGACACACACTAGCAGCAGGCAAGCAACTGAAATTACACTAAAGTGTAAAAATTAAATGACTTTTTTTGATGCAAAGTCCTGTGCCACACGGGATGACAGGGGTGGGCACTGGCAGTGAGCACAATACAGTCATTGGAAGTCGGCCTGACACACACTAGCAGCAGGCAAGTAGCTGAAATTTGACTGTGTAAAAATTAAATGCCTTTTTTTGATGCAAAGTCCTGTGCCACACGGAATGACAGGGGTGGGCACTGGCAGTGGGCACACTACAGTCAGTGGAAGTCGGCCTGACACACACTAGCAGCAGGCAAGCAGCTGAAATTACACTAAAGTGTAAAAATGTAATGCCTTTTTTTGATGCAAAGTCCTGTGCCACACGGGATGACAGGGGTGGGCACTGGCAGTGGGCACACTACAGTCAGTGGAAGTCGGCCTGACACACACTAGCAGCAGGCAAGCAACTGAAATTACACTAAAGTGTAAAAATTAAATGCCTTTTTTTGATGCAAAGTCCTGTGCCACACGGGATGACAGGGGTGGGCACTGGCAGTGGGCATACTACAGTCAGTGGAAGTCGGCCTGACACACACTAGCAGCAGACAAGCAACTGAAATTACACTAAAGTGTAAAATTTAAATGCCTTTTTTTATGAAAAGTCCTGTGCCTTCCGGTATGAGTGGTGGGCACTGGCAGTGGGCACACTACAGTCAGTGGAAGTCAGCCTGACACACACTGGCAGGCAACTAACCTTAGATTAAAGTGTAAAAATTAAATGCCTTTTTTTGATGCAAAGTCCTTTGCCACATGGGATGACGGGTGGGCACTGGCAGTGGGCACACTACAGTCTGTGGGCCTGCAGCTCCTCACACACAGGCAGGCCAGGCAACTGCAATATGTATATGGAGAAAAAAAAAGCAGACTAATGTTGCAGCCCTAAAAAGGGCTTTTTGGGGTGCTGTCAGGACGCTGTCCTTACAGCAGAGATCAGATGAGTCTTTCAGGACTGGAGTGGACACTGAATTCACTAGCCTAGCTATCGATTTCCCTATTAAATCAGCAGCAACTACACTCTCCTTCCTCTCACTAAGACTGCAAATTCCGAATGAATCTAAAATGGATGCTGTTCAGGAGATGGGAGGGTCTGAAAGGGAGGGTATGCTGCTGATTGGCTGGAATGTGTCTGCTGACTGTAAGGTACAGGGTCAAAGTTTGCTCAATGATGATGTATAGGGGGCGGACCGAACATCGCATGTGTTCGCCCGCTGCGGAGAACGCGAACAAGCTATGTTCGCCGGGAACTGTTCGCCGGCGGATAGTTTGGGCCATCTCTACCCCTGGGACACTATTTGTGCATATTGGATTTTAAAGGCACTGTTTCTGCCCCTTGGACTTTTAACTGGAACTATTTTGGAAATGGAACCATGTGCATGGCAGGGCAAAAATAAGACTTCCAGGAAATTCCTGAACCCCGCATAACTGAGAGGTGGTGAGTGGTTGTGAGTACTCTCAAGGTCTTGGTCTGTTACAGCTACCAGTAATTGCTGAAAGACATGAAGCCGGGCACCCTGAAAGGAATGTCGGAAAGAGAATGATTATATTGGGGGCCAAAAATGGCAATGAAACCATTGCCAGCAACAACACCAACATGACCAACCTCTGGAGCGCAAGAACGTCTCTCAACTAGATTGAGGTATGAGCCTAATGAACATGCAAAGCGCCACTGACCTAGCTTCCGGATAATATGGGCCAGAACTTTCGTACCTAGAGGCAGCATATGCCGCACCTAACCTGAAGGAAAGGCCCGATAGCGGTCGGTTTGAACCCTAAATTGGACACCGGCATACGGACACGTCGCAAGACTGAGAGGTGGTGAGTAGTGATAAGCGCATCACATTCGGCGCACATTCGCGATTTAGCAATATTCGTTATTTCGCATCCAATATCATGACTTGCGATTAATTCTTTTAAGTTAAATTCGCGTGCGCATAAAAACTGTTCGTTATTAATAACGTTTAAATAGCTTTACACGTATAGAAAGCTTGAAATGGCAGGAGTCATTCGAGTGAATGGAAGGGCGCGAAAAGACCTATACAGATTTCCACAATACATTCAGCGTACTGGAGTCTGACACGACCTGTTAACGCTAGGTAGGTAAGGGAATACAAACTGCGAATATATTAATGCAATTATTCAAGTGATGAACATTGGCAGGACAGTTTTACCTATTAAGTCTTTACTCTGACAGGAATAGAGGAAACTGCAAAGAAGCAACTAAGATTGGGGAAATGATGTCTGAAATTTTTTTTTTCTTACTTCAAGATACAGTTTCCCTATCACTCACCATTAGTGTTGAGCGGACTTGTGTTTTAAGTTCGGCGTCCAAAGTTCGGGTTCGGGTTATCGAAGCATCCCGTTATGGATTCAGCTACCACGGACCATAACGGCATTTGGAATCCATAAGGGGATTCTTCAATGAACCTGAACCTTGGACAACACTAAGGACCTACTTGGTACTACTTACTATGTACTACTTACGCCCCTCCCACAAATACAGGCCAATAAATCGGCCTTCAAACTTGTCACTGCCCCCATACAGTATAAGGTCTCCTTGTGGCCCCCATAGAGTATAATGTCTCCGTGTGGCCCCCATAGAGTATAATGTCTCCGTGTGGCCCCCATACAGTATAACGTCTCCTTGTGGCTGCCCCCATACAGTATAACGTCTCCTTGTGGCTGCCCCCATACAGTATAACGTCTCCTTGTGGCTGCCCCCATACAGTATAAAGTCTCCTTATGGCTGCCCCATACAATATAATGTGTCCTTGTGGGTTCCCCCATACAGTATAACGTCTCCTTGTGGCTGCCCCCATACAGTATAGCGTCTCCTTGAGGCCACCCCCATACAGTATAACATCTCCTTGTGGCCGCCCCCTTACAGTATAATGTCTCCTTGTGGCCGCCCCCATACAGTATAACGTCTCCTTTTGGCTGCCCCCATACAGTATAACGTCTCCTTTTGGCTACCCCCATACAGTATAATGTCTCCTTGTGGCTGCGCCATACAGTATGTCTCCTTTTGGCCCCAAGTGTTTTTTTTTCTTCTAAATGGGTATTTATCACAATAAATTTTTTAATGTTGTTATCGCTGGAATATTTTTGATATTGCCCAACCCTAGACTACCATGGTGACTTCTTTCATTCATCTCTTCTCTCTGCAGAATTTGACAAACAGACATCTTAGTTTCCTACTTTTCCATCATCCTCTCCACCTTCTCAACGCCCAGGGGTGTAGCTAAAGGCTCATGGGCCCTGGTGCAAGAGTTCAGCTTGGGGCCCCCCTTCCCTCAGTGCTTTGTGTGTCTTCTTATGCGGCACAAGTGTCTTTGGGCCTCTTCAGGCTCCTGGGCCCGGTAGCAACTGCTACCTCTGCACCCCCTATAGCTACGCCCCTGTCAACACCCCATCCTGCCATAACGTTTCTGCTGTGTCCCCGAAACTATACTGCAGAAACAGCTCCCCTGAAAATACTGGTACCACACAGAGTGCTCCAGTACAAAAAATACCCACTTACCTTTAAGATTAGACCACCCCCGCATATCAGACCTCAGATGAGACCCCCATTAGGCCTGCATGTCAGAACCGCTCCCCCCCCCCATGTATCAGACCATAGATTAGATCTCTCAGACCCCCATATCAGACAAAACCTCCAGACCCCAATATCAGACCATTAGACCCTAAGGCCCCCATTAGACTTACAGACCCCAATATCAGATTTCAGACCAGACCCCATTAGACCTCAGACCAGACTTCCAGACCCCTATATCAGACTCCCATTAGACCCCCCCAGACCAGACCTCCAGAGCCCCATCTCAGACCCTTATTGGACCTCCAGATTCCACCACCATATCAGACTTCCAGACCCCCACCCCCATATCGGACCTGCCTACCCCCCCCCCCCCATATCAGACTTAAAAATAAATAAATTAACTTGCCTCTCCTGCTCCGCTGATCCTCTCCTGGTCCAACGGTCTCCCGTTCTCTTGTCTTCTCAGGGCCCGCGCTGCATGTCACCTGACTTCCTGCAGCGTCAGCTCAGAGTGCGCCCACTGTGCTTCACTCCCCTGCCTCCTGCATACTAGTTAGCGCTTCCATAATTGAAACGCTCACTAGTATTCCCTTTATAAGATGCAGTGCATTTTAGGGCTCATGCATCTTTGTGCATCTTTCCATGTCCTTTCCGGGGGTTTTTTTGCAGACCATATGTGGAACCATTCATTTCAAAGGGTCTGCAAAAAAAAAATATTAAGTTACCCCATGTGCATTCCGTTTCGTATGTTCGTATTTTTGTTCTGCCAAAAAATTCAGCATGTCGCCCCTTCAAAGACAGCACAAGATGCCGCCTGAGGCAAGATTCTCATATTGCCATCTTGAGCAGCATGTGGAGAAGTGTTCAGATCACATCAACTCTGCTTGTGAGGAAAACGCTGCAGATTCCCTGCGTATGAACTGCGATTATATGAGTGAAGTGCCGGCACTACCGAAGGCACAGTGGTATTGAACCGCGCGTCGTATGTTTCTAATTATGCAGTCAGAACCACCCCTTAGGAGGCTTTTAAACAATGGATAGATGACCCATATTGAATGCTGACCAACGATTCTGCCCTTTGATCAGTGCTCGTTTGCATTGGCCTTTACACAGGCGGATGCAAACGATCACTGTATACTGAGCGATCCTGCCTCCTGCATACTTCTCTATACTGTTGGCAGCGTACCTACACGGTACAATACACTGCCAACACTATAGAGAAGTCTGCAGGGGTCCGGATTTTACGGCGTACAGTAAGTGCATACAGTACATGCACAAAGTCAGCAATTGTTCGTCAATAGATTGAAGGGCCTCTTATACAGCACGATTAGCGGACGACGAGCATTCATACGAAAACTTGTTGCCCGATAATCGCTCCTTGTTAAAGGGCCCTAAGGGTACATTTACACTAAGGTCTCGTGCACACAAACATATTTTCATTCCATGTCTGTTCCGTATACGGAACCATTCATTTCAATGAGTCCGCATAAAAACAGAAGGTACTCTGTGTGCATTCCGTTTCCGTATTTCCGTTCTGCTAAAAGATAGGACATGTCCTATTATTGAAAAAATCACAGAAAAAAAAATATATATATATAATATAAACCATTCTGCACGATATGGTATTAAATGCACAGATGTATATGGCTACATTTACAAAATCACAGAAAATAATGCACTATAATAATAGATACAAGCATAACATATGGACTAAACCCTCATTCTTGATAAAATCTGAGACGCTTGGTCAATATCGTTGAGCGAACAGATCGAGCATAGTTCGGGATCGTACCGAATTTCGGGGTGTCCGGGACACAGACCCGAACCCGGACATTTTCAAAAAAGTTCGGGTTCGGGTTCGTTGTTCGGCGATTACTTCCCGCTTTCTGAAGGGCTGCACAGCAGCCAATCAGCTAGCATTTTACTTCTTGCCCTAAGAGCCCATCACAGCCATGCCTACTAATGGCATGGCTGTGATTGGCCAAGTGCAGCATGTGACCCAGCCTCTATTTAAGCTGGAGTCACGTAGCGCCGCACGTCACACTGCTCTTATTAGTGTAGGGAGAGGACGCTGAGGGCGAGATTAGGCAGGGAAAAGTCAGCAACAGCACCTAATGAACGGATCGATATACAGCTGTGAATGATTGAACTTCTGCTAGTTACTTGCTCACTGGTTTTTAGACTGCACAGAGCGTTTTTCTGTCACTTATTTTCTGGGGTGATCGGCGGCCATTTTGTGACTTCTGGTGCACCAGAACAAGCTGCCACCAAGTCCATCAATCCATCAATACTAGTTTTTTTTTGCTATATCCTACATCAGGGGCTTGGATGTGCTAATTGTAACCCCTAGAAACACAGAATAGCAATTTCTATATTTTATTAAGGGGTTAAATACAATTGCCCAAATACCAATCACCTAAATCTGGTGTTCCAGCTTTGGCTAGCCAAGTATAATACTGTCTGCTGTCTGGCAAAGGATAGATTATTTTATGTGGTGAAATTCAATAGCCAAAATAGCAATACCATAAATCAGTGGTTTCAGCTGTGGCTGGCAAAGTATAATAGTGTCCGCCAAAACATATATTTTGCTCTGGGGTGAAATTCAATTGCCAAAATAGCAATACCATAAATCAATGGTTTCAGCTGTGGATGGCAAAGTATAATAGTGTCCGCCAAAACATATATTTTGTTCTGAGGTGAAATTAAATTGCCAAAATAGCAATACCTTTAATCTGGTGTCCCAGCTGTTGCAGGCCAAGATTCATAGTGTCCGCAAAAACATATATATTGTTCTGGGGTGAAATTCAATTGCCAAAATAGCAATACCATAAATCAGTGGTTTCAGCTGTGGCTGGCAAAGTATAATAGTGTCCGCCAAAACATATATTTTGTTCTGGGGTGAAATTCAATTGCCAAAATAGCAATACCATAAATCAGTGGTTTCAGCTGTGGCTGGCAAAGTATAATAGTGTCCACCAAAACATATATTTTGTTCTGGGGTGAAATTCAATTGCCAAAATAGCAATACCTTTAATCTGGTGTCCCAGCTGTTGCAGGCAAAGATTCATAGTGTCCTCAAAAACATTTATTTTGTTCTGGGGTGAAATTCAATTGCCAAAATAGCAATACCATAAATCAGTGGTTTCAGCTGTGGCTGGCAAAGTATAATAGTGTCCACCAAAACATATATTTTGTTCTGGGGTGAAATTCAATTGCCAAAATAGCAATACCATAAATCAGTGGTTTCATCTGTAGCTGGCAAAGTATAATAGTGTCCACCAAAACATATATTTTGTTCTGGGGTGAAATTCAATTGCCAAAATAGCAATACCTTTAATCTGGTGTCCCAGCTGTTGCAGGCAAAGATTCATAGTGTCCTCAAAAACATTTATTTTGTTCTGGGGTGAAATTCAATTGCCAAAATAGCAATACCATAAATCAGTGGTTTCAGCTGTGGCTGGCAAAGTATAATAGTGTCCGCCAAAACATATATTTTGTTCTGGGGTGAAATTCAATTGCCAAAATAGCAATACCATAAATCAGTGGTTTCAGCTGTGGCTGGCAAAGTATAATAGTGTCCTCCAAAACATATATTTTGTTCTGGGGTGAAATTCAATTGCCAAAATAGCAATACCATAAATCAGTGGTTTCAGCTGTGGCTGGCAAAGTATAATAGTGTCCACCAAAACATATATTTTGTTCTGGGGTGAAATTCAATTGCCAAAATAGCAATACCATAAATCAGTGGTTTCAGCTGTGGCTGGCAAAGTATAATAGTGTCCGCCAAAACATATATTTTGTTCTGGGGTGAAATTCAATTGCCAAAATAGCAATACCATAAATCAGTGGTTTCAGCTGTGGCTGGCAAAGTATAATAGTGTCCGCCAAAACATATATTTTGTTCTGCGGTGAAATTCAATTGCTAAAATTGCAATACCATAAATCAGTGGTTTCAGCTGTGGCTGGCAAAGTATAATAGTGTCCGCCAAAACATATATTTTGTTCTGGGGTGAAATTCAATTGCCAAAATAGCAATACCATAAATCAGTGGTTTCAGCTGTGGCTGGCAAAGTATAATAGTGTCCACCAAAACATATATTTTGTTCTGGGGTGAAATTCAATTGCCAAAATAGCAATACCATAAATCAGTGGTTTCATCTGTGGCTGGCAAAGTATAATAGTGTCCACCAAAACATATATTTTGTTCTGGGGTGAAATTCAATTGCCAAAATAGCAATACCTTTAATCTGGTGTCCCAGCTGTTGCAGGCCAAGATTCATAGTGTCCTCAAAAACATATATTTTGTTCTGGGGTGAAATTCAATTGCCAAAATAGCAATACCATAAATCAGTGGTTTCAGCTGTGGCTGGCAAAGTATAATAGTGTCCGCCAAAACATATATTTTGTTCTGGGGTGAAATTCAATTGCCAAAATAGCAATACCATAAATCAGTGGTTTCAGCTGTGGCTGGCAAAGTATAATAGTGTCCACCAAAACATATATTTTGTTCTGGGGTGAAATTCAATTGCCAAAATAGCAATACCATAAATCAGTGGTTTCATCTGTAGCTGGCAAAGTATAATAGTGTCCACCAAAACATATATTTTGTTCTGGGGTGAAATTCAATTGCCAAAATAGCAATACCTTTAATCTGGTGTCCCAGCTGTTGCAGGCAAAGATTCATAGTGTCCTCAAAAACATTTATTTTGTTCTGGGGTGAAATTCAATTGCCAAAATAGCAATACCATAAATCAGTGGTTTCAGCTGTGGCTGGCAAAGTATAATAGTGTCCGCCAAAACATATATTTTGTTCTGGGGTGAAATTCAATTGCCAAAATAGCAATACCATAAATCAGTGGTTTCAGCTGTGGCTGGCAAAGTAAAATAGTGTCCGCCAAAACATATATTTTGTTCTGGGGAGAAATTCAATTGCCAAAATAGCAATACCATAAATCAGTGGTTTCAGCTGTGGCTGGCAAAGTATAATAGTGTCCGCCAAAACATATATTTTGTTCTGGGGTGAAGTTCAATTGCCAAAATAGCAATACCATAAATCAGTGGTTTAAGCTGTGGCTGGCAAAGTATAATAGTGTCCGCCAAAACATATATTTTGTTCTGGGGTGAAATTCAATTGCCAAAATAGCAATACCCTGAATCTGGTTTCCCATCTGTTGCAGGCCAAGATTCATAGTGCCCGCAAAAGCATATATTTTGTTCTGGGGTGAAATTCAATTGCCAAAATAGCAATACCCTGAATCTGGTGTCCCAGCTGTTGCAGGCTAAGTTTCATAGTGTCCGCCAAAACATATATTTTGTTCTGGGGTTAAATTCAATTGCCAAAATAGCAATACCCTGAATCTGGTGTTCGAGCTGTTGCAGGCCAATTGTAATTCTGTCCATAAAAGGATACCTTTCATTCAGGGCCTAAATACTAGCCCTAAAAGAGATATTCCCCTAAATCAGTGGTTACTGCTGTGCCTGGATTTGTGTAATAAGCTACATAAATAAATAGGCAGATAGTTTTAGGTGCCTGTAAAAAAAAAGCCTGAATTTGAAATCAACACATTGAGCCAAATATTTTTTTCCTTATTGTGGTGCTTGGTGAACGGTAACAATGAGGAAAACATCTAGTAAGGGACGCGGACTCGGTCGTGGTGGTGTTAGTGTACCCTCTTGTGCTGTGAGAGGACGTGGCCATTCTGCCACAGCCACACGTCCTAGTGAACCAACTACCTCAGGTTCCAGTACCTGCCAGAATTTACAGCGATATTTGGTGGGGCCCAATGCCGTTCTAAGGATGGTAAGGCCTGAGCAGGTACAGGCGCTAGTCAATTGGGTGGCCGACAGTGGATCCAGCATGTTCACAACATTATCTGACACCTAGTGTTCTGCAGAAAGAGCACAGGTGGCACCTGAAAACCAAGCCCATCAGTCTGTCACATCACCCCCATGCATATCAGGGAAACTGTCTGAGCCTCAAGTTATGCAGCAGTCTCTTATGCTGTTTGAAGACTCTGCTGGCAGGGTTTCCCAAGGGAATCCACCTAGCCCTTCCCCAGTGGTGGAAGACTTAGAACGCACTGATGCACAACCACTGATGTTTCCTGATGATGTGGACATGGGAATACCACCTCATCGGAGTCCGCACGTCTCTGATGATGACAAAACACAGGTGCCAACTGCTGCGTCTTTCTGCAGTGTGCAGACTGAACAGGAGGTCAGGGAGGAAGACTGTGTGGAAGACGATGCAGGGGACGATGAGGTCCTAGACCCTTCATGGAATGAAGGTCGTGCCACTGACTTTCATAGTTCAGAGGAAAAGGCAGTGGTGAGACCAAGCCAACAGTGTAGCAAAAGAGAGAGCAGGGGGCAAAAGCAGAACAGCCGCCTCCAAGAGATTTCGCCTGCTACTGGCCACCGCCACCAGGGACCGAGCACCCCAAAGGCAGCTTCAAGGAGTTCCCTGGCATGGCACTTCTTTAAACAATGTGCTGTCGACAAGAGTGGTTTGAGTGGTTTGCACGCTGTGCCATCAGAGCCTGAAGCGAGGCATTAACGTTCTAAACCTTAGCACAACCTGCATGACCAGGCATCTACATGCAAAGCATGAACTGCAGTGGAGTAAACACCTTAAAAGCAAGGAACTCACTCTGGCTCCCCGTGCTCTCTCTTCTGCTGCTGCCTCGGCCTCTTCCTCTGCCTCGGGAAGAATGTTGGCACCTGCCGCCCACCAAACAGAGGATGTGCCACCGACAACACCACCTGCGTCACCAAGCATCTCCACCATGTCACACGGCAGCGTTCAGCTCTCCATCTCACAAACCTTGGAGAGAAAGCGTAAATTCCCACCTAGCCACCCTCGAACCCTGGGCCTGAATGACAGCATTTCTAAACTACTGGCCTTTGAAATGCTGTCATTCAGGCTCGTGGACACAGACAGCTTCAAACAGCTGATGTCCATGGCTGCCCCACAGTATGTTGTTCCCAGCCGCCACTACTTCTCCAAGACAGCCGTGCCTTCCCTGCACAACCAAGTATCCGATAAAATCAAGTGTGCACTGCGCAACACCATCTGTGGCAAGGTCCACCTAACCACAGATACGTGGACCAGTAAGCACGGCCAGGGACGCTATATTTCCCTGACTGCACACTGGGTAAATGTAGTGGCGGCTGGGCCGCAGGCGGATGGGTTCCTTGGCGCACGTCCTTCCGCCGCCAAGGATCGCAGGGCATCATTCTTTGCCTCCTGTAGCCTCCTCCTCCTACTCGGCTTCCTCCTCCTCTGCTTCCACCAGCTCATCCAGTCAGCCACACACCTTCACCACCAACTTCAGCACAGCCCGGGGTAAACGTCAGCAGGCCATTCTGAAACTCATATGTTTGGGGGACAGGCCCCACACCGCGCAGGAGTTATGGCAGGGTATTGAACAACAGACCTACGAGTGGTTTCTGCCGGTGGGCCTCAAGCCCGGCCTGGTGGGGTGCGATAATGGGCGAAATCTCGTCGCAGCTCTGGGACTAGCCGGTTTGACGCACATCCCTTGCCTGGCGCATGTGCTGAATTTGGTGGTGCAGAAGTTAATTGACAACTACCCCGACATGTCAGAGCTGCTGCATAAAGTGAGGACCGTCTGTGCGCGCTTCCGGCGTTCACATCCTGCCGCTGCTCGCCTGTCTGCGCTACAGCGGAACTTCGGCCTTCCCGCTCACCGCCCCATATGCGACGTGCCAACCAGGTGGAACTCCACCTTGCACATGCTGGAGAGACTGTGCGAGCAGCAGCAGGCCATATTGGAGTTTCAGCTGCAGCATGCACGCGTCAGTCGCACTGCGGAACAGCACCACTTCACCACCAATGATTGGGCCTCCATGCGAGACCTGTGTGCCTTGTTGCGCTGTTTCGAGTACTCCACCAACATGGCCAGTGGCGATGACACCGTTATCAGCGTTACAATACCACTTCTATGTCTCCTTGAGAGAACGCTTAGGGCGATGATGGAAGAGGAGGTGGCCCAGGAGGAAGAGGATGAGGAGGATGAGGGGTCATTTTTAGCACTTTCAGGCCAGTCTGTTAGAAGTGGCATAGAGGGAGGTTTTCTGCAACAGCAGAGGCCAGGTACAAATGTGGCCAGCCAGGGCCCACTACCGGAAGACGAGGAGATGAGGTGGAGGAGGATGAGGATGAAGCAGGTTCACAGCGGGGTGGCACCCGACACACCTCAGGCCCATCACTGGTGCGTGGCTGGGGGGATACAGAGGACGATGACGATACGCCTCCCACAGAGGACAGCTTGTCCTTACCTCTGGGGAGCCTGGCACACATGAGCGACTACATGCTGCAGTGCCTGCGCAACGACAGCAGAGTTGCCCATATTTTAACCTGTGCGGACTACTAGGTTGCCACCCTGCTGGATCCCCGGTACAAAGACAATGTGCCCACCTTACTTCCTGCACTGAAGCGTGATAGGAAGATGCGCGAGTACAAGCGCACGCTGGTAGACGAGCTCCTGAGAGCATTCCCAAATGTCACAGGGGATCAGGTGGAAGCCCAAGGCGAAGGCAGAGGAGGAGCAAGAGGTCGCCAACGCAGCTGTGTCACGGCCAGCTCCTCTGAGGGCAGGGTTAGCATGGCAGAAATGTGGAAAAGTTTTGTCTCCACGCCACAGCTAACTTCACCACCACCTGATACGGAACGTGTTAGCAGGAGGCAGCGTATCACTAACATGGTTGAACAGTATGTCTGCACACCCCTCCACATACTGACTGATGGTTCGGCCCCATTCAACTTCTGGGTCTCCAAATTGTCCACGTGGCCAGAGTTAGCATTTTATGCCTTGTAGGTGCTAGCCTGCCCGGCGGCCAGCGTTTTGTCTGAACGTGTATTCAGCACGGCAGGGGGCGTCATTACTGACAAACGCAGCCGCCTGTCCACAGCCAACGTGGACAAGCTGACGTTTATAAAAATGAACCAGGCATGGATCTCACAGAACCTGTCCCTCCCTTGTGCAGAATAGACATATTTATAACTGCCTCCCCATCAACCATGTATTCTTGTACTCTGGGGCACTTCTTTATTGAATCCTCATTTTTTAAACTTTACCATGATCTTGAGGTGCAACCCAAAGTTGAATGAACCTCTCCTCTGTCTGGGTGGTGGGGCCGAAATAACTGAAAGTGGCCTTCTCCGGTGGTGGGTGATATGACGCATGATTAATTGCTGTGGGACCTCTCTCCTCTGTCTGGGTGCTGGGCCGAAATAACTGAAAGTGGCCTTCTCCAGTGGTGGGTGATATGACGCATGATTCCTTGCTGTTGGACCTCTCTCCTCTGTCTGGGTGGTGGGGCATAAATAACTGAAAGTGGCCTTCTCCAGTGGTGGGTGATATGACGCATGATTCCTTGCTGTGGGACCTCTCTCCTCTGTCTGGGTGCTGGGGCCGAAATAACTGAAAGTGGACTTCTCCAGTGGTGGGTGATATGACGCATGATTCCTTGCTTTGGGACCTCTCTCCTCTGTCTGGGTGCTTGGCCGAAATAACTGAAAGTGGCCTTCTCCAGTGGTGGGTGATATGACGCATGATTCCTTGGTGTGGGACCTGTATCCTCGGTCTGGGTGCTGGGCCGAAATAACTGAAAGTGGCCTTCTCCAGTGGTGGGTGAAATGACGCATGATTCCTTGCTGTGGGACCGCACTCCTCTGTCTGGGTGCTGGGTCCGAAATAACTGAAAGTGGCCTTCTCCAGTGGTGGGTGATATGACGCATGATTCCTTGCTGTGGGACCTCTCTCCTCTGTCTGGGTGCTGGGCCGAAATAACTGAAAGTGGCCTTCTCCAGTGGTGGGTGAAATGACGCATGATTCCTTGCTGTGGGACCTCTCTCCTCTGTCTGGGTGCTGGGGCCAAAATAACTGAAAGTGGCCTTCTCCAGTGTTGGGTGATATGACGCATGATTCCTTGCAGTGGGACCTCTCTTTAATTGATATTGGTTAAATTTTATTTATTTTATTTTAATTAATTTCCCTATCCACATTTGTTTGCAGGGGACTTGCCTACATTTTGCTGCCTTTGGCAGCCCTCTAGCCCGTTCCTGGACTATCTTACAGCCTTTTTTGTGCCTAAAAGTTCGGGTTCCCATTGACTTCAAAGGGGTTAGGGTTCGGGATAAAGTTCTGGTCGAGTTCGGATCCCGAACCCGAACATTTTCGGGAAGTTCGGACGAACTTCCCAAACCCAAACTTCCAGGTGTTCGCTCATCTCTATTGGTCAATACATTTTGATCAAAATACATCTAAGCCCACCTACCAGGCGACAAGGTGGTCTCAGTTCATGCTGTTGTGCATTTTTCAGGAGCACAGTCCCCGCACATATGGTGTGCTGCCCCTTGTTACCTCCATGTGCATCAGCAACCGGTGGGAGGAGAGACACACACCTATATGTACCACCTTAATCATGGTCACCTATTAGATAGGTGGAGCAAAAGTGCACTTGAATATCACTCCCAGTATAGGAGCGTATTCACACATGAAGGTGCCTCTCTACCAAGACAAATGAAACAAATCACAGAAAAAAAACTATATATAAACCATCATGCACAATATGTTATTAAATGTGTGGATGTATATGCCTACATTTACAAAATCACAGAATTTAATCACAGAAATGTATTGACCAAGTGTCTCAGTTTTTATCAAGAGTGAGGGCTTAGTCCATAGGTTATGCTTGCATCTATTATTATAGTGCATCATTTTTTTTTTAGGAAGAATGGAAACACTACAAATACTAAAAACGGAACGACAGATCCGTGAAAAAGACCGCAAAATACATACGGTCGTTTCCAAGAGGCCTAACAGATTATCTGACAGATTTTATGACCAATTATTGGTCAAATGGCCGTTTACCCAGATCTTTTGTTACACAGAGGAATTATTGGTCTAATTGGATAGAAATTGGTCACATAATTTTATGGCACTTTTCTGACTTCTAAACTGAAACAAGTATTTATGACTAGAGTTGAGCGAACCCGAACTGTATAGTTTGGGTTCGTACCGAATTTTAGGGTTTTCCGCACCCGGACCCAAACTTTTCCGTAAAAGTTTGGGTTCGGGTTCGTTGTTGGCCGATTTCTTTCCGCTTTTTGAAAGGCTGCAGGCCAGCCAATCAACAAGTGTTTTACTACTTTGCCCTAAGAAGCCAAATTGTTTGGAATAACGTGTTTTAAAACATCCAGTGTGTGTATACGATCAGGTATGATGTTGTATCGATCAGGTAGTGTAAGGGTTACGCCCGCTTCATAGTGACAGACCAAACTCTGACAGACCAAACTCCCCGTTTAACGCACTGCAAACAGTCCATTTGCACAATCGCAAACTCCCCATTTCCACAAGGTTGGATACCAAGCTAGCCATGTCCCGTTCCTTGTCCTCACTAAGGTCATTGAAGGTCTCTTCCTCCACCTAGCCACGTATAAAACCAAGGGTCCCCGAAAGGTGACAACAAGCCCCCTGGTACGCCTGCTGTGGTTGGTCTTCCACCTCCTCAAAGCTACCTTCCTCCTCTGACTCCTCTTCTTCAGACTCCTCTCTCTGCATTGCCGCAGGTCCAGCAATCGACGACGACAAGGCTGCTTCTGGTGGTGATGGTGACCACAACTCTTCCTCTTCATGGTCATCTACGACCTGATCCAGCACTCTTCACAGGGCACGCTCCAGAAAAAAAGCATATGGGATGAGGTCGATGATGTTGCCTTGAGTTTAACTGACCAGGTATGTCACCTCCACAAAAGTACGCATGAGCCTACAGCCATTGTGCATGAGCGTTCAGTGACGCGGCCAAAAAATACCCAGCTCCGCAGAGGCTGTCCTTTCTTTTTAAATTAAAAAAATCTTTTTTGTCCCCTATCAGGGGCCGGTGTATGGAATAGATTTTAGGAACTGGGAGATGGAATAAGATGGTTGGTCGGTCCTCTTCCTTCCAATTTGGGCCACTGCCCGTGCGCCGTGCAATGTACTGTGACACCCTATATGAGTGGTGTGTTAAGTAGTTCTATTCCTATCAGTTTAATCCCTGGTACATCCACTATCAGGGGACGTGTATCGAATAGATTTTAGACAACCGCAAAGAGTTGTCAATAGTTGACACATGACATAAATTTTATTTCTCTATGCTTCAATCTTGGTGTAGTGATGACTGTGCTTGTGCGCACGTTTGGGAGATTGCAGGCGATGGTATTTTTTCAAAGCCTATGGTCCTGCTGAGGTAGTTCAGTGACAGTTAAGTGACCCAGAAAACATTGATTCTGCAGTGTGGGCCCATTGTTGGCCTAGTAGGCTTTAATAATCACCTTAGATGATCACAAAGAAAATTAATGTTTTTTCTATGAAAAATTATCCAGCCGATCGATTTCGGTCTGTTCACAATGAAGCAACGAACTTATCATCTGGGGTGTGGCAACATTGCCAACACACTCATAGAGGTGATCGCTTTATTGTCATACGCAAACCCCTTCACCACAACAAGGTAACGATCACGAAGGGGAATTGACACATGTATGTGCCTTTTTTTTGTTTTGTTTTTCAGCCACAGTGCAGCACCAGAGGCCAGACAAATTAGGCATGTACACATGCCTGAAAAATTAGGTATTGTTGCAGCCGCTTCTGTAGCACTGGCCGGAAAAATTGATGTTTTCCAGGCAGAAAGTGCACTAAAACATTGCGGCTTGAACCCTAGTTGGTGGCGGAGAAGTCACACATGCAGAGATTAAATACAGCAATGTGGGGACCATTTTTAGCCCCAGGCATCTCATCAGGCCTCATCAGTCAAATGTATCCTCCACTGTCAGTCCCCTTCAGTATCCACGCCTCATTCATCATAATAAAGGTGAGGTAACCTAGACTTTTTTGACCTAGGCGACTTCTCTTGTCAGTGACAATACCCCCTGCTGCGCTGAAGGTTCTTTTCTGACAGGACACTTGAAGCGGGACAGGCCAGAAATTCTATCGCAAATTGGGATAGCTCAGGCCACAGGTCAAGCCTGCACACCCAGTAGTCAAGGGGTTCATCGCTCCTCAGAGTGTCGATATCTGCGGTTAAGGCGAGATAGTCTGCTACCTGTCGGTCGAGTCGTTCTCTGAGGGTGGACACAGAAGGGCTGTGGAGATGCGTAGGACTTAAAAAGCTCCGCATTTCCTCCATCAACAACACATCCATAAAGCGTCCTGACCTTGCCGGCGTGGTCATGGTAGGAGGAGGATTACTTTCACCACTTCCCCTGTTAGATTCCCGTTGTGCTCTGACATCACCCTTATACGCTGTGTAAAGCATACTTTTTAACTTGTTTTGGAACTGCTGCATCTTTTCCGACTTCCGGTAATTCGGTAACATTTCAGCCACTTTCTCGGGTCTAGTAACGTGGCCACCCAGTACAGGTCGTTCTCCTTCAGCCTTTTTATACGAGGGTCCCTCAACAGGCATGACAGCATGAAAGACCCCATTTGCACAAGGTTGGATGCAGAGCTACTCATCTCCCATTCCTCGTCACGTACAACACCACAGGTCCCAGATAGGTGACAACAACGAGCACCCTGGGATGCCTGTTGTGGTTGGTCTTCCTCATCCTCAAAGCCACATTCCTCCTCTGACTCCTCTTCCTCATACTCCTCATCCAGCATTGCCGCAGGTCCTGCAAGTGATGATGATAAGGCTGTTTCTGGTGGTGATGTTGACCACAACTCTTCCTCTTCACGCTCATCTACGGCCTGATCCTGCACTCTTCGCAGGGCAGGCTCCAGGAATAAAACAAATGGGATGAGGTCGCTGATGGTGCCTTCGGTGCGACTGACTAGGTTTGTCACCTCCTCAAAAGGACGCATGAGCCTACAGGCATTGCACATGAGCATCCAGTAACGTGACAAAAAAATACCCAGCTCCGCAGAGGCTGTCCTAGCAACCCGGCCATACAAATTCTCATTGACGGCTTTTTCTTGTTGGAGCAGGCAGTCGAACATTAGGAGTGTTGAATTCCAACGTGTCGGGCTGTCGCTAATTAAGCACCTCCCTGGCATGTTGTTTCGCCGTTGAATATCGGAAAAGTGTGCCATGGCCGTGTAGGAACGCCTGAAATGGTCACACACCTTCCTGCCCTGCTTGAGGACGTCCTGTAAGCCTGGGTACTTACACACAGAGCATTGTACGATCAGATTAAACACGTGCCATGCACGGCACATGTGTCTTACTTGCCCAAATTCAGTACCGCCAACAGATTGCTTCCGTTGTCACACACCGCTTTGCAGATCTCCAGTTGGTGCGGGGTCAGCCACTGATCCACCTGTGCATTCAGGGTGGACAGGAGTGCTGGTCTGGTGTGACTATCTGCTTTCAGGCAAGTCAACCCCAAGACGGCGTGACACTGTTGTATCCGGGATGTGGAATAGCCCCCGGGGAGCTGGGGGGGAGAGCAGTTGATGTGGAGCAAAACGCAGCAGCAGAAGAGGACTCAGCCGAGGAGGTTAGCGAAGAGGATGGAGTAGGAAGAGTAGAGGAGGTGGCAGCAGGCCTGCCTGCAAGTCGTGGTGGTGTCACCAACTCCGCTGCAGAGCCACGCATTCTATGCTTGCCAGCCGACAGCAGGTTTACCCAATGCGCAGTGTATGTGATATACCTGCCCTGACCGTGCTTTGCAGACCAGGTATCAGTGGTCAGATGGACCCTTGCCCCAACACTGTGTGCCAGACATGCCATGACTTTCTTTTCCACAATAGAGTACAGGTTGGGGATTGCCTTTTGTGAACTGCAATATAATATATATATATATATATATATATATATATAAGCAGGCTGATGTACCAGCCCTAAAAAGGGCTTTTTGGGGTGCTGTAAGGATGCTGTACTTACAGCAGATGAGTCTTTGAGGACTGGACCAGGGATATCAGTCTAATTTTTTTATTGGTAGCTCAGTGGAGGAAAAATTCATTTTTTCTGGCAGGTCATGTCCTCCTACATTACCTATTTTATAATTTTGGGGTGACATAGTGCATTTCTGTAGTTGGTTGAATAAACCCGTACTGTTGTACCACAAAGCACTTTTGCATACAACGCTGAAAAAACTGTTTTAAAGTTTTGCGGTGAAAAACTGCATTTCAGTAGCTGAGGGAATAAACACGTACTGTTGTGCCACAAAGCACTTTTGCATACAAAGCTGAAAAAACAGTTTTTTTGTCAGTTTTGCCATATACAAACCCCTGCTCTGCATAGGTGACAGGGAGGTAAATGAAAAAAATAATCTTTTACATTGGTGGGTGACATTTTGCCAGTTTTGCCATATGCAAACCCCTGCTCTACATAAGTGACAGGGCAGTAAATTTCAAAAAATCATCTGTTACATTGGTGGGTGACATTTTGCCAGTTTTGCCGTATACAAACCCCTGCTCTGCATAGGTGACAGGAAGGTAAATTTCAAAAAAAATCATCTGTTACATAATTGGTGGGTGACATTTTGCCAGTTTTGTCCCTTAAGGTTCGTGACGCCTGTGCCGGTAACAGTGGCACACCGATTGACAGTGGGAATAATGGAGGTGCAGACACTTGAGGTGAAATAGAACTCTTCTTTACTGAACAATTGAAACAGCATACACACTCCTTGTAGTTCCACAGAAGACAATTGGTACACAGCAGGCTTTACAGTACATAGGCAGGTATCTCTTGGCAAGGTATACAGAGGGTTAATCAAAACTCACAGTACAGGCTGAACTCCACAGATTCCTGACTGGTAAAACATCCAAGGCCCGTATGCCCTATTGCTGGCTTTATCCTTGGGGAATATTATAGTACGTCCTCTGGTTTTCTATAGTACCTCTGGCACTGACTTTTCCTTCCTCTGCCTCTCAGCTTTGCTTCTAGCTGGCTTCTGGTGATGGCACTGCTGGTTCCCCCTCTGCTACCAGAGCAGGGTCCTCCTCAGACTCCCAGGTCTGGACTGACTTTCACAGGCTCATGGCCTGGACTCTACTTCACATGCTCATGGCTTGGGCTCCACTAACTTTTCCCTGCCTGAATATATAAACTAGGGCTCCCTAGCTCCCTCTACTGACCTAGAGCAGGAATGACATCCCTAGCAGGCCTGTACATAGCAATACATACACAGTAACAGGGTTTTTCAGTGTGCAATAAAAGGAAATACCAATCTCCCCACAGGTGGGGGGAACAACGTGACCCTTGTGACCATTTTGTAGTGCCCACCATCATGGAGTGGGACACTACATACCCCACTGCTTTACCCTGAGTGCGCCCTCGCACTCAACGGGGCCCGTCCAGCTGGATACCACAACCTGTGATGGAAAACATAATGCAGGTACATTTCACAATAAAGACAATTAGCATACAAGTGGTTCTGCTGGCAAAGGTAAAGTGCGGTGACAATGGGCGTCGTTCTCTTCTCGTGATGGTAAATGGAACAGGGGCGCTGACCTGGCACAGCGTAAATGAGATAGCAAGGATAGTCTGTAAGGCGCATTAGTCCACAATAAAACAATATCTCAGAGGCTCGCACATGGGGAGTCCATCTCTGGGCTCATTTCTTGAATAACTAGTACAATAAAATGATTACAGCACAGGACTTCACAATACCAGGGATATTGTCTCCTGGTAAGTCCTGTCACAAGTGCTGAAGTAAAATCCCTGCTCAACCTGAAAGGGGGGTTAAAAAAGGGATAAGGTGCAATACTAAAGGCACAACTGGGATTATTCAAGTGTTTGAAAACCGGCAGGATGTCCTGGACAAAACAAAGGCTGGCTGGGAGCAGTGGTACTCCAAGTGGCTTCATTATATCTGAACTGCCACTGGGCCGTGGGCAATTGGCAGCAGCTCTACGAGCCAGGCAACGCATGGGGACAACTCCTGCAAACAGTAGAGACACCCCTGTGAGGTGCAGCATGGCCTAGCAGGCCTGCTCACAGGTAGGTGTTGTACTCCTCTGGCTCATCCTCAGAGGAATCAGATGGCCCCTGCAACAGCTGGTCAGCCGTGGCAGGCCATAGTTGGGTACCGTCCGGATGGAGGATCCTGATGGGCACCGGCCTCTCTTGCGCAGCATCCAGCTTTGTCTCTTTCCGGGGAAGCGGAAACAGTCGGACGCTGCCGGCATAGCTGAGCTTCTCTGGCCAGTAGGTTCTCAGCGGCTCTGCTGCAGGTGGTTCGGTCCCAGCCAATCGTTCGGCCTCCAGGTAGGCCTACCGTCTCTCCTGCTGCTCACGCGCGGCCATCTCTCTTTCCCACCGTTGTAGCTCTGGCGAGGGTTAGGGGCTGGCAGGCCTTTCTAACACTGTGGGCTGGCAGAAGATGTTGATCCCCACAAAGGAGCTGCGCTCCTGAAAGGTGGAGCGGGCAGGCCCAGGCACGGGTTCGACATTAGCATCTGGGCCTAGACTTTCATCACTGCCCTCCCAGTCCTCTGGCCTGGCTCGCGGTCGGGACACGGGGTGGCATACGGACCCCTCAGGCCCTCGGTGGGGGTAAATTCTACGATCTCCCGACGACTAGATTATGCAGCCTGTCTGGCAAATAACTGCGCTTTACCGACCAGCGGTTTACGTAATAGTCCCGGCAGGTACCAATCTCCTGGATGAATCCGAATCCCGGGCCTTGTCAAATTCCACCACAATTCCTCGGCGGCGCTCCAGCTGGGGTTTGCCCTCCACGGGGTCTTCAAATATCCGCTTTGTTACCTCTTCGAAGTATTTCTTTTTGGTGGTGGTCTTCCTGACCGCTGCTGCGCGTACCTCCGCCATGAGGGCCGGCCACAGAGGATTAAATGAAGGGAAACCATCACGGGACTGATGCGAACAGTAGGGCCTGGCCCGCGGACAATCTCGGGCCTCATCTCTTGGGGTGTAAACTGGGGGAGCACCCTTCTCACTGTTCACGCTCACGGGCACCTCGATGGCTGCTCTAGGGACACTCGATCTCTCCGGCTCTGGCAGGAAGTCGCGGAGCAGGGTGAGCCCCTGTTGCCGCAGGCTCCACCCCGCCATTTCTTGCACGCCCCGTAGGTATTCCAAAACAGGGTAGGCAGTATCCATATTATAATACAGACAAATTAGGCGGTGACGCAGAAGAATTCTCTCCTCCCTCTCTCAGGGAATGGGCGCCAAATTTTCCCGCTAGTAAAGGCGGCCATCTTGGGACTAAATTTCAGCAATTCACTGACAGCAAGCAGTGGTATTGACACTTGAAATTGTCCATAAATCCACTCTTTTGCACCGCAATTTTTCCTCCAGACCAGCGCAATGCACAGAAGCGCTGCTGGGATTATTTTTGCACACTTCTTTGGCCACAGAAAGTTCAATAAACAAACAGGGCAGATGTCACTTGGCAAAATGGTTAAAGCACACAGTTAGGATTCCGCTTTGGCGCAGAAATGTCCGTATCCTGTTCATGATGCCAAAATGTAACATCCCCACTGAGGGGACAGCAGGAAATGCCAGTGATGGAGAGGCATACATGTGGGTCCTCTGGGGCACACTCTTGTTGTAGGGACACAGGCTAGATGTTGGGTGAGGTGCTCTTAGTGTTGTGAATTAACGTGCCTATAGCTAGGTCCCTTAAGGTTCGTGACGCCTGTGCCGGTAACAGTGGCACACCGATTGACAGTGGGAATAATGGAGGTGCAGACACTTGAGGTGAAACAGAACTCTTCTTTACTGAACAATTGAAACAGCATACACGCTCCTTATAGTTCCACAGAAGACAATTGGTACACAGCAGGCTTTACAGTACATAGGCAGATATCTCTTGGCAAGGTATACAGAGGGTTAATCAGAACTCACAGTACAGGCTGAACTCCACAGATTCCTGACTGGTAAAACATCTGTATGCCCTATTGCTGGCTTTATCCTTGGGGAATATTATAGTACCTCCTCTGGTTTTCTATAGTACCTCTGGCACTGACTTTTCCTTCCTCTGACTCTCAGCTTTGCATCTAGCTGGCTTCTGGTGATGGCACTGCTGGTTCTCCCTCTGCTACCAGAGCAGGGTCCTCCTCAGACTCCCAGGTCAAGACTGACTTTCACAGGCTCGTGGACTGGACTAAACTTCACAGGCTCATGGCCTGGACTCAACTTCTCAGGCTCATGGCCTGGGCTCCACTAACTTTTCCCTGACTGGGCCTGAATATATAAACTAGTGCTCCCTAGCTCCCTTTACTGACCTAGAGCAGGAATGACATCCCTAGCAGGCCTGTACATAGCAATACATTCACAGTAACAGGGTTTCTCTGTGTGCAAAAAAAGGAAATACCAAGCGCCCCACAGGTGGGGGGAACAACGTGACCCTTGTGACCCTTTTGTAGTGCCCACCATCACGGAGTGGGACACTACAACATTTTGCCGTATACAAACCCCTGCTCTGCATAGGTGACAGGGAGGAAAATTTCTAAAAATCGTATGTTACATTCTTGGGCCATAAAGCACCCCTGCACTGCATACCTGACTTGGAAATATATTCAGTAGTAAATTAGGTGGCCTTCAGATTGTTAGGTGATCTGTACCCCTTCTTCCTTTCAAAGTACCCATGCACTGCATACCTGACTGGGAATTGTATTCTGTAAATTTGGAGGTGTTTACATTGTTGGGTGCTGTAGTTATATGCTGTATAATCTCCATGATGTCACCATGATAAATCTGCAGCATGGGGGCCCCTTGTGGTTTCTTTACAAAGCAGCCGCTTTCCCTGCTTCCCCTGTAGCTACGACCCTGGGCAGGCCCATCATCGGTACGTGTAGGCATGTGCACAGACACTATTCCACCATTTTGCGGAAATGCTGCCTCTTGCTAAGATGTTCCATATCTGCTTGTGGTGCTGGTTGTTGTGGTGTGGTGACAAAGCTTTTCCACATTTTGGCCATGCTAACCCCGCCTTCTGAGGTGCGGGCGGTGACCCAGCTGCGTTGGCGAATTCTTCCTCCTCCTCCTCTGCTTTAGCCTTGTGCTTCCACTGAGCCCCCAGATTAGGTGTGAATGCCATCAGCAGCGCGTCTACCAGCATTGGCTTCTTACGATCACGCTTCAGTGACGGATTTAAGGACGGCACGTTGTTCTTTTAATGAGGATCCAGCAGGGTGGCCACCCAGTAATCTGCACAAGTTAGAATATGGGCAACTCAGCAGTGCCGCATGTAGTCGCTTATGTTTGCCAGGCTGCCCAGAGGCAACGACAAGCTGTCCTCTGTGGGAGGTGTATCATCTGTGTCCTCCGTATCCCCTCAGCCACACTCAATTGATGGCCGTGAGCTGCTTTGGGTGCCACCCTACTGTGAACACAGTTTCCTCTCCTACTCTTCCTTCTCCAGAACTGTGCCCTGGCTGGACAATTGTGTACCTGGCCTATGTTGGTGCAGGAACCCACCCTTTGAGCCACTTGTATATGACTGGCCTTATAAGTTAAGGGTAAGGCATGTATATAGTTTTGTTTATTTATTTTGTTTACCTGACTTATAGTTATTTAAATATGTTTAAAAGTAAATTTGTAAATTGTTTGTGAATGGGCATTAATGAGTGGTTTGAGTGAGGGGGGGTGTAGGGTGGGAGTCTGGTTGGGTTCATTTTCTCTTTTTGAAATGTTCCTTGTATAGTTTTTGTTAAGATTTATAATAAAAAGTCCTGATAACCGTGGAAATGTTACCCAACAATCTAACCGACAAATTTAATAAAATTATTTGTCACATCTGCAGCTCAGGCCGCAGGGTTCTTGAGCACCAATAAAAGTGAATTTGTCCCACCAGAATCTAAGAGCTGGATTAACTGAATTGATTTTCACTGTCAGGTGTTCACGAATTTCTGCACCACCAAATTCAGCACATGCGCCCGCCAAGGGATGTGTGTCAAACCGGCTAGGCCCAGAGCTGCTACGAGATTTCGCCCATTATCACACACCACCAGGCCGGGCTTGAGGCTCAGTGACACCAACCACTCATCAGTCTGTTGTTCCATGTACGTCCACAGCTCCCGCGCGGTGTGGTGTTTGTCCCCCAAAAACAGATGAGTTTTAGAACAGCCTGCTGTCATTTCTCCCTGGCTGTACTGATGTTGGTGGTGAAGGTGTTACGCTGAAAGGATGAGAAGGTGGTAGAGGAGGAGGAAGCGGAGTAGGAAGAGGAGGCAACAGGAGGCAAATAGAAATGTCCTGCAATCTTCGGTGGCGGAAGGACATGCGCCAAACTGCTATCTGCCTCTGGCCCAGCCGCCACTACATTTACCCAGTGTGCTGTTAGGGAGATATAACTTTGCTGCCCATGCTTACTGTTCCACATATTGTTGGTTATGTGACCCTTGCCACAGATGGCATTGCGCAGTGCACACTTGATTTTGTCTGCCACTTGGTTGTGCAGGGAAGGGATGGCTCGCTTGGAAAAGTAGTGGCGGCTGGGAACCACGTACTGTGGGACAGCCACCGCCATAAGTTTTTGAAAAGTCTCCATCCATCTCCACCAGACAGAATGACAGCATTTCAAAGGACCAGGAATTTTGAAATCCTGGCATTCAGAGCCAGGGATTGCGGGTGGGTAGGGGGGTAATTCCTCTTTCTATTTCTTTTTCTAATTGGGAGATGGACAGCTGAACGCTTCCATGGGATAATGTGGAGATGCTTGCAGCTGAACGCTTCCATGGGATAATGTGGAGATGCTTGGTGATGGTGAAAGATGTGGTGGCGTTGCTGCCACATCCTCTGTTTGCGGGGTGGCAGGTGCCACTGTCACTCACTTGTGCTAAGGTTTAGAACTTTTATTTTAAATTTTTATGTACTTTATGTTAATTTAAGTTATTTCCCTATCCAAATTTGTTTTCAGGGCACTTGTTCTACTCATATCCCCATTTTGCTTCAATTTCCAGCCCTTTAGCCCTTTCCTAGGACTTTTTAAGAGCCATTTTACTGCCCCAAAGTTCGGGTCCCCATTGACTTCAATGGGGTTCGGGGTCAAGTTCGGGTCCCGAACTCAAACTTTGCGGTGAAGTTCGGCCGAACCCGGCGTACCCAAACTTCCAGGTGTCCGCTCGACTCTATTTATGACTATTCCTTATCTTCTTGTCACTGATCCACAATGATGATCTTCAATCTGAGACAGGGCAGAATGCAATTTCTGGTAATGGGTCTCTGGTGACAAGGGGCTACTTGAAACACACTGCTTAATATTGTGATCGTGTTTCATGTAAATTGTGTTTGTAAATGTGTTCTCATAAAGTTGCATAGGGAGCAGGAGGTTCTAACAAGCCTCCCAGGGCTGACTCCGCCCTATACACAGTACACAGTGCAGGAAGAAGAAGGCCAGTGTGTGATGTCTGAGGACATGCTGTACCTCAGCAGCCATTTTGCAGAGTTATAAAAACTCCATAGTCAGTTCCATGCACCAGCCCATAGAAGGGAAAAGATTACAGAAGAGCCAGGCAACTCTGAGAGGGACAAGAAATATCGACAAAGGAAGGTAACTGTCGTTTATCAGACTCTAGTCTTCTTTGCAGCAGGTGGAGAGATTCTAAGCTACAAGCTGCCCACCATTATCAGAAACAGAAATGCCATCTGTCAGAATATAGTATTCCTAGAAGAGGATACATTAATATATGATTATACAGTATAGCAGACATAGTACATCCCTCCAGTCTGGAGAAATAAGAGAGATAGACTGATTGTCATAGGAAAATACTCCTTATGCAACTTCTGGGAACTAATCTGAATCACTGTAAAAGCTGCCTTGATGTAAATGCATTTTGCATACATTGATGACCTGTGGATCAGCTTCAGTAAAGAACTGGGAGTTTGTTACAAGCTCTAGTCTCCTTATTCTATTCTATATCATCATTACTACTACCACCAACATTTGCACCTTACGGTGCTGGCGTCACGAACACAGGGGCCCAGCCACCAAAGCACCCTAAGCATACACATTACCATCAAGGGCACCTCAACTTCCATCTGGCTGGTGTTACCATCAACCGAGAGTGCCCCGGAGGATTTCGTGCTGTCTTCCCATCCACGGCACCACAGCCCATAACAGGCATGCTCTGAAGCGGATGTCAGCATGATGACAGAGAAGGGTGAAGAGCCTGTCTGCACAGAGGGTTACCAAATGTTATTACATGATAGATAGATATTTTATGTAATTAAAGGTTTTATTTTTATTTTTTGTGTATTTTTAATTATAAAATAAGTAAATAATTTATTTTAAAAAATAGCACATAGGGACTTTTAGATTTAGTTTACAACAACCAGAGGTCCCAATAATGCCTGTTCAAGCATCATAGATGCCTGTTCAGGCCATTTTACTCCCTGGAAAAAGTCTAAGGCATACCAATACACCTTAGACTTTTCCCTGCTTTTCTTTAGCGTAGGACGCGCTGTGAACGGCACAGGCAGCACAGCGATGCTGCCTGTGCCTGCAGTAACCAATAGCAAATCTCCAGACAGCAAGGAGCTTTGCTATTGGTTAGTTTGGCGGGCCCAGGAGCAATCCAGGTCCTGCATCAGGGGAAGCCGGCGGGCGCTGGAAGGAGGAGGGGCCTGGTCCCGGGGATGTTTGAATATGGAGTGCTATAAAAGCTTGATGTTATTTAGACCAATAATGGTCCCTGTAGGGATGAGCGAATTCCCTGTTATGAAATTCGTTCAAGCTTAATTTGGTGGGAAAAGTAGAATTGCGTTATGAATTCCGTTACCACGGACCATAACGCAATTCTATGATGGAATGCCTTTAGAGGCATTCCATTATTCATTCCGTAATAATAGAAGTCTATGGCCTGCATAAGGCATCCGTCCCATTTCCGTTATGCAGGGGAGTCCTCTACTGATCCTGAGTCCTCTACTGCATAATGGAAACGGAACGGATCCGTTATGCAGGCCATAAACTTCTATTATGATGGAATGAATAATGGAATGCCTATAAAGGCATTCTGTTATGCATTCCAAGATAAAATTGCGTTATGGTCCGTGGTAATGGAATCCATAATGCAATTCTGCTTTTACCACCAAATGGAGCACAAACTAATTTCAAAATATGAAATTCGCTCCTCTTGAGTCCCCTGCATAAATCCCCACCTCTTAGTCCCAGTTCACATCACCACTATTTATTTCTGTTGTTCTACTCATCTAATGGAGCAGAACAACGAAAATAACGGAAGTGCTGAATCGGGCACGTAAGGCTGGATTTTTGTCATACAATCAACATACACAACAGATGCCATACTGTGACATCCATCACAATGGAGTTCCATAGTAAAAAATAAATAAAAATAAAAATAAAAAAAGTACTTTGCAGGTTGGGAAAGTGTATTGTACCATGTTTTTCCATCCTGCAAAGTCCAGCAAAAAACATAAAGGCTAATATATATATATATATATATATATATATTTTTTTTTTTTTTTTACAATGGATTTCTATGGTGATAGATGCCACAGTATGGCGTCTGTTAATGTATATACGTTTTTTGTGTGTACATTAAATATATGGCAAAAATGTAATGTGAACCCGGCCTAACTGACACTAACTAACAGGGAAGAAGCTGAACAGACCCTGCTTACTATGATGGAGTCCATCTTTTTACCAGACCAAAAAAGTACTGCATATAAGGCTTTTTTGTCTGGTTTTTAGACAGAATCTGCAACAGAGGCTCCAAACACAGCCTCCAACGCAGATGGGAGCAAGTGTAGGCCAATATATTATGTATTTGAATCGTATATACTCGAGTATAAGCCGAGTTTTTCAGCACAAAATTTGTGCCGAAAAACACGAACTCGGCTTATACTCGAGTCATACATGTAAAAGGACAGTGGAGCGGGAGGAGGAGCTGGGGGCGGGCATTTGCAGCGGGGCCGGTGCGCTCACTGCTGACTGACTGATGTCACGTGCCTGCCCGGCCTGCTTTATGAATGAAGCAGGCGGCGCAGGCACGTGACGTCAGTCACGCTGCGCTCGCCCGGCCTGCCTGGAGCATGTGAGGAGGTATTTAGGAGCGGTAATGGGGGGAAGGGGGCTGTGAATGGCACTGTTATGGGATGGGGGTGCTGTGGATGGCACTGTTATGGCATGGGGGTGCTGTGGATGGCACTGTTATGGGATGGGGGTGCTGTGGATGGCACTGTTATGGCATGGGGGGGCTGTGGATGGCACTGTTATGGCATGGGGGGCTGTGGATGGCACTGTTATGGGATGGGGGCGCTGTGGATGGCACTGTTATGGCATGGGGGGCTGTGGATGGCACTGTTATGGCATGGGGGTGCTGTGGATGGCACTGTTATGGGATGGGGGCGCTGTGGATGGCACTGTTATGGCATGGGGGCTGTGGATGGCACTGTTATGGGATGGGGCGCTGTGGATGGCACTGTTATGGCATGGGGGGGCTATGGATGGCACTGTTATGGGATGGGGGGGCTGTGAAAGGCACTGTTATGGGATGGGGGGCCCATAACAGTGTCATCCACAGATCCCCCCATAACAGTGCCATCCACAGATCCCCCCATAACAGTGCCATCCACAGATCCACCTCAGCTTATACTCGAGTCACTACTTTTCCTAGTTTTTTAGGGTAAAATTAGGGGGGTCGGCTTATACTCGGGTCGGCTTATACTCGAGTATATACGGTACTGCAAATTTCGTATATTCGTATTTTGACTCTTCTGGAAACAATGTAGTGCGACCACTGACAATAACTATATGCTGGCACACTTTTTTGCGTGCAATCATATTGTAGTTGTGCATAAAGAAACTAACCTGTGCATAATGACCTACAGTTCCAGCGATGATGGCATAGGACATTGTGTCATTATAGAAGAGGATAGTCTATGGCTTAGAACACACGTTACAGAAAAGCAGCAGATTTTTGCTGTTCCATAAGCAAGTCTATTAGCATGTGAAAATCTGCAGCACGTCTGCAACATGTTCACATCCTATGTGTCAGTGAAAATTGTGAGCAATTAGTGCAGCACTTATATGTGAAACTGGTAAGAGCATGACCATATGTGGCATAAATGGTATTCAATGGAAATGTAGTATGACAACTAGCTAAATTGTAATGAACTGCCTATACTAACAGACAGCGAGTTGTATCTCCTAACCTGGAGTAGGTGACAGCTGACCAGGCAGAATAGAGTCTATAAAACAAGTCTCACAGGGTCAGGCAGGAGCAGTGTCTGAATACAGGCCAAGGTAGTCAGTCATCTAGTCAGGGCCGGTAGCATAGGTGCAGGTCAGGTCAGGAGCGGGATATCAGAACAGGGATTATAGGTCAAAGAACAGGAACACAAGCCGGGGTCAGGCACACAGATAAATAGATAGAATTTATCCCTATTATTAGAACATGCACTTTCCTTATAAATATTTAGAAGGGAGCACACACCACCCTACGGGCAGACACTGTGGCCTCAGTTGAAGTAAGTACATGTGTATCCCAGCATGGAGTGAACAGACAGCATGTATGGAAGTTAACATGGTTGCTGTGTCTGCTGGTGGAAGCAGTTCGCTGGTTGGCACAGACTGCCAGCATTACATAAATATGTTAATTTAGCAAATCCATTTTTAGAAGGATACATACTCTGTCTAATTCGTTTGCATTGGACGCCTAGAAAAAGTAAATAGTAATAGTAAACATTACTCATTCTCAGTATATAATAGATGGAGAAGGTCCTTCTGGAGTCCAAGAAATAGTCATTTCTATATGAGCTGGTAAAATCCCATTACTCAGAGGGACCTCTCCTACATGACTCATTCTCAGTATATAATAGATGGAGAAGGTCCTTCTGGAGTCCGGGAAATGGTCATTTCTATGTGAGCCGGCTAAATCCCATCACTCAGAGGGACCTCTCCTGCATGAAACCTTCTCAGTATATACAGTAATAGATGGAAAAGGTCCTTCTGGAGTCTAACAAATAGTAATTTCTATATGAGCCGGCTAAATCCCATCACTTAGAGGGACCTCTCCTACATGATTCCTTCTCAGTATATCAAAAATGGAAACGGTCCTTCTGGAGTCCAGGAAATAGTAATCTCTATATGAGACGGCTAAATCCCATCACTCAGAGAGACCTCTCCTGCATGACACCTTCTCAGTATATTATAGATGGAGACAGTCCTTCTGAAGTCCAGGAAATAGTAATTTCTATATGAGCCGGCTAAATCCCATCACTCAGAGGAACCTCTCATGCATGACACCTTCTCAGTATATCATAGATGGAGAAGGTCCTTCTGGAGTCCGGGAAATAGTCATTTCTATATGAGCCGACTAAATCCCAGCACTAAGAGGGACCTCTCCTACATGACTCCTTCTCAGTATATAATAGATGGAGAAGGTCCTTCTGGATTCTAGGAAATAGAAAATAACTATAATGACTTTATTATTGACTGTTCACCTTTAGTCAATGCTACTTTAGTCAATGTTAGAAAGTGAAACAAATACAAATAATAATGTCACCGAAGCTTTACCGGAATGGTTTTTGTGGAACGAATGGGATTTAGCTAATTCACTGTGAAGCTAAATATCATGATAGATCAGGTCAAGGATAATAGGGGAATAACTGGTCCCTGCAGATCATAAGAAATAGATGGCTGCTATAGAGCTGGCTATTTTTCATTATTAGTGATGACCAGGTCCTTCTGAGTCGTGGGAAATAGCTAATTCACTGTGACATGTCTCAATACTGTATCTATGCAGGACCTCACCGTTAGGGGACAAAAAGGTCCTTACCAGTTATGGGAAATAGACAGCTGCTGTAGAGCCGGCTATTTCCCATGACAGGGGAGGACCTCACCACTAGGGGGCAAAAAGATCCTTACCAGTTATGGGAAATAGACAGCTGCTGTAGAGCCAGCAATTTCCCATGACTGGGGAGGACCAGGTCCCTCTGATTCATGGGATTTAGTCACAGCCCCTCCCACACACATAGCTGATCACATGACTGTGACATCACCACAGGTCCTGTAACCACAATGTAGTGCTTAGTCCAGTCTCTGGAGTTACTTCTGGTGAGAGAGAGATCTGTGGGGGGTGGGGCTTCTCAGGAGAGAGGCGGGGCTTTATGTTTGTCAAACCTGGCAGCTTCTGATACAGTGCACCTAACAAGAAAAAGACCATGCGTAAAAACACGCATAGGTTTTTTTCCAGGGAGTAAAATTGCCTGAACAGGCATCTATGATGCTTGCACAGGCATCATTGCGACCTCTGTAGACTGTAACTGGGCAGGGGCCCACCGAGGATTTCCCCAGCTTCCTGAATATTTCCCCGACTCCCCAGTGGGCCAGTCCGAGCCTGAGTCTATAACGAATCGGGAAAAGATTAAAATAAAAACTTCTGTAATTGCACTAGACACAGGCCAGCCTATGTCTGAGAATGAGAGAGAGTGTTCACAGTGTGTGTAGATTCATGTTTTGTAGGTTTGGGTTTAACCTTTTTTTGTGTAATAAAATCACAATTTTCTAGTGCGGAAGTCCAGTATTGCTGCTGGCTCCTGTATCTCCACTTTGTGCTAAATATTCTAATGCTGCTGCACTGTGTATCAGCTTTCATACAAATTCATTAACCTCAGTACCTCTAGACTACTATAGGTGACACTGTTGTTGTATGCATTTGATTAAAGTAGACTGTTAGGATTGGTTCAATAATTCCTCCAGTTAGTTAGTTCATAAGTCACATTCCCTATGAGCCACCTCAGGACACAGTGCTCTAGGGCAGGCTATACTGTAGTTCTATCTACTCCACCAAATATCATCTGCTTGATCTTATTCAAACTGCTGAACAGTAGTGATGTCGCGAACATAAAATTTTTCGTTCGCGAATAGCGAACGCGAACTTCCGCAAATGTTCGCGAACGTGCGAACATTGCGAACCGCCATAGACTTCAATAGACAGGCGAATTTTAAAAACCAAAGGGACTCCTTCTGGCCACAATAGTGATGGAAAAGTTGTTTCAAGGGGACTAACACCTGGACTGTGGCATGCCGGAGGGGGATCCATGGCAAAACTCCCATGGAAAAATACCTAGTTGACGCAGAGTGTGGTAGTTGTAATCGCAATGCGATTAATACAGGTTATATTAATCGCATTGCAAATTCAACTTAGAGCTGGGTTCCTAATAGTTGTATTGCTAGAAATTCTATTTACATTTGGTATAGGCTAATATGGTAGTCTAGATCATGTGTCTATACCAAAACCTAGGATCATTGTCTGACAGCATATTTTCTAAGCCATGTAGCTGAATATAGATTTGGGCAGAGTAATGATCTAGACTACCATATTTGCCTATACCAAATGTAAATATGCAACCAAATGTGGCAAATTACACAAAAAAAATAAACTAAAAAATGAAAAAATTATAAAAACGCATATGCGTTTTTGATGTGTTTTTTATCAAAAAATGCCCAAATGGCCCCTGGGGGGTTCAGATATCTTGCTTTGGAGGCAGCAGAACGTTGGTGATAGTCATAGCCAACCGTCATATACAATCAAATAGAGGCATCAAATGGATTTGCAAAGCGATTAATAATTGTAAGTATTATTCGCATTGCGATTACAACTTAGAGCTGAGTTCCTAATGGTTGTATTGCTAGAATATAACGTATATTCTAGCAATACAACAACCATTAGGAACTCAGCTCTAAGTTGAATTCGCAATGCGATTAATGCAGGTTATATTAATCGCATTGAGAATACAACTTAGATCTGAGTTCCTAATAAGTCAAATAAGGGACGTGGCACTGGTTGTGGTACTGCTGGTGTTGGTGGAGCTTCTGTTGCAGGGAGAGGACGTGGCCGAGCTGTGCCAGTTACACACCTAAATGAAACACCTTCCTTAGGTGAGCATAGACGACAGAGCCTTCAGTGTTATTTAGTCAGGCCCGAATGCCGTTCTACGAATGGTGAGGCCAGAACAAGTACAGTTGCTAGTAGATTGGGTGGCTGACAGTGCCTCCAGTACTTTCACATTGCCTCCCACCTAATCCACTGCTGAAAGCTCTGAGTTGGCACCTGCAGGCCATGGGCATCTATCTAGCACTTCACCCCCTTGCAAATCAGCCAAGCTGTCTGAGCCCCAAGTCATGCAGCAGTCTCTTATTTTTGATGACTCTGCTGGCAAGGTTTCCCAGGGCCATCCACCTAGCCCTTCCGCAGAAGTGGAAGAGATTGAGTGCATTGATGCCCAACCACTTATGTTTCAGGATGTGGAGATGGGAGGATCACCGCAGCACGTCTCTGGTGATGACGAAATACAGGAGCCAACTGCTGCGGCTTTCTGCAGTGTGAAAACCGACAAGGAGGGCAGGGATGAAGACTGGGTGGAAGATGATGTGGAGGACGATTAGGTCCTAGACCCCACATGGAATCAAGGTCATGCGAGTGACCTGTGCAGTTCAGAGGGAGAGGCGGTGGTCGCACAGAGCCACCAGCACAGCAAAAGAGGGAGCAGGGTGCAAAACCAAAGTGGCCGTCCCCTAGACAGTATGCCTGCTACTGCCCACCGAACCCAGGGACCGAGCACAACAAAGCCAGCTCCAAGGAGCTCCTTGGCATGGCAGTTCTTCAGACAATGTGCAGACGGCAAGACACGAGTGGTTTTCACACTGTGCAATCAGAGACTGAAGCGAGGCATTAACGTTCTAAACCTGAGCACAACCTGCATGACCAGGCATCTAAGTGCAAAGCAGAGGTGCAGCGTACTCAAGTTAGGGTTTATAGTGTTCCTAGGTGTGGCAGTGCAATGGTGACCACTAACCTGAGACAGGCTGACTCTCTGGCAGGTAGTTGTAGATAGAGTTCGTGACGCCAGTGCCAATTAACGGTGGCACACCGTTTGCTGATAGTAGGAATAACTGAGGAACCGCGTTATGATAAAACAGAACTTGAACTTTACTAGAGTCTTTGATGGTAATCATGCACATCAATGGATGGAAGCGCAGTTCCTTAATACATAGCAGTGCAGAGTAGTTTCAGATGAATAGATCACAGATGAATATAGATTGCAACTCCTCTTAGATCAAGCAGGTCTAATACTGCACAGGGATTTGACTCTCCACTATTTCCTCAGGTTCTATGTAGATACAGGTGACTTCAATTCTTCTGACCTGTCTACTCCTGGGTTACTTTATCATCCAAGGCCCAAATACCTCTTAGACGGCTTCTATCCTTGGTTCTTTACACTTGGAGGATTTCCCTTGCTACCTGCTGAGGACATTGCAGGAGACCCACACAGACTACTCAGTCTGCACACACTTCACAGACAACTGTCTGCACTGAACTACCTCTACTCTGCCTGGGCCTACCTATTTATAGTGGGGCGTACTATCTCCCTCTAGTGGCTGTAGTAGACACTACCCCTGCAGGCCTGTACAAGGAAATAAATTAAAGGTACATACACATAATAAACCTTTGCAGTGTCGGGTATTAACACCCGTATGCTGCACAAGCTGCAGTGGAGTAAACATCTCCAAAACCAAGAAAGGTCTCAAGCTCCTCCTGCTCCCTCTTCTGCTGCAAACTCGGCCTCTTCCTCCACCTCTGGAGTGACAGTGGCATCGGCCACCCTGCAAACAGAGGATGTGGCAGTAATGCCATCATGTCCGTCACCTTCAACAAGCAGCACCACAATGTCCCATGGCGGCATTCAGCTGTCCATCTTTCAAACAATGGAGCGAAAGAGGAAGTTTCCCCCTACCCACCCACGATCCCTGCCCCTGAATGTCAGCATTTCAAAATTCCTGGCCTTTAAAATGCTGTCATTCCGTCTGGTGGAGACAAAGAGTTTTAAAAGCCTTATGACCTTGGCTGTCCCACAGTACGTCGTTCCCAGCCGCCAATACTTTTCCAGGCGAGCCATCCCTTACCTGCTCAGGAAAGTGGGGGGCAAAATCAGGTGTGCACTGCACAACGCCATCTGTGGCAAGGTCCACATAACTACCGATAAGTGGACCAGTAAGCATGGGCAGGAATGTTATATCTCCCTAACAGCACACTAGGTAAATGCAGTGGCGGCTGGGCCTGAGGCGGATAGCTGTTTGGCGCATATCCTTCCGCCTCTGAGGATTGCAGGGCATTTCTCTTTGCCTCCTGTTGCCTCCTCCTTCTACTCCTCATCTTCCTCTAACAACTCCTCATCCGGTTAGCGTAACACCTTCACCACCAAACGACAGCAGGCAGTTTTGAAACTCATCTGTTTGGGGGACAAACCCCACACCGAGCTGGAGCTGAGTACGGGCATGGAACAACAGACTAATGAGTGGTTGGTGCCACTGAGCCTCAAGCCCAGCCTGGTGATGTGCGATAATGGGCAAAATCTCGTAGCAGCTCTGGGCCTAGCCGGTTTGACGCACATTACTTGCCTGGCGCATAACTACCCCAATATGCCATAGCTGCTGCAGAAAGTGCGGGCCGTCTGTGCACGCTTTTGGCGTTCTCACCCTGCTGCTGCTCGCCTATCTGCGCTGCAGTGTAACTTCGGCCTTCTCGCTCACCGCCTCATATGCGACGTGCCCACAAGGTGGAACTCCACCTTGCACATGCTGGAGAGACTGTGTGAGCAGCAGCAGGTGATAGTGGAGTTTCAGCTGCAGCTCGCACGGGTGAGTCGCTCTGTGGAACAGCACATGGTGGTGCTCATGGGGCGCTCATGACGTCGGGATTCGCACGGACGGTAAGTAAACTTCTCCCCTGCCTCCCCACTACACTTTACCATGGCAGCCGGGACTTTAGCGTACTGGCTGCCATGGCAACCATTCACAAAAGCTAAACGTCGGATCCGGCGATGCGCCAAAACGACGTTTAGCTTAAAGCCGGATCCGGATTAATGCTTTTCAATGGGCATTATTTCCGGATCCGGCGTTATGGCATGTCTTCCGGATTTTTGGACGGAGACAAATCCGCAGCATGCTACGGTTTTGTCAACGTCTAAAAAACGTTCACATACTGAACGGAAGACATCCTGATGCATCCTGAACTGATTTCTCTCCTTTCAGAATGCATTAGGATAATCCTGATCAGTATCTTTCCGTCCTAGAGCCCCGAGGACGGAACTCTAGGTCGGAAAGGAAAAACGCAGATGTGAAAGGGGCCTTAATTGGTCCAATTACTTGCGAACAGCATGAGATGTTGTTGTCAAGCTGTAATTGATGTTCAAGGCCATATGACAAGTTATTAAGACACTGACATTTTTGTGGGGGGGTTATACCCACCACTGTTGTTGGCTTTTGTCTCAGTAAATTGTTTGAGATGACTAAATCACCATTGCATGCTTCCACTTAAATGCCTTACTTTTCTGATATAATATCACTGTAGCATGAACATTTTAGATTTTCCATAAATTTCACCTGAAAGACACATATTTCAAACTTTTTCTGAGCAGTGTATAATGCATCAACAACTCCATCATACCTCTTAACTTTTGAAATGTGTAAAGACAGGCAACATGCGTGGCGCACATGCAATTGTTTTCATACAAGCCTACGCATTTAAAGGTTATGTAAGGCCTTATATACTATGTTACTACTATGTTACTTAACAGGCCAAACTGGATGGACAAATGTCTTTTTTCGACCTTATATATACCATGTTACCTTTGGTGGTAATTTTTTTATGATTGCATCTTAGTCATTTGGGGCTAAAATTCATTTTTTTAATCTTTATTAAAAAAAACTTAGCCATTCTGTCACAACGAGTTAACTGTTTTTCTAGCTGTGTGCATCCTACTTTCACTTTGTGTCGGTCATCTAATAATCCTTATCTTTAAATTACTAAGCAGCTATAAACACTTATTTAAGGGTACTTTCACACTGGTGTTTTTGGGTCCGCTTGTGAGATCAGTTTCAGATCCGATCAGTTTTGCCCCAATGCATTCTGAATGGATAAAGATCCGTTCAGAATGCATCAGTTTGGCTCCGTTCAGTCTCCATTCCACTCTGGAGGTGGACACCCAAACGCTGCTTGCAAGACGCCAGTGTGAAAGTAGCCTAAGCCACATTCTTATCAATAAGATAAGTGTCCCTTCCTCCCCCATAGTACTGATACTTCCATTTGCCCCCCCCCCCCAGTACTGATGGTTCCATTCCCCCCCCAGTACTGATGGTTCCATTTGCCCCCCCAAGTCCTGATGATTCCATTTGACCCCCCCCCCCTCAGAATACTGATGCTTTCATTTAGTTTTAAATACCTAGTTCCTCTGGATCACAGCTAAGCCTATTATTGCGCTTCGGCTGTGTAATAATTGGAGCACACTGCTGAATCGTGCTTCTCCGATACAGTAGCGTGATGTGTGACACTACAGTGAGCTGCTGAGGAGTGAAGGCCGAGGTAACTGATGAAGCAGGCTGCGCTTCTATATCACTATCAAATGTATCTGATAGCAGGAGGTATGGGCACCGGGACAGTACACAACCCATCCCCCTAATTCCCGCTTTGGCATCTTCTGTATTTGCGCACTCCACAATCTCCTCCTCTCCTTGCTTGTAATGATGTCCTTCTTCTCTGTGCAAAATGAAGAGAAAACCGCGGCACTTCATGTAGTTGAATTGTTCTTTATTTCCCAAGATGCATCTTGGGAAATAAAGAAGAATTCAACTACGTGAGTGCTGCGGTTTTCTCTCCATTTTGGATATGTTTATGGGGTTCTGACCAGGACCCGACATTGCGGGCACCGCCACTACAGAGCAAGACAAGACTACAGTGAAGGTAGTGCTGCCTCAACTATCTATTTTTGCTTCTTCTCTGTGCAGCATAAATGATAAAATAAATGCTAGACGCGGCGCACAGAAAATTACAGTGTTAGGATAGATCACGTGGACTTTGCCAAGAAAGGAGATGAACAGTGATGTGACTTGTTGGGCACATGTTTGGGATTTTGTACGTTTTTTGTGAAAAGAGTTGACGTTTTTATTGGTACCATTTTTGGGTAAATATGATTTTTTGATCGTTCAATGTAATACTTTTTTGGGGCACAGTGACCAAAAAAATTGCTGTTTTTATTAAAAAATTTTACGGTATTCATCTGATGGGGTAGATTATGCAATCTTTTTTTATAAAGCCAGTCGTTATGGATACAGCAATACCAAATATGTCTATTTATTTTTTTGTTAAGTTTTACACAGTAAAAGCATTTTTGAAAAGAAGAAAAAGGTTTTGTGGTTTTAATTTATGAAAACCATACTTATTTTTTTATTTTTGGACTATTCTTATGTAGGAGATAATTTTTTGTGGAATGAGTTGACACTTTAATTGGTACCATTTTGTGGTTCGGTACATATGACTTTTTGATTGCTTGGTATTACACTTTTTGTGAGGCAAGGTGATCAAAAATGGTTTTGGCACAGTTTTTATTTATTTTTTTACAGCATGTATGTATTTTCTTTTCATTTTCTTCCTATTTTTTACAAGTTAATATGTCTTTATGATGAAGGGGCATTTTTTTTTACTTGAAACTTATTTTTTTATTATCAAAAACACTTTTTAATTTTTTTTCTTAGTTTTATTTTGTGTTCCAACTTCAACTGGAACTTTTGGGGTTATAATCCCCTCTACAATGCATTACAGTACATCCTGTATTATAATGCATTGACTATCAGTAATACATTGACAGCCTGCCTATGAAACCCAACCTGGGACTGGATCTCAGACTTCTGTAGGAGGCAAGACCTGATGCCTGTGAAAGGTATCAGGCTGCCGTTCCAGCCATTGGGTCCCTGTCACCACAGCTAGGGGACCAGATGGGGTGGGGGAGGATGCCCGTACCCTCTGCAAACCCTGTGCATGCCACAGTCAGTGCTGACTGCAGCATACAAGGGATTAATATGCCAGCATCGTTGCATTCACCGATGCTGGCGTATACAGTAGGGGCTCAGCTGTCAGGAACAATGTTGCTGATCAAGCCGGCTTATCTCCTGCACCCGCCCGATCAGAGAGTCATACATATACAGTGCTGGGACTTACGTGATCTTGTAGAAGACCTGCACAGTAAAATATCTATTTTTGCAGATGACACTAAACTGTGTAAAGTAATTAACAATGAAGAGGACAGTTTTATGCTACAGAGGGATCTGGATAGATTGGAGGCTTGGGCAGAAAAATGGCAGATGAGGTTTAACACTGACAAATGTAAACTTATACACATGGGAAGCAATAATGCAAGTCACCCGTACATATTAAATGGTAAAACACTCGGTAACACTGACATGGAAAAGGATCTAGGAATTTTAATAAACAGCAAATTAAGCTGCAAAAACCAGTGTCAGGAAGCTACTGCAAAGGCCAATAAGATAATGGGTTGCATCAAAAGGGGCATAGATGCCCGTGATGAGAACATAGTTCTAACACTTTACAAATCACTAGTCAGACCACACATAGAGTACAGTGTACAGTTCTGGGCTCCTGTGAACAAGGCAGACATAACAGAGCTGGAGAGGGTTCAGAGGAGGGCAACTAAAGTAATAACTGGAATGAGGGATCTACAGTACCCTGAAAGGTTATCAAAATTAGGGTTATTCACTTTAGAAAAAAGACGACTGAGGGGAGATCTAATAACTATGTATAAATATATCAGGGGTCAGTACAGAGATCTCTCCCATCATTTATTTATCCCCAGGACTGTCACTGTGACGAGGGGACATCCTCTGCATCTGGAGGAAAGAAGGTTTGTACACAAACATAGAAAAGGATTCTTCACTGTAAGAGCAATGAGACTATGGAACTCTCTGCCTGAGGAGGTGGTGATGGTGAGTACAATAAAGGAATTCAAGAGGGGACTGGATTTATTTCTGGAGTGTAATAATATTACTAGCTGCAGCTACTAGAGAGGGGTCGTTGATCCAGGGAGTTATTCTGATTGCCTGATTGGAGTCGGGAAGGAATTTTTTTCCCCTTCAGTGGGGAAAATTGGCTTCTGCCTCACAGGGGTTTTTTGCCTTCTTCTGGATCAACTTGTAGGAAACAGGCTGAACTGGATGGACAAATGTCTTTTTTCGGTCTTATATACTATGTTACTATGTTACTAAGTTACTATGTCCTGCAGCACCATACATGTACGGTGCTGATATCCTACAAGTTAATAGACATCAGTTTTGGCTTTCCCTGGATCTTGTCTGTTCTGTGTATGCTTGTGATATCTTCAGGGGGTCTCAGGACCATGAAACATGACGGCTCTTTTCCTGTTGTTTTAATACTCTACAAATTCCCCTACACAGCTTCCTGGTAAATTCCCCTATGGTGTTAGTCTTGCTAAAGTTTTTATAATTAGCCATAACTATTAAAAGTATGGACACCTTTAGAACTATGAAAACCTTTTTTTCAAAGTAAAATTCCTTAGATTTAAAAGAATGCTATTTCATTTAGCACTAAGCACACAACTCATGATCATTCCTGAAAAACCTGAGCTGCAGTCTGAAGGTGGAGCTGAAGAAGATAAAAGAGGAGGGTGCACACTGAGAAAGTACATAATGTTCAGTAAGTCAGATATCCTCAGTTCACTGACAGGAACGAGACATCTGCCTACAATGACCACACAGATCATACTCAATGAGGGGCAGGAAAATGAAATGGTAGGTAACTTTTCTCTATTATACTGAAAATTATTATAAAGCAATGCATTTGCATATACTTTTATATTTTCTGTTTGTGCACATAGAAAGTAAATACATGTAACTGTTATATAGATGAGTATTATAGGCTGACTGGATAAATTACCGCTCATCCCCCAGAGTACTAACTGCTTTAGCAGACAAACAATAAATCTACAGTCTTAGTAGCAATACTACTAAACATTCAATCAACGCGTCTCCCGAGAACACCCCCCCCCCTTTTCCCACCCCTTCCCTACCCATCCTTCCTATATTAATGTGATCGTAACTATTCTTCAATTTGAATTATGTACTGTTTCCCTTTTTGCTTACGCCTTCACCTTTTCGTGAGGGGTAGGTTGTTTGTATTGTTACATCACTTGAAAATTCAATAAAAAGAGAATTAAAAAGAAAAGATGAGTATTATAGGAACTTTGCTTTTCTACTAGAATGATGCAAAAAGCCTTTTCCATTGTTGGATAGTTACTTATTTGTTGAATGTATTGCATACAAGTATACAGTCCAGTATATAAAATTTGGGGGATTGAAATTACTTTGTATGCACTACTGGATAATTAATTTAAAAAATAACTCTGATTATTTTCTCACTTTTTATTGATATCAGTATGGTCTTTTTACCACTGTGTGAATGTACAGAGTATAGACCAGGGGTATTTAATTGGTGGTCCATGGACCATATACGGACCTTGGCTGCCAGCTATTCAGACCCCTGAATGTCATTATTCCAACTGTATGTTAATCCTCAGGTTGCACATATGATTGGATATAATGGGGAAACAGGGAGCCCCTTAGCTCCCCTAGCTCAGTAGTTCAAATCTTACAATCATACAAATCTTAGTCCATATTGGCTGTTCCTGTTATTTACACTGCCCACACATGTTCAATGAAACCGAGCGATTGACGAAAGATCTTTCTGGGAACATTCTTTCAAAGAAAGTTCTTTGTACGACTATCGGACACAAACACAGCGGACTTCTTTTGAAACGATAATGGTCTGTCAAAACAATTGTATATTGTTAAATTTCAACTCATGAATGTTTGTTTTGGTTGAAATCATCCATTTTGATCAACTTTAGACTAATGTGTATGGCCACCTTTAGAGGGAACATTGATTGAAACATTTTGAATTTTTTTTGAGTGTTGACATCTGCTCTAAATGGAAATAGATGCCAGAATAAAAAAGCCATAAACAAATTTAATGGAAGATACACAAGTAGTTTCTATTTCAGTCTTTTAGTTAACAACAAACGCAAAAGCAAAATCACGTGTGTACAAGCCCTTAGAAGGTAAAAATCCAATAAAAAACAGCCCTCCTTAATTTAAAATTTATTAAGTGTTCATTTATTATTCCAATCTGCTGTGCATAATATACAAGCTGCAACATTTTTGGCCTTAATTAGAAGCTTTTTTTTTTTAGCCAAACCCCGTGTACACTTTTCTCTTTGTTTGGAGTTGTTGTTCATTGACCACAACTTATCCACTACCACACCCTGTGTTCCCCGCTTTAGTGGAGGAGCAGACATGCATGTCACCATCATCGTCTGAAAAGAAGTTGGCTTTTTTAGAAATTTTTATTCAACAGCTGGACAAAATATCTTTTGTACAACAGAAGATCATTTTTGCATAAAATTTATTTCTCTGACATAACAGTCCCAGAAAGGTGCCCAATTTCATTGAACATGTATAGCCAGTTGGAACAACTGTAATGGCCAATGGCGGATTATATTAGTGGCGTCTTTGTCGGCAGCCTCGGGCCCAATGTTTTTGCAGAGCCCACCACCTCCCAAAACACCCATTACAAGGAACAAAAGCTGTGATTCTTTTAGGAGAAAGGACATATCGATGTTACTGGTTATGGAGTTTTTTTTAAATGAAGATTACATCAGGAAAAGGTAACAGGGGCTGTTATGCTTTTATACTGTAAGCTACTGCATACTCTGAGGTGCTGTATACTGTGGGGGTGCTATACTGCATACTGTGGTGTTCTGTATACTGAGACCTGTTGTATACTTTGGGGTGATATACTGTAAATGGTGGAGTTCTGTACTGTATACTGTGGGGTACTATTGCTATACTGTATACTGCGGGGTGTTGAATACTGTGGGGTGGTGTATACTTTAGGCTACTATAATGCATACTGTGGGGTGCTATACTGTATACTGTGGGGTGTTGTATAATGTGGGGTGCTGTATACTGTGGGGTGCTATACTGCATACTGTGGGGTGCTGTATACTGAGAGGTTCTATACTGTATACTGGGGGTGCTACACTGCATAATGTGGGGTGCTATACTGAATAATATAGGGTGGTGTATACTTTGGAGTGATATACTGCATAAAGTGGGGTGCTGTATATTTTGGAATGCTATACTGCATACTGTGGGGTGCTATATACTGTGGGGTATTATACCATATATTGCATACTGTGTGGTGCTATATACAGTGGGGTGCTATATACTGTGGGGTATTATACTATATATTGCATACTGTAAGTTGTTTTATACTGTATACTGTGAGGTGATATATACTATGGGGTATTATCTACACTAATAAAAGCCCTGTGTCCCTGACGTCCGTGCGTGTGTGCCGTATACTAAAGTTCACATGCGCGGCACACAGAGCATTCGGCACACTAGCCACGGACTTTACAGGGCACAGGAGGCATATCGGACACGGCCACAGCACAGTGAGGTGCAGGAGGCAAGCGGCCGCGTCCACAGTGAGGTGAAAGGGCCGGTGTTCTAAAAAAGCCTTAAGCCGTGAAAAAGCCTTAAGTTACGTGGTGTGCCGGGCGTGTGCGCTCCCGCCCATGCGCAGTGCACTGCTAAACTGGCTGACTCGTGCGTGCGCCAAACCACCCTCTGGTGTAAGAAGATCTTGATCTTCTGTTTTGTTGTCTCACATTGCGCACGCACGGAGCAGACTTTAAAATCTTATTACACAGCGCACTTCACAGACAACTTGGCTGGCTACAATCAGGTTTAGCTCGGTCTCTCCCTGCTCCCAACAGGCGGGGGAGAGGATAATTGCTCCATCCATGGGGTGCAGCATATTGGGGGGCATTGCTGCCTTTGATCGGGGGGGAAGCATATTTGGGGGGCATTGCTTGCTTTGATCTGGGGGTGCAGCATATTGGGGGGCATTGCTGGCTTTGTTTGGGGGGGTGCAGCATATTGGGGGGCATTGCTGGCTTTGATCGGGGTGGGGTGCAGCATATTGGGGGGCATTGCTACCTTTGATCGGGCGGCATTGCTGGCTTTGATCGGGGGGGTTAAGCATATTGGGGGGCATTGCTTGTTTTGATCTGGGGGCTGCAAAATATTGGGGGCATTGCTGCCTTTGATCGGGGTGAAGCATATTGGGGTGCACCCCACCCCTGACTAAAGCCAGCAATGTCCCCCAATATGCTGCAGACCCCAATCAAAGCCAGCAATGCCCCCCAATATGCTGCAGCTCCCGAGATCAAAGCAAGCAATGCCCCCCAATATGCTGCAGCCCCCAGATCAAAGCAAGCAATGCCCCCCAATATGCTGCAGCCTCCCAGATCAAAGCAAGCAATGCCCCCCAATATTCTGTCCCCCCGATCAAAGGCAGCAATGCCCCCCAATATGCTGCACCCAATGGATGGAGCAATTATCCTCTCTCCCGCCCGTTGGGAGCAGGGAGAGACCGTGAAGTGCGCTGTGTAATGGGATTTTAAAATCCGCCTGGCGCGTGCGCACTATGAGACAACAAAACAGAAGATCAAGATCTTCTTACACCAGAGGGTGGTTAGGCGCATGCGCGGTGTCCGAGCGCTCATGGCTGCGCGAGTCAGCCAGCGCTGACTGTAATTTTACTATTACCTGACCTGCACATGTTACTGTGCTTGTGTGGAGGTGCCGCGCGCGCACACCTGCGCGAGTCAGCCGGCGCTGACTGTAATTTTACTTTAACCTAAGTCACATGGGGTAAGGATTATTGCCGAGCGAGCGCTGGCTGTAATTTCTCTTTAGCAGTGCACTGCGCATGAACGGGAGCGCACACCCCCGACACAACATGTGACTTAAGGCATTTTCACGGCATAAGGCTTTTTGTTAAAACACCGGGCCGCATAAGATGGAGGAGCACTAAACCGATGCGGGAGAAGCAGCAAGCTGTTTTGCATATCCTCAGCTCTGCGTCTCACGTGGCGGTAGTAAACACAGAGCGGCGTTCAATCACAGAAGCAGCCCGGAACCGCCCATTAAATTAAGGCAGCCAATGAACACACACAGACTCACAATAGGGACCGCCCCCAGCACAGAATCGTCTTTTCAGCCTGCGTAGTTGGAGCCCTGCACCGCCATTACAGGACAAGAGAGCACTGTGCCGGCATTACATGAACACAGTGCTCAAAACTCTGCAGCACCACCACTTACAGGGAAAGCAGTCTCAGTGCCAGTTGTGTCAGCCAGCAGTCAGTGCCACCTTTGTCTGCCACCAGTGACAGTGACAGCCACCAGTGACAGTGTCCGCCATCTCAGGTCAGCAGTGACAGTGCCCGTCGTCTCAGTGTCAGCCACCAGTGACAGTGCCCGCTGTCTCAGTGCCAGCAGTCCCGTCTCAGTGCCAGCAGTCAGTGTCAGCCACCAGTGACAGTGTGCGCTGTCTAAGTGCCAACAGTCGCGTCTCAGTGCCAGCAGTCAGTGTGAGCCACCAGTGACAGTGTCCGTTGTCTCAGTGCTAGCAGTCCCGTCTCAGTGCCAGCAGTCAGTGTGAGCCACCAGTGACAGTGTCCGCTGTCTCAGTGCCAGCAGTCCCGTCTCAGTGCCAGCAGTCAGTGTCAGCCACCAGTGACAGTGTCCACCATCTCAGTGCCAGCATTCAGTGTCAGCCACCAGTCAAAGTACCAGCCGTCTCAGTACAAGCAGTCAGTGCAAGTCTCCAGTTACGGTGTCCACCCTCAACGTGCCCGCCGTCTCAGTGCCAGCAGTCAGTGCCAGCCGTGTCAGCCACCAGTGACAGTGTCCGCCCTCTCAGTGCCAGCAGTCAGTGCCAGCCATGTCAGCCACCAGTCACAGTGCCCGCCATCTCAGTGCCAGCAGTCCCTTCTCAGTGCCAACAGTCAGGGTCAGCCATCAGTGACAGTGTCCACCGTCTCAGTACCAGCAGTCCTGTCTCAGTACCAGCAGTCAGTGCAAGCTATGTCAGTCACCAGTTACCGTGTCCGCCCTCACCATGCCCGCCAGCAGTCAGTGCCAGCAGTCAGATAGAGATATACTGTGAGGTGCTATATACTGTGGAGGTATTATACTATATATTGCATACTGTGAGGTGCTGTATACTTTGGGGTGCTATATATTTTATACTGTGGGGTATTATACTATATATTGCATACTGTGGGGTACTGCATACTGTGGGGTATTACACTATATACTGTGTGTGTAGTGCTGTACACTATACAATATGAGGGGCTGGGGATGTTATACTGTACACGTCAATTCAACAAATCTGACCCAGATAAATGAAGGGTATTAGGTCCTTCTAATTTACATGTATCCCATAACCTGTAATAATAAAATGTATTTCATTAAATTAAAAGTCCAGCTAGTTATAGTAGTGTATTATTCTGTTTTCACTCCTGCACAAGGGATTTTGGTTCTGTACACGGTCACTACTAGGCCCTTTTCTTATGCTTTCTTTTAACACTGATTGTACACTTTAGTGTCAGCACTGATGATAGCAGTCTTCTAAAATTGCTTCATACATTTCCCCCAAAATGTTTTACTAGATCCCTGGCATCCTCATGGGTATATGGGCAATGACACAATATATGTGGCATAGTTTTCTTTAATATTTACCAGATAAAAATAAACATGGGGCCCAATGGGAAAGAGGGGACGGTCGAGGCAAATGGAGGAGGCCCAAGATGGGTAAGCAGCCCCGGCCCTATGATACACTTAATCTGCCCCTGGTAATGGCCAATATGGAGTAATATGCATATGCCATGTCAGATCATTGTTTATTGAACTTATGTACAGCCATCAACCAACTTCTACTTAATGGCGAGGGAGGGAATATTAAAGCCAGTGCTTGAGTCTGTGGCATACTTTATCACACCTTTATCAAATTTTGCATGTTTGATACATTTGTCTTATCTTAAACATAACACTTTTGTCCAGAAAAGATACTCCAGTTTTCCTACTCCACCCCCCTATGGAGTCAGATGGGGACTTTTTTTTACGATTGTTTAATAAAGTCTCAATGATAAATCTAAAGTGAATTCATTAACATATCCACTTTCCTAACCATATTTTAAAACTATAGTTAGTGTAAAAATTCAAAAAGTTGCAACTGCAAGCAAGTCCAAAAAGTCCCAAAAGCCCCATTTTCACTTTTTGATGCCAGAATTCTGGAGTGAAGGCATGATAAATTAGGGTTAGAGATGAGCGAACACCTGGATGTTCGGGTTAGAGAAGTTCGGACGAACTTCCCGAAAATGTTCTGGTTCAGGATCCGAACTCGACCCGAACTTTATCCCGAACCCGAACCCCATTGAAGTCAATGGGGACCCGAACTTTTAGGCACTAAAAAGGCTGTAAAATAGTCCAGGAACGGGCTAGAGGGCTGCCAAAGGCAGCAAAATGTAAGTAAATCCCCTGCAAACAAATGTGGATAGGGAAATGAATTAAAATAAAATAAAATAAATAAAATTTAACCAATATCAATTGGAGACAGGTCCCACTGCAAGGAATCATGCGTCATATCACTCAACACTGGAGAAGGCCACTTTCAGTTATTTCGGCCCCAGCACCCAGACAGAGGAGAGAGGTCCCACAGCAAGGAATCATGCTTCATATCAACCACCACCGGAGAAGGCCACTCTCAGTTATTTTGGCCCAGCACCCAGACAGAGGAGAGAGGTCCCACAGCAAGGAATCATGCGTCATATCAACCACCACCGGAGAAGGCCACTCTCAGTTACTTCGGCCAGCACCCAGACCGAGGAGAGAGGTCCCACATCAAGGAATCATGCGTCATATCAACCACCAACGGAGAAGGCCACTCTCATTTATTTTGGACCAGCACCCAGACAGAGGATACAGGTCCCACAGTAAGGAATCATGCGTCATATCACCCACCACTGGAGAAGGCCACTTTCAGTTATTTCGGCCCAGCACCCAGACCGAGGATACAGGTTCCACAGCAAGGAATCATGCGTCATATCACCCACCACTGGAGAAGGCCACTTTCAGTTATTTCGGCCCAGCACCCAGACCGAGGATACAGGTTCCACAGCAAGGAATCATGCGTCATATCACCCACCACTGGAGAAGGCCACTTTCAGTTATTTCGGCCCCAGCACCCAGATAAAGGAGAGAGGTCCCACAGCAAGGAATCATGCGTCATATCAACCACCACCGGAGAAGGCCACTCTCAGTTATTTCAGCGCAGCACCCAGACAGAGGTTACAGGTCCCACAGCAAGGAATCATGCGTCATATCACCCACCACCGGAGAAGGCCACTCTCAGTTATTTCGGCCAGCACTCAGACCGAGGAGAGAGGTCCCACAGCAAGGAATCATGCGTCATATCACCCACCACTGGAGAAGGCCACTTTCAGTTATTTTGGCCCAGCACCCAGACCGAGGATACAGGTCCCACAGCAAGGAATCATGCGTCATATCACCCACCACTGGAGAAGGCCACTTTCAGTTATTTTGGCCCAGCACCCAGACCGAGGATACAGGTTCCACAGCAAGGAATCATGCGTCATATCACCCAACACTGGAGAAGGCCACTTTCAGTTATTTCGGCCCAGCACCCAGACCGAGGATACAGGTTCCACAGCAAGGAATCATGCGTCATATCACCCACCACTGGAGAAGGCCACTTTCAGTTATTTCGGCCCCAGCACCCAGATAGAGGAGAGAGGTCCCACAGCAAGGAATCATGCGTCATATCAACCACCACCGGAGAAGGCCACTCTCAGTTATTTCAGCGCAGCACTCAGACAGAGGATACAGGTCCCACAGCAAGGAATCATGCGTCATATCACCCACCACCGGAAAAGGCCACTCTCAGTCTTTTCGGCCCAGCAGCCAGACAGAGGAGAGAGGTCCCACAGCAAGGAATCATGCGTCATATCAACCACCACCGGAGAAGGCCACTCTCAGTTATTTCAGCCCATCACCCAGACAGAGGAGAGATGTCCCACAGCAAGGAATCATGCGTCATATCACCCACCACCGAAGAAGGCCACTCTCAGTTATTTCGGCCCAGCACCCAGACAGAGGATAGAGGTCCCACAGCAAGGAATCATGCGTCATATCAACCACCACCGGAGAAGGCCACTCTCAGTTATTTCGGCCCCACCACCCAGACAGAGGAGAGGTTCATTTAACTTTGGGTTGCACCGCAAGATCATGGTACAGTTAAAAAAATGAGGATTCAATAAAGAAGTGCCCCGGAGTACAAGAATACATGGTTGAGGGGGAGGCAGTTATAAATGTCTATTCTGCACAAGGGAGGGACAGCTCCTGTGGGATCCATGCCTGGTTCATTTTTATGAACGTCAGCTTGTCCACGTTGGCTGTGGACAGGCGGCTGCGTTTGTCAGTAATGACGCCCCCTGCAGTGCTGAATACACGTTCAGACAAAACGCTGGCCACCGGGCAGGCCAGCACCTCCAAGGCATAAAATGCTAACTCTGGCCACGTGGACAATTTGGAGACCCAGAAGTTGAATGGGGCCGAACCATCAGTCAGTACGTGGAGGGTTGTGCAGACGTGCTGTTCAACCATGTTAGTGAAATGCTGCCTCCTGCTAACACGTTCCGTATCAGGTGGTGGTGCAGTTAGCTGTGGCGTGGAGACAAAACTTTTCCACATTTCTGCCATGCTAACCGTGCCCTCAGAGGAGCTGGCCGTGACACATCTGCGTTGGCGACCTCTTGCTCCTCCTCTGCCTTCGCCTTGGGTTTCCACCTGTTCCCCTGTGACATTTGGGAATGCTCTCAGGAGCGCCTCTACCAGCGTGCGCTTGTACTTGCGCATCTTCCTATCACGCTCCAGTGCAGGAAGTAAGGTGGGCACATTGTCTTTGTACCGGGGATCCAGCAGGGTGTCAACCCAGTAGTCCGCACAGGTTAAAATGTGGGCAACTCTGCGGTCGTTGCGCAGGCACTGCAGCATGTAGTCGCTCATGTGTGCCAGGCTCCCCAGAGGTAAGGACAAGCTGTCCTCTGTGGGAGGCGTATCGTCATCGTCCTCTGTATCCCCCCAGCCATGCACCAGTAATGGGCCTGAGCTGTGTCGAGTGCCACCCCGCTGTGAACCTGCTTCATCCTCATCCTCCTCCACCTCCTCCTCATCCTCCTCGTCCTCCAGTAGTGGGCCCTGGCTGGCCACATTTGTACCTGGCCTCTGCTGTTGCAAAAAACCTCCCTCTGAGCCACTTCTAACAGACTGGCCTGAAAGTGCTAAAAATGACCCCTCATCCTCCTCCTCCTCCTGGGCCACCTCCTCTTCCATCATCGCCCTAAGCATTTTCTCAAGGAGACATAGAAGTGGTATTGTAATGCTGATAACGGTGTCATCGCCACTGGCCATGTTGGTGGAGTACTCGAAACAGCGCAACAGGGCACACAGGTCTCGCATGGAGGCCCAATCATTGGTGGTGAAGTGGTGCTGTTCCGCAGTGCGACTGACGCGTGTGTGCTGCCGCTGAAACTCCACTATGTCCTGTTGCTGCTCGCACAGTCTCTCCAGCATGTGCAAGGTGGAGTTCCACCTGGTGGGCACGTCGCATATGAGGCGGTGAGCGGGAAGGCCGAAGTTCCGCTGTAGCGCAGACAGGCGAGCAGCGGCAGGATGTGAACGCCGGAAGTGTGCACAGACGGCCCTCACTTTATGCAGCAGCTCTGACATGTTGGGGTAGTTGTGAATAAACTTCTCCACCACCAAATTCAGCACATGCGCCAGGCAAGGGATGTGCGTCAAACCGGCTAGTCCCAGAGCTGCGACGAGATTTCGCCCATTATCGCACACCACCAGGCCGGGCTTTAGGCCCACCGGCAGAAACCACTGGTCGGTCTGTTGTTCAATACCCCGCCACAACTCCTGCGCGGTGTGGGGCCTGTCCCCCAAACATATGAGTTTCAGAATGGCCTGCTGACGTTTACCCCGGGCTGTGCTGAAGTTGGTGGTGAAGGTGTGTGGCTGACTGGATGAGCTGGTGGAAGCAGAAAAGGAGGAAGCCGAGTAGGAGGAGGAGGCTACAGGAGGCAAAGAATGATGCCCTGCGATCCTTTGGGCGGAAGGACGTGCACCAAGGAACTCTCCGCCTGCGGCCCAGCCGCCACTACATTTACCCAGTGTGCAGTTAGGGATATATAGCGTCCCTGGCCGTGCTTACTGGTCCACGTATCTGTGGTTAGATGGACCTTGCCACAGATGGCGTTGCGCAGTGCGCACTTGATTTTATCGGATACTTGGTTGTGCAGGGAAGGCACGGCTGTCTTGGAGAAGTAGTGGCGGCTGGGAACAACATACTGTGGGACAGCCATGGACATCATCTGTTTGAAGCTGTCTGTGTCCACCAGCCTGAATGACAGCATTTCAAAGGCCAGTAGTTTAGAAATGCTGGCGTTTAGGCCCAAGGCTTGAGGGTGGCTATGTGGGAATTTACGCTTTCTCTCCAAGGTTTGTGAGATGGAGAGCTGAACGCTGCCGTTTGACATGGTGGAGATGCTTGGTGACACAGGTGGTGGTGTCGGTGGCACATCCTCTGTTTGGTGGGTGGCAGGTGCCAATGTCCCTCCCGAGGCGGAGAAAGAGGCCGAAGCAGCAGCAGAAGAGGGAGCAGGGGGAGCCAGAGTGAGTTCCTTGCTTTTAAGGTGTTTACTCCACTGCAGTTCATGTTTTGCATGTAGATGCCTTGTCATGCAGGTTGTGCTAAGGTTCAGAACGTTAATGCCTCGCTTCAGGCTCTGATGGCACAGCGTGCAAACCACTCGGGTCAGCACATTGTTTAAAGAAGTGCCATGCCAGGGAACTCCTTGAAGCTGCCTTTGGGGTGCTCAGTCCCTGGTGGCGGTGGCCAGTAGCAGGCAAACTCTCTTGGAGGCGGCTGTTCTGCTTTTGCCCCCTGCTCTCTCTTTTGCTACACTGTTGGCTCGGTCTCACCACTGCCTCTTCCTCTGAACTATGAAAGTCAGTGGCACTACCTTCATTCCATGTGGGGTCTAGGACCTCATCGTCTCCTGTATCGTCTTCCACACAGTCTTCCTCCCTGACCTTCTGTTCGGTCTGCACACTGCAGAAAGACGCAGCAGTTGGCACTTGTGTTTCGTCATCATCAGAGACGTGCGGACTCCGATGAGGTGGTATTCCCATGTCCTCATCAGGAAACATCAGTGGTTGTGCATCAGTGCATTCTATGTCTTCCACCACTGGGGAAGGGCTAGGTGGATTCCCTTGGGAAACCCTGCCAGCAGAGTCTTCAAACAGCATACGAGACTGCTGCATAACTTGAGGCTCAGACAGTTTCCCTGATATGCATGGGGGTGATGTGACAGACTGATGGGCTTTGTTTTCAAGCTTTCTGCAGGAGACTGGGTGGGAGATAATGTTGTGAACGTGCTGGATCCACTGTCGGCCACCCAATTGACTAGCGCCTGTACCTGCTCAGGCCTTACCATCCTTAGAACGGCATGGGGCCCCATCAAATATCGCTGTAAATTCTGGCAGGTAGTGGAACCTGAGGTAGTTGGTTCACTAGGATGTGTGGCTGTGGCAGAATGGCCAAGTCCTCTCCCAGCACCAGACGGTACACTAACACCACCACGACCGCGTCCATGTCTCTTACTAGATGTTTTCCTCATTGTTACCGTTCATCAAGCACCACAATAAGAAAAAAAATATTTGGCCCAATGTATTGATTTCAAATTCAGGCCTTTTTTTACAGGCACCTAACACTATCTGCCTTTTCATTTATGTAGCGTATTACACTAATCCAGGCACAGCAGTAACCACTAATTTAGGGGAATATCTCTTTTAGGGCTTGTATTTAGGCTCTGGATGAAAGGTATCCTTTTATGGACAGATTTAAACTAGGCCTGCAACAGCTGGAACACCAGATTCAGGGTATTGCTATTTTGGCAATTGAATTTCACCCCAGAACAAAATATATCCTTTGCAGGACACTATGAAACTTGGCCAGCCACAGCTGAAACCACTGATTTATGGTATTGCTATTTTGGCAATTGAATTTCACCCCAGAACAAAATATATGTTTTGGCGGACACTATTATAGTTTGCCAGCCAGTGCTGGGACACCATACTTAGGGGATTGCTATTTTGACAATTGAATTTCACCCCAGAACTAAATATATGTTTTTGCGGACACTATTATAGTTTGCCAGCCACAGCTGTGAAACCACTGATTTATGGTATTGCTATTTTGGCAATTGAATTTCACCCCAGAACAAAATATATGTTTTGGCGGACACTGTTATAGTTTGCCAGCCAGTGCTGGGACACCAGATTTAGTGGATTGCTATTTTGGCAGTTGAATTTCACCCCAGAACAAATTATTCCCTGTTACGGACAGATTTAATCTAGGCCTGCAACAGCTGGGACACCAGATTCAGGGTATTGCTATTTTGGCAATTGAATTTCACCCCAGAACAAAATATATCCTTTGCAGGACACTATGAAACATAGCCAGCCACAGCTGAAACCACTGATTTATGGTATTGCTATTTTGGCAATTGAATTTCACCCCAGAACAAAATATATGTTTTGGCGGACACTGTTATAGTTTGCCAGCCACAGCTGAAACCACTGATTTATGGTATTGCTATTTTGGCAATTGAATTTCACCCCAGAACAAAATATATCCTGTGCAGGACACTATGAAACTTGGCCAGCCACAGCTGAAACCACTGATTTATGGTATTGCTATTTTGGCAATTGAATTTCACCCCAGAACAAAATATATCCTTTGCAGGACACTATGAAACTTGGCCAGCCAGAGCTGAAACCACTGATTTATGGTATTGCTATTTTGGCAATTGAATTTCACCCCAGAACAAAATATATCCTTTGCAGGACACTATGAAACTTGGCCAGCCAGAGCTGAAACCACTGATTTATGGTATTGCTATTTTGGCAATTGAATTTCACCCCAGAACAAAATATATCCTTTGCAGGACACTATGAAACTTGGCCAGCCAGTGCTGGGACACCAGATTTAGTGGATTGCTATTTTGGCAGTTAAATTTCACCCCAGAACAAAATATATGTTATGGCAGACACTATTATAGTTTGCCAGCCACAGCTGTGACATCAGATTTATGGTATTGCTATTTTGGCAATTGAATTTCACCCCAGAAAAAAATATATGTTTTGGCGGACACTATTATATTTTGCTAGCCAGTGCTGGGACACCAGATTTAGGGGATTGCTATTTTGACAATTGAATTTCACCACAGAAAATAATCTATCCTTTGCCAAACAGCAGACTTTATTATACTTGGCTAGCCAAAGCTGGAACACCAGATTTAGGGGATTGGTATTTTGGCAATTGTATTTAACCCCTTAATAAAATATAGAAATTGCTAACCCGAGTTTCTAGGGGTGACAATCAGCACAGCCAAGCCCCTGATGTAGGATATAGCAACAAAAAAAACTAGTATTGATGGATTTATGGACTTGGTGGCAGCTTGTTCTGGTGCACCACAAGTCACAAAATGGCCGCCGATCACCCCAGAAAATAAGTGACAGAAAAAAGCTCTGTGCAGCCTAAAAACCAGTGAGCAAGTAACTAGCAGAAGTTCAATCATTCACAGCTGTAGATCGATCACTTCATTAGGTGCTTTTGCAGACTTTTCCCTGCCTAATCTCGCCCTCACAGCAGCTGCGTCCTCTCCCTACACTAATCAGAGCAGTGTGACGTGCGGCGCTACGTGACTCCAGCTTAAATAGAGGCTGGATCACATGCTGCACTTGGCCAATCACAGCCATGCCATTAGTAGGCATGGCTGTGATGGGCTCTAAGGGCAAGAAGTAAAACGCTAGCTGATTGGCTGCTGTGCAGCCCTTCAGAAAGCAGGAAGAAATCGCCGAACAACGAACCCGAACCCGAACTTTATTGAAAATTTTCGGGTCCTGGTCCGTGTCCCGAGCACCCCAAAATTCGGTACGAACCCGAACTATGCTCGAACTGTTCGCTCAACACTAATTGCTGACATAATGACTGACAACGAGTAGGAGGAGAAGGAGCAGGAGCATCAGGACCAGCAGATGATGGGAAGGACAGACAGCTCCCTTTTAGTGTTGGGCGAACCCAAACTTTAAAGTTCGGGTCCATACCAAACTTTACCGTATGGGTTTGCGTTTGAGTTCGGTGTTCGGGCATTTAGTAACGCTTGTTGAAAGGCTGCAGGGCAGCCAATCAACAAACTTTTAAGCTGTGTGCCCTTAGAAACCATCACAGCCATGCCTACTAATGGCATGGCTGTGACTGGCTGGTTTATCATGTGACCCAGCCTCTATATAAGCTTGAACACGTGTAGCACCGCCTATCAGTTCTCAGTAGTAAAGGGACAGAAAGCAGGCAGCTGAAGTGAGGGACAGTGTTCGTGCGATTTTTTTGTGGGTGCAATACACCATCTTTGCACCCCCTGACACAGAAAGTTAATCCTAAATCTGGCTGATTGATATAGTTAATCGGTCTGTTAGTTAGGTGCACGTCATATACCCATTCATTGAGTGAAGTACACCTGCACTGCATACGTGACAGGGAAATTGATATAGTTAATCGGTCTGTTAGTTAGGTGCACGTCATATTCCCATTTATTGAGTGAAGTACACCTGCACTGCATACGTGACAGGGAAATTGATATAGTTAATCCGTCTGTTAATTAGGTGGATATCATATGCCTATTTATTGGTGGAAGTACACCGGGGAGCCGGTAAAATCCCTGGTGGGCCCCTTGCCTGTCTGATTATACTACTACAGTACATGTCCATCTGTGCCCTCTGCCACTGTCGCACGCTGAGCCTGGAGGAGGGCTGGCGCCGGGCACATGTGTTAGAGGCAGGCAGTGGACAGGCGTCTGTCCAGGATGAGGTAGAGTGAGCGGGAAGATGAAAGTGAACAGAATCTGCAGGAGCTGGAAACCAAACTGACAGGAAACGGCCATGTGAATGCAGCCGCTCTCAGCCGGGCATGTCAGATGACCGCCGTTAAGGAGGCAGACGGGGGCAGTTACACTAAACACCAATGAGCGACGTCCATACACATACACGGTGGTATATTCTAGAGGGCACCATGGCCCGCCATGTACAATGTTAAATAATCTCAATTCACCACAGAATGGCAATTAAGACGTATTCTTTTTTCTATAACTACACCCCAAAAAAAGAAATATAACAATCACAATTCACCTCAGAACGGCTAATAGGACGTACATATATTTCCTTTTTCTACACCACGTAAATGGCTGTAGTACATTGTAACTTCACCGCTGAATGCCAATTATGACATATTGGTACGTACAATGTAACTTCACCACTGAATGGCGCTTATGACATACAATTTTTTCATTTTTTTTGTATTAATACACCCCCCAAAAAAAGAAAAACAATGTAAAATCAATGCAGGAAGGTTATTGGACGTACATATCTATCCTATTAATACACCCCGTAAATAGAGATGTCGTGAACATAAAATTTTCAATTCGAGGAACGGCGAACGCGAACTTCCTCAAATGTTTGTGAACTGGCGAACCGCCATAGACTTCAATAGGCAGGCGAATTTTAAAACCCACAGGGACTCTTTCTAGCCACAGTAGTGATGGAAAAGTTGTTTCAAGGGGACTAACACCTGGACAGTGGCATGCCGGAGGGGGATCCATTGCAAAACTCCCATGGAAAATTACATAGTTGACGCAGAGTTGGATTTTAATCCATAAAAGGCATAATTCACCTAACAATCCTAAAAATTTTTGAACAACGTGGTTTAAAACATCCAGTGTATGTATACGATCAGGTATGATGTTGTATCGATCAGGTAGTGTAAGGGTTACGTCCGCTTCACAGACATTGACAGACCAAACTCCCCTTTTAATGCACCGCAAACAACCGCAAACAGTCCATTTGCACAAGGTTGGATGCCAAGATAGCCATGTCCGGTGATGTTATTAAAGGTTTCTTCCTCCACCCAGCCACGTACAACACCAAGGGTCCCCGAAAGGTGAATTGAATTGATTTTTCGAACAGGGAGATGGTTAAAAAAACACTGGCTCCCTTTCCTTTGTTTTAATCCACGGTCACTGCGTCTGCGCTGTGCAATTTACTGTTACACCCGATATGAGTGGTATTTTCTGTAGTACTATTCTCATCAGTTCAATCCTTGTTACGTCCCCTATCAGGACGTGTATTGAATGGATTTTAAATAAGTGGTACTACGCGTGCTAGGAACTGTGCCACCCGGTATGAGTGAGGGCACACTACAGTCTGTGGGCCTGATACACACACACTGGCAGGCAGGCAACTGAAATTAGATTAAAGTGTACAGATAAAGTGCCTTATTTTAGGCAAAGTCCTGTGGTGCACGGTATGATTGATGGGCAGCACTGGCACAGGGCATACTACAGTCTGTGGAAGTCGGCCTGACACACACTGGCAGGCAACTAACCTTAGATTAAAGGGTAAAAATTAAATGCCTTATTTATCGGCAAGCTACTGTGCCACCCGGTATGAGTGGTAGGCACTGGCAGTGGGCACACTACAGTCAGTGGAAGTCGGCCTGATACACACTGGCCGGCAACTAACCTTAGATTAAAGGGTAAAAATTAAATGCCTTTTTTTGATGCAAAGTCCTGTGCCACACTATATGAGTGGTGGGCACTGGCAGTGGGCACACTACAGTCAGTGGAAGTGGGCCTGACACACACTGGCAAGCAACTAACCTTAGATTAAAGGGTAAAAATTAAATGCCTTTTTTATGCAAAGTCCTGTGCCCCCCGGTATAAGTGGTGGGCACTGGCAGTGGGCACACTGCAGTCAGTGGAAGTCGGCCTGACACACAATGGCAGGCAACTAATAGAGATGGCCCGAACTATTTGCCGGCGAACAGTTCCCAACGAACATAGCTTGTTCGCGTTCGCCGTGGCGGGCGAATACATGCGATGTTCGGTCCGCCCCCTATACATCATCATTGAGTAAACTTTGACCCTGTACCTCACAGTCAGCAGACACATTCGAGCCAATCAGCAGCATACCCTCCCTCCCAGACCCTCCCATCTCCTGGACAGCATCCATTTTAGATTCATTCGGAAGCTGCAGTCTTAGTGAGAGGAGGGACAGTGTAGTTGCTGCTGATTTAATTGGGAAATCGATAGCTAGGCTAGTGTATTCAGTGTCCACTCCAGTCCTGAAAGACTCATCTGATCTCTGCTGTAAGGACAGCGTCCTGAAAGCACCCCAAAAAGCCCTTTTTAGGGCTGCTACATTAGTCTGCTTTTATTTATTTTTTCTCCATATATATATTGCAGTTGCCTGGCCTGCCCGTGTGGCACTGGACTTTGCCTTAAAATAAGACACTTTATCTGTACACTTTAATCTAATTTCAGTTGCCTGCTGGCTAGTGTGTGTGTGTCAGGCCCACAGATTGTAGTGTGCCCTCTGCCAGTGCTGCCCATCAATCATACCGTGCGGCACTGGACGTTGCCTAAAATAAGGCACTTTATCTGTACACTGTAATCTAATTTCAGTTGCCTGCCGGCCAGTGTGTGTGTGTCAGGCCCACAGACTGTAGTGTGCCCTCTGCCAGTGAGGCCCATCTATCATACCGTGCGGCACTGGACGTTGCCTAAAATAAGGCACTTTAGCTGTACACTTTAATCTAATTTCAGTTGCCTGCTGCCAGTGTGTGTCAGGCCCACAGACTGTAGTGTGCCCTCTGCTAGTGCCCAAAACTCATACCAGGTGGCACAGTACCTAGCACGCGTAGTACCACTTATCTAAAATCCATTCAATACACGTCCCGATAGGGGACGTAACAGGGATTAAACTGATGAGAATAGTACTACAGAAAATACCACTCATATCGAGTGTGACAGTGAATTGCACGGCGCAAACGCAGTGACCGTGGTTTTAAACAAAGGGGAGGGAGCCAGCGTTTTTTTAACCATCTCCTCGTTCGAAAATCAAATCAATTCACCTTTCGGGGACCCTTGGTGTTGTACGTGGCTGGGTGGAGGAAGAAACCTTCAATGACATCACCAGGACATGGCTAGCTTGGTATCCAACCTTGTGCAATGGGGAGTTTGTGGTTGTGCAAATGGGGAGTTTGCGGTTGTGCAAATGGACTGTTTGCGGTGCATTAAAAGGGGAGTTTGGTCTGTCAAGGTCTGTGAAGCGGGCGTAACCCTTACACTACCTGATCAATACAACATCATACCTGATCGTATACACACACTGGATGTTTTAAAGCACGTTATTTCAAACAATTTAGGAATGTTAGTTGATTTATGCCCTTTATGGATTAAAAACTGACTCTGCGTCCACTACGTAATTTTCAATGGGAGTTTTGCCATTGATCCCCCTCCGGCATGCCACAGTCCAGGTGTTAGTCCCCTTGAAACAACATTTCCATTACTATTGTGGCCAGAAAGAGTCCCTGTGGGTTTTAAAATTCGCCTGCCTATTGAAGTCTATGGCGGTTCGCCCATTCGCGAACATTTGCGGAAGTTCGCTTTTGCCGTTCGCGAACGGAAAATTTTATGTTCGCGACATCACTAGCAACTAACCTTAGATTAAAGGGTAAAAATTAAATGCCTTTTTTGATGCAAAGTCCTGTGCCACACGGTATGAGTGGTGGGCACTGGCAGTGGGCACACTACAGTCAGTGGAAGTCGGCCTGACACACACTGGCAGGCAACTAACCATAGATTAAAGAGTAAAAATTAAATGCCTTTTTTTGATACAAAGTCCTGTGCCACACGGTATGAGTGGTGGGCACTGGCAGTGGGCACACTACAGTCTGTGGGCCTGCAGCTCCTCACACATGGGCAGGCCAGGCAGCTGCAATATATATATGTAGAAAAAATAAATAAAAGCAGACTAATGTAGCAGCCCTAAAAAGGGCTTTTTGGGGTGCTATCAGGACGCTGTCCTGACAGCAGAGATCAGATGAGTCTTTTAGGACTGGAGTGGACACTGAATACACTAGCCTAGCTATTGATTTCCCTATTAAATCAGCAGCAGCTACACTGTCCCTCCTCTCACTAAGAATGCAGCTTCCGAATGAATCTAAAATGGATGCTGTCCAGGAGATGGGAGGTTCTGGGAGGGAGGGTCTGCTGACTGTGAGGTACAGGATCAAAGTTTGCTCAATGATGATGTATAGGGGGCGGACCGAACATCGCATATGTTCGAGGTTAAGGAGGCGGTGGACAAAGGCTGGGTGAGGCCAGTATACATGTCTATTCTGTGCAAGGTACGGACAAGTGGGATCCATGCCTGATTCATTTTAACGAATGTGAGCTTGTCCACATTGGCTTTTGACAGGCGGCTGCGCTTGTCTGAACACACGTTCAGACAATACACTGGCTGCAGGGCATGCTGGCACCCCTAAGGCATAAAGGGCAAGATCAAGCCATGTGCCCAATTTGGAAATCCAGGAGTTGAATGGGGCAGACCCATCAGTCAGTACTTGTAGGCGTGTGCACATATACTGTTCCACCATGTTGCTGAAATGCTGCCTCCTGCTAAGACATTCCATATCAGCTGGTGGTGCTGGTTCTTGTGGCATGCTGACAAAGCTTTTCCACATTTCAGCCATGCTAACCCTGCCTTCTGAGGTGCTGGTGGTGCCCCAGCTGAGTTGGCGACTTCTTCCTCCTTCTCTGCCTTTGCCTGGTGCTTCCACTGAGACCCGGTGTCAGGTGGGAATGCCATCAGCAGCGTGTTTTTCCCATGCACAGAATATATTTCCCAGTCAGATATGCAGTGCAGGCGTAGTTTAAAAGAAAAAAAGGGTACAGATCACCCAACAATCTAAACGCCGCTGAATTTACAGAATATATTTCCCAGTCAGGTATGCAGTGCAGCAGGAACACCCTCCAAGCCACTTGCGAATGACTGGCCTGATAACTGTGGAAATGTCCCCCACAGAATCTAACAGATGGATTTACTGAATTGATTTCCCTGTCAGATATGCAGTGCCAGTGTCATAAAGACAAAAAATTGCTTTAGGTCACAGACTCACAAATATGTGAAAGACGAATTTAATAGAATTATTTTCACTGTTAGGTATGCAGTGCAGTAGGAACACACCCTCCAAGCCACTTGTAAATGACAGCCTGATAACTGTGGAACTGTCCACCCAGAATCTAACAGATTAATTTACTGAACTGATTTCCCTCAAACCAAATACAGTTGTGTTCAAAATGATTCAACCCCCACTGAAATTGAGTGTTTTGGCCAGTTTGACATTGATTTTGATCATTTCAGTTATCTTGTTTACAATTAAATCAAAGAGGCACTTGTAAGTCAGGCAAATATAACATAACATTTATAATGAAATAACCACAAATGTCTTTTCTGTGCTCACATCATTATCAGTTTTATTCAACCCCCAAGTGACATTCAATCTTAGTACTTAGTACAACATCGTTTTCCAGTTATAACGGCTTCTTCATAGGCAAAAGCCTCCAGTTCAGTCACATTCTTAGTCTTGCGCTCTGCAACTGCTTTCTTTAAGTCCCACCAGAGGTTCTCAATCGGATTTAAGTCTGGTGACTGCGATGGCCACTTCAAAATGTTCCAGCCTTTAATCTGCAACCATGCTCTAGTGGACTTGGAGGTATGCTTGGGATAATTGTCCTGTTGAAAGGTCCAACGTCTCCCAAGCCTCAGGTTTGTAACAGACTGCATCACATTTTCATCCAATATCTCCTGGTACTGAAGAGAATTCATGGTACCTTGCACACGCTGAAGCTTCCCTGTACCTGTAGAAGCAAAACAGCCCCAAAGCATGATTGACCCCCCGCCCTGCTTCACAGTAGGCAAGGTGTTCTTTTCTTCATAGGCCTTGTTCTTCCTCCTCCAAACATAGCGTTGATCCATCAGTCCACAGAACACTATCCCAAAACTTTTGTGGTTTGTCCACATGACTTTTGGCATACTGCAGTCGACTCTTCTCATTCTTTGGAGACAGCAAGGGGGTGCGCCTGGGAGTTCTGGCATGGAGGCCTTCCTTACGCAGTGTGCGCCTTATTGTCTGAGCTGAAACTTCAGTACCCGCATCTGACAAATCTTTTTTCAGTTCCTCAGCAGTCACACGGGAACTTTTCTCCACTTTGCGCTTCAGTTAGTGCACATCAGTCGAAGTCAGCATCTTCTTTCTGCCACGACCAGGTAGCGTTTCAACAGTGCCCTTTGCCTTGAATTTGCGAATGATGCTTCCTATGGTGTCTCTTGGTATGTTTAACATCTTTGCAATCTTCTTATAGCCATTGCCCTTCCTGTGAAGAGAAATCACCTCTTCTCTTGTCTTCCTGGACCATTCTCTTGACTTCACCATGTTTGTAAACACACCAGTAAATCTCTAGAAGGAGCTGAGTATCACAGTCATTTTAAATCTGCCTAATTGGTGCTTATTATGCTTGATTGCTGCTCCTTGACATCCACAGGTGTTTTCAATACCTGATCGAAAACACTTGAATGAACCTCTGTTCTTAAGAGGGTTAAATAATTAAGAGTTGAATAATTGTGTCAATGAAGAAATCACAAAAAAAAACATTAATACTATATTACAAAAACAATTGATGTCATTTTAGTAGCATTTGGTTATTTAAAAAGTCCTTGTAAGATTTCATTCTGAACACAATTACAAATGTACACTAAATTCCCTAAAACCTTTTACAGCATTGGGGTTGATTAATTTTGAACACAACTGTAATAGTTGATCTCAGGGAGACCAGCTACAGAAAACACAGCGGAGCCTCATTTAAGAGTCTCAACACAGCAATCCAAAGTGCAAAGCTCCCTGGGAAACAGTAATACAAAATAAATGTGGAGCCCCAGTATTGGGTCTACAACACAACGAAAGCCAGATATCCCTCAAAGGAAGGAAAACCGAGCAAAGGGTTGTCTCCATTACAGAGATCACCAAATCCACCATATTAAGTGGACCCTGTCAGATACACAGCGCAGGCCGCAGGAGTACTTGACCGCCAAAAACAGTGAATTTGTCCCCCCAGAATTTACAGATGGATTTACTGAATTGATTTCACTGTCAGATATGCAGCACAGGGGTACTTTACAGAAAAAAAATGGAATATTTCACTCCCTGGGGCCCTGAACTCACAGACTGATTACCTATATTATTTTCCCTTCCCCTGGCGCATATGCTGTGCAGGTACACTTAAAAAATGGGTATATGTCGCCCACTGAACTACAAGAACAGGATTAAATTATTGTCCCTGGCACATATGCAGGTGCAAGTACACTGCACTTACACAAAATGGCCGCCAACGCCCACCAAATTAACAGACAAATTAAAACTTATTTTTCTGTGTCACTGGGCTCATGGCAGGGTACAAAAATGTTGCATTGCACCCACAAAAAAATAAAAATAAAATAACAATCGCTGTAGATCGCAGACTTAACACCAAGCTCTGATATCAGATTCTTTCCTAATCTCTCCCTCATAGCAGCAGCATCCTATTCCTACACTAGTAATAGCTGATGTGACGTGTGGCACAGCGTGAATCCAGCTTATACAGAGGCTGGGTCACAAGCTGCACTGGCCAATCACAGCCATGCCATTAGTAGGCATGGCTGTGATGGCTTCTAAGGGCAAACATCTTAAATGCTTGTTGATTGGCTGCCCTGCAGCCTTTCAACAAGCTTTATTTAACGGCCAAACACCGAACTCGAACTTTTGCAGAAAAGTTCACGTTCGGGGCCGGGTACAAAAAAAAGTCCTGCCAACACTATTCCACACTTGTTTTGTACATGGGCTGTCTGCTGTGGAGGCAGCAGCATTATATATGAAAAAAAGTGGAAGTTAAAGGGTTTCTGTCACCACATTTTTCACTATTAAGCAGGCTGACATTATGCATGTGCAAATGTCAGCTTAATTTAACCCTGCTATTAATTTTTTCCAGTGTGACCCAGTTTTTGTGAAATTTCAACTTTTAATATATGCTAATTAGCCTCTAGGAGCAGAGGGGGCATTGCACCTGCTCCTAGAGGCTCATTTTACCCACCTCATTTCACGCCCTTCTACTCTTGATTGACAGGGCCAGGCCAGCGTTGGTCTCTTCCAGCCAGCCCTGTCTGCTGAGGAAATCTCGCGCCTGCGCCATCCTGTTTAGAATTCGGCGCAAGTGCAGTAAATGAAGGACACTCTCCAGCTGCCCGCTTCCTCACTGCGCCTGTGCAGATTACATCACAGTGCTCCCTGGAAGAGAAGCCAGCCGGCATCGGCCCAGTATGGAAGCCGGCGAGCGTCTTTCACTCACTGCGCCTGTGCCGAATTCTAAACATGACAGCGCAGGTGCGAGATTTCCTCGGCAGACAGGGTCGGCAGGAGGATACCAAAGCTGGCCTGGCCCTGTCAATCAAAAGGAGAAGGACGTGAAATGAGGTGGGCGAAATGAGCCTCTAGGAGCAGGTGCAACGCCCCCTCTGCTCCTAGAGGCTAATTAGCATATAATAAAAGTTGAAATTACACAAAAACGGAGGCACATTGTAAAAAATAATAACAGGGTTAAATTCAGGTGACATTTGAACGTGCATAATGTCAGCATGATTAATAGTGAAAAATGTGGTGACAGAAAACCTTTAATAAAGAAGTTATTTCAAGCATTTGGTGTGCTCTTTAAACCTTCTGATTCCATAGACCAGCACTAGATGAATCCCAGAGTAATAGAAAGTCTGGTTAGACTAGAAAAGTCAGAGATATCAAAATTCTTCTAATGCCACAGCGCATAAGTCACTTCACTGTGCTGCACCTGCCACAGTGGAACTATTACACTCAGAGAGCGAAGTGATAGTGCTCCAATCACAGCCATGCTATTTGCTCCAGAGCTATGGCATGGCTTGCACAGTAAAGATTGCATTAGAGCAGCAGAGTGCCAGCATATAGCGCAGCAACTGTTCCCTGATTGATCAAGCAAAGACACTTCAGCGGGGCTGCCATAGAACGTGTGTATTGGTCAAACTGCAGCTGACCCTCAAAGTGGCAGAATGGCAAAGGCAAGATAGTTAGAGGAAGAACGCCAACCCTCCTGCGATCCTTAGAGAGAGAAAAAAGATACATGGTGGGAGGCCAGAGTCCAGAGCTAGAGTTCCTGAACCGCTATTCACCGCTAGAGTTCCTGCAGCCTGCAGCAGCGCATCCAAGCCAGCACATTGCAAGTCAGCAAAAAGCATCGCAAGTCAGCACAGAACATTGAAAGCAGCTTATCCAAGCCAGTGCATCGCAATCATCACAGAGCAATTGCAAGTCATCACAGAGCATCGCAATCATCACAGAGCATCGCAAGTCAGCATCGAGCTTCGCATCACATCAAGAAAAGACAAGTCTCCTTTAAGACTGACATTTGTTCCTGCTCTTCAGAATAAGGTCAGAGCTTTCCTTTTATTATTTATCATTGCACATAGGTTTTAGCATGAAGAGACATTTTCGTGTTCAGGAATAAAAGACTTCAAAGTACAACAAAGGACAGTTGTAGTACATGGACTCTAAAGTATTTAAAGTGAAAGTAATTTATTGCCTGCATTTATTGCTATTACATTTAAAGTGAGAGTCATTTATTTCTGCATTTGTCAGTATTGCATTTAAAGTAAAAGGACTTTTATTATTTGTCCGGATGATTCTATTCCTAGATGTCACTGCAATGGTCAGGAGAATGTTAAAACTATTGTCCCAGCAAGACAACAGAGAACAGTCCTTGCTAGACTTCCTGTTGTGGAACCCACTGTATTTTCAGGAGAGGTACTGAAGTTCATAGAGTGGAAGGCAAGTTTTGAAATGATTATTGAGCATCATTGCTTCAGTCCAGTTGACAAGTTATTCTACCTTCAGAGATATGTTGGTGGAGAAGCAAAGAAAGTTCTTGAAGGTAACTTCTATAGAAAAGACGACTAAACCTACAAGCAAGCTTGGAAAAAATAAATGCAAGATATGGTCATGCTTTCTTAGAACAAAGAGCTTTTAGAGATAAATTGAATAACTAGCCTAAAATAGGTCCTAAAGAACACTTTAGACTCCAAGAGTATGGTGACTTCCTGCAAGCATGCAGCAATGCCATCCCACATGTTCAAGGACTAGAACGACTATCTAGAAAATCACATGATGCTAGCTAAGCTACCTTAAGAAGTGGCTTTTAGATGAATAGCTATCTGACAAAACAGTTAGATCTAGACAAGAACTTCCCAAGTTTTAACGAGTTCTCTGAGTTCGTCAATGAGGAAGCACAGATAGCATGTAATCCGGTAACATCATCTTAGGTCTTAAAATCTTTAGAAGAAAGGCCTGTAAGAGAGATAAGACGTGCAAGAGCAACTAGCTTTGCAACCAACACGGCAGATAAAGGTCTAGACGCCTACAAGAGCAAGTTCAAAGTCCCTACTGGGATCAGTTAAGAGACAGAACCGACAAATCTTTAGACTACCTTCAAGTGTATGTTCTGTGGAGAGAACCACTCCATACACAAGTGCCAACAATTGAAGGAGAAGTCCCCAAATGAAATGAAAAGGTTTGTACTTGATAACCAACTGTGTTTTGGATGTCTAAGAAAAGGCCATGTTACTAAGGAGTGTAAGAAAAAGGCTGCATGCAGCATTTGCAAAAGATGCCATCCTGCACCATTATATGAAGAACGTCCAAAGAAGGATAAATCCTTAATACCTAAAGCTGAGGAAGAAAATAAAGTATCGGTATTCTCTTGCAGAGTGAGGGAAAGAGAAAGCAATGGCATATCAATGGTTGTACCAATGTGCATTTCAAATCATAAAAGGAGGAACAAGAAGGTATATGCCTATGCACTACTGGATACCCAAAGTAATTTCATCTTCATTGATCAAGAAATCTGCAAGAAATTAAAAGTGGCTACAGAACCAGTGAAGCTCAAACTCACCACAATGATGGGGAGAGACACTTTAGTGAACAGTCAAAATGTCAAAGGACTGAGAGTTAGAGGACTTAATTCAAACTGCACATTAAATCTACCTCCAGCTTATACAAAAGATGATATACCTCTAGATCGAGATCACATACCTACCTGTGAAACAGCCAATAAATGGGAGCACCTATCTGTCATATCTCATTAAATGTCCCAGTTTGGTGTTGGACTGTTGATAGGCTGTGATTGTCCTGAAGTTTGGTACCACGAAAGGTAATCACAGGAGGAAAGGGTGAACCCTACGCTGTTCAAACTGATCTAGGATGGGGTGTTGTTGGAGGAAAACAGCAGATCTCAAACTCAAGACAGGTGACAGGATTGTGTCATCGAATATCTGTCCAAGAGTTACCAGCTGTAAGTCCAGCAAAAGTTATCAAGATCCTTGAATCCGACTTTGCAGACATAAGTTCTAAAGAAAAGAGTGTATCCCAAGAAGACAAAGTTCGTACACACTCTAGAAGAAAGTATTCAGCAGAATCAACAAGGTAATCTTGGAATGCCCATACCTTTTAGAGAACGACCTCATCTGCCAAATAACAGAGATCTTTCCCTAGCAAGATTAAAATGTTTGAAGAAAAAGACAGGAAGAGATCCCAAATTCAAGCAGGATTATTTGAAATTCATGGCAGGCATCTTTGAAGAAGGACATGCAGAGAAAGTTAATAACCAACCTAAAGAAGGAGGAGTGTAGTACATCCCATATCAAGGTGTTTACCACTCAAAGAAACCAGATAAGATTAGAGCAGTATTTGATTGTTAAGCAAAGTACGATGGTGTTGCATTGAACGATCATCTACTAAAAGGACCAGATCTTAAAAAAAACACTGCCTGGAGTACTCTGTAGATTCAGAAAGTATCCCGTAAAAGTCATGTGTGATGTTGAAAAGATGTTCCAACAGTTTCATGTGAAGAATGAAGATAGAGACTTCCTGAGGTTCCTATGGTGGAAGGACAGAGCTACAGATACAGAGCCAGCAGAATACAGAATGAAAATACACTTGTTTGAAGCCGCATCGTCTCCAGGTTGCGCCAATTATGGTATGAAGTACTTGGCCAATCAGCAGCAAATTTTCTGAAGAAAAACTTACATGTAGGTGATGATCTTATAAGTCTAGAGTCCACAGAATCTGCAATCAAACTAGTAAAAGAAAGCCAAGAGTTATGCGCAAGAGGAAACTGCGTCTTCACAAATTCATCTGAAACAACAGAGAGGTACTGGAATCCATCAGTGACTCTGAGCGTGCATGAACAATGAAGAATGTAGATCTCAATTATGATCATCTTCCAGTTCAGAATGTACCTAGATTAGGATGGAATGTAGAGAACGACAAGTTCTTCTTTGAAGCATCTATTGAAGATGAGGTTGCAACTAGACGTACCATTCTTTCCGTAGTGGCTTCTATATATAATCCATTGGGATTCTTGGTCCCAGTAACCTTCAGAGCAAGAGAAATACTGTAAGAATTATGCAGACAGAAATTAGGATGGGATGAACCCATACCTGAAAATTTGAGGCCAGGGTGGGAGAGTTGGATAAGAGACTTGCAAAACTTGAGAGAAGTTCAGATACCTAGATATTTTGTACCTCATGATTTCAGAAAGCACAAGAAAATAGAACATAACTTTTCAGATGCCAGTAGTTATGGTTATAGTCAGTTCTCCTACATCAGAGTGATAGGAGAAGAAAAGTTACACTGTGCCTTGGTTATGGGAAAGGCCAGGGTTCCTCCTACAAGTATTCAGACAATACCAAGACTTAAACAGACAGCAGCTGTTGTTTAAGCATCAGTAAGCAAGTTTCTGAGAGAAGAATTGGAGTTGAAAATAGATGAAGAATATTTTTGGACAGACTCACAAGTTGTCCTAGGATACATAAACAACGAAGCCTAAAGATTCCATCTCTTTGTCGCAATAGAGTTCAGAAAATTCAGGAAATAAATATGGACCATTGGCATCACATTGACACAAAGCATAACCCAGCAGATCATGCTTCAAGAGGCCTGAATGTAACAGAATTGAAAAATGCAAACTGTTTCACAGGCCCAGAGTTCCTTTCGGAAAAGGAAATCATACCCAGTGAAGATCATACAGAAATGTCTATGGGTGATCAAGAAGTAAAGGTTGTTCAAACAATTAGAACTGCTGCCAAGTGTCAAGATGACATCAGAAAGGGAATCAGAAAGAAGGAATCGTTGAATGTATAAGAGAGAATGAAAGCTGAAGACACAGTCATAAGACTCATTCAACAGAGATTCTGCAGTGAAGAGTTGAAGAGACTTAGTCAAGAACCTAAAAGGCTTCCCTACATCCACCCATCGTACAAGCTTAATCTTGTTCTGCAGGATGGTATACTGGAGGTGGGAGGGAGACTGGAAAATGCACCATTACTTAGCAGGGTGAAGCATCCAGTGATTCAACCCAAAAACTCTACGTTCACAAGATTGAGTATTGATCACTACCACAACAAATCCTTGTTTCAAGTAAAAAGCTTTACCCAAAGCTATTTGATAGAAGGTGGTTACTGGATAGTGATAGGAAGCAAAGTTATAGCAAAGTTTATAAGTAAATGTGTAGTCTGTAGAAAGGCACGTATACCTACCAAAGAGCAAAGAATGGCAGATTTACCAGCAGATCGTGTAAACCCATCTCCACCATTTCTTTATAGTGGAATGGATTGTTTTGGCCCATTCATCATCAAGCAAAACCGCAAGGAGTACAAGAGATATAGACTAATATTTACATGTCTAAGCTCCAGAGCAATTCCATTATACCCATTAGTTGCATATACTTTACATCATCCGCAGACTGTGTCTTTAATAATCTGGGCCACATCTAGTGTCCATAGTGTATGGCTTTGTGTAACCAATACTGTAGACCATCTGCAAACAGTGTCTGTATTAGAAATTAAAATAATCTGGGCCACATCTAGTGTCCATAGTGTGTTGCTTTGTGTAACCAATGCTGTAGACCATCTGCAAACAGTGTCTGTATTACAAATTACAATAATCGGGGCTACATCTAGTGTCCATTATCTGTGGTGTTCTGTAGCCAATACTGTAGAACATCTGCAAACAGTGTCTATTACAAATTCCAATAATCTGGGCCTAATATAGGTGCTCGCAGAGGCCGTGGCCCTGGGTGCAATGAAACTCTGCCTGCTGCCAGTGCACCAGAAAAAAATCCCCCAGCTTCATGTCCAACGTAGCTTGGCGGCGCAGGACAACACTGTCCAAGTCGGATTGCTGAAGATTATGCTTTCAGTTGGTTAAAGGGAATCTGTCACCTCTGATTACACAATTTCAGCTTTTAAACCAGTCACGCAGAATACAGTACCTTGAATCGTCTTGTCTTTTCAATTATGTCCTTCGTGCAGTAGTTTTGCTAAAAAACACTTTTTATCTTTATGCAAATGAAGCCTGAAGGTGCCCAGAGGGGCCTTTTCTTCCCCCTTTGGAGCCCAGTAACGCCCCCCTACAGTGCCCAAAGCCGCCTCCAACAAGCAGACCTAACCGCCCACAGCGTCTCCTCCCCCTCCCTGACGGCCGAGCGAACTCTCGCGCAGGCGCAGTACCCGCTGAGGACTGTGCCAGCGTGATGTACTAGAGACTGAGCGCAGGAGCTTCATCATTGTCACCATCCCACTGCTGTGTCTACTCAAACGATCGCTGCTCACAATTAAGGAGGACGCTCTGAATGTGGAAGGCAAGGAAATGGGGGAGGACATTACACAGGGTTACCATTGCTGCCTCAGGGCTGTGCTGGCGGGGCGGTGGGTCCCAGAGCCAAGGAGGCTTTGCTGCACAGTGGGGTTGCTGTGTGGCTCCTGGGTCCCGCTGTCTGCTGCTGGTGCGGTGCTGGGGTGCCGGTGGTCGCCGCGCACGGCTGCGCCATTTATAGGTTAGAGTAGTTTCCCACTTGCAGAGGCTTCCTTGTCGTGGAAAGTGGGCCTATGCTCTTTGATCAAACTGTATACTAATGCCTCTTATGCACAGTATACTATGTATTACATATTTGGCGGATACGCCACGTAATCATGCTGAGACAGTCATTACATCAAAAGCATAGTGTTGATGAGGTGCGATCCAGATTCACTCTCCAGTATATATTGTAATTATTTGTTTTCTTTTTCCTCCCTCTGGTATCAGCACTTCTCCCCATTTGGACTAGGTGTTTTTAATTAGCCTTAGCTACAAGTGGTTTATAAACTCCTACTATCTCTCAGATGCATTTCCTGAGCGTCGTGACTGGGTGAGCTCTTTGCACTCTTTCACATGGTGCAGTACTGCGTGTCTGCCATTGCTGCCTCAGTGCTGTGCTGGCGGGGCGGTGGGTCCCAGAGCCAAGGAGGCTTTGCTGCACAGTGGGGTTGCTGTGTGGCTCCTGGGTCCCGCTGTCTGCTGCTGGTGCGGTGCTGGGGTGCCGGTGGTCGCCGCGCACGGCTGCGCCATTTATAGGTTAGAGTAGTTTCCCACTTGCAGAGGCTTCCTTGTCGTGGAAAGTGGGCCTATGCTCTTTGATCAAACTGTATACTAATGCCTCTTATGCACAGTATACTATGTATTACATATTTGGCGGATACGCCACGTAATCATGCTGAGACAGTCATTACATCAAAAGCATAGTGTTGATGAGGTGCGATCCAGATTCACTCTCCAGTATATATTTTAATTATTTGTTTTCTTTTTCCTCCCTCTGGTATCAGCACTTCTCCCCATTTGGACTAGGTGTTTTTAATTAGCCTTATCTACAAGTGGTTTATAAACTCCTACTATCTCTCAGATGCATTTCCTGAGCGTCGTGACTGGGTGAGCTCTTTGCACTCTTTCACATGGTGCAGTACTGCGTGTCTGCCATTGCTGCCTCAGTGCTGTGCTGGCGGGGCGGTGGGTCCCAGAGCCAAGGAGGCTTTGCTGCACAGTGGGGTTGCTGTGTGGCTCCTGGGTCCCGCTGTCTGCTGCTGGTGCGCTGCTGGGGCGCCAGTGGTCGCCGCGCACGGCTGCGCCATTTATAGGTTAGAGTAGTTTCCCACTTGCAGAGGCTTCCTTGTTGTGGAAAGTGGGCCTATGCTCTTTGATCAAACTGTATACTAATGCCTCTTATGCACAGCATACTATGTATTACATATTTGGCGGATACGCCACGTAATCATGCTGAGACAGTCATTACATCAAAAGCATAGTGTTGAGGAGGTGGGATCCAGATTCACTCTCCAGTATATATTACACAGGGTTATAGCCAGACCACCCACAGTTCGTCTTCTCAGCCCAAATTGGACCATGAAGAGGAGGAGGAGCTGGAGACAGTTGCCTCTGCTACAGAGGATAGTACCCATTGAAATTTAATTCCATCTGTTCAGCGTGGATGGGCAGAAGAGGACGAGAAGGAGACGATGGAGAGTCATCCTGATGTCGACATTGATTTCTTGACTGTTGGTACTCTGGCACACATGGCTGACTTCATGTTAGGTTGCCTTTCTCGCGATCCTCGCGTTATACTCATTTTAGATAACACGGATTAATGGGTGTTCACCCTTCTCGACCCCCGCTACAAAGAGAACTTCTCATCTCTCATTCCTGTGGTGGAGAGGACAAATAAAACGGTGCAATAGCAGAAGGTACTTGTTAAGAGATTGCTCCAAAATTTTCCATCTGACAACGTGGGTGTACTTCCGTGTCCGTACTTCCATAGGCAACCGAGGAAGGGAGATAAGGGGAACATACAGCAGTTCGAACAAAGGCAGGGCAACACTCTTCAAGGCATGGGACACATTCATGACACCCAGCCAGCAACCTCACCCTGAAGCGCGGCCTAGTGCTACAAGGAGGGAAAAGTTTTGGGAGATGGTGAAGGAATACATAGCAGACCGTGTCAGTGACCTAAATGATCCTTCAGTGCCTTACAACTACTTGGTGTACAAGCTGGAAACTTGGCACGAACTTACGTTCTACGCCTTGGAGTTGCTGGCCTGCCCTGCCAACGGAGTTTTGTCTGAGCGTGTATTTAGTGCTGCTGGTGGCATTATAACAGATAAGCATATCCGCTTGTCCACTGGCAATGCTGACAGGTTGATTCAGATAAAAATGAACAAGGCCTGGATTGCCCCTGACTTCTCAACTCCACCAGAGGAGAGCTGAGCTGATGATGAACAAAGGCAATTTCAATCTATTATTTATGATGTTCTCAATCTACTGTAGTATATTTCCATGCACCTTTTCCACCACAAAAAAATGAGTATATGGTTAGGGATGAGCGAACCCAAACTGTATAGTTCGGGTTCGTACTGAATTTTGGGGTGTTCGGGACCCGGACCCGAACATTTAAAAAAAAGTTTGGGTTTGTTGTTCGGCGATTTCTTCACGCTTTCTGAAGTGTTGCACAGCAGCCAATCAGCCAACCTTTTTTTTTCTTGCCCTAAGAAGCCATCGCCTACTAATGGCATGGCTGTGATTGGCCAAGTGCAGCATGTGACCCAGCCTCTATTTAAGCTGGAGTCACGTAGCGCCGCACGTCACTCTGCTCTGATTAGTGTAGGGATAAGAAGCAGCTGCTGTGAGGGTGAGATTAGGAAGGGAAAAGTCATCAAAAACACCTAATGAAGTGATCGATCTATAGCTCTGAATCATTCAACTTCTGCTAGTTAATTGCTCACTGGTTTTTAGGCTGCACAGAGCATTTTTCTGGAGTGATCAGTGGCCATTTTGTGTCTTGTGGTGCACCAGCACAAGCTGCCACCAAGTCCATCAATCCATCAATACTATTTTTTTTTTTTTTTTTGCTATATCCTACATCAGGGGCTTGGCTGTGTTTATTGTCACCCCTAGTAACTCAGGATAGAAATTTCTATATTAAATTGAGGGGTTAAATTCAATTGCCAAAATAGCAATCCCCTAAATCTGGTGTTCCAGCTGTGGCTAGCCAAGTGTAAAACTGTCTGCTGTCTGGCAAAGGATAGATTTTTTTCTGTGGTGAAATTCAATTGCCAAAATAGCAATCCCCTAAATATGGTGTCCCAGCAGTGGCTAGCCAAGTTTAATAGTGTCCAGCAAAGGATATATTTTGTTCTGGAGTGAAATTTAATAGCCCAAATAGCAATCCCCTAAATCTGGTGTCCCAGCAGTGGCTGGCCAAGTTTAATATTGTCCGGCAAAGGATAGATTTTTTTCTGGGGTGAAATTCAATTGCCAAAATAGCAATACCGTAAATCAGTGGTTTCAGCTGTGGCTGGCCAAGTTTAATAGTGTCCGGCAAAGGATAGATAATTTTCTGGGGTGAAATTCAATTGCCAAAATAGCAATCCCCTAAGACTGGTGTCTTAGCAGTGGCTGGCCAAGTTTAATAGTGTCTGGCAAGGGATATATTTTGTTCTGGGCTGAAATTCAATTGCCAAAATAGCAATACTATAACTCAGTGGTTTCAGCTGTGGCTGGCCAAGTTTAACCCTGGGTTCAGACCTGAGCGTTCCAAAAACGTTTTTGACGCGCGTTTTTTTGCGCGTTTTTGCAAATAGGAAACGCGCGTTCGTACGCGCGTTCTTGTGATTGACTACTGTGGTGTCAATCACAAAACGCGCGTCAAACGCCCCAAAAGAAGCTCAAGTACTTGTTTATGCGTTGGGCGTTTTACAGCGCGTTCAAACGCGCTGTAAAACGCTCAAGTGTGAACCACTCCCATAGGGATGCATTGGTTTTAATCTGTTGAGCGTTTTACAGCGCGTTTGAACGCGCTGTAAAACGCTCAGGTGTGAACCCAGGGTAATAGTGTCCGTCAAAGGATATATTATTTTCTGGGGGGAAATTCAGTTGCAAAAATAGAAATACTGTAAATCTGTGGTTTCAGTAGTGTTGAGCACGAATATTCGAATAGCGAATTTTTTTTGCGAATATCTGCACTTCGCTAATTTGTGAATATTTTGAATATAGCGCTATAAATTCGCTATTTCGAATATTCGTTTTGTTTTTTTTAGTTATATTTTTTTCTTTCCCACTTCCCAAAAGTAGTTCTTACCTGTCCTGAGGATTCCTGGCTTCCTGGCTGCTCTAGTCAGTGCCCGTTGCCGCTTCTGCCGACTTCCGTGCTCATGGAGCGTCCCCATCACCATGGGAACGTCTCCATATACTAAAATGTACTGTCGGATTTGAGGAATTACGTTGAAATCGCAATGCGATTAATTCAAGTTATATTAATCGCATTGCGATTACAACTTAGCACTGCTATCTTACATAGGCTAGAATTAACGAATATGGAATATAGCACTAGCAGTGCTAAGTTGAAATCGCAATGCGATTACTCCAAGTTAAATTAATCGCATTGCGATTTCAACTTAGCACTGCTGCTATATTCCATATTCGTTAACTTCGTTAATTCTAGCAACAAGCTGACCCATTATAATCCCAGCTCTAAGTTGAAATCGCAATGCGATTAATATAACTTGAATTAATCACATTGCGATTTCTACTTAGACCTGGTTTACTATGCTTGGCTTGGTAGTATTAGCGAATATGACGAATGTATTCGTCATATTCCTCAAAACGAAGATAACGAAGTATTCTACATCTTTGTTTTAGCAACCTATTCGTCAACTTAGCTAATTCTAGCAATCAAATAGGATGGTTGACTATAGAGACAGCTGTGTTAAATTCGCTATGCGATTTTTTTTTTTTTTTATAGAATAATTATATTACTTGATAATTATTATAATTATTCTATTTATTAAAAAAAAATTTGTATAATCGCATAGCGAATTAAACACAGTTGTCTCTATAGTCAACCTTCCTATTTGATTGCTAGAATTAGCGAAGTTGACAAATAGGTTGCTAAAACGAAGATGTAGAATACTTCGTTATCTTCGTTTTGAGGAATATGATGAATACATTCGTCATATTCGTCATCTTCGCTATAATTCTAGATATAAAACCAATAGGAAAGTAGCCTAAGTTAAAATCGCAATACGCGATTATTTAAATCGCATTTTAATCGCGATAACTAGAATAATGACGAATATTCGATTTCGACGAATATGAAACGAATATTCTTTTGAATATTCGCGAATTTCGTCGAAATCGAATATGGCACCTGCCGCTCATCACTAGGTTTCAGCTGTGGCTGGGCAAGTTTAATAGTGTCCGGCAAAGGATAGATTATTTTCTGGGGTGAAATTAAATTGCCAAAATAGCAATCCCCTAAATCTGGTGTCCCAGCAATGGCTGGCCAAGTTTAATACTGTCCGGCAAGGGATATATTTTGTTCTGGGGTGAAATTCAATTGCCAAAATAGCAATACCATAAATCAGTGGTTTCAGTTGTGGCTGGCCAAGTTTAATAGTGTCCGTCAAAGGATATATTTTTTTTCTGGGGTGAAATCCAGTTGCAAAAATAGAAATACCGTAAATCTGGTGTACCAGCTATGACCGGACAAGTTTCATAGTGTCCGTCAAAGGATATATTATTTTCTGGGTTGAAATTTAGTTGCAAAAATAGAAATACTGTTAATCATTGTTTTCAGCTGTGGCTGGCCAAGTTTAATAGTGTCCGGCAAAGGGTAGATTTTGGTCTGGGGTGAAACTATATTGCCAAAATAGCAGTCCCCTAAATCTGGTGTCCCAGCAGTTGCTGGCCAAGGTTAATAGTGTCCTGCAACGGATAGATTTTGTTCTGGCATGAAATTCAATTGCTAAAATAGCAATACCGCTAATCAGTGGTTCCTGCTGTAGGTGGCCAAGTTTAATACTGTCCGGCAAAGGATAGATTTTAAATTGTTGGGTGAAATATTACCATTTTTGCCAGGTACAAATCCCTGCACTGCATAACTGACAGGGAACTGAAAATTGGCGGTTACATTCTTGCATGAAATAAAGCCTTTTTGGGCTGTGAAGCCAAAGGTAGTCGCCAATAACATTTTTTTTTATTTTTTTATTGTTTTAAATAAATTAGTGTAGACTCCAAAACATTGGGAAAATATAAAAAATAAAGCAAAGTGTAAGTGCACGGTAGTATAACAGTGGTTGGGTGGATGTCTATTCTGCATAAGTTACAAACAAGTCCTGTGGGATGCATGCCTGGTTCTTTTTAATAAACGAAAGCTTGAACACATTGTCTGCGGACAGGCGGATGTACATGTCTGTGATAATGCCACCAGCCATTCTAAACACACGTTCAGACAATACAGTGGCTGCAGGATAGGCCAGCACCTCCAAGGCGTAAAGGGCAACCTCAGGACATGTGCCCAGTTTGATGACCCAGAAGTTGAATGGGGCAGACCAAGTGGCGTATCTAGAAATGATTTGGAACCACAGCAAATTTTTGAATCGGGCCCCCCTCCCCCAGTAATTTTTGCGCAAACCCCTTCCTTTCATGCCGCTATGCCTGTGGCTACTAAAGATCGCTCTCTCAGACCAGGCCCAGCAGCTGTTCCATTCGCATTTTACACTGTCTATACTGCCACTGTATATAATTTAATTGTATAATACTGTTAGTCCTCCTCCTCCTCCTGGATGGGCCCTTTCTAGATCACGGCCCCAAAGCAGTTGCTTCCCCTGCTTCCCCTGAAGCTATTCCCCTAGGCAGACCCATCAGTCAGTACGTGTACTGTTCCACCATGTTGCTGAAATGCTGCCTTCTGCTAAGATGTTCCAGATCTGCTGGTGGTGCAGGTTGTTGTGGCGTGATGACAAAGCTTTTCCACATTTTGCCCATGCTAACCCTGCCTTCTGAGGTGTTGCTGGTGACCCAGCTGCATTGGCAAATTCTTCCTCCTCCTCCTCTGCCTTCCCCTTGTGCTTCCACTGAGTCCCCGGTATCAGGTGTGAATGCCATCAGCAGCGTTTCTACTAGCGGGCTCATCTTCCTATTACACTCCAGTGAGGGAATTAAGGACGGCACGTTGTCCTTGTAACGGGGATGCAGCAGGGTGGCCACCCAGCAATCAGCAAAAGTTAGAATGTGGCAGTAACTGGGCGGTCATTGCTCAGGCACTGCAGCATGTAGTCGCTCATGTCTGCCAGGCTGCCCAGAGGCAAGGACAAGCTATCCTCTTTGAGGGAGGTATATCGTCTGTGTCCTCTGTATCCCCCAGCGTTCCTCCTACTCCTTTTCTTAATCCTCCAGAACTGTGCCCTGGCTGGACAATTGTGTTCCAGGCCAGGGCCTATGTTGGTGCAGATACGCACCCTCCGAGCCACTTGTATTTGGTTGGCCTTAAGTTAAGGATATGGCGTGTATATAGTTTTGTTTCTTTATATGGTTAGTTTAGCTGCCTTATAGTTATTTTAATATGTTTTTAAGTAAATTTGTAAATATTTTGTTAATGGTTTTAGTGAAAAGGTGGGGGGGGGGGGTGTTGAGTGTGTAGGGTGTGAGGCTGTTTGGGATTATTTTCCATCCGCTATCTACACTGTCTATACTGCCACTGTATCTAATTTCATTGTATAATACTGTTAAGGGGGCCCTGACAAAGTCTTTTAGTCCTCCTCCTCCTCCTAGATGGGCCCCTTCTAGGTCAGGGACCCAAAACAGTGTGCTTCCCACACTTCCCTGTAGCTACGCCCCTGGGCAAACCCATCAGTAAGTACGTGTACTCTTCCACCATGTTGCTGAAATGCTGCCTCCTTCTAAGACGTTCCAGATCTGCTGGTGGTGCGTGTTGTTGTGGCGTGATGGCTTTCCCACATTTCGCCAATGCTAACCCAGCCTTCTGAGGTGCTGATGGTGACCCAGCTGCCTGTAAGCTGGCTTGGGTGCCACCCTGCTGAGAACACGGTTTCTCCTTATCCTCCTCTTCCCCCAGAACTGTGCCCTGGCTGGACAATTGTGTTCCAGGTCAGGGACTATGTTGGTGCAGGAACCCACCTTTCAAGCCACTTGGCTGTCACTAGCCTTAAGTTAGGGATAAGGTGTGTGTATATAGTTTTGTTTGTTTATATAGTAAGTTTAGCTGCATTATAGTTATTTTAATATGTTTTTAAGAAAATTTGTAAATAGTTTGTTAATGGTTTGAGTGAAAGGGGGGGTGGGGGGTGGGGGGTGGGGGTGGGGGTGTTGTGTGTGTTCGATTAACTGAATTGATTTTCACTGTCTGGTGTTTAGGAATTTCTGCACCCCAAATTCAGCACATGTGGCAGGCAGGGGATGTGTGTCAAATCAGCCAGGCCCAGACCTGCTAGTATATTTCGTCCATTAGCGCACAACACCAGGCCGGGCTGGAGGCTCAGTGGCACCAACCAATAGTCGGTCTGTTGTTCCATGCCTGTCCACAGCTCCTCTGCGGTGTGGGGTTTGTCACACAAACACACAAGTTTTAAAACAACTGCTGTCGTTTCCCCCTGACGGTGCTGCTGTGGGTTGTGAAGGTGTTACACTGAGTGGATGAGGAGGAGGTAGAGGAGGAGGAAGCTGAGTAGGAGGAGGAGGAGGAGATAACCGGATACAAAAAAAAATGCCCAGCAATCCACGGGGGTGTAAGGACATTCGCAAAAATTCTATCCGCCTTTGGGCCAGCCGCTACATTTACCCACTGTGTTGTTGGTTATGTGGATGTTGCCACAGATAGCGTTGCGCAGTGCACACTTGATTTTGTCCGCCACTTGATTGTGCAGGGAAGGGATGGCTCGCATGCAAAAGTAGCGGCGGCTGGGATACACGAACTGTGGGATAGCCGCCGCCATAAGGTTTTTAAAACTGTCTACCAGACAGAATGACAGCATTTCAAAGGACCAGGAAGTTTGAAATTAGGCATTCAGAGCCATGGGTAGGGGGGTACTTCCTCTTTCTATTTCTTTTTCTCTCCAGTGTTTGGGAGATGGACACCTGATAGCTGAACACTTCCATGGGATTTGGTGGAGATTCTTGGTGACAATGACAGATGTGGTGGCGTTGCTGCCACATCCTCTGTTTGCTGGGCGACAGGTGCCACTGTCACTCACTTGGGCTCAAGTTTAGAATGTTTATTTATTATTTTTCTGTATTTTATTTTATTTTAAGTCATTTCCCTATTCACATATGTTTGCAGGGCATTTACCTACATTTTGCTGCCTTTTGCAGCCCTCTAGCCCTTTCCAGGACTATTTTACAGCCATTTAAGTGCCCAGAAGTTTGGGTCCCCATTGACTTCAATGGGGTTCGGGTTCGGGGTGAAGTTCGGGTCGCGTTCGTATCCCGAACCCGAACATTTTCGGGAAGTTCGGCTGAACTTCTCGAACCCGAACATCCAGGTGTTCGCTCAACTCTATATATGGTTGAATCTTGTTTTATCCTCCTCTTCCTTCTCATCCAGATTGTATACATTTCCTCCAGAATTTTTTTTTATAGGGTCAGCTGAACAGCATGCACTCGCATATGTTTTAGAGCATCAGCTGTACAGCATGCACATAAATATAATGTTTTAGAGCGTCATTTGAACAGCATGCACTCGCATATAATGTTTTTAAGCGTCATCTGAACAGCATGCACTTGCATATAATGTTTTCGAGTGTCAGCTGAACAGCATGCACTCGAATATAATGTTTGAGCATCAACTCACCTGCAGTCACTTGCATATAATGTTTTAAAGCGTCAGCTAACCTGCAGGCACTCGCATAGAATGTTTTAGAGTGCCAGCTCACCAGCAGGCCCTCTCCTCTAATGTTTTAGAGGGTCAGCTCAGCAACAGGTCCTCGCCCCTAATGTTTTTAAGGGTCACCAGCAGGCCACCAATCATACTTTTTTCAAGGGTGTGTATGATGCCCTCCTTTATGTGTAATAAAGTGTGTATTGTAGTGCCGCTTTCTTGTAATTTTTAACAGCCCTTCCACTTAGTGCATAGGCTTTATGAGTGTAGGAGTCCCACTACCTGAACAATTGTACCACAATGTGAATGAGGCCCTCTTTTGTGTGATATACAGGCTGTTTCGGAGTGCCTCTTGCTTGTAATTTTTGTCAGCACTTGCACTTTATATACAATTGAATATACAGGAAAGAATGTTACCTAACAATTTTTCCTGTGAAATATATATATATATATTTTTTGGGGGTGAGGGGTTGTGCGTATATTTGTCAGTTTGTAAAAGTGGCGTACAACTTGGACAACATGGTTCCCAGCAGCGACCTGGGAGTCCAAGACGCATCCAAACATCGTCCCCATGCTGTTTCCGATCCATTTCGGTGGTGTTTGTCACTTTCTGACCTTTTCCAAAGGACCAGGCACCCTTCCCTCTTCAGAGCAGGGGGTGCCTGGTTGTCTCCCATTGACTTCCATTATTCTCGGGTGCTCGGCCGAGCACACGAATATAGCAATGTGTTTGGGCGGAACACCCGAATACTTTGGTGCTCGATCATCACTACTAGGTTGCTAATGTGACTTATATATGTATAGAGCTAGACCTGCCAATAACCTAAATACAGTTCATATGTTTACATGTTGAAGACAAAAGTTATTTACTGTGACTTCATGTTTTTGGATGTCATGTAACAGTTATACACTCACCTAAAGAATTATTAGGAACACCATACTAATACGGTGTTGGACCCCCTTTTGCCTTCAGAACTGCCTTAATTCTACGTGGCATTGATTCCACAAGGTGCTGATAGCATTCTTTAGAAATGTTGGCCCATATTGAGAGGATAGCATCTTGCAGTTGATGGAGATTTGAGGGATGCACATCCAGGGCACGAAGCTCCTGTTCCACCACATCCCAAAGATGCTCTATTGGGTTGAGATCTGGTTACTGTGGGGGCCATTTTAGTATAATGAACTCATTGTCATGTTCAAGAAACCAATTTGAAATGATTTGAGCTTTGTGATATGGTGCATTATCCTGCTGGAAGTAGCCATCAGAGGATGGGTACATGGTGGTCATGAAGGGATGACATGGTCAGAAACAATGCTCAGGTAGCCCGTGGCATTTAAACTATGCCCAATTGGCACTAAGGGGCCTAAAGTGTGACCAGAAAACATCCCCCACACCATTACACCACCATCACCAGCCTGAACAGTGGTAACAAGGCATGATGGATACATGTTCTCATTCTGTTTACACCAAATTCGGACTTTGAATGTCTCAACAGAAATCGAGACTCATCAGACCAGGCAACATTTTTCCAGTCTTCAACAGTCCAATTTTGGTGAGCTCATGCAAACTGTAGCCTCTTTTTCCTTTTTTATTTGTAGTGGAGATGAGTGGTACTCGGTGGGGTCTTCTGCTGTTGTAGCCCATCCGCCTCAAGGTTGTGCGTGTTGTGGCTTCACAAATGCTTTGCTGCATACCTCGGTTGTAACGAGTGGTTATTTCAGTCAACTTTGCTCTTCTATCAGCTTGAATCAGTCGGCCCATTCTCCTCTGATCTCTAGCATCAACAAGGCATTTTCGCCCACAGGACTGCCGCATACTGGATGTTTTTCCCTTTTCACACCATTCTTTGCAAACCCTAGAAATGGTTGTGCGTGAAAATCCCAGTAACTGAGCAGATTGTGAAATACTCAGACCGACCCGTCTGGCACCAACAACCATGCCACGCTCAAAATTGCTTAAATCACCTTTCCCATTCTGACATTCAGTTTGGAGTTCAGGAGATTGTCTTGACCAGGACCACACCCCTAAATGCATTGAAGCAACTGCCATGTGATTGGTTGACTAGATAATTGCATTAATGCATTTTTACATTATAAATTTTACGGCGTTCATTTTTCGGTACAAATAACATAATATCTTTATTCTCTGGGTCAGTACGATTACAGTGATACTAAATACTTATATATTTTTTTTTACGTTTTACTACTTTTTTTTTGCAATAAAACCCCTTTTATTAACCAAAAAAAATATTTTGCATTGCCACTTCCCAAGACCCACAACTTTTTTATTTTTTATTCTATGGAGTTGATTGAGGGCTTTATTTTTGAGGAAAGACTTGTATTTTTCATTGGTATCAATTTAGAGTAAATGCCGCTTTTTGATCGCTTGTTATTACGTTTTATTTTTCGCTGGAAACTAAGAATAAATTTACGTAATATTTATGTAGTCTGGGTCGTTACGGACGCGGCAATACCAAACATATGGGGGATATTTTCTTTTTGCAATTTTTTTCATTGAAAAGCGTATTTTCAATGGAAAAAAAAGCATATTTTTTATTTTATGGAATTTTTTTTATTTAATAAATGTGTATTTTTTTTCTATTTTTTTTACTACTTAATAGTCCCACAGGGGGACTATAATATACAGTATTTTGATTGCTTTTAAAATGAAATGCATTATGTCTATAATGCATTACATTTTAATAGCACTGCTATTCCAACTTTGACCAGCAGGCTGCGCCAGAGAGGCACAGTCTGCTGGAGATGCCGGAAGACAGGCTCGGGGCCCTGATCGGAAGCTAGGTAAGCTTCCCAGCACATCAGCACCCCGCAATCACATTTGCGGGGTGCTGATGGGAGACAGAGGGAGTCCGCTCCCTCTGTTACCACTTTACATGCAGCGGGTGCCATTGCGCCCGGCATGTAAAGTGTTAAACAGCCCGGATAGGCACTCCTGCCGGTTCGGACTGTTAGAGCAGGGCCCCGGCTCTCATGTGAGAGCCGGGTCCGTGCTCTTCGCTGCACGGGGGAGCCGTGCAGCGCTTAGACTGGGCCGCCGCAGAAACGCGGCGGCCCAGCCTAAGGCCCCTTAGTGACCGCCGTAAAAACACGTATGGGTGGTCACTAAGGGGTTAAAGTGAAAGTACAGAAACTGAAGAGAGAAATCCACCATTTTATGTTGAATGACAAGATTGAACAGTTTAACTGCCATTTTGTAATACTTTATTTCACAAGTGTTATGTACATGGGCTGTATGCTGCAGAGTCAGCAGTGTTATATATGAAGAAATGTTGAAGTTAAAAAAGAAGTTATTTCAAGCATTTGGCATGCTCTTTAAACCTATTGCTACCATAGAGATTGCTAGAGAAATCACAGAGTAATAGACAGTCTGGTTAGACTAGAAAAGTCAGAGATACCAAAATTCCTCTAATGCCACAGCGCATAAGTCACTTCATTGTGCTGCGCCTGCCATACTGACCATCTAAAACATTAGGGTGAGGGCCTGCTGCAGAGCTGACCATCTAAAAAATTAGGGGCGAGTGCCTGCTGCTGATCTGACCATCTAAAACATTATGAACAAGGGCCTGCTGGTGACCCTCAAAAACATTATGGTTGAGGGCTTGCTGGTGACCCTCAAAAACATTATGGTTGAGGGCTTGCTGGTGACCCTCAAAAACATTATGGGTGAGGGGCCGCTGCTGAGCTGACCCTCTAAAACATTAGGAGTAGAGTTGAGCAAACACCTGGAAGTTCGGGTTCGCCGGGTTCGGCCGAACTTCATAAAAAGGTTCGAGTTCGGGATCCGAACTTGACCCCAAACCCCATTGAATTCAATGTGGACCCGAACTTTGGGGCACTAAAATGGCTCTAAAGCTAGAGGGCTGTAAAAGGCAGCAAAATGTGGGTAAGTGCCCTGCAAACAAATGTGGATAGGGAAATGACGTAAAATAAAATAAATAAAAATTACAAATTTAATCCTGAACTAAGAGGTCCATATAGACGAGGAGGTTGAGGAGGCGGTGAACTTGGCGTTGTAGGTGGACGTGGTGGTGTAGGTGGAAGCGGAGGTGGAGGTGGAGGCAGCCAACACAGTTTTTTTTTATTTTTTTTTTTATTTGGGTACACCACAAAACATTTTGGAATATATAAAATAGCAAAAAGAGAAGTTCTGGAGTATAACGCTGGAGTATAACAATGGCTGTGTGAAGTTGGTATACTTGTCGATAGAGATGAGCGAACTCCTGGATGTTCGAGTTCGAGAGGTTCGGCCGAACTTCCGGAAAATGTCCGGGTTCGTGATCCGAACTCAACCCGAACTTCATCCCGAACCCGAACCCCATAGAAGTCAATGGGGACCCGAACTTTTGGGCACTAAAAAGCCTGTAAAAGACTCCCGGAAAGGGCTAGAGGGCTGCAAAAGGCAGCAAAATGTAGATAGGGAATAATAGCAAACAAATGTAGACAGGGAAATGAATTAAAATAAAATAAAATAAATAAAAATTAACCAATATCAATTGGAGAGAGGTCCCACAGCAAGGAATCATGCGTCATATCATCCACCACTGGAGAAGGCCACTCTCATTTATTTGGGACCAGCACCCAGACAGAGGATACAGGTCCCACAGCAAGGAATCATGCTTCATATCAACCACCACCGGAGATGGCCACTCTCATGTATTTTGGACCAGCACCCAGACAGAGGATACAGGTCCCACAGCAAAGAATAAGGCGTCATATCAACCACCACCGGAGAAGGCCACTCTCATGTATTTTGGACCAGCACCCAGACAGAGGATACAGGTCCCACAGCCAGGAATAAGGCGTCATATCAACCACCACCGGAGAAGGCCACTCTCATTTATTTTGGACCAGCACCCAGACAGAGGAGAGAGGTCCCACATCAAGGAATCATGCGTCATATCAACCCCCACAGGAGAAGGCCACTCTCATTTATTTTGGACCAGCACCCAGACAGAGGATACAGGTCCCACAGCAAGGAATCATGCCTCATATCAACCACCAACGGAGAAGGCCACTCTCATGTATTTCGGCACAGCACCCAGACAGAGGATACAGGTCCCACAGCAAGGAATCATGCCTCATATCAACCACCAACTGAGAAGACCACTCTCATTTATTTCGGCCTAGCACCCAGACAGAGGATACAGGTCCCACAGCAAGGAATCATGCCTCATATCAACCACCAACGGAGAAGGCCACTCTCATTTATTTCGGCCCAGCACCCAGACAGAGGATACAGGTCCCACAGCAAGGAATCATGCGTCATATCAACAACCACCGGAGAAGGCCACTCTCATGTATTTTGGACCAGCACCCAGACAGAGGATACAGGTCCCACAGCAAGGAATCATGCGTCATATCAACCACCACCGGAGAAGGCCACTCTCATGTATTTTGGACCAGCACCCAGACAGAGGAGAGAGGTTTTCACAGCAGAGAATCATGCATTTAGATCACCCACCACAGGAGTAGGCCACCATTTAATGGGACCCCGGCAACCATGTCAGATGGCACAAACATCAGCTTCACATCACCCAGCACAAGAGAAGGCCACTTTGAGAGACTTTGACCCCTGCACCCAGACGGAGGAGAGAGGTTTTCACAGCAGAGAATCATGCATTTAGATCACCCACCACAGGTGTAGGCCACCATTTAATGGGACCCCGGCAACCATGTCAGATGGCACAAACATCAGCTTCACATCACCCAGCACAAGAGAAGGCCACTGAGAGACTTTGACCCCTGCACCCAGACGGAGGAGAGAGGTTTTCACAGCAGAGAATCATGCATTTAGATCACCCACCACAGGAGTAGGCCACCATTTAATGGGACCCCGGCAACCATGTCAGATGGCACAAACATCAGCTTCAAATCACCCAGCACAAGAGAAGGCCACTTTGAGAGACTTTGACCCCTGCACCCAGACGGAGGAGAGAGGTTTTTACAACAGAGAATCATGCATTTAGATCACCCACCACAGGAGTAGGCCACCATTTAATAGGACCCCGGCAACCATGTCAGATGGCACAAACATCAGCTTCACATCACCCAGCACAAGAGAAGGCCAGTTTGAGAGACTTTTACCCCTGCACCCAGACGGAGGAGAGAGGTCCCACAGCAGAGATTCAGGCATTTATATCAGCCAGAACAGGAGAAGGCCGCTTTCAGTGACTTAGGCCTTAGCACCGACACAGAGGAGACAGGTCAGATAGCACAAGCATCAGTTTCACATCAACCACCACAGGAGAAGGGCACTTTTAGAGACTTTGACCCCTGCACCCAGAAAGAGGAGAGAGGTCCCACAGCAGAGATTCAGGCATTTATATCAGCCAGCACAGGAGAAGGCCGCTTTCAGTGACTTAGGCCTTAGCACCGACACAGAGGAGACAGGTCAGATAGCACAAGCATCAGTTTCACATCAACCACCACAGGAGAAGGGCACTTTTAGAGACTTTGACCCCTGCACCCAGAAAGAGGAGAGAGGTCCCACAGCAGAGATTCAGGCATTTATATCAGCCAGCACAGGAGAAGGCCGCTTTCAGTGACTTAGGCCTTAGCACCGACACAGAGGAGACAGGTCAGATAGCACAAGCATCAGTTTCACATCAACCACCACAGGAGAATGGCACTTTCAGAGACTTTGACCCCTGCAGCCACACGGAGGAGAGAGGTCCCACAGCAGAGAATCAGGCATTTATATCAGCCAGAACAGGAGAAGGCCGCTTTCAGTGACTTAGGCCTTAGCACCGACACAGAGGAGACAGGTCAGATAGCACAAGCATCAGTTTCACATCAACCACCACAGGAGAATGGCACTTTCAGAGACTTTGACCCCTGCAGCCACACGGAGGAGAGAGGTCCCACAGCAGAGAATCAGGCATTTATATCAGCCAGAACAGGAGAAGGCCGCTTTCAGTGACTTAGGCCTTAGCACCGACACAGAGGAGACAGGTCAGATAGCACAAGCATCAGTTTCACATCAACCACCACAGGAGAATGGCACTTTCAGAGACTTTGACCCCTGCAGCCACACGGAGGAGAGAGGTCCCACAGCAGAGAATCAGGCATTTATATCAGCCAGAACAGGAGAAGGCCGCTTTCAGTGACTTAGGCCTTAGCACCGACACAGAGGAGACAGGTCAGATAGCACAAGCATCAGTTTCACATCAACCACCACAGGAGAATGGCACTTTCAGAGACTTTGACCCCTGCAGCCACACGGAGGAGAGAGGTCCCACAGCAGAGAATCAGGCATTTATATCAGCCAGAACAGGAGAAGGCCGCTTTCAGTGACTTAGGCCTTAGCACCGACACAGAGGAGACAGGTCAGATAGCACAAGCATCAGTTTCACATCAACCACCACAGGAGAATGGCACTTTCAGAGACTTTGACCCTGCAGCCACACGGAGGAGAGAGGTCCCACAGCAGAGAATCAGGCATTTATATCAGCCAGAACAGGAGAAGGCCGCTTTCAGTGACTTAGGCCTTAGCACCGACACAGAGGAGACAGGTCAGATAGCACAAGCATCAGTTTCACATCAACCACCACAGGAGAAGGGCACTTTTAGAGACTTTGACACCTGCACCCAGAAAGAGGAGAGAGGTCCCACAGCAGAGAATCAGGCATCATGTCAACCACCACAGGAGTAGGCCACCTTTTGTTTCTTTGACCCCTGCACCCAGAAAGAGGAGAGAGGTCCCACAGCAGTGAATCAGGCATTTATATCAGCCACCACAGGAGAAGGCCGCTTTCAGTGACTTTGGCCCCTGCACCCACACAAAGGAGACATGTCAGACAGCACAAGTATAACATTCATATCACCCAGCACAGGAGAAGGACACTTTCATGTACTTTGGCCCCGGCACCCAGACAGAGGGAAGGTTCATTCAACTCTGGGTTGCACCCCAAGATCCTACTTAATTTCAAAAATTGATTTTTCAATGAAGAAGTGGCCAGGAGTACAAGACAACATGGTTTAAGGCAGTTATTAAGGACTACTCTGCACAAGGGAGGGTCAGGTCTTGTGGGATCCATGCCTGGTTCATTTTTATAAACGTCAGCTTGTCCACGTTGGCTGCGGACAGGCGGCTGCGTTTGTCAGTAATGACGCCCCTGCCGTGCTGAATACACGTTCAGATAAAACGCTGGCCGCCGGGCAGGCCAGCACCTCCAAGGCATAACATGCTAATTCTGGCCACGTGGACAATTTGGAAACCCAGAAGTTGAATGGGGCCGAACCATCCGTCAGTATGTGGAGTTGTGTGCAGATGTACTGTTCAACCATGTTAGTGAAATGTTGCCTCCTGCTAACACGTTCCGTATCAGGTGGTGGGGCAGTTAGCTGTGGCGTGGAGACAAAACTTTTCCACATTTCTGCCATGCTAACCCTGCCCTCAGAGGAGCTGGCCGTGACACTGCTGCGTGGGCGACCTCTAGCTCCTCCTCTGCCTTGGCCTTGGCCTTCCACCTGTTCCCCTGTGACAGTTGGGAATGCTCTCAGGAGCGCGTCTACCAGTGTGCGCTTGTACTCGCGCATCTTCCTATCACGCTCCAGTGCAGGAAGTAAAGTGGGCACATTGTCTTTGTACTGTGGATCCAGCAGGGTGGCCACCCAGTAGTCAGCACACGTTAAAATGTGGGCAACTCTGCTGTCGATGCGCAGGCACTGCAGCATGTAATCGCTCATGTATGCCAGGCTCCCCAGAGGTAAGGACAAGCTGTCCTCTGTGGGAGGCGTATCGTCATCATCCTCTGTATCCCCCTAGCCACGCACCAGGGATGTGCCTGCACTGTGCTGGGTGCCACCCCGCTGTGAACCTGCTTCATCCTCATCCTCCTCCACCTCCTCCTCATCCTCCTCATCCTCCAGTAGTGGTCCCTGGCTGGCCACATTTGTACCTGCCCTCTGCTGTTGCAAAAAAACTCCCTCTGAGCCACTTCTAACAGACTGGCCTGAAAGTGCTAAAAACGACCTGTCATCCTCCTCCTCCTCCTCCTGGCCCTGGCCCACCTCCTCTTCCATCATCGCCCTAAGCGTTTTCTCTAGGAGACATAGAATTGGTATCGTCACGCTGATAACTGTGGCATCGCCACTGGCCATGTTGGTGGCGTACTCTAAACAGCGCAACAGGGCACACAGGTCTCGCATGGAGGCCCAATCATTGGTGGTGAAGTGGTGCTGTTCCGCAGTGCGACTGACTCGTGCGTGCTGCAGCTGAAACTCCACTATGGCCTGCTGCTGCTCGCACAGTCTCTCCAGCATGTGCAAGGTGGAGTTCCACCGGGTGGGCACGCCGCATATTAGGCGGTGAGCGGGAAGGCCGAAGTTCCGCTGTAGCGCTGACAGGCGAGCAGCGGCAGGATGTGAACGCCGGAAGCGCGCACAGACGGCCCGCACTTTATGCAGCAGCTCTGACATGTCTGGGTAGTTGTGAATGAACTTTTGCACCACCAAATTCAGCACATGCGCCAGGCAAGGGATGTGCGTCAAACCGGCTAGTCCCAGAGCTGCCACGAGATTTCGCCCATTATCGCACACCACCAGGCCGGGCTTGAGGCCCACCGGCAGCAACCACTGGTCGGTCTGTTGTTCAATACCCCGCCACAACTCCTGCGCGGTGTGGGGCCTGTCCCCCAAACATATGAGTTTCAGAATGGCCTGCTGACGTTTACCCCGGGCTGTGCTGAAGTTGGTGGTGAAGGTGTGTGGCTGACTGGATGAGCTGGTGGAAGCAGAGGAGGAGGAGGAGGAAGCCGAGTAGGAGGAGGAGGCTACAGGAGGCAAAGAATGATGCCCTGTGATCCTTGGCGGCGGAAGGACGTGCGCCAAGGAACTCTCCGCCTGGGGCCCAGCCGCCACTACATTTACCCAGTGTGCAGTTAGGGAGATATAGCGTCCCTGGCCGTGCTTACTGGTCCACGTATCTGTGGTTAGGTGGACCTTGCCACAAATGGCGTTGCGCAGTGCACACTTGATTTTATCGGACACTTGCATGTGCAGGGAAGGCACGGCTGTCTTGGAGAAGTAGTGGCGGCTGGGAACCACATACTGGGGGACAGCCATGGCCATCAGCTGTTTGAAGCTGTCTGTGTCCACCAGCCGGAATGACAGCATTTCAAAGGCCAGTAGTTTAGAAATGCTGGCATTCAGGCCAAGGGCTCGAGGGTGACTAGGTGGGAATTTGCGCTTCCTCTCAAAGGTTTGAGAGATGGAGAGCTGAACGCTGCTGTGTGAAATAGTGGAGACGCTAGGTGACGGTGGCGGTGGTGGTGGTGGTGTCGGGTGGCACATCCTCTGTTTGCTGCTCGGCAGGTGGCAACATTCCTCTCGAGGCGGAAGCCGAGGCAGCAGCGCTAAAGGGAGCAGGGGGAGCCTGAGCGGGTTCCTTGTTTTTAAGGTGTGTACTCCACTGCAGTTCATGCTTTGCATGTAGATGCCTGATCATGCAGGTGGTGCTCAGGTTAAGAACGTTAATGCCTCGCCTCAGGGTCTGATGGCACAGCGTGCAAACCACTCTGGTCTTGTCCTCAGCACATTGTTTGAAGAAGTGCCATGCCAGGGAACTCCTTGAAGATGCCTTTGGGGTGCTGGGTCCCTGTTGGCGCTGGCCAATAGCAGGCGAACTCTCTGGACGGCGGCTGTTCTGCTTTTGCCCCCTGCTCCCTCTTTGGCTTCGCTGTTGTCTCGGTCTCACCACTGCCTCTTCCTCTGAACTATTTAAGTCAGCGGCACGACCTTCAGTCCATGTGGGGTCTAAGACCTCATCGTCCTCTGCATCGTCTTCCACCCAGTCTTCCTCCCTGACCTCCTCCTGTTCAGTCTGCACACTGCAATAAGACGCGGCAGTGGGCACCTGTGTTTCGTCATCATCAGACACTCGGTCACTCTGCTGTGGTGGTATTCCCATGTCCTCATCATCTGGATACATAAGTGGTTGTGCGTCAGTGCATGGAATGTCTTCCACCGCTAGGAAACGCCGCTGAGCAGAGTCTTCAAACAGAAGAAGAGACTGCTGCATAACTTGAGGCTCAGCCAGTTTCCCTGATATGCATGGGGGTGATGTGACAGACTGATGGGCTTGGTTTTCAGGTGCCACCTGTGCGCTTCCGCAGAAGACTGGGCGGAAGACAATGTGGTGAACGTGCTGGAAGCACTGTCGGCCACCCAATCGACTAATGCCTGTACCTGCTCAGGCCTTACCATCCTCATAACGGCATTGGGCCCCACCAAATATCGCTGTAAATTCTGCCGGCTACTTGAGGGAGTTGTTTCACTACTTTGTGCGCCTGAGGCCGAACGGCCACGTCCTCTGCCAGCAACAGAGGCTCCACGGACACCACCACGACCGCTCCTCGTCCCTTAATAGAATGTTTCCTCATTGTTGCGATTCAACTCGCACCACAATAAAATATATTATTTTTTAGCCCCAAAATTCCCACACTGGAAGATATAATTCCTTTTTCCGGTATTAATTACAAGAACACTGCTGCTAATTGGACACCAGATTTTTTATAATGCTAGTTTTGGTACATAGATCCCCACACGGGGAAATATAATTGCTTTTTAGAGGAGTGAAAACGTGAGGCCTAGTTTTTCTGGTCTAACAAACACCAGATTGATTAAATTGGCCTTTTTTTCAGCAAAATTACAACACTGGACAATAATGCCTTTGGCGGTATTAATTACAAGAACACTGCTGCTAATTGGACACCAGATTTTTATAATGCTAGTTTTGGTACATAGATCCCCACACGGGGAAATATAATTCCTTTTAGAGGAGTGAAAACGTGAGGCCGAGTTTTTCTGGTCTAACAAACACCAGATTGATTAAATTGGCCTTTTTTTCAGCAAAATTACAACACTGGACAATAATGCCTTTGGCGGTATTAATTACAAGAACACTGCTGCTAATTGGACACCAGATTTTTATAATGCTAGTTTTGGTACATAGATCCCCACACGGGGAAATATAATTCCTTTTAGAGGAGTGAAAACGTGAGGCCGAGTTTTTCTGGTCTAACAAACACCAGATTGATTAAATTGGCCTTTTTTTCAGCAAAATTACAACACTGGACAATAATGCCTTTGGCGGTATTAATTACAAGAACACTGCTGCTAATTGGACACCAGATTTTTATAATGCTAGTTTTGGTACATAGATCCCCACACGGGGAAATATAATTGCCTTTTAGAGGAGTGAAAACGTGAGGCCTAGTTTTTCTGGTCTAACAAACACCAGATTGATTAAATTGGCCTTTTTTTCAGCAAAATTACAACACTGGACAATAATGCCTTTTGGCGGTATTAATTACAAGAACACTGCTGCTAATTGGACACCAGATTTTTTATAATGCTAGTTTTGGTACATAGATCCCCACACGGGGAAATATAATTCCTTTTAGAGGAGTGAAAACGTGAGGCCGAGTTTTTCTGGTCTAACAAACACCAGATTGATTAAATTGGCCTTTTTTCAGCAAAATTACAACACTGGACAATAATGCCTTTTGGCGGTATTAATTACAAGAACACTGCTGCTAATTGGACACCAGATTTTTATAATGCTAGTTTTGGTACATAGATCCCCACACGGGAAATATAATTCCTTTTAGAGGAGTGAAAACGTGAGGCCGAGTTTTTCTGGTCTAACAAACACCAGATTGATTAAATTGGCCTTTTTTCAGCAAAATTACAACACTGGACAATAATGCCTTTTGGCGGTATTAATTACAAGAACACTGCTGCTAATTGGACACCAGATTTTTTATAATGCTAGTTTTGGTACATAGATCCCCACACGGGGAAATATAATTCCTTTTAGAGGAGTGAAAACGTGAGGCCGTAGTTTCTTCTGGTCTAACAAACACCAGATTGATTAAATTGGCCTTTTTTCAGCAAAATTACAACACTGGACAATAATGCCTTTTGGCGGTATTAATTACAAGAACACTGCTGCTAATTGGACACCAGATTTTTTATAATGCTAGTTTTGGTACATAGATCCCCACACGGGGAAATATAATTCCTTTTAGAGGAGTGAAAACGTGAGGCCGAGTTTTTCTGGTCTAACAAACACCAGATTGATTAAATTGGCCTTTTTTTCAGCAAAATTACAACACTGGACAATAATGCCTTTTGGCGGTATTAATTACAAGAACACTGCTGCTAATTGGACACCAGATTTTTATAATGCTAGTTTTGGTACATAGATCCCCACACGGGGAAATATAATTCCTTTTAGAGGAGTGAAAACGTGAGGCCGAGTTTTTCTGGTCTAACAAACACCAGATTGATTAAATTGGCCTTTTTTCAGCAAAATTACAACACTGGACAATAATGCCTTTGGCGGTATTAATTACAAGAACACTGCTGCTAATTGGACACCAGATTTTTTATAATGCTAGTTTTGGTACATAGATCCCCACACGGGGAAATATAATTCCTTTTAGAGGAGTGAAAACGTGAGGCCGAGTTTTTCTGGTCTAACAAACACCAGATTGATTAAATTGGCCTTTTTTTCAGCAAAATTACAACACTGGACAATAATGCCTTTTGGCGGTATTAATTACAAGAACACTGCTGCTAATTGGACACCAGATTTTTATAATGCTAGTTTTGGTACATAGATCCCCACACGGGGAAATATAATTGCTTTTTAGAGGAGTGAAAACGTGAGGCCTAGTTTTTCTGGTCTAACAAACACCAGATTGATTAAATTGGCCTTTTTTTCAGCAAAATTACAACACTGGACAATAATGCCTTTTGGCGGTATTAATTACAAGAACACTGCTGCTAATTGGACACCAGATTTTTTATAATGCTAGTTTTGGTACATAGATCCCCACACGGGGAAATATAATTGCTTTTTAGAGGAGTGAAAACGTGAGGCCTAGTTTTTCTGGTCTAACAAACACCAGATTGATTAAATTGGCCTTTTTTCAGCAAAATTACAACACTGGACAATAATGCCTTTTGGCGGTATTAATTACAAGAACACTGCTGCTAATTGGACACCAGATTTTTATAATGCTAGTTTTGGTACATAGATCCCCACACGGGAAATATAATTCCTTTTAGAGGAGTGAAAACGTGAGGCCGAAGTTTTTCTGGTCTAACAAACACCAGATTGATTAAATTGGCCTTTTTTTCAGCAAAATTACAACACTGGACAATAATGCCTTTGGCGGTATTAATTACAAGAACACTGCTGCTAATTGGACACCAGATTTTTTATAATGCTAGTTTTGGTACATAGATCCCCACACGGGGAAATATAATTGCTTTTTAGAGGAGTGAAAACGTGAGGCCTAGTTTTTCTGGTCTAACAAACACCAGATTGATTAAATTGGCCTTTTTTTCAGCAAAATTACAACACTGGACAATAATGCCTTTTGGCGGTATTAATTACAAGAACACTGCTGCTAATTGGACACCAGATTTTTTATAATGCTAGTTTTGGTACATAGATCCCCACACGGGGAAATATAATTCCTTTTAGAGGAGTGAAAACGTGAGGCCGAGTTTTTCTGGTCTAACAAACACCAGATTGATTAAATTGGCCTTTTTTCAGCAAAATTACAACACTGGACAATAATGCCTTTTGGCGGTATTAATTACAAGAACACTGCTGCTAATTGGACACCAGATTTTTTATAATGCTAGTTTTGGTACATAGATCCCCACACGGGGAAATATAATTGCTTTTTAGAGGAGTGAAAACGTGAGGCCTAGTTTTTCTGGTCTAACAAACACCAGATTGATTAAATTGGCCTTTTTTCAGCAAAATTACAACACTGGACAATAATGCCTTTTGGCGGTATTAATTACAAGAACACTGCTGCTAATTGGACACCAGATTTTTTATAATGCTAGTTTTGGTACATAGATCCCCACACGGGAAATATAATTCCTTTTAGAGGAGTGAAAACGTGAGGCCGAGTTTTTCTGGTCTAACAAACACCAGATTGATTAAATTGGCCTTTTTTTCAGCAAAAATTACAACACTGGACAATAATGCCTTTTGGCGGTATTAATTACAAGAACACTGCTGCTAATTGGACACCAGATTTTTTATAATGCTAGTTTTGGTACATAGATCCCCACACGGGAAATATAATTCCTTTTTAGAGGAGTGAAAACGTGAGGCCGAGTTTTTCTGGTCTAACAAACACCAGATTGATTAAATTGGCCTTTTTTCAGCAAAATTACAACACTGGACAATAATGCCTTTTGGCGGTATTAATTACAAGAACACTGCTGCTAATTGGACACCAGATTTTTTATAATGCTAGTTTTGGTACATAGATCCCCACACGGGAAATATAATTGCTTTTTAGAGGAGTGAAAACGTGAGGCCTAGTTTTTCTGGTCTAACAAACACCAGATTGATTAAATTGGCCTTTTTTCAGCAAAATTACAACACTGGACAATAATGCCTTTGGCGGTATTAATTACAAGAACACTGCTGCTAATTGGACACCAGATTTTTTATAATGCTAGTTTTGGTACATAGATCCCCACACGGGGAAATATAATTCCTTTTTAGAGGAGTGAAAACGTGAGGCCGAGTTTTTCTGGTCTAACAAACACCAGATTGATTAAATTGGCCTTTTTTTCAGCAAAATTACAACACTGGACAATAATGCCTTTTGGCGGTATTAATTACAAGAACACTGCTGCTAATTGGACACCAGATTTTTTATAATGCTAGTTTTGGTACATAGATCCCCACACGGGAAATATAATTCCTTTTAGAGAGTGAAAGCGTGAGGCCGAGTTTTTCTGGTCTAACAAACACCAGATTGATTAAATTGGCCTTTTTTTCAGCAAAATTACAACACTGGACAATAATGCCTTTTGGCGGTATTAATTACAAGAACACTGCTGCTAATTGGACACCAGATTTTTTATAATGCTAGTAATAAGCACAAGTTAGAATGTGGGTAACTCGGCTGTCATTGCGCAGGCACTGCAGCATGTAGTCGCTTATGTGTGCCAGGCTGCCCTGAGGCAAGGACAAGCTGTCCTCTGTGGGAGGTGTATCGTCTATGTCCTCTGTATCCCCCCAGTCACGCAAAACTGATGCCCATGAGCTACTTTGTGTGCCACCCTGCTGTGAACATGGTTCCTCCTCCAGAACTGTGCCCTGGCTGGACAATTGTGTACCTGGCCTATGTTGGTGCAGGAACCCACCCTCCGAGTCACCTGTGAATAACTGGCCTGATAACCGTTGAAATGATCCCTTTTCCTCCTCTCCTTCCTGCTGTGACATATCTTCCTCCATCATCGCCCGAAGCATTTTTGCTGTTCCGCAGAACGACTGACCCGTGCGTGCTGCAGCTGAAATTCCAATATCGCCTGCTGCTGCTCACACAGTCTCTCCAGCATGTGCAAGATGGAGTTCCAATTTGTTGGCACGTTGCATATGAGACGGTGAGTGGTAAGGCGAAAGTTACGCTGCAGCACAGACAGGCAAGCAGCAGTAGGGTGAGAACTCCGAAAGCGTGCACAGACGGCCGGCACTTTCTGCAGCAGCTCTGACATATCGGGGTAGATTTTCAGGAATCTCTGCACCACCAAATTTAGCACATGCGCCAGGCAAGGGATGTGCGTCAAATCGGCTAGGCCCAGAGCTGCTACGAGATTTTGCCCATTATCTCACACATTGGTGGGAGATGGACAGCTGAACGCTTCCATGGGACACTGTGGTGGTGCTTGTTGAAGGTGATGCACTTGGTGTCACATCCTCCGTTTGTGCGGTGGCCATTGCCATTGTTACTCCGGAGGTGGAGGAAGAGGCTGAAATTGCAGCAGGGTGCTCTTAGAGAGATATAACGGCCCTGGCCGTGCTTACTGGTCCACGTATTGGTAGTTATGTGGACCTTGCCACAGATCGTGTTGCACAGTGCCCACCTTATTTTGTCTGTCACTTGCTTGTGCAGGTAAGGGATGGCTCGCCTAGAAATGTAGTGGCGGCTTGGAACAACCTACTGTGGGACAGCCACCTCCATAAGGTTTTTAAAACTCTTCGTCTCCACCAGACGAAATGACAGCATTTCAAGGGCCAGCAATTTTGAAATGCTGGCATTCAGGGCCAGGGCCGCTGGTGGGTAGGGGGGTACTTACTCTCATCCATGTCCACTGTCCATCTCCTGATCCAGTGTTTGGGAGATGGATAGCTGAACGCTTCCATAGGACACTGTGGTGGTGCTTGTTGAAGGTGATGCACGTGGTGTCATTGGTGTCACATCCTCCGTTTGTGGGGTGGCCCTTGCCATTGTTACTCCAGAGGTGGAGGAAGAGGCTGAAATTGCAGCAGAAGAGGGAGCAGGAGGAGCCAGAGACTTTTCTTGGTTTTGGAGGTGTTTACTCCTCTGCAGCTCGTGTCTTGCACTTAAATGCCTGGTCATGCAGGTTGTGCTCAGGTTTAGAACGTTTATGCCTCGCTTTAGGCTCTGATTACACAGTGTGCAAACCACTTGTGTCTTGTCGTCTGCACATTGTGTGTAGTACTGCCACGCTGGGGAACTCCTTCAAGCTGTCTTTGGTGTGCTCTGTCCCTGGGAGCAGTGGGCAGTAGCAGGCATAGTGCCTAGGGGACGGGTGCCCTGCTTCATCACCCTGCTCCCTCTTTTGCTGTGCTGGTGTCTCTGTGCGACCACCGCCTCTTCCTCCAAACTGCACAGGTCACTAGCATGACGTTCATCCCATGTAGGGTCTAGAAACTCATCGTCCTCCACATTATCTCCCACCAAGTCTTCTGCACCCCTGCCCTCCTTGTCGGTTTGCACACTGCAGAATGCCGCAGCAGTTGTGTTTCATCATCAGAGAAGTGCTGCAGTGGTCTTCCCATGTCTTCATCCTCAAACATAAGTGGTTGGACATTGGTGCACTCAATCTCTTCCACTTCTGGAGCAGGGCTAGGTGGATGGGCTGGGAAAACCCTGCCAGGAGAGTCATCAAAAAGCATGAGAGTCTGCTGCATCACTTGGGGTTCAGACTGCTTGGATGATTTGCAATGGGGTGAGGTGCTAGATAGCTGCCCATGGCCTGCAGGTGCCAACTCTGAGCTTTCAGCAGTGGACCGGGTGGGAGACAATGTGAAGGTACTGGAGGCACTATCAGCCATCCAATCTACTAGCGCCTGTTTGTGCTCTGGCCTCACCATTCGTAGAGCGGCATTTGGGCCTACTAAATAATGTGGAAGGCCCTGTCGCCTACGCGAACCTGAGGAAGGTGTTTCATTTGGGCGTGTAGCTGGCACAGATCCACCACGTCCTCTCCCTGCAACAGGAGCCCCACCAACACCAGCAGCACCACGACCATGGCCATGTCCCTTATTTGACACTCTCCTCATTCTTTTCGGTAACCCAACAAAGTAGCAGACAGATTTAATAAAACTTGTTCCCTGTCAGGTATGCAGTGCCCGTGTCATAAACAGAAAAGATTGGTTTTGGTCACAACTCTATGTGACAGATGAATTTATTACACTTTGTGCCCTGCCTAATATGCCCTGGCAGTGTGATAAAGATAAAAGATATTTCTAGGTCACACCACAATATGAGAAACAAATTTATTACACTGTGTGGCCTGCCCAATAGGCCCTGGCAGCATGTTAAAGATAAAAGATTAGTTAAGGTCACAAGTTACTTTGAAATATATGAGGGGCACAGATCCCCCAACAATTGGTAGTACGCCACCTAATTTACTGAATACATTTTGGCAAGTCAGGTATGCAGTGCAGCAGGAACACCAACACAGAGCAGGCCATAAATTTACTTTGCGCCAAAGATTACATGTTTTTTCCACCCACAATGTCTCAGGGGAATTTACTGATTTTATTTGATTTGTAGTACGAGGCAATAAGGTACTTTATAGGGAAAAAAAGATGATTTTTTCTACCCCAGTGAAACAGGTGGATTTACTGATTATATTTTTCACAATCACAAATGTAATGCACAGAGCAAATGTACTTTTTGACACAAAAAAGAAGAAGCCCAGAATCTGATGTATTTAGAGAATTAATGACATGGATATATGCAGCACAGGGGTACTTTACAGAGCAAAATGTGAAAATATCACCCCCTAGGTCCCTAAAACCACAAACGGATTAACAGTATTATTTTTCCCTTCCCCTGGCAAATATGCAGTGCAGGTGCACTTAAAAAATGCAACTTGTCCCTACACTAACAATAGCAGAGTGACGTGCTGTGCTACGTGACTCCAGCTTATATAGAGGCTGGGTCACATGCTGCACTGGGCCAATCAAAGTCATGCCATTAGTAGGCATGGCTGTGATGGCTTCTAAGGGCAAAGTAGTTAGAAGCTTTTTGATTGGCTGTCCAGCAGCTTTTCAACAAGCGCCATAAAATCTGCCGAACACCGAACCCAAACTATTACGAAAATGTTCAGGTTCGGGTCCGGGTGCCAAAAATGCTAAAATTCGGTACGAACCTGAACTTTACAGTTCGGGTTCGCTCAACTCTAATTAGGAGCGAAGGCATCCTAATAAGCATGTTGATATGATGGAGGAGGAGGAGGACAAGAAAACGGAGATTGAACCATATACCATTTTTAGTGGTGGAAGGGGTGCATGGGAATACAGTGTATTCAATACACCATAAAAGCCACATTTAGAGTGCCTTTATGTTCAGATGCTATCCTCTGGTGGAATAGAGAAGTCAGGGGCAATCCAGGCCTTGAGTCAACCGGTCAGCATTTTCAGTTGACAGGTGGATGAGCTTATCAGTTATTATGCCCCCAGCAGCACTAAATACCCGCTTTGACAAAACACTGGCGGCAGGGCCGGCCAGGCCAGGACCTCCAAGGCGTAGAGCGCCATTTCGTGCAACGTGTCCAGCTTGGACACCCAATAGTTGTAAGGCACAGAGGGATCACTGAGGACGCTAACACGGTCTGCTACTTACTCTTTCACCATCTTCCAAAAATGTTCCCTTCTTGTGACACTAGGCCACACATCAGGTTGAGGGTGCTGGCGGGGTGTCCTGCCTCTGTTGGAACTGCTGCGTGTTCCCCCCATCTCCCTCCCTCGGGTGGCCAAGGAACTATGTACTCTGCAGCCAGCGTTGTCAGCTGGAAATTTTTGGAGCAATTTTTCCACAAGGACCTTCTGGTATTGCACCATTTTGCTCATCCGCTCCACCACAGGAATGAGAAATGAGAAGTTCTCTTTGCAGCGGGGGACGGGAAGGTCGAACAACCAGTAATTGATGTTGGCCAAAATGGGTACAACGCGAGGGTCACGGGAAAGGCAGCCTAACATAATTCAGCCATGTGTGCCAGAGTCCCAACAGACAAAACTTCACTGTCCTCATCAGGAGGATGACTTTCAATCTCCTCATCCTCTTCCTCTTTTCTACCCATCCACGCTGAACAGATGGAATAAAACTTCCATACTACCCTCTGTAGTAGAAGCAACCGTCTCCTGCTCCTCCTCCTCCTTATCATCCAATTTGCGCTGACAGTACGAACTGAGGGTGGTCTGGTTATTACCCTGTGTACTGTCTTCCGCCATTTCCACATCTTCCCCGTGCAAAGCGTCTGCCTTAATTGTGAGCAGCGAGTGTTTCAGTAGACACAGTAATGGGATGGGTATACTGATAATAGCGTTATCGCCGCTCACCATCTGTTTTGATTTCTCAAAGTTGCGAAAACCTCACAGAGGTCAGACATCCTGTCCAACACTTGGAACGTGGAGTTCCAGCACGTGCCCACGTCGCACAACAGTCGGTGAGCTGTCAATTGCAAGCGCTGATACAGCGTTGCCAGAACGGCGGAAGCTTTCGATGACTTGCGGAAATGGGCACACATGCGGCGCACCTTCACCAGTAGCCCAGGCAAATTGGGGTAGGTTTTGAGAAACCGCTGAGCCACTAGGTTGAATACGTGGGCTAGGCATGGTATGTGTGTGAGCTTGCCGAGATCCAAAGCCACCACCAAGTTACGGTTATTATCAGACACAAACATGCCTGGCTGTAGGTTGAGTGGCGAGAGCCACAGCTCAGTCTGGTCCCTTATCCCCTGCCACAGCTCTGCGGCAGTGTGCTGTTTGTCACCAAAGCAGATCCGTTTTAGCACGGCCTGTTGCCGCTTCCCCACTGCAGTGCTACACTGCTTCCAGCTACTGACTGATGGCTGACTGGTGCTGCAAGATAATAATTCAGAGGTGAAAGTGGAGGCGGAGGAGGAGGAGAAGGAGTGCCACTAACGTAGGTGGCTGCAGAAACCCTGATGGAAGTAGGGCCTGCAATCCTTGACGTTTGTAGCACCGGTGCCATTCCAGAGTACGACTCGCTCCCGGCCTCCAGAACGTTCAACCAGTGTGCCGTCAGGGAAATGTTGCGTCCCTGCCCAAAAGCACTTGTTCATGTGTCAGTCGTTAAGTTGACCTTCCCAATAACTGCATTGGTCAGGGCACGGTTGATGTTACAGGTGTGACACAGTGAGAGGTTTGGTGGTAAAAAACTGGTATTTTCCTCTCAGCCTGTGCTGCTGGGTTGATTGCAGCCAGGTGAGGGCAAATACTGGACCGGATTTTAGGTGCCGGTCCAGGTTTTTTTGAGTTAATACCTAGCTGCCTTTAAAAGACAGCTGGGTTTATGCAAAGCTCTCTCTCTCTGTGTTTGGGATCTGAGCCCTGTGCTGGGCTGAAAAGCTGAGACCTGTGTGTCAGGAGAGCAGGCCATGTAAAGACGGTCAGTGGACTTTTTGTGTTGCCGAGCATTCAGCCAGGTGTGAACTGACACCTAGGATTTGAGGTGATTTAACCTGGAAACTGCTGGTTTTCTGTGGAGCTCTCAGGGCTGGAAGCAAGAGCTGGCAAAGAGGCGTGCAGTCTGCCTGGAACCCTGAGGTTGGACTTTCCTGCGGCTGGGCTGACAGCCAGGTGTGAACACGCACCTAAACCACACAGGTGATTTGATCCCGTCTTGGACTTTTGTTTTGCCCCAAGTTTTTGCTATGTGTGTGAAGTAACACTAAGTGACTGTTTTGAGTTTTGTTTGTGCAAGTGTGAAATAAAACACTGTTAGCTGCAGTACCTGGACTCCCTTTGCCTCTATACTGCACCCGCTCCACTGTCTACCAACTCCCCACACAGGACACATACACAAAATATTGGCGGCTGGGGACAGAGTAACGCGGGATGGCCTCCACCATCAGTCTGCGGAAAGCCTCATTGTCCACAAGCCTAAATGGCAACATTTCCGGGGCCAGCAATTTTGAAAGGTGCGCATTTAGTGCTGTGGCCTGTGGGTGGGTGGCTGGGCATTTGCACTTTCTTTAAAAGGCCTGTGGGTGCTTTGATGCCATGTGACTTATCATGCTGGTGGTGGTGAGGCTTCTAGTGTTCACGCCCCTGCTCATTTTGATATGGCACAGGTTGCAAATGACAATTCTTTATCGTCCGCACTTTCCTCAAAAAAGCGCCAGACTGTGAAACACCTACCCCTTGGCATGGGATATTTCAGCAAAGGGGGTGCTCCGGGTTGAGGGCCTGTTTGGTGTTGCCCGCCTTCTCCCTTTTGCCACCCCACTGCCTCTTCCAGCCTGTTGCGGTGCTGCGGATCCCTCCCCCTCTGTACTGCTGTCCTCGCTCGGCTTGCCATCTTGCCAGGTTGGGTCAGTGACTTCCTCGTCCACCACCTCCTCTTCCACTTCCTCGATCTGGTTATCCTCCTGAATTGTTGACCTAACAATAACCTCAGTAATTGACAACTCCGTCTCATCCTCATCATGAACATCTTGCGACACTAATTGCGGTTCACTTATTGGCAACTGTGTCTCATCATCATTAGTGATGATTGGGAGGTGCCATATTCGATTTTGCGATATTTCGCGAATATTCGACAGAATATTCGTCATATATTCGTCTAAATCGAATATTCGTCATTATCCTATATATTGCGAATGTTACACGAATTTATATTCGCATCGCTAAATATAGCACTATATTCTCAATCTTTGTTATATTCTAGCAACAACCATTAGCAACTCAGCTCTAAGTTTCATTTACGAAGCGAACATATACTCGCATTGCGAATTTATCTTAGAGCTAAATTTCTAATGGTTGTATTGCTAGAATATAATGAAGACAACGAATATCACGAATACACGAATATAGCACTATATTCATAATCTTCATTATATTCTAGCAGTACAACCATTATGAACTCAGCTCTAAGTTGAATTCGCAATGCGATTAATATAACCTGTATTGCTCGCATTGCGAATTCAACTTAAAGCTGGGTTCCTAATGGTTGTACTGCTAGAATATGATGAATATCGCAATGCGAATAATTCAGGTTATATTAATCGCATTGCGATTACAACTTAGTCAAATTTGTGAGATCGTGATTCTTACATCCGACAGTACATTTTAGCATGGAGGCGTTCCCATGCACACAGGGAGTCGGCAGAAGCGGCAACGGCATTGACTGGAGCGGGTAGTGAGCCAGGAATCCTCCGGGCAGGTAAGAACAGCTTTTGGGAAGTGGGAAGACAACCAGAGAGCAGCAAGGATTAGCATCTAAAAAAAATAAAAATAAATGAATATTTGAAATTGTGAATATATAGCGCTATATTCTCAATATTCGCGAATTATCGAATTTGCAATATTCGCAATAAAAATTTGCTATTCGAATATTCGCGCTCAACACTAATCATCATCATCCACCTAGTAAAACATTAATTGCCATTCCCCACCGTCATCTTCTTCTGACTGTGGATGTTCAAGAGATTGAGAATCGGGGCACAAGATCTCCTCATGTCCCTCTTCAAGCTGACTTGTCGAGAGGCCTAAATTAAGGAATGGCGATGAAAAGAGCTCCTCAGAACATCCAAGTGTGGGATCACTTGTTTGCCAAGACTCTCCATGGTGGGTGGAAGGAGTATCAGGGTGAGGATTCTGTTGACCAGACAAATGTTATTCAGGAGGTATAGCGCAAGAAATGTTGCTGTCACCACTGGCTAATAAAAAATTACACTGGATGAATGTTACTGATATTTAGGATGCACAAACCCATGTTTAAGAGGTTCTGATAAATGATATTAGACTAGGTTGTTCAGGCCAGTGGCGGAGCTCGGCAGCAGAACTCTGCCCCCCAATTTTTTATTATATTTTTTTAAATTAGTAAAACATAATATAAACTGTAAACATTTAGCATTGCTATTCTTCTGCTGACCTGCATATTAAGGTTTTTGTATAATTTTTACCACACAGGTTATGGTGGAAATGTGCTTTTCTCTCATTCCACTGAAAAAATTATTGTCTACGCTTTTGCTGTACATTTTATTGAACCTTAAATGGAGCTATTAAAGAATAAATGTCATCCTACATCAAAAAATTCAGCTGAAAAAAAAAAAAAGCATTGCTGCCAAAATTGACTTGGTCCTTAAGAGGTTAAATAATTCTTTCTATGATTCATTGCAGTCTCTGATTATTTATGTCAATTTGAATACAAGTGAATAGTGATAAGAGGCATAGGCAATATTCGAATTTGTGATATTTTGTGAATTTTTGGCTGAATATTCACCATAAATTCGCAAATTCGAGAATTCGTGATCTCCAGTCATTATTTACTTGATTGCAAACAATAAAATAAAAAAAAATCGTCAATGTAATATATTTGCAATTAGAATATTCGCTATCAACACTAAGGGGTAGGCACCTTTCCTATTGGTTGCTAGGGATGCTAACTGCCGATATTAGCGATAAATTCGCGATAAAAATATTTGCGATCAACACTTCACGAATACGAATATAACACTATATTCTAAATATTCGCGAATTCTCGAAGTGGCGATATTCACAATTTTAATTCGCGATTCGAATATTCGCGCTCAACACTACAAGTGAATGGTGGTTGGCGTTTTAAAGCAGAAGTGAAGCGATTGCCTGTAGCAACTATATTTCATTTCTTAATATAAGAAGCCCTGGCTTCACAACACCCCATGTTCATCATATTAATTACTACATAAACATTAAGCGTTTAGTATGTTTTACTGAAAAGGTCTATAAATTTAAATTCTCTTTTTTTTTCCAGGAACTATTTGGTTATAAGAAAGAACAGCGTCGAAATGTCCTTTGTATTATTGGTTACATCTTTACCTTGGGGATCCTTAAAATGATTTTCTACTGGAAACCTCAACTGGATGTCTGGTGTCATTGTGTCTCATGCAGCTTGGCAGATGCAGATGTGATATTGCTCAGAACCACTGTAAGTAACCATAGTGGAGGAATTAATTAAATTGATTGCAACAGTGGATTTCATTTGAAATAATTCCTTTACACTTCTCCCTATATGATTCGCTCCTAATATTTATCCCATCCAGAGATGAGGGAATTTTTAAAAAATTTGATTTGCTGGTTTGCCCAATTTTTTTGGAAAAATTAGATTTGAATATATTCGGGACTAATTATGTTAAAAAACTGCCATTTTCTGGCTGCTGAGAACCTTTATAGTGGTGTAGAACACTGTGCCTTGCAGTAACACGCATAGGGAATCTGCTTTGGTAGTGAAATAATACTGTCTGACATGCAGATCTGAGTCTGTATGACATGCAGATGATTCTAAGAGGCATCGCTCTTAGACTCACTGCATACTTCACTTATTTGGGCGGTCACGGGGCCAAAACTGACCAAATAACTCAAGTATCAAATCGGCCTTACATGTAGATGTTACCGTCAAGAAGACGTGCACTCCTTTTACACCTTTGTCAGCTGATTCCACATAGATGTCTACAGAACCTGTTCTATTAAACACTTATACAAGTAGAGCCCCCTGACAGAGTGGAGGGGGTGTGAACAGTAAGTTTGTGTTGACATCACCAATTATTTTGGCCTTCCTCTAAACCGTCAGTACAATAACTCATAAAAAAACGGATCATGTCTGTGGAGCATACACCTTCCCTCGGTCAGCATTTGCTCAATAATCCATCAGTATTGCTAAAGGCAAAAAACCCCGGAGTGGATTTAAAACAGAGATGACACGTGAATGGAATATTTGCATGTCTTCTGTGTTTTGTACCCACTCCTGCTTTTGGCTACCAAATCAGAATTAATTTCTGATGGGATCATACAGGATCCATTGTGCATCTCGCTTTTCCTTCCTTCTGACAGATTCAAAGAAGTGTCAAATAAATGATGATGTCAGCCAGGCCGAAAGCCACAATAATAGAACAGTCATAAACTGGGGAGGGTGGGAACAGCATGAGAAGTCCAGAGAGTGGACCTATTACATAGAGTTGAGGTGGAAGCAGTATGAAAAGACCACCGAGTGGCACAATGACAGTCTGGAGGTGGCAGAAACATTAGTATTAGTTTTACTTTACAAAGTCTGATCAGACTTCTGTCTTTAGCCGATTCACAGAACACCCTCGGCAATGTAACAAGGTACCTGCTCAATGTTTTCAAAAGGTACCTTGTTCCGATCACCGACAGCCTAGCAGCGGTGATCGGTAGTACACATGCCATACCGGTACGCCATGTGTCCTTAAGGGGTTAAACTCTTGCTAAATGTCCTATCAAATGTATTGTGGTATCATGCTGTAATTCCCTTTAACAGTGTCATTTACCTTTATTCGCTCCTAGGTGCTGCTGGCCCCACTTATATATAGCTGGGGGGTCTAAAGTTAGTGTGTCCGATGAAAATGAAGAGATAAGGAAGTTAATGGAGGAGGCGGAAATTTGTATTTCCACCGAAATAATTAAAAAAAGACTTTACCACATATAAGTGCAGCGTTGAACTCCGAATATCTTTTTCTACTGATATACGACACTAAAGGCTTTACCACATATAACTGGAACAGTGAACGCCGAATACATTTTTCTTTTTCCACGTATACACGCCACTAAAGGCTTTTCAACAGAGGATTATAGGCTGTCAGTTTAAAAAAAACAACGGTGTCTAAAGCGTGGTTATCCGAAGTGAACGGGACGTAGTGGAGGAAATAGGTCCGCGCTGGAAGAGCGAGACATGGTCCTCGTACGGTTTTTGTGCTGCAGAAAAGTACCCGTAGTGTCCAGTAAGCAATACCACAGATTGATGCGGGCTGGTGTTAATTAGTTTGCATTTTTGTGCAGGGTTAGTGCATAATGTATTCACCTGTGTTGGTGCGCCGCTCCTATGGACGTCGTAACGTCATCGCGCAGTGTGTGAAACATAAATACAAAATTTTAACACAACATAATTCCCCCATATAAGTGCAGCGCTGAATGCTGAATATATCTTGATTTTTGTACAGAAATACGCCACTAAAGGCTTTACCGCAAATAACTGCAACAGTGAACACTGAATATATTTTTATTTTTCTGCTGATATATGTCAATAAAGGTTTTTCAAGATATAAGTGCAGCAGCGAATATATATTTCTTTTTCTACTGCTATACGTTGTAAGGGATCATCTCTTATTCGGGGTTCATTGGCACAAACGTGTTCATGGACACCAGGATTTAGGGGCCAAACTGTGCTTTATTGTGGCACACAGCATAACAACAAAACATACAAGAACCAAAATAAACAACTTGCCCGGCTGGGCCCTGGCTACACATTACGTGGCCCTGACTCAACTACAGAACCCTGTTCTCACACGTGCTCACATGCGGCTTTCTCAGCCCAGTCCAGCAGCCTAGAAACAATAGTGCCTACAACAGGAATACACTTAGGAGGAGGCTTACCGGGCCGCTGGGCCTGGAGGCAGTAGAGGCAGAGGATTTCCATGAAGCTTCACCTTCACCTTCAGGAAGCGACATGCTGCACACAGGACGCTGGCGCACCGCTTCTCCCGCTCTGCTGTCTCTACTTCCTGGTTGCGGAGTGACGTTGTCGCGTCTGACGTCATCCACCTGTGCCGGAACTGATGAGAGCGCTCCCGGCACAAGGGAACGCCCCTTTCTTACTGCCCGACCGCTTGCGAGTAATTATGTGGTCTAAACTTCAACCCGGGGAAGCCGACTACCGCCAGACTTATTCCAAGAGGAGAGAGGAGTAAGCAGATACAGAGACCTGTTAATAAAAAGCTTGGGCTTAGTATTCCCTCCTCCCTTGTGTTTTGTAGGGGAAGGATAGCCCAAGAAGAGAACCATCCCAGAGGAGGAGATGTTCAATTTGTAAAAAAGGGCTTGAAGTTTCATACAAAAAGAACTTATGCCCAAAATGTTTAAATAAAGTGATGACAGAGGAAACCCCTTCCCTGGTGGATAGTATAAGAGCTATAATCAAGGAAAAGTGGGTGCAGCAGTGGAAGCTAAACTGTCTATACTACTCTCTAAAGCCTCAACTTTTACTACCACTGTGTTGGAGCATCAGTCCTCTGAAGACGACGAGGGCGAGATATTTTTCGAATCAGGTTCAGAGGAATCAGAAGTAGCCCCGGGGCGTCCACTTTGTTCTATTGAGGAGACTGAGTCACTCATAAAAACCATTAGAGCAACCATTAATATTGAAGAGCCCAAAGAACCTATGTCGGTTCAGGACCATATGTTTGCAGGCTTAGCGGACAAAAGGAAGCTAGTATTTCCAGTCCATAATAATATTAAGTCTCTTATACAGGCAGAATGGAAAGATCCGGAGAAAAGACAATCTGCCCCTAAGATGTTTAAAAGGAAATACCCCTTTGGTGACGAGGACTCAAGTAAATGGGACAGACCCCCTAAAGTAGACGCTCTGGTTGCCAGGATCTCTAAAAAAATCTGTTTTACCCTTTGAAGATCTTGGGTTACTAGGAGACCCAATGGATAAGAAGAGTGAGGGTCTTCTTAAAAAAACTTGGGAATCATCTGCGGCTATCTTAAGACCCGGCATTTCAGCCACTTATACGGCTAGGACCTTAGCCTTATGGCTGGGTCAATTGGAAGAACACATTGAAGCTGGTACAGCTAAAGAGGTCATCTTGGCTTCCATGCCGATGCTTAAGCAAGCCGCAAATTTCTTGGCTGACGCCTCTGTGGACGTCGTAGAGTTGTCCGCAAAAGCGGCAGCCCTGGCAAACGCTGCCCGTAGGGCAGTATGGTTGCGGTCATGGTCAGGGGATGCTGCCTCAAAAAATAAATTATGTTCTCTCCCATGTGAAGGATATTTGGTTCCTCATTGGATGATATCCCTGGGAAAGCCTCAGACCGTAAAAAAGGTTTCACTACAGAAGCCAAATATTTCCATCAGAGGCGTTCCTTTTGAACCCAAAAACACAATAGATTTAGTCAAAAGAATCAGGATCTACCTGGCAGGAGTCTAAAGGGAGGAAGGGTTTCCTTTTCAATCCAGACAAGAGTGCCCGCCCCTCATCCCAATGGCGCCAGCAGTGCAGTGGGGGGGAGACTAAAGAACTTCGTGCCCGCTTGGGAGAAAATTCAGGCACCCCCTTGGGTGCTATCAGCGTTAAAAGAAGGTTATCAACTATAATTCGGTCGTCCCCCTCCAGACAGGTTTATGATGAATCCAGTCCTAAAAGGAATAGACCAAAAAGCAATGGAAGAACAAATATGTTTACTCCTCAAAAAGGAAGCAATATCGAGAGTTCCCCCGGAGGAGCAGGGGATGGGATTTTATTCTTCGGTCTTCCTTGTGAAAAAACCCAATGGCTCCTTCAGAGCAATAATAAATCTCAAAGGCCTGAACAAATACATCGTTTACAGGAAATTCAAGATGGAGACAATTAAATCAGCTGTCAATCTTCTGGCAAAGAATTACTTTATGGTCATATTAGACCTCTCAGACGCTTACTATCACGTCCCGATCCACCCACAGTCCCAAAAATTCTTGAGAATGGCAATGTACTTTCAGGGAGAAATACATCATTTCCAGTTTCAGGCCTTACCATTCGGCCTTTGTTCGGCCCCAAGAGTATTTACAAAGATTATGGCAGAAGAAGTGAAAACTTTCTATCTAAAAGGGATCCTCTTAATTCCATATTTGGACGATTTCCTAATAGCAGCCCCTTCAAAAGAATGCCTGCAAGATCACCTTCAGATAGTCCTGAGTACGCTAGTGAACTTGGGGTGGATGGTGAATTCGGAAAACTCCTGCCTTTTACCTTCTCAGAAAAGAATATTTTTAGGAGTCCTACTAGACTCTTGCCAAACATCCTCTTTTCTTCCAGAACAAAAGAGAGAAGATCTAATTCAGAGAGTACGGACATTCCAGAAACAAAATTGGGTCACTATCAGAGACATCATGACTCTTTTAGGGTTGATGACGTCAACCATTCTCTCAGTGAAGTGGTCCCAGGCACATTCAAGGGTCCTTCAAGCCTTCCTTCTAAGGGTTTTGGGACAAGAAGCAGGCTTTACTACAAAAAAAGGTGAGAGTTCCAGGCTCAGTAAAGAGGTCCCTGTTCTGGTGGAAGAAACGACAAAATCTGACCAGAAGGGTGGAGTGGCACCAGAAGAATCAGATGGTAATCAGAACAGATGCCAGCAAACAAGGCTGGGGGGAACACATGGGAACTTTAGTGAAACAGGGCCTGTGGAGTTCAAAGTTAAGTCAAGCCTCTTCCAACATGAGGGAGCTCAGGGCAGTATGGCAGGCCCTGAAAGCCTTCTCCACGTTAATTCTAAAAAATCATGTAAGAATTTTGACAGACAACTCTACCACAGTAGCTTATGTGAACAAACAGGGAGGGACAAGAAGTCCATCTCTCTCCTGGTTGACGCAAAGAATTATGTCCTGGGCGGAAGTAAATCTATTATCCGCGGTTCACATGAAAGGAAGACAGAATCAAGTGGCGGATTTTCTGTGCAGAGATCTGTTAAGGAGGAGAATAGAGCCTGAATCCTTTTGTCTTCAGTCAAATTTGCAAAAAATGGGGTCAGCCAAAAGTCGACCTGTTTGCATCCAAGAAAAACAGGAAAGTTACCGAATTTTGTTCCCTGTCCATCAGGGATCATCCGTTGATGGTGGACGCTCTCAGCTCAGTGGCCCAAAAAGCTCCTTTATGCTTTCCCTCCGTTCCCTTTAATCCCCAGGGTATTGGCAAAAGTCATGGAGGAGAAGGCTCATATAATTCTAGTAGCACCGTTTTGTCCTCGAAGATCCTGATTCCCGATACTAAAAGGCTTAGCCGGGGAGGAATTTTGGATATTACCACCCATTCCATATCTTCTGTCGCAGGGGCCAGTGTATCATCCAGAGATCCCTCAGCTCCGCCTAACAGCCTGGATGCTGAGAGGGTCATCTTAAGGAACAGAGGCCTGTCGGAGCCAGTAATCTCTAAGCCGGTAACTTCCAAGATCTACTTAAGAAGCTGGAACGCCTTCTTACTGTTTGCAAAGGATATATGGGACCCTTCCATGGCTCCAGATATCGCTTTGATCCTGGACTTCCTACAGGCAGGTCTGGAAAAAGGTCTAACAGTGAGTACCCTTAAAGTTCAGATAGCAGCCCTCAATGCCTTTATGGGTTCCAGGTTGGCAGAGATGGATCTTATTAAAAGATTTTTTAAAGGGGCAGCTAGGATACGTCCAAGGCTTAGGTCCTCGGTCCCTCCTTGGGATCTCAACCTAGTATTATCTAAGCTGATTATCCACCTTTTGAACCTCTTGACAATATTTCTCTGAAGATGCTAACTCTAAAGACAGTCTTTCTTCTACCAGTTACTACAGCCAGGAGGGTAGGGGAGATTCAGGCGTTTTCGGTTTCTCCCCCCTATTTTAAAATTTGTGAAGATAGGATAATTTTGAAGCATTCTCCAGAGTTTCTTTCAAAAGTTGTCTCGAAATTTCATTGTCAGAAAGAGATATCTCTCCCTTCCTTCTATCCCCAGGCTGTTACTGAATGAGAAAATCTTTTCCACAATCTGGACGTCAGAAGGTGACTTCTTCAGTACTTGGAGTCTTCAAAAAATCTGAGAAAATCAGATCAGCTACTGATTCAATACTTCGGACTGAATAAAGGAAAGGCAGCTAGCAAGGCGTCTATTGCTAGGTGGATAAAGTCGTGTATCATTCTTGCCTATGAAAGAGAGGGGATTTCTACTCCGTTTACTATTAAGGCTCATTCCACCAGAACATTAGCAACGTCTTGGGCAGCAGATGCTTCTGCCTCCATAGAGGACCTTTGTCGGGCAGCAACCTGGTCAAACCCGGGGACTTTTTTCAAACATTATAAGCTAGATGTGTCAGCCAGCAAGGATCTAGCTTTTGGCAGGAAAGTATTATCTGTGGTTGTCCCCCCCCTGAAAATGTTTTGTATTCTCTGTTATTCCTCCAGGTGGTGCCGTTGGGGAGACGTGGGAAAAACACCGGGATTACACTTACCGGTAATTGTTTTTTTCCTCAGTCTCCCCAACGGCACGAGGAAGTCCCACCCATGATTGGTTAAACTTTTTGGTTTATATTCGTATAACTGATGTAAGTTATGTCGAAATGAATATTTAATAAATTCCTGTTTATTTTTCCGGCATATTCTGGTGTGCTAGAGTATTAACTGGAGAAGGTAAGAGGAGGAGGTACTTTATAGCCCAAACTCACAGCTGTTTCCTGTCCCTGGGAGGCGGGACATCCTACAGGTGGTGCCGTTGGGGAGACTGAGGAAAAAAACAATTACCGGTAAGTGTAATCCCGGTGTTTCTTTTTCTACTGCAATACGCCACCTCTAGTACATGTGTGTCCTTCCTCATGACAAGGTGCTTGTCATGAGGAAGGACCCACATGTACTAGAGGTTTGAAATGCGTAACTGCACACGTCTTGTCATATGGAAGTTTTTATAGCTGTTGGAATAAAGTCCAAATTATTTTTCACCTGACCTGAGCTGGATTTTTCTTTTTTGCGTTTGGACTATTTCCGCATCCAGGTGCGGCATCCGTGCCCAGAGGGTGTTTTCTACAGGTAAGAGCTGCCTTACTTTTCTGTATTACTAAACAAGGTCTATATAAATTCCCTGTAATTGCCAGTCTTTCCTAAACCATTATATTTAGGAGAATATTAGTGATCAGCGAGCACGAAAGTGTTCAGGTTTTCGGGTACTCGGTCCGAACATATAGCGATATTCGTGCGCTCGGCCGAGCACCCAAGTATAATGGAAGTCAATGGGAGACAACCAGGCACCCCCTGCTTGGATGAAGGGAAGGTGCCTGATCCATTGGAAAAGGTCAAAAATTGACAGAAACACCACAGAAATGGATCTGGAACAGCATGGGGACCATGTCTGGGTGCATCTTGAAATCCAATGTCGCTGCTGGGAACCATATTGTCCCAGTTGTCCGACACTTACATAGCGACAAAATCATGCCCAAAATCCCGCCCCCTCAAAAAAAAAAAAATGTTTGCGGTAAAATTGTTAGGAAACATCCTTTCCTGTATATTCAATTGTATATGCAGTGCAAATGCTGCCAAAAATTACAAGGAAGAAGCACTCCGATACAGCCTGTCTATCACATAAAAGAGGGCCTCATTCACATGGTGCTACAATTGTTCAGGTACAGAACATGTTCAGAACACCTTGCCTACTGTGAAGCATGGCGGTGGGTCAATCATGCTTTGGGGCTGTTTTGCTTCTACAGGTACAGGGAAGCTTCAGCGTGTGCAAGGTACCATGAATTCTCTTCAGTACCAGGAGATATTGGATGAAAATGTGATGCAGTCCGTCACAAACCTGAGGCTTGGGAGACGTTGGACCTTTCAACAGGACAATGATCCCAAGCATACCTCCAAGTCCACTAGAGCATGGTTGCAGATTAAAGGCTGGAACATTTTGAAGTGGCCATCGCAGTCACCAGACTTAAATCCGATTGAGAACCTCTGGTGGGACTTAAAGAAAGCAGGTGCAGCGCGCAAGCCTAAGAATGTGACTGAACTGGAGGCTTTTGCCCATGAATAATGGGCGAAGATACCCGTAGATCGCTGCAAGACACTTGTGTCAAGCTATGCTTCACGTTTAAAAGCTGTTATAACTGGAAAAGGATGTTGTACTAAGTACTAAGATTGAATGTCACTTGGGGGTTGAATAAAACTGATAATGATGTGAGCACAGAAAAGACATTTGTGGTTATTTCATTATAAATGTTATGTTATATTTATTTGACTTACAAGTGCTTCTTTGATTTAATTGAAAACAAGATGACTGAAATGATCAAAATCAATGTCAAACTGGCCAAAACACTCAATTTCAGTGGGGGTTGAACAATTTTGAACACAACTGTAGATTTTAGCAACTACACTAGGCCCCAGAAAATGTATTTGTTACGATACACACTGTATTGACATGCAGTAAGGTACTGGATACAGAAAAATACAGATTTTGTCCCCTCCACTAGACCAGAGATAATGTAATTTTTACGATACACACTGTATTGACTTGTAGTAAGGTACTGGGTACAGAAAAATACAGATTTTGTCCACTCCACTAGACCAGAGATAATGTAATTTTTACGATACACACTGTATTGACTTGTAGTAAGGTACTGGATACAGAAAAATACAGATTTTGGCCACTACACTAGGCCAGAGATAATGTAATTTTTACGATACACAATGTATTGACATGTAGTAAGGTACTGGATACAGAAAAATACATATTTTGGCAACTACACTATGCCAAGGATAATGTCATTTTTAAGATACACACTGTACTAATATGCAGTAAGTAGTGTTGAGCGAACAGTTCGAGCATCGTTCGGGTTCGTATCGAATCTTGGGGTGTCCGGGACACAGACCCGAACCCAGACATTTTCAAAAAAGTTTGTGTTCGGGTTCGTTGTTCGTCCATTACTTCCCGCTTTCTGAAGGGCTGCACAGCAGCCAATCAGCTAGCGTTTTACTTCTTGCCCTAAGAGCCCATCACAGCCATGCCTACTAATGGCATGGCTGTGATTGGCCAAGTGCAGCATGTGACCCAGCCTCTATTTAAGCTGAAGTCACATTGCGCCGCACGTCACACTGCTCTGATTAGTGTAGGGAGAGGACGCAGCTTCTGTCAGGGCGAGATTAGGCAGGGTAAAGTCAGCAACAGCACATAATGAACGGATCGATCTACAGCTGTGAATGATTGAACTTCTGCTAGTTACTTGCTCACTGGTTTTTAGGCTGCACAGAGCGTTTTTCTATCACTTATTTTCTGGGTTGATCGGCGGCCATTTTGTGACTTTTGGTGCACCAGAACAAGCTGCCACCAAGTCCATCAATCCATCAATACTAGTTTTTTTTTTTTGCTATATCCTACATCAGGGGCTTGGCTGTGCTAATTGTCACCCCTAGAAACTCAGGATAGCAATTTCTATGTTTTATTAAGGGGTTAAATACAATTGCCCAAATAACAATTCCCTAAATCTGGTGTTCCAGCTTTGGCTAGACAAGTATAATACTGTCTGCTGTCTAGCAAAGGATAGATTATTTTCTGTGGTGAAATTAAATTGCCAAAATAGCAATACCCTGAATCTGGTGTCCCAGCTGTTGCAGGCAAAGTTTCATAGTGTCCGCCAAAACATATATTTTGTTCTGGGGTGAAATTAATTTGGAAAAATAGCAATACCCTGAATCTGGTGTCCCAGCTGTTGCAGGCCAGGTTTCATAGTGTCCTCCAAAACATATTTTTTGTTCTGGGGTGAAATTAATCTGCCAAAATAACAATACCCTGAATCTGGTGTCCCAGCTGTTGCAGGCCAGGTTTCATAGTGTCCGCCAAAACATATATTTTGTTCTGGGGTGAAATTAATCTGACAAGATAGCAATACCCTGAATCTGGTGTCCCAGCTGTTGCAGGCCAGGTTTCATAGTGTCCGCCAAAACATATATTTTGTTCTGGGGTGAAATTAATTTGCCAAAATAGCAATACCCTGAATTTGTTGTCCCAGCTGTTGCAGGCCAGGTATCATAGTGTCCGCCAAAACATATATTTTGTTCTGGGGTGAAATGAATTTTCCAAAATAGCAATACCCTGAATCTGGTGTCCCAGCTGTTGCAGGCCAATTTTCATAGTGTCCGCCAAAACATATATTTTGTTCTGGGGTGAAATTAATTTGCCAAAATAGCAATACCCTGAATCTGGTGTCCCAGCTGTTGCAGGCCAGGATTCATAGTGTCCGCCAAAACATATATTTTGTTCTGGGGTGTAATTCACTTGCCAAAATAGCAATACCCTGAATCTAGTGTCCCAGCTGTTGCAGGCCAGGTTTCATAGTGTCCGCCAAAACATATATTTTGTTCTGGGGTGAAATTAATCTGCCAAAATAGCAATACCCTGAATCTGGTGTCCCAGCTGTTGCAGGCCAGGTTTCATAGTGTCCACCAAAACATATATTTTGTTCTGGGGTGTAATTCACTTTCCAAAATAGCAATACCCTGAATCTGGTGTCCCAGCTGTTGCAGGCCAGGTTTCATAGTGTCTGCCAAAACATATATTTTGTTCTGGGGTGAAATTAATCTGGCAAAATAGCAATACCCTGAATCTGGTGTCCCAGCTGTTGCAGGCCAGGTTTCATAGAATCCGCCAAAACATATATTTTGTTCTGGGGTGTAATTCACTTGCCAAAATAGCAATACCCTGAATCTGGTATCCCAGCTGTTGCAGGCCAGGTTTCATAGTGTCCGCCAAAACATATATTTTGTTCTGGGGTGAAAATAATCTGCCAAAATAGCAATACCCTGAATCTGGTGTCCCAGCTGTTGCAGGCCAGGCTTCATAGTGTCCGCCAACACATTTATTTTGTTCTGGGGTGTTATTCACTTGCCAAAATAGCAATACCCTGAATCTGGTGTCCCGGCTGTTGCAGGCCAGGTTTCATAGTGTCCACCAAAACATATATTTTGTTCTGGGGTGAAATTAATCTGCCAAAATAGCAATACCCTGAATCTGGTGTCCCAGCTGTTGCAGGCCAGGTTTCATAGTGTCCGCCAAAACATATATTTTGTTCTGGGGTGAAATTAATTTGCCAAAATAGCAATACCCTGAATCTGTTGTCCCAGCTGTTGCAGGCCAGGTTTCATAGTGTCCGCCAAAACATATATTTTGTTCTGGGGTAAAATGAATTTTCCAAAATAGCAATACCCTGAATCTGGTGTCCCAGCTGTTGCAGGCCAATTTTCATAGTGTCCGCCAAAACATATATTTTGTTCTGGGGTGAAATGAATTTTCCAAAATAGCAATACCCTGAATCTGGTGTCCCAGCTGTTGCAGGCCAATTTTCATAGTGTCCGCCAAAACATATATTTTGTTCTGGGGTGAAATTAATTTGCCAAAGTAGCAATACCCCGAATCTGGTGTCCCAGCTGTTGCAGGCCAGGTTTCATAGTGTCCGCCAAATCATATATTTTGTTCTGGGATGAAATTAATCTGCCAAAATAGCAATACCCTGAATCTGGTGTCCCAGCTGTTGCAGGCCAGGTTTCATAGTGTCCGCCAAAACATATATTTTGTTCTGGGGTGAAATTAATCTGCCAAAATAGCAATACCCTGAATCTGGTGTCCCAGCTGTTGCAGGCCAGGTTTCATAGTGTCCGCCAAAACATATATTTTGTTCTGGGGTGAAATTAATTTGCCAAAATAGCAATACCCTGAATCTGGTGTCCCAGCTGTTGCAGGCCAGGTTTCATAGTGTCCGCCAAAACATATATTTTGTTCTGGGGTGAAATTAACTTGCCAAAATAGCAATACCCTGAATCTGGTGTCCCAGCTGTTGCAGGCCAGGTTTCATAGTGTCCGCCAAAACATATATTTTGTTCTGGGGTGTAATTCACTCTGCCAAAATAGCAATACCCTGAATCTGGTGTCCCAGCTGTTGCAGGCCAGGTTTCATAGTGTCCGCCAAAACATATATTTTGTTCTGGGGTGAAATTAATCTGCCAAAATAGCAATACCCTGAATCTGGTGTCCCAGCTGTTGCAGGCCAGGTTTCATAGTGTCCGCCAAAACATATATTTTGTTCTGGGGTGTAATTAATCTGCCAAAATAGCAATACCTTGAATCTGGTGTCCCAGCTGTTGCAGGCCAGGTTTCATAGTGTCCGCCAAAACATATATTTTGTTCTGGGGTGAAATTAATCTGCCAAAATAGCAATACCCTGAATCTGGTGTCCCAGCTGTTGCAGGCCAGGTTTCATAGTGTCCGCCAAAACATATATTTTGTTCTGGGGTGAAATTAATTTGCCAAAATAGCAATACCCTGAATCTGGTGTCCCAGCTGTTGCAGGCCAGGTTTCATAGTGTCCACCAAAACATATATTTTGTTCTGGGGTGAAATTAATTTGCCAAAATAGCAATACCCTGAATCTGGTGTCCCAGCTGTTGCAGGCCAGTTTTCATAGTGTCCGCCAAAACATATATTTTGTTCTGGGGTGAAATGAATTTGCCAAAATAGCAATACCCTGAATCTGGTGTCCCAGCTGTTGCAGGCCAATTTTCATAGTGTCCGCCAAAACATATATTTTGTTCTGGGGTGAAATTAATTTGCCAAAATAGCAATACCCCGAATCTGGTGTCCCAGCTGTTGCAGGCCAGGTTTCATAGTGTCCGCCAAAACATATATTTTGTTCTGGGGTGAAATTAATCTGCCAAAATAGCAATACCCTGAATCTGGTGTCCCAGCTGTTGCAGGCCAGGTTTCATAGTGTCCGCCAAAACATATATTTTGTTCTGGGGTGAAATTAATCTGCCAAAATAGCAATACCCTGAATCTGGTGTCCCAGCTGTTGCAGGCCAGGTTTCATAGTGTCCGCCAAAACATATATTTTGTTCTGGGGTGAAATTAATTTGCCAAGATAGCAATACCCTGAATCTGGTGTCCCAGCTGTTGCAGGCCAGGTTTCATAGTGTCCGCCAAAACATATATTTTGTTCTGGGGTGTAATTCACTTGCCAAAATAGCAATACCCTGAATCTGGTGTCCCAGCTGTTGCAGGCCAGGTTTCATAGTGTCCGCCAAAACATATATTTTGTTCTGGGGTGAAATTAATCTGCCAAAATAGCAATACCCTGAATCTGGTGTCCCAGCTGTTGCAGGCCAGGTTTCATAGTGTCCGCCAAAACATATATTTTGTTCTGGGGTGTAATTCACTTGCCAAAATAGCAATACTCTGAATCTGGTGTCCCAGCTGTTGCAGGCCAGATTTCATAGTGTCCGCCAAAACATATATTTTGTTCTGGGGTGAAATTAATCTGCCAAAATAGCAATACCCTGAATCTGGTGTCCCAGCTGTTGCAGGCCAGGTTTCATAGTGTCCGCCAAAACATATATTTTGTTCTGGGGTGAAATTCACTTGCCAAAATAGCAATACCCTGAATCTGGTGTCCCAGCTGTTGCAGGCCAGGTTTCATAGTGTCCGCCAAAACATATATTTTGTTCTGGGGTGAAATTAATCTGCCAAAATAGCAATACCCTGAATCTGGTGTCCCAGCTGTTGCAGGCCAGGTTTCATAGTGTCCGCCAAAACATATATTTTGTTCTGGGGTGAAATTAATTTGCCAAGATAGCAATACCCTTAATCTGGTGTCCCAGCTGTTGCAGGCCAGGTTTCATAGCGTCCGCCAAAACATATATTTTGTTCTGGGGTGTAATTTACTTGCCAAAATAGCAATACCCTGAATCTGGTGTCCCAGCTGTTGCAGGCCAATTTTCATAGTGTCCGCCAAAACATATATTTTGTTCTGGGGTTATATTAATTTGCCAAAATAGCAATACCCCGAATCTGGTGTCCCAGCTGTTGCAGGCCAGGTTTCATAGTGTCCGCCAAAACATATATTTTGTTCTGGGGTGAAATTAATTTGCCAAAATAACAATACCCCAAATCTGGTGTCCCAGCTGTTGCAGGCCAGGTTTCATAATGTCCGCCAAAACATATATTTTGTTCTGGGGTGAAATTAATCTGCCAAAATACCAATACCCTGAATCTGGTGTCCCAGCTGTTGCAGGCCAGGTTTCATAGTGTCCGCCAAAACATATATTTTGTTTTGGGGTGAAATTAATCTGCCAAAATAGCAATACCCTGAATCTGGTTTCCCAGCTGTTGCAGGCCAGGTTTCATAGTGTCCGCCAAAACATATATTTTGTTCTGGGGTGTAATTCACTTGCCAAAATAGCAATACCTTGAGTCTGGTGTCCCAGCTGTTGCAGGCCAGGTTTCTTAGTGTCCGCCAAAACATATATTTTGTTCTGGGGTAAAATTAATCTGCCAAAATAGCAATACCCTGAATCTGGTGTCCCAGCTGTAGCAGGCCAGGTTTCATAGTGTCCGCCAAAACATATATTTTGTTCTGGGGTGAAATTAATTTGCCAAAATAGAAATACCCTGAATCTGGTGTCCCAGCTGTTGCAGGCCAGGTTTCATAGTGTCCGCCAAAACATATATTTTGTTCTGGGGTAAAATGAATTTTCCAAAATAGCAATACCCTGAATCTTGTGTCCCAGCTGTTGCAGGCCAGGTTTCATAGTGTCCGCCAAAACATATATTTTGTTCTGGGGTGTAATACACTTGCCAAAATAGCAATACCCTGAATCTGGTGTCCCAACTGTTGCAGGCCAAGTGTAAATCTGTCCATAAAAGGATACCTTTCATCCAGGGCCTAAATACTAGCACTAAAAGAGATATTCCCCTAAATCAGTGGTTATTGCTGTGCCTGGATTAGTGTAATACGCTACATAAACAAATAGGCAGATAGTGTTAGGTGCCTGTAAAAAAAGGCCTGAATTTTAAATCAATACATTGGTCCAAATATTTGTTTCCTTATTGTGGTGCTTGGTGAACGGTAACAATGAGGAAAACATCTAGTAAGGGCAGGGCCGGTGCAAGAATTTTTGCCGCCCTAGGCAAGATAAAAATTGACGCCCCCCCCCCCCCCCATCAGATGATCTGCCCTTACGGTACTGTAGCGGCGACACGAAGCGCACGGCGTCATAGTAATCAATGACGCTGTGCGCAGTGTATGCTATATGTGTATAACAAACATATTTCACATGAAAACTTACAGTTGCTTGGCCCTTGGGGATCTCGGACACCACTTCACACTTTGGCCGGGGGATCGGTGTAGAGGTATACTGTGGGGATCGGCGGAGCAGATGATGTGTTTTATCCTAAAGAGAAAGATATCAGAATAAGGATTTGGAGAAGGATCAGAGGGATAGCAGAGCAGGGAGAGGCTGGTGCTGCTACTTGGGAGTCATAACATGGGGAGTAATAAAGCCCACCATAATACCCCCTGTAGTAATAATTCTCCTTTTAATATACAGTGCAAAAATACCCCCTTGTAATACCCCAGCTCAGCTAATGTCCCCATAATGTACCAGTATGAAATACCCCTATATAGTGCCCCTAGTAAATGCCCCCATAGTGCTCCTCTCCCGCCTTCCTCCTAGTGCCCCCATAATATAATACACAGTATATAGGGTATATCCCAATTCTCCCCCTCCAACATGGCAACACAGCTCGGTATTATTATTAATATAAAGGCCCTCTCTGTGCTATTATTATAATAACGGCCCCCTCTGTATAAATAATAATAATACTAATACAGTGGGGGCTATTAAGATAAGAATAGTACAGAGGGGGCCATTATAATAACAATATACAGAGGCGGCCTTATAACAATAATAATAGCCCGCCTTATGTGCCAGCAAGCCCCCTTATGTGCCAGCAAGCCCCCTTATATACCAGTAGCCCCCCCCCCCATGTACCAGTAGCCCCCCTTATGTGCCAGTAGTCCCCCCTTATGCGCCAGTAGCCCCCCCTTATGTGCCAGCAAGCCCCTTTATGTGCCAGTAGCCCCCTTATGTGCCAGTAGCCCCCTTATGTGCCAGTAGCCCCTTATGTGCCAGCAAGCCCCTTATGTGCCAGTAGCCCCTTATGTGCCAGCAAGCCCCTTATGTGCCAGTAGCCCCTTATGTGCCAGCAAGCCCCTTATGTGCCAGCAAGCCCCTTATGTGCCAGCAAGCCCCTTATATACCAGTAGCCCCCTATGTACCAGTAGCCCCTTATGTGCCAGTAGTCCCCCTTATGCGCCAGTAGCCCCCTTATGTGCCAGTAAGCCCCCTTATGTGCCAGTAGTCCCCTTATGCTCCAGTAGCCCCCTTATGTGCCAGTGACCCCCTTATGTGCCAGTAGCCCCTTATATGCCAGTAAGCCCCTTATATACCAGTAGCCCCCCATGTACCAGTAGCCCCCTTATGTGCCAGCAAGCCCCCTTATGTGCCAGCAAGCCCCCTTATGTGCCAGTAGTCCCCTTATGCTCCAGTAGCCCAGCCTATAGGCGCCAGTGACCCCCTTATGTGCCAGTAGCCCCCACATATGATTTGAGTAAAAAAAACACAAAAAAACAAAAACACACATACTTACCTCCTTGGCAGCGATGCGATGCAGGCCTCTTCCGGCCTGTGTCCCGCGCTGTACGGCTCAGGCGGCGCGATGACGTCATCGCGCCTCCTGAACCGGCCTCTGATAGGCTGCCTGCCAGCACTAGGCCGGCAGCCTATCAGATGAACAGGGAGGACGGGACACGCCTCCGGCCCGCCCCTCCTCCTGCACGCTCCGCTGCCGCGACTCTGCTCTGGTGCCTGGGGCGGGAGACCGCACCGGGTGTCACCCCAGGGACTGGTGTCACCCGGCACGGTCTGCCCCCCTCAGGCAGTGCAACATGATAGCGGGCGGCGCGCCGGCCGCCCTGCTACCACATAAGTTTTTTTTTTTTTTCAATCGCAGGGTTCCGGCGCCCCCTGCTAAATTGCGCCCTAGGCAATTGCCTAGGTCGCCTTACAGGTGGCGCCGGCCCTGAGTAAGGGACGCGGACGCGATCGTGGTGGTGTTAGTGTTCCTCTGGTGCTGGGAGAGGACGTGGCCATTCTGCCACAGCCACACATCCTAGTGAACCAACTACCTCAGGTTCCAGTACCTGCCAGAATTTACAGCGATATTTGGTGGGGCCCAATGCCGTTCTAAGGATGGTAAGGCCTGAGCAGATACAGGCGCTAGTCAATTGGGTGGCCGACAGTGGATCCAGCACGTTCACAACATTATCTCCCACCCAGTCTTCCGCAGAAAGCGCACAGGTGGCACCTGAAAACCAAGCCCATCAGTCTGTCACATCATCCCCTTGCATATCAGGGAAACTGTCAGAGCCTCAAGTTATGCAGCAGTCTCTTATGCTGTTTGAAGACTCTGCTGGCAGGGTTTCCCAAGGGAATCCACCTAGCCCTTCCCCAGTGGTGGAAGACATAGAATGCACTGATGCACAACCACTCATGTTTCCTGATGATGAGGACATGGGAATACCACCTCATCTGAGTCCGCACGTCTCTGATGATGACGAAACACAGGTGCCAACTGCTGCGTCTTTCTGCAGTGTGCAGACCGAACAGGAGGTCAGGGAGGAAGATTGTTGGAAGACGATGCAGGGGACGATAAGGTCCTAGACACCACATGGAATGAAGCTCGTGCCACTGACTTTCATAGTTCAGAGGAAGAGGCAGTGGTGTGACCGAGCCAACAGCGTAGCAAAAGAGGGAGCAGGGGGCAAAAGCAGACCAGCCGCCGCCAAAATATTTCTCCTGCTACTGGCCACCGCCACCAGGGACCGAGCACCCCAAAGGCAGCTTCAAGGAGTTCCCTGGCATGGCACTTCTTTTAACAATGTGCTGACGACAAGACCCGAGTGGTTTGCACGCTGTGCCATCAGATCCTGAAGCGAGGCATTAATGTTCTGAACCTTAGCACAACCTGCATGACCAGGCATCTACATGCAAAGCATGAACTGCAGTGGAGTAAACACCTTAAAAGCAAGGAACTCACTCTGGCTCCCCCTGATCCCTCTTCTGCTGCTGCCTCGGCCTCTTCCTCCGCCTCGGGAGGAGCGTTGGCACCTGCCGCCCAACAAACAGAGGATGTGCCACGGACACCACCTCCTGTGTTACCAAGCATCTCCACCATGTCACACTGCAACGTTCAGCTCTCCATCTCACAAACCTTGGATAGAAAGAGTAAATTCACACCTAGCCACCCTCGAGCCCTGGGCCTGAATGCCAGCATTTCTAAACTACTGGCCTTTGAAATGCTGTCATTCAGGCTGGTGGACACAGACAGGTTCAAACAGCTGATGTCCCACAGTATGTTGTTCCCAGCCGCCACTACTTCTCCAAGACAGCCGTGCCTTCCCTGCACAACCAAGTATCCGATAAAATCAAGTGTGCATTGCGCAACGCCATCTGTGGCAAGGTCCACCTAACCACAGATACTTGGACCAGTAAGCACGGCCAGGGATGCTATATCTCCCTAACTGCACACTGGGTAAATGTAGTGGCGGCTGGGCCGCAGGCGGAGAGTTCCTTGGCGCACGTCCTTCCGCCGCCAAGGATCGCAGGGCATCATTCTTTGCCTCCTGTAGCCTCCTCCTCCTACTCAGCTTCCTCCTCCTCTGCTTCCACCAGCTCATCCAGTCAGCCACACACCTTCGCCACCAACTTCAGCACAGCCCCTGGTAAACGTCAGCAGGCCATTCTGAAACTCATATGTTTGGGAACAGGCCCCACACCGCGCAGGACGGGGTATTGAACAACAGACCGACGAGTGGTTTCTGCCGGTGGGCCTCAAGCCCGGCCTGGTCGTGTGCGATAATGGGCGAAATCTCGTCGCAGCTCTGTGACTAGCCGGTTTGACGCACATCCCTTGCCTGGCGCATGTGCTGAATTTGGTGGTGCAGAAGTTCATTCACAACTACCCCGACATGTCAGAGCTGCTGCATAAAGTCAGGGCCGTCTGTGCGCGCTTCCGGCGTTCACTTCGGCCTTCCCGCTCACCGCCTCATATGCGATGTGCCCACCAGGTGGAACTCCACCTTGCACATGCTGGAGAGACTGTGCGAGCAGCAGCAGGCCATAGTGGAGTTTCAGCTGCAGCACGCACGCGTCAGTCGCACTGCGGAACAGCACCACTTCACCACCAATGATTGGGCCTCCATGCGAGACCTGTGTGCCCTGTTGCGCTGTTTCGAGTACTCCACCAACATGGCCAGTGGCGATGACACTGTTATCAGCGTTACGATACCACTTCTATGTCTCCTTGCGAAAACGCTTAGGGCGATGAGGCATTTTTAGCACTTTCAGGCCAGTCTGTTAGAAGTACCTCAATAAATAACTGAGAGTGGCCTTCTCCGGTGGTGGTTAATATAACGCATGATTCCTTGCTGTGGGACCTCGCTCCTCTGTCTGGGTGCTAGGCCGAAATAACTGAGAGTGGCCTTCTCCGGTGGTGGTTGATATGACACATGATTCCTTGCTGTGGGACCTCTCTCCTCTGTCTGGGTGCTGGGCCGAAATAACTGAGAGTGGCCTTCTCCGGTGGTGGTTGATATGACGCATGATTCCTTGCTGTGGGACCTCTATCCTCTGTCTAGGTGCTGGGCCGAAATAACTGAGAGTGGCCTTCTCCAGTGGTGGGTGATATGACGCCTTGTTCCTTGCTGTGGGACCTCTCTCCTCTGTCTGGGTGCTGGGCCGATATAACTTAGAGTGGCCTTCTCCGGTGGTTGTTGATATGACGCATGATTCCTTGCTGTGGGACCTCTCTCCTCTGTCTGGGTGCTGGGCCGAAATAACTGAAAGTGGCCTTCTCCAGTGTTGAGTAATATGACGCATGATTCCTTGCAGTGAGACCTCTCTCCAATTGACAGATTTTGGCCACTGCACTAGGCCCCATATAATGCAATTTTTACGATACACACTGTATTGACATGCAGTAAGGTAATGGATTCAGAAAAATACAGATTTGGGCCACTAAACTAGGCCCCAGATAATGTATATTCTACAATACACAATCAATTCACTTGCAGTAAGGTACTGGATACAGAAAAATACAGATTTTGGCCACTACACTAGGCCCAAGATCAAGTAATTTTTACGATACACACTGTTTTGACATTCAGTAAGGTACTAAATACAGAAAAATACAGGTTTTAGCAACTAGAAAAGGCCCCAGAATATGTAATTGTTGCGATACACACTGTATTGACATGCAGTAAGGTACTGGATACAGAAAAATACAGATTTTGGCCACTACACTAGGCCAGAGATAATGTCATTTTTACGATACACACTGTATTGACATGCAGTAAGGTACTGGATACAGAAAAATACAGATTTTTGCCACTACTCTATGTCAAAGATAATGTAATTTTTTACGATACACACTGTATTGACTTGCAGTAAGGTACTGGATACATTAAAAATACAGATTTTGGCAGCTACAGAAGGCCAGGGATAAAGTCATTTTTAAAATACCCACTGTATTATCATGCAATAAGTTACTAGATACAGAAAAAAACTGATTTTGGCCACTACACTAGGCCCTATATAATGCAATTTTTACGATACACACTGTATTGACATGCAGTAAGGTAATGAATACAGAAAAATACAGATTTGTGCCACTAAACTAGGCCAGAGATAATGTAATTTTTTACGATACACACTGTATTGACTTGCAGTAAGGTACTGGATACATTAAAAATACAGATTTTGGCAACTACAGAAGGCCAGGGATAAAGTCATTTTTTAAGATACACACTGTATTATCATGCAGTAAGTTACTAAATACAGAAAAATACAGATTTGTGCCACTACACTAGGCCCGATATAATGCAATTTTTAAGATACACACTGTATTGACATGCAGTAAGGTAATGAATACAGAAAAATACAGATTTGTGCCACTACACTAGGCCCGATATAAAGTAATTTTTACGATACACACTATATATTGACATTTAGTAAGGTACTGGATACAGAAAAATGCTGATTTTAGCAACTACACTAGGCCCCAGAAAATGCAATTGTTATGATACACACTGTATTGACATGCAGTAAGGTACTGGGTACTGATAAATACAGATTTTGTCCTATACACTAGACCAGAGATAATGTAATTTTTACGATACACACTGTATTGACATGCAGTAAGGTACTGGATACAGAAAAATACAGATTTTGGCAACTACACTAGGCCAGAGATAATGTCATTTTTACGATACACACTGTATTATCATGCAGTAATGTACTGGATACAGAAAAATACAGATTTTGGCCACTACATTAGGCCCCAGATAATGTAATTTTTACGATACACACTGTATTTACATGCAGTAAGGTACTGGATACAGAAAAATACAGATTTTGGCAACTACCCTATGCCCCAGATAATGTAATTTCTACGATACACACTGTATTCACTTGCAGTAAGGTACTGGATACAGAAAAATACAGATTTTGGCCACTACACTAGGCCCAAGATACAGTAATTTTTACGATACACACTGTATTGACATTCAGTAAGGTACTGGATACAGAAAAATACAGATTTTAGCAACTACACTAGGCCCCAGAAAATGTAATTGTTACGATACACACTGTATTGACATGCAGTAAGGTACTGGATACAGAAAAATACAGATTTTGTCCACTACACTAGGCCATAGATAATGTAATTTTTACGATACACACTGTATTGACATGCAGTAAGGTACGAGATACAGAAAAATACAGAATTTTAACAACTACACTAGGCTAAAGATAATGTAATTTTTACGATACACACTGTATTGACATGCAGTAAGAGACTGGATACAGAAAAATACAGATTTTAAACACTACACTAGGCCCCAGATAATGTAATTTTTACGATACACACTGTATTGACATGCAGTAAGAGACTGGATACAGAAAAATACAGATTTTAAACACTACACTAGACCAGAGATAATGTCATTTTTACGATACACACTGTATTCACTTGCAGTAAGGTACTGGATACAGAAAAATACAGATTTTGGCCACTACAATAGGCCCAAGATAATGTAATTTTTACGATACACACTGTATTGAATTGCAGTAGGGTACTGGGTAAATAAAAATACAGATTTTGGCCACTACACTAGGCCAGAGATAATGCAATTTTTAAGATCCACACTGTATTGAGATGCAGTAAGGTACTGGATCCAAAAAAAATCTGAATTTGTCCACTACACTAGGCCCAAGAGAATGTAATTTTTAATATACACACTGTATTTAGAAGTAGTTTTATTTTGGATACAAATTTGTCACAAATAAAATGTATTCTCTGCTGGAATCCTGTATATAAGGTTGCGGCCTAAACACACACACAGATGTGCCCAAAACTAGTCAACTATGTCCAAAATATAAATCACTTTCTGCTGGAGTAATTAATCTAACAGTTGCGGGTTGAACTCACACACAAATGTGGCACAAGTTAGGTTAATTTCCCCAGAAAAAAATTATTTCTCTGATGGTGAAGTGTATATCTCAGTACCAGGCACATTGTAGTGAATAATCCCCTTTTGGTAATATCTTCCCAACACACTGCTTTATGATGGTGCAGTGTATATCTCAGTACCAAGGAACACTGTAGTGAATAAGCCCCTTTTTATAATGTCTGCCCAACACACTGCTTTATGATGGTGCAGTGTATATCTCAGTACCAGGCACACTGTAGTGAATAAGCACCATTTTATAATGTCTGCCCAACACACTGCTTTATGATGGTGCAGTGTATATCTCAGTACCAGGCACACTGTAGTGAATAAGCACCTTTTATAATATCTGCCCAACACACTGCTTTATGATGGCGTATTGTAGGTGTTACCAATCTGAAATCTTTCTGTCTTTTAGAAGTTTGGATAGTTAAAAAAGTGATTTTCAAGCCCTGTACTATCTGTCCCTTCCTGGTGACGCCTGTCCCTGATAGTGCTAAAGCAAACCCCTTCTTAAAAAAAAAAAAAAGGTGCTGCACTTCTGTCAAACACACACTGTAGTCCTTAAAAGGACTGTTAGGTCTCTCAATAAGATTTTTTGAGTAAAATCAGTACATTTAGAGCAAAACGCTATCTGTCCCTGCCTACTGTCTGCTCTCCCTGACGCTGAATAAGCCGAGCGCCGGACCTCAGCTCCTATATGAAATGGTATCATGTGTCCCAGCCAGCCAATCAGTGTAAGGCTTACAGCTAACATGGTTATTGCCTTACACTGAGGGGAATTACTTACCTGGACCTTGATTGGCTGCTTAGAAGGCGGCAAACGTGCGGGGAGGAGACTCGAGCAGTGCAACGAATACACGTAGTGCTCGGCCGAGTAAAGCTGAGCGTCAAGTATATCGATGCTTGAGCAAAACCAATACTTGGCCGAGCATGCTCGCTCATCACTAGAGAATATAATTAAAATATATATTTTCTCTGCTCATGTAGTTAATATTATTTATAAATAAAGTGCAATTTATTTAAAAGGGTGACAACAATGTAAGTTATGTCCTCACATGTAAGTGGCTGCATTTTTAAAGAAATTGATTTCGCATTTCTGTCTATAAATAGCTAATAATCTCCGTGGTGAGGACCAGAACTCATGCTCCTCACACACATTCAATTACATTTTATCCTGTCTATTTGGTCAGTATTTGGTCAGTATTTTAATCACTATTTACAGTATAAGCAAAAACCAGGAGTGCGTCCAAAACCAAGAAACGGCCATCTTTCTATTATGATTTTTCTCTATAGATTCCACTCCTAGTTTTGGCTTATGTAAATTACTGATGTAAATTACTAAACAAGTGTCAGCGGTATAGCACAGACAGTATCCACTGTGTATGGAACTACCTCAGCTTGTGTGTCTGCTCAATACACTCCTCATGATTTAAAGAGTACAGTTACATCCAGGTACATGTAGGGAGCATTTTTTTCCTATTGAGATCAATGGGAAGCTGTTTATTAGTGTTTTGAATGCATATTATAGGAATTTTGGGGCACATTTATTAAGACCGGGGTTTTCAGATGCCGGTCATGATAAGGCCCTGCACTGGCTGTGGATCTGCTGCAATTATGTACAGTAGAGGCGCCAGCCTCTGTATAACTTTGGCAGATCCACCACCACTTCTAAATGTAGGACAGCTTCCTTGCTGTCTTACATTAAGATAATTTTCTACGCCTAAAACAGATGTAGAATATGGTAACTGAGAAGGGCCTACTGTCCTGTCCCCTTCCCAGCTTACACCCCTCCCACTTTTTAGACCTGGCTTGAGAGGGGAAAAGTTGCAGATTGCGGCGCAAAAGACCTTTGTGCAGCGGACTGCGCCAGAAATACGCCTAATATAGGTGTATTGTTGTTTCATAAATGACCCCCTTTGTGTTTTGGAATGCTCAATTTCTTTTTGCCATGGGAACATGCAGTAGCATAAGCCTGAGATCACATCTGAGACTCCCCAAGCAATCTCTATTTACATGATGTGGCTGGCAGGGAAATTGTGCTTTAGTTTGTGTCCTTGCAGTTGAATATCCGTCCATGGTCTGTAAGCATGGTTTATGTTTGCTAAAGAGGGAGTTGCAGCTTGTCTATGATGTCTGTAGGTCCTAAAAATGATCTTCCTGATGGGACATGAGTTATCAACATATCTAGGATGTTTGAATATTTGTTTTAGATGGATTAGTGGCAAATGAATCCCAAACATGAATATAAAATGATTGATAAAAAGAATGTGGGAACCTGGGCATTCAAGAGGGAGAACCATGAGAATTACTGACGATGATAGAGTAGTGGGAGTCTGGTGACAGATGTCTTCGGTTTTCTGGCTGACCATTGTCACCTTGTTGGCAGAGAAAGAGTTTCTTCTGTCTTCAATGGTAGCTTCTGATCTGGGGTATTGTGCTGGAAGAGCAGAACTGAGGGCCTTAAATATGTCACTGATGTGGGAGTCTGGGCAAGATTTCCACAGCTGTGAAGGAGCTTCCTGCACACTCTCTTTTTTTGTCAATGTTGTTATGTATTGACATGTCATTGCACTTAACTAGAAGGGGGTTTAGTCACTCAATACTTGAGTGGACATTTGCTGGTTGGTTGGTGCTTGAGATTATGGCGTAACTAATAGATTAATAAAGAAGATCAAATGGGTTGTCTGGCCTAGTAGCTAATGATCCCTATGGTGTTAGTGTGTTGCCCAGGAAAGAACACTCACATTTCTGCAATAATTTTAAAAGCCAAACTAATAAAATTATCGGGGACAAAAATGATGATACCCTTAACTTAATATTTTGTTGCACAACCTTTTGAGACTGCAATCAAGTGATTTTTGTAACTCTTAATGAGACTTCTGCACCCGTCCACAGGTATATTGGCCCACCGTCTCAGGTTTGAAGGGTGCCAGACTACATGTTTCAGCTACTTTCACAGATGTTCAATCAATAGGATTTAGAACTGGGCTTATAGAAGCCCACTACAGAATAGTCCAATGTGTTGCTCTTAGCTATTCTTGGATGTTATTAGCTGTGTGTTTTGGGCAGGGCTGGCGCCACCTGTAAGGCGACCCAGGCAACCGCCTAGGGCGCAATTTAGCAGGGGGCGCCGCCCAGGGGCAGAATGAAAAAAAAAAATCAATTATTTAAATTAAATTTAAACAGAACGTTCCTTCCTAATTCAGCGCCGCACGCCCAGGCGGCACAGGCTGCTTAACCTCCGTCCTCCTTGTGTGTCTGTCTGTGTAGGCCTAGCCTAGGCCCGTGTCTCTGCACTGCATCGCCGGGCGGGCTAAGCCTAAGTCACGTGTGGGACGGGCAGGCTGGGAAGCGGTGAGTGACTGGCGCGAATCATCGCGGGAGGAGGAGTGAGTCAGTGTGAGAGAGGCGGCTGCGGAGGGATTCAGCTGGACTCTGATGAAGAAGAAAGAAGTAAGTACTGAGCACTGGGTGGGCAGGCGGCTCCTCCTAGTCCTTACCACTGGCTGGCTTAGTGGCTTACTCCAGTGACTGATGACGATCGACGAGTCCAGACCAGACGAGTCCAGTGTCAGTGACAGTGTGAGTTTGCTGTCTGCTGCTGGTCTACTACTTTTCTCTTGTGTGACTCTGTGCTGTGGGCCTGTGGCTGGCTGTACCTGTGCCATGATGATAGCCAGGGTGAGGGTTGTTGAGCCCATCCCATGAGGAAAAAATGTGCCATGGAGGGGGAAATATGTGCCAATGGGGGGATGGGATGTCTGTGTCATGCCATGGGGGGGGGGGGGAGAAGATGTGCCACTCCAGTCAGTCAGTCTGACCATGAGGGAAAAATATGCCAAGTGGCAGATTGCCCAGACTCCCACCCCATGGCACATTTCCCTCATGGTATGGCACATCTCCTCCACCCATGGCATGGCACATCCGCCCATTGGCACATTTCTCTGCTGGCAGCATGGAGGGAGAGAAATGTGACATGGGGGTTGAGATGTGCTATACCAGCATGGAGGAGGAGAAATGTGCCAATGGGGGTGATGTGCCATACCATGAGTGAAAAATTTTCATTGGGGAAGGATGGGAGATATGCCTTGAGGGAAATATGTGCCATGGGGGGTGAGATGTGCCATGCCAGCATGGAGGGGGAGAAAAGTGTCAATGGGGGAAAGATGTGCCATGCCATGAGAGAATAATGTGCCATGGGGAGGGGTGGGAAATGCGCCATGCCGTGGGGTGGGGGAGATGAGCCATGCCAGCATGGAGGGGAAGAAATGTGCTATGGTGGGGGGGGGGATGTGCCAGGCCATGGAGAGGGAGAAATGTGACACGAAGGGGGCATCTACTGCCGCAAAGAAGGGGTATGTTATATGGGGGGCTCTGAATAGTGGTATTTGTACTGGGTATTATGGTGGGTACTATGGGTTCATCTACAGGGAGTGCAGAATTATTAGGCAAATGAGTATTTTGACCACATCATCCTCTTTATGCATGTTGTCTTACTCCAAGCTGTATAGGCTCGAAAGCCTACTACCAATTAAGCATATTAGGTGATGTGCATCTCTGTAATGAGAAGGAGTGTGGTCTAATGACATCAACACCCTATATCAGGTGTGCATAATTATTAGGCAACTTCCTTTCCTTTGGCAAAATGGGTCAAAAGAAGGACTTGACAGGCTCAGAAAAGTCAAAAATAGTGAGATATCTTGCAGAGGGATGCAGCACTCTTAAAATTGCAAAGCTTCTGAAGCGTGATCATGGAACAATCAAGCGTTTCATTCAAAATAGTCAACAGGGTCGCAAGAAGCGTGTGGAAAAACCAAGGCGCAAAATAACTGCCCATGAACTGAGAAAAGTCAAGCGTGCAGCTGCCAAGATGCCACTTGCCACCAGTTTGGCCATATTTCAGAGCTGCAACATCACTGGAGTGCCCAAAAGCACAAAGTGTGCAATACTCAGAGACATGGCCAAGGTAAGAAAGGCTGAAAGACGACCACCACTGAATAAGATACACAAGCTGAAATGTCAAGACTGGGCCAAGAAATATCTCAAGACTGATTTTTCTAAGGTTTTATGGACTGATGAAATGAGAGTGAGTCTTGATGGGCCAGATGGATGGGCCCGTGGCTGGATTGGTAAAGGGCAGAGAGCTCCAGTCTGACTCAGACGCCAGCAAGGTGGAGGTGGAGTACTGGTTTGGGCTAGTATCAAAGATGAGCTTGTGGGGCCTTTTCGGGTTGAGGATGGAGTCAAGCTCAACTCCCAGTCCTACTGCCAGTTTCTGGAAGACACCTTCTTCAAGCAGTGGTACAGGAAGAAGTCTGCATCCTTCAAGAAAAACATGATTTTCATGCAGGACAACGCTCCATCACACGCGTCCAAGTACTCCACAGCGTGGCTGGCAAGAAAGGGTATAAAAGAAGAAAATCTAATGACATGGCCTCCTTGTTCACCTGATCTGAACCCCATTGAGAACCTGTGGTCCATCATCAAATGTGAGATTTACAAGGAGGAAAACAGTACACCTCTCTGAACAGTGTCTGGGAGGCTGTGGTTGCTGCTGCACGCAATGTTGATGGTGAACAGATCAAAACACTGACAGAATCCATGGATGGCAGGCTTTTGAGTGTCCTTGCAAAGAAAGGTGGCTATATTGGTCACTGATTTGTTTTTGTTTTGTTTTTGAATGTCAGAAATGTATATTTGTGAATGTTGAGATGTTATATTGGTTTCACTGGTAAAAATAAATAATTGAAATGGGTATATATTTGTTTTTTGTTAAGTTGCCTAATAATTATGCACAGTAATAGTCACCTGCACACACAGATATCCCCCTAAAATAGCTAAAACTAAAAACAAACTAAAAACTACTTCCAAAAATATTCAGCTTTGATATTAATGAGTTTTTTGGGTTCATTGAGAACATGGTTGTTGTTCAATAATAAAATTAATCCTCAAAAATACAACTTGCCTAATAATTCTGCACTCCCTGTACAGGGGGGCACTAAGAAGGGGTATTTTGCAAATTATGGTGGATATTGAGGGCATCTACTGGGGCACTATATAGGGTCATTTTATACTGGTACATTATGGGGGCACTAGGAGGAAGGGGGGACAGGAGCACCATGGGGCATTTACTGGGGACAATATATAAGGGAATTTATACTGGCACATTATGGGGGCACAATGGGAACATTAGCTCAACTGGGGGCATTACAAGGGGGGATCACATTATACAGAGAATTATTACTACGGGGGGGGGGGATTATGGTGGCCGTTATTACTTACTTTATTACATGGTATGACCCCCTAGTATCAGCACCAGCCTCTCCCTGCTCTGCTATCCCTGTACATATTTGCACCTTCTCCGAATCATGTGTGGAACATATGTGATGTCATGATAAGGGCAGATCATCTGATAGGGGGGGGGGGCGTCAATTTTTATCTTGCCTAGGGCGGCAAAAATCCTTGCACCGGCCCTGGTTTTGGGTAATTATCCTGTTGGACCCATGACCTGCGAATGAGACCAAACTTTCTGACACTGGGTAGCACATTTCACTCCAGAATGGCTTGATAGTCTTGAGATTTCATTGTACCTTGCACAGATTCAAGGTACACTGTGGCACTGCTCAGAAGGGAAGGAGCGACATCTGAATTTTGTAATATGGAATTTGTTGAAAGGGACTTCAAAAGCCGTAACTTTATAACTTTTTTATTAACTGAGATTATTTTTTTGTGGGACAAGCTGTCAATTTTACTGGTAGGATTGTGTAGTACATATGACTTTTTGATCACTTTTTATATCATTTTTGTGGGAGGTGAGTCGGCAAAAATTATAATTTTGTCATAGTTTTTTATTTATTTATTTATCTGTTTATTTGTTCTGAGATTTTCCATGTAGTATTCATTATATGATAAATTCATTCTTCAGGTTAATATTATTTCGGCAACACCAAATTCATATACAACAAGCACCTGAGGTGCAGAGGATGGGAGTGGTATGGGCCCTGAAGAGATGTTGTGTCATGGTGTGCTCCCTCAGGATGTCACTCTCTGGGGTTTAATGCAGTGAAAATGTGAAATAAAGGAATCAGGCATATGTAAAAGAACAACAAATGGCTTTCTTTAATGAGTGCAAATGGTAACTTGCAGTACATCCAGCAATAATAAATACAAGGTGCACTCTTTGTCACCACTCACCAGATGATAAGGTATGGTCAGGGCCGGCGCATCCTATAAGTGGACTAGGCAGCCGCGTAGAGCGCCCCTTGGGAAGGGGCGCTGCTAGGAGCGCCGGCCCCGCCTCATGCTGCAGCCGCCTGAACGTTCTATATTGAGCTTCTGGCGGCTGCAGCACTGCCCAGGCTGGCGTGTCCATGAGGGCGCACCGCCCGGGCGCAGCAAGAGGAGAGGGGCTGACAGGAGGGAAGCGCTCAGCGCTCCCTCCTATCACTCCCTCATTGTAGCGTGGCCGAGCCCTGTATGGTCCGTGGGTACAGGGAGCATCTGTCTCCTGTACCCGGCCGGACTGACATGAAGTGCGCACACAGGGTGCACTTCCTGTCAATCCGCTTGGGTACAGGAAACAAAAGCGCCTGTACCCGCGGACCATACAGGGCTCGGCAACGATACACTAGAGGTAGGGGGGAATGAGAAAGAATGACATGGGGGGGAGAGAATGACAAGAAAGGGAGAGAATGACAAGAGGGTCAAAGAGAATGACGAGGGGGAGACTAGAGAATGACATGGGGGGGGGGGAATGACAAGAAGGACAAAGAGAATGACAAGGGGGAAAGAGAATGACATGGGGCGGGGAATGACATGGGGGGGAGAATGACAAGAAGGACAAAGAGAATGACAAGGGGAGAAAGAGAATGACATGGGAAGGAACAGAATGAGAAGAGGGGGGAGAGAGAGAACTGGCGTTAGTTAAAGGGATTCTGCAGTTTATATAAACTGATGATTTATCCTCTGGATAGATCATCATCATCTGATCGGCTGGGGTCCGACACCCGGGACCCTCGCCGATCAGCTGTTTGAGAAGGCAGCGGCGCTGGCAGTAGCGCCTCGGCCTACTCGCTGTTTACCGCAGGCGCAGTGACGCCACGACTAGTATCACTGGCCTGGGCGGGGTTAAGCTCTGTTCACTTGAATGAAGCTTAGCCCCACCCAGGCCAGTGATACTAATCGTGACGTCACTGCGAGAAGGCTGAGGCGCTACTGCCAGCGCCACTGCCTTTTTAAACAGCTGATTGGCGGGGGTCCCGGGTGTTGGACCCCTGCCAATCAGTTTAAATAAACTGCAGAACCCCTTTAATATGGCAGATCATATGGATGGGGCATTGTGATGTCACATGGGGGGGGGGGGCAAACTTTTCTTTTGCCTAGGGCGGCAAAAATCCTTGCACCGGCCCTGGGTATTTTGGCTGGTTAGATGACACTCAGAAACATGCTAGATGACTCTTCTGATTCCTCTTTGCTACAGCTATAAAGGTGTTTACTGGCTTTCAGATGTGCCTATCCCACCCTGGGGTGATGGGTGTCTGAAATTGTTCCCCCACCTTGCAGAGATTTGGATTATGGTGACGTGTGCTTTAACTTGTTATCCCCCACCGTAGCTTGAAGGGTTTTTGCAGCCCTTGGACCTTCCTTTTCCTCGGGAGCAGTGTTCCTCACAGTGGAGATCGATTTATGGTCCTAAGGCTTTTAGGAACAGAAGCTGATAGACATCCTCCCTGTTTCCTCACTAGCCTAGCTAGCTCTCCCTCCTGACTCGGCCCACTCCTATCAAGAGGGGGTAAAATGGAGTGGTTAGCTCCATTCCCGGTGCCACTCATATTTCATTTGCTGGTGTAACAACACATGACAAGTAAAACATTACTGTAGCATTATCAATCAAACAATTTGCAAATATTCAATTTTGGGTATTGCACATATATATATATATATATATATATATATATATATATTTCATGTTTTACTACTTTTACATTTTTTCGGTAAAATCTGTTGTATTTTGCATAACATGTATATTTTTTAGTCAATATAGCTGTGTGAGGGCTTTAGTTTTTATTGGTACCACGTTGAGCTACACATTTTGTTTTTAGTTTATTTTGTTACAGTTTTTATTTATTATTTTTTTTTAATTTGTTTACTTTTTTTAAAGTCCCTATCTATTGCATTCTATTTAATCTGTCAGCTTTTTGCACTGACACTTCTTTGCACTAGTACAATTTGTACAATTGGATGAGCATAAATCCATCCCTAAAACACACTAACTCTCTGGCAGGACCTGGTAGGCTTTGGTACATGCAGACCTGGAGGCCTTTGTAAGGCCTCCAGTTGCCATAGCAACTATCAAGACCATGGGATCAACTTGCAGGGGTCTGATGGGGAAGGAAGGGAGATTGTTCCCGCTGTAAAGGCCTTAAATGCCAGCCAGGATTGGTTCCAGCTCCAATCTCGGCCATCACAGCAGGGTGTCATCTGTATGCTGTAGCTGAAACCTGCTATAGATGGTGTTGTCTTAGTTTCTGAATCACTGCCATAGCTATGCCATAAATATACAATGTATGGTGTGTTAATGTACTGCATGTTATGCCATATATATCGGTTAATAAACTCTGTCCTTTGCTGCCTTTGACAAGAGACTTTTGTTTACAGAAGAGCCTTCTTCCTTATCAAAACGCACTGTCATATGCTGGTGTTTATGTCTACAAGGCAGAAAAAGGGAGAGGAAGGAGCAATCACCCCCCCCCCCCACCCCTCATCAGCACTGCTGTATCAATGTTGGGTCTAGTTTATATTTCAGTGATTTGGTGAGTGATTTTTATCAGCCAAAACACAGAACAGCTACAAATCTTTCTATTATTATCTCTGCTTAGCTTTGCACTTCAGGAATTTGCTCACAATCACTTTTGGAAATCACTGACCAAATCACCAACAGTAAGTATGAACTACAGTAGGTAGCCCTTAAGCTGATAGGTGGGACCAGGGGCGGACTGGCCATAGACCCTACAGGAAAATTTTCCCCTGGGCCAATGCCCAGGGGATGACCGAGCCCTCCTCATGGCCACTGGCCAGGTACATAATGATCTGATGCTTTCAGCATTAATCTAGGAGTATCAGATACTTATGCACCTGGCCAGCAGCGGTAGTTGAACTCTTGAATTCAACTGTATCACCATCCTCATTGTGGTGATGGGGCAGTATTTTATGCTGCACTGTGGTATTTAGTTTTGCTTATTTTGTGCTGCTCTATAGTATTGCTGGCCCTACATACTTGTGTTTCCCCGCCTTCTTTCTATTTGGATTTGCCTACAATTTGGGGCCACTTTTAGGCTTTTTTCCAGGGCTACTTTAAGTTCCCAGTCAGCACGGTCTCTATGCTATCTAACATTCCGCACACTGATAATCGGCGTACATACATTAGTGTTGAAAGTTTCTTACATGATGATAGCCTTCCAACCCTACACTCTTGTTCTATCAGGGCTATGACCCTTCCATTACTCGCTGCACATGTGCTGATCCCAGCACATATGTGCAACTAATAATAGACCTTATTAAACCATCAGCACATATGTGATTGATATGTCTACAGTAATTCATGTTTACATGCAGGTGGTCTTACCTGCTTGATGGGGCTTTAGTCCCAAAAAAGGCTTCTGATGAATGGTGATGTGACCAGTCCCATTCATTATCATGTGCTAGTTCCCCTGTGTGTCCACAGTGTAAGTGATCAGTCCAGCTGAAGGATGGGACTTGTCATTGGGACTGCAGTATGATCTAGCAGGTAAGAGGACATAGGAATAAAAATGAATTAGACATATTAATATTAAACCATCAGACATTGGTGCCAGTGGTTTAAGTACATTTATTACTAGCTGAATGTATGTGCTGCTCCCAGGAATATACAGCTAGTAATACATAGTGGGCAAACTCTTTAAACAAATACATTGGGGTTGTGGCAGTTTTTCCATCGTTGGTTGACAGATATGCTTTGTTTCTGTGCATTTTTTTTTCTATGAAGAAGAAATAGTAATCAGGGTCATAAGTGTATGGGATGCTGCTGTAGAAGTTAGATCTTGATCCTGGTGGCTTGAAGGAGCTTAAAGGTAGCTTGGCGACATAAGACACCACCAGTATTATAAAGGACACTTGACACATGGGCTGTCCTACATGTTTTGCATTGGAGTTGAGAAGTTAAAGGGGTTGTCCAGGATATTTTAAAATGAGTTTATAAGCAAGAAGTGTTATAATGCTATACTCGCCTTTTAATTGTCCTGCCTTTTCAGGGAGGCAAGTATGGTCCCTGTCATTTCCAGTCCGTGCAGTCCAGAAGTAGATGTCCCATTCCTTAACATTGTAACATAGTACATAAGGCCGAAAAAAGACATCTGTCCATCCAGTTCGGCCTGTTATCCTGCTAGTTGATCCAGAGGAAGGCAAAAAAAAACTGTGAGGTAGAAGCCAATTTTCCCAACTTAAGGGGAATAAAAAATTCCTTCCCAACTCCAATCAGGCAATCAGAAGAACTCCCTGGATCAACGACCCATCTCTAGTAGCTATAGCCTGTAATATTATTACACTCCAGAAATACATCCAGGCCCCTCTTGAATTCCTTTATTGTAGTCACCATCACCACCTCCTCAGGCAGAGTTCCATAGTCTCACTGCTCTTACCGTAAAGAATCCTCTTCTATGTTTGTGTACAAACCTTCTTTCCTCCAGACGCAGAGGATGTCCCCTCGTAACTGTCACAGTCCTGGGGATAAATAGATGTACTGACCCATGATATATTTATACATAGTTATTAGATCTCCACTCAGTCGTCTTTTTTCCAAAGTAAATAACCCTAATTTTGATAATCTTTCAGGGTACTTTCAGGGTTCTCTGAACCCTCTCCAGCTCTGCTATGTCTGCCTTGTTCACAGAAGCCCAGAAGTGTACACAGTACTCCATGTGTGGTCTGACTAGTGATTTGTAAAGTGAAAGGATTATGTTCTCATCACGGGCGTCTATGACCCTTTTGATGCAACCCATTATCTTATTGGCCTTGGCGACAGCTGCCTGACACTGGTTTTTGCAGCTTAGTTTGCAGTTTATTAAAATTCCTAGATCCTTTTCCATGTCAGTGTTACTGAGTGTACATAACTTTACATTTGTCAGTGTTAAACCTTATCTGCCACTTCTCTGCCCAAGCCTCCAATCTATCCAGATCACTCTGTAGTAGAAAACTGTCCTCTTCAGTGTTAATTACTTTACACAGTTTAGTGTCATCTGCAAAAATTGAAATTTTACTATACAAGCCTTCTACAAGATCATTAATAAATATATTGAAAAGAATAGGACCCAGTACTGACCCATGAGGTACCCCACTATTGACAGTGACCCAATCTGAGTGTGTACTGTTAATAACCACCCTCTGTTTTCTGTCACTCAGCCAGTTACTTACCCACTTACAGACATTTTCTCTCAGTCCGAGCATCCTCATTTTATATACTAACCTTTTATGTGGTACAGTGTCAAATGTTTTGTCACGTGATTACTGAAAACAATCAGTAGTCTCAGCAGTAAGATGCTGCTTATGCATGTGTCAGCTGAAGCCAATGATTGGCTGCAATAGTTTTGGGAAGATGAATACGACTTCCAGACTGGAGGGACTGGAAATAGTGGTGTTTCAGATCAAAATCATTGGAGAGGTGAGACATTTTTTAAGAAAGTATAGTGTTTATCAATATATAATATTTTCTGTTCACAGATTTACTTTAATATATCAAGGACAATCCCTTTAAGGCTTGGGTTATAATAGTAGTGAAATAAGTAGTCAATGTTATGTGCAATAATTTGAAAACTGAATAGAAGGAAGCAAAATGGAGTTTATACTTAATTGATAACAGGGTAGTGTTTTTTGCCTTTTTATGACCGCACAGGATGAATTTAAGAAGTACACCAAGAAGAAAGTAAAATTGATCCATTCAGATCTGTCACAGATTATGTCTGATAAAACACCAAAGATGGAAACATCTGAACTATGCAAGTTGTTAATTAGGCCTCAGACTTGGGTAAGGTCTAAAAAATAATATGCTGTCTATGTATGTGTCTATAAATGTATATACAGTATGTATATATATATATATATATATATATATATATAACCAGTAACAGCAGCAGCACAATCCACAGTGATGCGGGTGCAATAATATAATATATTATAATATATATGTATATATATATATATATATATATATATATATATATATATACAGTCCTGATCAAAAGTTTAAGACCGCTTGAAAAATGGCAAAAAAATCATATTTAGCATGGCTGGATATTAACAAGGTTGCAAGTAGAGCTTCAACATGCAGGAAGAAATGGGAGTGAGACAAAACATTTTTTGAGCATTTAATTTAATGAAAACAACAAATAAACTGAAACAGGCTGTTTAACAGCTGATCAAAAGTTTAGGACCACAACTTCAAAAAAAAACTAAACCCCCCAAAAAACAGTAATCAAACTTCCAAACATGAACTCAGTATTGAGTAGCTCCGCCGTTATTGTTGATCACTTCAAAAATTCGTTTCGGCATGCTTGATGCAAGCGTTTCCATGAGGTGAGTGGGAACATTTCTCCAAGTGGTGAAGACGGCCGCATAAAGTCCATCTACTGTCTTGAACTGTTGTCCATTTTTGTAAACTTCCCTTGCCATCCATCCCCAAAGGTTCTCAATTAGATAAGATCAGGGGAACACGCAGGATGGGCCCAAAGAGTGATGTTATTCTCCTGGAAGAAGTCCCTTGTCCTGTGGGCATTGTGTACTGCAGCGTTGTCCTGTTGAAAAACCCAGTTGTTACCACACAAACGAGGGCCCTAAGTCATAGCCATCGGCCGTTTGATGCCCCTGCACTTCCTGAAGCTCCATTGTTCCACTGAAGGAAAAAGCACCCCAGACCATTGTAGTGCCTTCTCCACTGTGGCACGTAGAAAACATCTCAGGTGGGATCTGCTTGTCATGCCAGTAACGTTGGAAACCATTAGGACCATCAAGGTTAAATTTTTTATCATCAGAGAATAAAACTTCCACCTTTGAATGTCCAATGTTTGGTGCTCTCTTGCAAAGTCCAAACAAGCATTTCTGTGGCGTTCAAGGAGACAAGGTCTTTGAAGACGTTTTTTGTTTTTGAAGCCCTTCAGTCTCAGATGCTGTCTGATGGTTATGGGGCTGCAGTCAGCACCAGTAAGGGCCTTAATTTGGGTTGAGTATTGTCCAGTGTCTTGACGGACAGCCAATTGGATCCTCCGGCTCAGTGCTGGTGACATTTTTTTGGGTCTTCCACTTGACTTTTTTGTTCCATAACCCTCAGGATCATTTAAGAAATTCGAAATGACTGTCTTACTGCGTCCCACCTCAGCAGCGATGGTGCGCTGTGAGAGACCCTGCTTATGCAGTTCAACAACCCGACCACATTTAAAAAGGGAGAATTTTTTTGCCTTTGCCATCACAACGTGTGACTACCTGACAGAAAATGACAATGAATCCACATCTTTGCACAGATTTGGCCTGTGGTAGGCATGTGGTCCTAAAATTTGGATCAGCTGAAAAACAGCCTGTTTCAGTTTTGACTGTTTCAGTAAACTTTTGACCAGGACTGTGCAGATATATGTATCAGGGGCATACACAAGATTACCTAAGGCTGAGGAGGAAGAGGGGTTAAAAAATCATTATGAAGATTTAACTGCACCCCTATTCTCATAGCTTTTACTGCAACAGGCTGAGCAGAGGATTTGGCTACTGGTTATCAAGGAGAAAGGTTCCTAATCACATCTTCTGGAAACAGACTGGGATCCTTTCTCCCCAAACACTAGCAGCTATGCACCCTGCTACATAAGTCTCTGTACTGTACAACCTGCCCAGCACTGCTATGCTGAGAGAGAAAACTTGGTAGGACAGGCAACGGCAGGCTGTACAATAGAGCAAACTGTATAAGCAGAAGATGTGCCTGCTGGTGTACAAGGAGAAAAACAACTGCATCCTCCACTCAGCAAAGTCTATTGTTCTGTACAGTCGTGGCCAAAATTTTTGAGAATTACATAAAAATTGGAAAAGTTGCTGCTTAAGTTTTTATAATAGCAATTTGCATATACACCAGAATGTTATGAAGAGTGATCAGATGAATTGCATAGTCCTTCTTTGCCATGAAAATTAACTTAATCCCAAAAAACCTTTCCACTGCATTTCATTGCTGTCATTAAAGGACCTGCTGAGATCATTTCAGTAATCATCTTGTTAACTCAGGTGATAATGTTGACTAGCACAAGGCTGGAGATCATTATGTCAGGCTGATTGGGTTAAAATGGCAGACTTGACATGTTAAAAGGAGGGTGATGCTTGAAATCATTGTTCTTCCATTGTTAACCATGGTGACCTGCAAAGAAACAATTGCAGCCATCATTGCGTTGCATAAAAATGGCTTCACAGGCAAGGATATTGTGGCTACTAAGATTGCACCTCAATCAACAATTTATAGGATCATCAAGAACTTCAAGGAAAGAGGTTCAATTCTTGTTAAGAAGGCTACAGGGCATCCACGAAAGTCCAGCAAGTACCAGGATCGTGTCCTAAAGAGGATTCAGCTGCGGGATCGGAGTGCCACCAGTGCAGAGCTTGCTCAGGAATGGCAGCAGGCAGGTGTCAGCGCATCTGCACGCACAGTGAGACGAAGACTTTTGGAAGATGGCCTGGTGTCAAGAAGGGCAGCAAAGAAGCCACTTCTCTCCAAAAATAACATCAGGGACAGATTGATCTTCTGCAGAAAGTATGGTGAATGGACTGCTGAGGACTGGGGCAAAGTCATATTCTTAGATGAAGCCTTTTTCCGATTGTTTGGGGCATCCGAAAAAAGGCTTGTCCGGAGGGGGATTGCTTCTCATCCAAGGGAGTGGGCTCACTCACAATTTTGCCCAAAAACACAGCCATGAATAAAGAATGGTACCAAAACACCCTCCAACAGCAACTTCTTCCAACAATCCAACGACAGTTTGGTGAAGAACAATGCATTTTCCAATGGAGCACCGTGCCATAAGGCAAAAGTGATAACTAAGTGGCTCGGGGACTAAAACGTTGACATTTTGGGTCCATGGCCTGGAAACTCCCCAGATCTTAATCCCATTGAGAACTTGTGGTCAATCCTCAAAAGGCGGGTGGACAAACAAAAACCTACTAATTCTGACAAACTCCAAGAAGTGATTATGAAAGAATGGGTTGCTATGAGTCAGGAATTAGCCCAGAAGTTGATTGAGAGCATGCCCAGTCGAATTGCAGAGGTCCTGAAAAAGAAGGGCCAACACTGCAAATACTGACTCTTTGCATAAATGTCATGTAATTGTCTATAAAAGCCTTTGTAATGTATGAAGTGCGTGCAATTATATTTCACTACATCACAGAAACAACTGAAACAAAGATCTAAAAGCAGTTTAGCAGCAAACTTTGTGAAAACTAATATTTGTGTAATTCTCAAAACTTTTGGCCACGACTGTACACAGCCTCTAAAAATAATACAGCCATACAGTTAGCACGTAATACCACTACAAAAGAGCCAAATAATACCTATACAACATGCCCATCACATAGTGACTAAATAATGCTACCACAATGTTACTGAATAAAAAACATTTTACAAAGTCCAATGTTACCAAGATACAGTGACCATATAGTGGAGGATACCAGTTACAGACCGCATACCATGTCCTTCTTTATATTTCTTGTTGGCTAATATATCTCTAGATGTGTGGTGCCAGATGAATAGCTTTAAAAATAATCATGATTTTGCGATATTATATCATGAGATGTCTGTCTATGCTGTGCGATCACCCAGTAGTTGTGCTGTGATTTGCAGTCTGTCATGCTATTGAGCTGAATTTATTTAATGAGACATTGGAGTCTTTAAAGGGATTTTCTGGTTTCAGTTAGTAACTGGACTATCCTGAAATAAAGATTTGAGCACAGTTTACCTTGCAGATCTGGTGCCGTCACACCAGTTATCCTGGCAAGGCTGTATTTACATGGCTGCAGTGCTCACGTCAGCATTACACCACTGGCGTTTTTTCTGAAACCAGACAACTCCTTTAACCAAATTTGAGCTAAGGTAAGGATGGACAGATCTGTTAGTGAATATCATGAGTTAAATTCAATGACTCACAGGTAATGTCTTCTATGATTGGAGTTGCTCATTTTCTTGTTTCTTCATAATCCCCCATAGTTGTCTTTGATGGCTTCTCCTGGCATTGACTTATCACTTCAGAATTTACTGCCCAGACTTCTTTGAAGCCTCAGCATTCTGTCCACCTACAGTATTTCCCACCCTCTACACAGACATCCCATCCTGTTTCTACTTTAAGTATCATCTTGCCCTGAAATTTGTGCCAAATTGTGTCCCAGATGGTATTGATGTCCCACATAATATTTGTACATCCAATGTGTCCTACACAGTAATAATGCTATAGTGCACCTTTAGTTGCTTCAGCAGAGTAATATGTCTCCTTAGTACTTCCACACAGTAATAGTGTCCTATTTTGAGGCCAAACACAGTAACAGTGCCCCCTTACTGCCCCATATTAGTGCTTTCTTCACAGTATTGTACCCTTTGAGTGCATTAAACCACAGTAATAGTGACCTCTCACTGCCTTTAAACAGTGATGGTATCCCCTTTAATGCCTTACAAATAGTAAAAGTATCCCTGGAAAATAGTAAAGTACTCACTTAACCTGTTTCACACAATGCATACAGTAGAGCTGATTAGGCTACAGCTTCTGGAACGTGGCCTGTTCTGTTATTGGCATGGCTTTGACAGGCTCAATAAAAGGCAGTGCATCATACCAGCTTGTGTTGAATTTCCAAATGGACTGTGGGCTATGATTGACTATGGCGGGGTGTAGTATTTGAACTTATTTGTGTCATAGGGACGCGGACACAGTTGAACTCCCGCACCCTCATCCACACAGTTTTGTGAATTCCTGTTTTTATTCACTTCCCTTTTAACACAAATGTCTGACAACAGTATTGTATTGTCTACACAAAATATACTGTGAATTGATTTGATGAATTTGGTCGTTTTGTAAAGTATTTGGAAATGAATTCACAGATACGATACATCAGAGTACAGAAGACTCGCTATGTGTGGAATCCATCAAAAAACATTTTTCAGAAAATTGGGTGAGTGTGGTGTATAAGCTTTGTCATATTTCTCTATTACTAGTTTGGAAATATATAATATATATTTATTTCTATTTTAAGGGTTCTGGAAGAGAATCACTCATGTTCTGACATACATACAAACTATGGACTTGGTTTAAGCAGTGAAGAACAAAAAGCCAGGTACCAGGTTTATACAGCTTGGAGTTGAAAAATATGCATATAAAAATGATATAAAACCTCCATAAATGCAAGTACAAAACACAGTAGAGCTTTTGCAGGAAGGTAGTGTTGGACGCGTGTGCTCGAGAGCGATGCTCGAGTTATTGTATTTAAATGTAATTTAGCATCTATTTCCGAAAAGTTTCTGTCGGGATTGGAACTCCAAAACTTGTACATTAGAGGCAAGGATGTTAACCACTACACCATAGAGCTACATGTTAACTGCCCCAGAAATATAAAATAAGTATTCTGCTGAATAGGAATACTCACTACATCAGAAACTACTATGAGGTTTTTCTGACACAGTTTAACATTCAGGTTTATACCTGAGTGGACAAGTTCCTCGCCTCTAATGTACAAGGATGGAAGTTCAAATCCTAGCAAAAACTTTTCAGAAATTAGATTTAATTACACTGGGGAGTCCCCAAGTACTGAATCCATATATGGATATAGCTATATATGGAGTCAGAGCAGGGACTCCTATGCCAAACTAGAGTCCCAACACCTTGCCCTCTTCAGAGCAGGGGGTGCCTGGTTTAATTCTCGGGTTCTCCCATTGACTTTGATTGTGCTCGGTAGAGCACCCGAGCACTTTGGTGCTCGACCAACACTACAGGAAGGTCAATGGCAAAAGAAAAAGCTGAGCATGCTCACTTTATGGTTTCGATATCTCCCAAGGCCTATACAGAAGTTCAGGGAAAATAATAGAAATAAATGTGATCTACGATTCTTAACAAGAAATGCTAGAATTTTTGCATCAAGTATCAGATTTTGCTTGAGGAAGATAGCTGAGGACTTTTAAAGGATTTATATTTATATTTCCATTCTAGCCTGGATCATATGGAGGTGGCATCAATAGCAAGTCCTTGTGTCAACACCTTATTCTACTTAAACATTTGTCTTTTAAATATTTACTTTTAATATTAAATTTTGCTGAATACTCACAAAGGGCGAATATATTTTACATATCGATTTACATGCGCATGTAAATATATATAAATAAAATTCATAATAGGTTAAATGCATAGTACTTGAAATATGATTTTGTGCTTGAACAAGTATTCCGTTTTTGATTTTTCAAATGTATTTGTTTATAAAATAGGAAATCATATAATTTACACATATTTAAAGATCTGCAAAGATAGTTGCATAGTTACACAGTTAATACGGTTGAAAAAAGACATAAATCCATCAAGTTCTTCCAAGGGATAGGTGGGGACATGAATTCCAGAAGGAAGTGAGACTTATCTCTGCACGTTTTCATGAGTGTTAATTTCATTTATTTTTAAGAATTCATCTAAGCCCATTTTAAAACTATCAATTGTCACTGTTATGACAATGTTCAGAGGTAATCTATTTCACAGATTCACAGTTCTTACAGTAAAGAAGCTTTGATGCTTCTCTAGACTGAACTTTTTCTTCTCCAGTCGGACGCTTTTGAGGGCATTTTACATGGAAAAGCTTTTCACCAAATTTTTTGTAAGGCCCATCTATATATTTATATAGGTTAATCATGTCTCCCCTTAGATGTATCTTCTTAAGACTAAATAAATGTAATTTGTTTAATCTTTCTTCATAACTAAGACCCTCCATGCTCCTTATCAGTTTAGTTACTCTCCTTTGTACTTTTTCCAGTTCCAAAGCATCCTTTCTATTAACTGCATATTCCAGATAAGGCAGCACAAAAGCTTTATAAAGTGGTAATGTTACATTCCTGCCCCGCGAGTCCATGCCTCTCTTAATACATGATGACAATATCCTGGTAGCCTTAGAAATAGCTGATTGACATTGTATGCTGTTATTTAATCTACGATCTACAAGGACGCCCAAATCCTTCTCTATAAGTGACTCTGCCAGTGTTAAATCCCCTAGGACATATGATGGATGCATGGAGGTTATTACCATCAAGATGCATAACTTTACTTTTATCCACATTGAACCCCATTTTACATAGTGTGGAGGGGGTGGCAATACCTTGGGGTACACCACTTATTACCCAGGACCATTCTGAATAGGACAGGCAAGTTCTTCTTTGAATAACTATGGCCCGCGCCACACTAAACACCCACTCTGATGCCACACTACTAGACAGGCACGACAGCTTTTCTGGGGCAAACTCCAGTTTGGCTGCCCAGTTGTCCAGCGGATCTTCAATGTGGGGTGGCAGGGTGCCAACTGACTACATAGGATGTCTCTGTAGTAGTTTAGTTTGTCCTCCCTCTTAGAGGGTGAAAAAAAGGCCCCCATTTTGGACCGGTAGCAAGGGTCCAACAAGGTGGGGCAGAAGTCATCCCTCTGCCGAATGGTGACAATTTGGCTGTCACTACGAAAGCAAGTGAGCATGCATCGGGCCATTTGTGCAAGTGACTCGGAGGGACTCCCTGTCTCCATCTCCACTGCATACTGCCACAGTGTGTCTGGGTCCTCTGCCTCGTCTTCCTCTGGCTGCTCCTTCTCCACCCATTTCGCTACACATTGCGTGTGCTCCAATGTCCTTCTCCTCCTCCTCCTCCTCCAGTTCAGCCCCAAAGGCCTCATGTGGCAGTGAGATCTAGGTGCCACGTCTCAAGTCCCCTGAACAGCCAGATTTACCAGCATCTGTTCCAGGACATGAAGCAGTGGAATAACATTGTTCATCCTGTAGTCCTGGTGACTAGTATTGAGCGAACCCGAACTTTTCAATTTTGGGTACCTGGACCCGAACCCGAACTTTGCCGGAAAAGTTTGAGTTCGGTGTTCAGGCATTTAATAAAGCTTGTTGAAAGGCTGCAGGGCAAACAATCAACAAGCTTTTAAGCTGTGGGCACTTAGAAGCCATTATAGCCATGCCTAGTAATGGCATGGCTGTGATTGGCCGGTGCATCATGTGACTCAGCCTCTATAAAAGCTGGATCACGTGTAGCGCCAATTATCATCCCTAAGTAGTGCAGGGATAGGAAGCAGGCAGCTGAAGTGAGGGACAGTGTTAGGAATCTCATCTGGCTATTTGTTCTGTTGGTGACCTATAGTGAATTTTTTGTGGGTGCTATACACCAGCTTTGCACCCCTGACAAAGAAATATAATATAATCTGGCAGTTAATTCTGTGGGTGACCTATAGCGATTTTTTTGTGGGTGCAATCCACCATCTTTGCACACCTAACAAAAAAATATAATAATTAGGGTGGGTTCAAACTAGCATGGTTATAACGGAAAATAACGAAATCCATAAGACGGATAAACTGATCAGTTCTTATGCCCATAGACTTGTATTATGACGGAAGGCAAAAAGGAACCCTTAAAAAGGCATTCCGTTTGCTTTCTTTCCTAATAGAAGTCTATGGGAATTAAAACGGATCCGTCTGGTTCCCATTATGCAAGATGGAAAACAAGTCCTGTCGACAGGACTTTGTTTTCCGTCTTCCATAACAGGACCCACACAGATCTGTTATGCTTTCCCATAGACTTCTATTAGGACGGAAAGAAAACGGAATGGCTTTTAAAGGCTCTCGTTTTGCATTCTGTCTGGGCATTCTGTTATTTTCTGTTATAACCATGTTATAACGGAAAGCCATAATGGATTCACTAACGCTAGTGTAAACCCACCCTTAATCTGTCTGTTAGTTCGGTGGGTGACATATTCCCATTTTTTGTGTGAAGTACACCTGCACTGCATATATAACAGGGAAATTAATATAGTTAATCCGTCTGTTAGTTCGGTGGGTGACATATACCCATTTTTTGTGTGAGGTACATCTGCATTGCATACGTGACAGGGAAAATAATATAGTTAATCCGTCTGTTAGATTGGTTGGTGACATATTCCCATTCTTGTTGTGAGGTACACCTGCACTGCATACCTAACAGGGAAATAAATATAGTTAATCCATCTGTTAGCTTGAAGGGTGAGGTTTACCTATTTTTTGTGTGAGGTACACCTGCACTGCATATGTGACAGTGAAATTGATATAGTTAATGTGACAAACTGCCATGTCTCCCTGGGCATTGGAGAGGCATGCTTGCTAGCCTCTTACCCTGCGACTATAGCCCCAATGACAGTTGGCATTCACAATGGACATGGCTGTGACCTAATCAACATCCACAATGGACATTGCCTGTGACCTAATCATCATCCACAATGGACATTACCTGTGACCTAATCAGAATCCACAATGGACATTGCTGTGACCTAATCAACATTCACAATGGACATCGCCTGTGACCTAATCAATATTCACAATGGACATTGCTGTGACCTAATCAGCATCCACAATGGACCAGCCATGTGGGATTGTGATATATCTGGCTGTATGTTGATTGGTCGCTGTATTTTGTGTGGGAGTGTCTGTGTTTATTGTACGGATTGATTGGTTGTATTTCAAACCCCTGTGGGCCGTACTATGTTTGTGGAGTGTAAATAAAAGAGGCTGTATGCCCCAGGAAAAGAGTTCCTGCTTGACCCTCAAAACGAAGTGTCGTCTCGTTATTGGGGGTGATTTGACTGTATGCTGATTGCCAGGAGTGTAAGCTGTTCCTAGGGCTTTTCCTGTTCGGCTGCTTCCAGGGTTCATGTGTCTCTTGTTCGGAAGTTGGTGAATTCGTGTGGTTTGCAGTTCGGGAAGTTGGTGATTGCAGTAGCTGCTGGTCTATCCGGAAAAGGGAATATCGCCTAAACGGAGTTGTGTGCGTAACGGTCCGTTACATTTGGTGGCAGGCGGCGGGATCATTTCCACAGCCCAGAAGGACATCTACAGGGCAACACTATTCCTTGGATTACAAAGTGAGGGCAACGTTAGTACCCGTACAGCGCCCCTATCTACAAAAGAAAGAACTTCAGGACAACAAGCATGGCACCCAGCTACACGCAGGAGGAATTTGACAGAGAGCTGAGATCACGGCTGATTTTCTTCGGACCCAACCCCCCGGAGAAATCTGTGCAGTTCGTGAGGAGGATAACAGCAGAGTACCTGCAGTTCATGGCAGATGGTATCGTCCGCCCTCCCCAGCGGCTGAGTGCGTTCCGGAGAGCTGAAGGTGCCGTCCTTCCTCCCCAGCGGCTGTGTGTATCCCAGGGAGCTGAAGGTGCCGTCCTTCCTCCCCAGCGGCAGTGTGTACCCCAGGGAGCCGAAGGTGTTGTCCTTCCTCCCCAGCGGCAGTGTGTACCCCAGGGAGCTGAAGGTGCCGTCCTTCCTCCCCAGCGGCAGTGTGTACCCCAGGGAGCTGAAGGTGCCGTCCCTTCTCCCCAGCGGCAGTGTGTACCCCAGGGAGCTGAAGGTGTCGTCCTTCCTCCCCAGCGGCCGTGTGAGTTACAGAGGGCCGAAGGTGTCGTCCTTCCTCCCCAGCAGCCGTGTGAGTTACAGAGGGCCGAAGGTGTCGTCCCCCCAGCGGCAGTATGAAGTCCAGGGGGCCAAAGGTGTCGTCCTTTCCCCCCAGCAGCAGTGTGTCCTACAGGGAGCAGAGACAGTTGGTCTCTCTCTCCAGCAGCAGGACAATGTTACGGGAGTGGAGACAGGCGGTCTCCCACTCCAGCAGCAGCCTGTGTTTCAGGGAGAGGAACACAGCACCCCCTCTCCCCAGCGGCAGCTTACCCTAACAAGGGAGACACCAATCTCCCAGACGGCGCAGATGGGACCGTGGTCTCTGTGCCTGACCTACAGGGATGCTGGACAGCCTGTCCAGATCCCCAACTACCCGCACCGGGACAACAGGAGGAGGGGTAAGTACAAACTCTCCTCCCCAGCTAACACCTAACTTGGCCCCAGGGTTAACAGAGGCGATGTTAACCCCCACTGGTGCCCATGTTCCCTGGCTACTGAGCCGGACTATGTTCCCAGCCCCCAGCAGAAGAGCTGGCAGCTGGGCAGAGTGCAGTCGGCCTCTGCCCTCCCTCAACTCCCCACAGCATGTTGCCTCAGCACCCCAGAGGAATATCCGGGTGCAGTAACCGCTTCTTGGGGGTGGGTCACTCTTGTACCTGTTTGTTGTGGGTGGGCTACTCTGGCATTTGTCTATTGTGGGTTGGTGGATCGACTAACGTAGGCACTGACCGACAGGAGGTCAGGTGCCTGCTTAGTCTTCCCCCCAAAGGGGAGATATGTGACAAACTGCCATGTCTCCCTGGGCATTGGAGAGGCATGCTTGCTAGCCTCTTACCCTGCGACTATGGCCCCAATGACAGTTGGCATTCACAATGGACATGGCTGTGACCTAATCAACATCCACAATGGACATTGCCTGTGACCTAATCATCATCCACAATGGACATTACCTGTGACCTAATCAGAATCCACAATGGACATTGCTGTGACCTAATCAACATTCACAATGGACATTGCTGTGACCTAATCAGCATCCACAATGGACCAGCCATGTGGGATTGTGATATATCTGGCTGTATGTTGATTGGTCGCTGTATTTTGTGTGGGAGTGTCTGTGTTTATTGTACGGATTGATTGGTTGTATTTCAAACCCCTGTGGGCCGTACTATGTTTGTGGAGTGTAAATAAAAGAGGCTGTATGCCCCAGGAAAAGAGTTCCTGCTTGACCCTCAAAACGAAGTGTCGTCTCGTTATTGGGGGTGATTTGACTGTATGCTGATTGCCAGGAGTGTAAGCTGTTCCTAGGGCTTTTCCTGTTCGGCTGCTTCCAGGGTTCGTGTGTCTCTTGTTCGGAAGTTGGTGAATTCGTGTGGTTTGCAGTTCGGGAAGTTGGTGATTGCAGTAGCTGCTGGTCTATCCGGAAAAGGGAATATCGCCTAAACGGAGTTGTGTGTGTAACGGTCCGTTACAGTTAATCCGTCTGTTAGTTTGGTGGGTGAAATATACCCAATTTTTGTGTGAGGTACACCTGCATTGCATACTTGACAGGGAAATTAATATGGTTAATTCGTCTGTTAGTTTGGTGGGTGACCTCAAAGAGTGAGGAGAGAATCCAATAAGGGACGTGACCCTGGTCATGGTGCTGCAGGGTTGGTGGAGCTCCTGTTACAGGGAGAGGACATGGTCGATCTGTGCCAGCTACACACCCAAATTAAACACCTTCCTCAGGTGCACGTAGGCGACAGAACGTTTAGCGTTATTTTGTAGGTCCGAATACCGGTGTACGAATGGTGCGGCCAGAACAAGTAGAGGCGGTAGTAGATTGGGTGGCTGACAGTGCCTCCAGTTCCTTCACATTTTCTCCCTCCCGGTCCCCTACGGAAAGCGCAGAGTTGGCACCTGCAGCCCATGGGCATCTGTCTTTCAATTCACCCCTTTGCAAATTAGCCTAGCAGTCTGAGCCCAGTCATGCAGCAATCTCTTACACTGGGTTCAGACCTGAGCGTTTTGAAGCCTAGCGTTTTCTGAGTGTTCAAGACGGGCGTTAACACGCGTTTTTTTCAAGTGTTTTGGTAAATAGTGTAGGCACGTTTATGTGATTGACTGCATAGTTGGCCAATGACCAAACAGCCCTCGCTATATATAGTTTGGCCAATCTGAGTGCTTTAGAGGTGTGAAATTCCATGGTGGCTGATCCAGCATGTTGGAAACTTTGAAAAACGTGCGTCCATAGGCGCATTTAACGCTGCACAAACGCCCGAACAACACGCGTATCGCGTTTCCCATTGAAGTATATTGGCACCAAACGCTCGAAAAACGCCCGAATTAACGCGAACATACTTGCTTATGCGTCGGACGTTTTTAGGCGCATTCGAACGTGCATAAAAACGCGCAAGTGTGAACCACCCCCATTGGAATGCATGGTTCCTGTACTGTTGTGCGTTTTTTTGAGCGTTCGAACGCGGCGTTTTATGCGAAAGTGTGAACTGAGTGTTATGCTTTTTGATGACTCTGCTGGCAGGGTTTCTGTGGGCTGTCCACATAGCCCTGCCCCAGAAGTGGAAGAAATTGAGTGCACCAATGCTCAACCACTTATGTTTCAGGATGTAGACATGGGAGGACCACTGCAGCATGTCTCTGATGATGAAACACAGGTGACAACTGCTGCGGCTTTCTGCAGTGTGCAGACCGGCAAGGAGGGCAGGGGTGAAGAGTGGGTGGAAGATAATGTGGAGGATGATGAGGAAGGAAGGGGTAGTGGTCACACAGCGCCAGCCACACAGCAAAAGAAGGAGCAGGGTGCAAAAGCAGAGTGGCCGTTCTCTAGCCAGTTCGCCTGCTACTGCCCACCGCACCCAGAGACTGAGCACACCATGGTCAGCTCCAAGGAGTTCCCTGGCGTGGCAGTACTTCAGACAATGAGCTGATGACAAGACGCGAGTGGTTTGCACACTGTGCAATCAGAGCCTGATGCGAGGCATAAATGTTCTAAACCTGAGCACCACCTACCTGACCAGGCATCTAAATGCAAAGCATGAGCTGCAGTGGATTAAACACCTCAAAAACCACGTAAGATCTCAGGTTCCTCCTGCTTCCTCTTCTGCTGCAGTCTTGGCCCCTTTCTCCCCCTCCAGAGTGACAGTGGCACCTGTCACGCCACAAACGGAGGATGTGGCAGTAACGCCACCACCTCCGTCACTGTCACCAAGCATCTTCACACACTGGAGAGAAAGAGGAAGTACTACCCTACCCACCCGCGATCCCTGGCCCTGAATGCCAGCATTTCAAAATTCCTGGCCTTTGAAATGCTGTCATTCTGTCTGGTGGGGACAGAGACTTTTAAAAACCTTATGGCGGTACGTGGATCCCAGCCACCACTACTTTTCCAGGTGAGCCATCCCTGCCCTGCACAACTAAGTGTCGGACAAAATTAGGTGTGCACTGTCCAACGCCATCTGTGGCAAGGTCCACATAACCACCGATACGTGGTTAAGCACAGGAAGGGACGTTATATCTCCCTAACTGCACACTGGGTAAATGCAGTAGCGGCTGGGCCTGAGGCATATAGCGGTTTTGCGCATGTCCTTCCGCCACCAAGGATTGCAGGACGTTTCTCTTTGCCTCCTGTTGCCTCCTCCTCCTACTCCGCTTCCTCCTCTACCACCTCTTCATCCGGTCAGCATAAGACCTTCAGCACAGCCAGGGGGAAATGAAAGCAGGCTGTTTTTAAACTCATCTGTTTGGGGGGAAAAAAACACACCGCGCAGGAGCTGCGGACAGGCATGGAGCAACAGACCGATGAGTAGTTCGTGCCACTGAGCCTCAAGCCCGGCCTGGTGGTGTGCGATAACGGGCGAAATCTCATAGCAGCTCTGTACCTAGCCGGTTTGACGCACATCTCTTGCCTGTCGTATATGCTGAATTTGGTGGTGCAGATGTTCCAGAAAAATTGCCCCAATATGTCAGAGCTGCTGCAGAAAGTGCGGGCCATCTGTGTGCGCTTTCGGAATTCTCATCCTGCTTCTGCTCGCTTGTCTGCGCTGCAGCGTAACTTTGACCTTCCTGCTCACTGCCTGATATGCGTACCTACGAGGTGGAACTCCACCTTGCACATGCTGGAGAGACTGTGCGAGCACCAGCAGGAGATAGTGGAGTTTCAGCTGCAGCACGCACAGGTGAGTCGCTCTGTGGAACAGCACCACTTCACCACCAATGAGTGCGGGACATGTGTGCTGTGTTCCACTGTTTCAAGTTCTCCACCAACATGGCCAGTGCCGATGACGCCATCCTCATCGTTACTATCCCACTTCTATATCTCCTTGAAAAACCACTTTGGGCAATGATGGAAGAGGATGTGGCACAGGAGGAAAAGGAGGAGCAAGAGGGATAATTTCCACAGTTATCAGGCCAGTCATTCTCAAGTGGCTCAGAGGGTGTGTTCCTGCCTAACAGAGGCCAGGTACAAAACTGTTCAGCCACTGTACGGCACAGTTCTGGAGGATGAGGAGGAGAATGATGATGAGCAGGTTGGCACCCAAAGAAGCTCATGGGCATTACTGGAGAATGGCTGGGGGGATACAGTGGACACAGACGATACCTCTCCGACAAAGGACAGCTTTTCTTTGCCTCTGGGCAGCCTGGCACACATGAGTGACTACATGCTGCAGTGCCTGCGCAATGACCGGCGAGTTGCCCACATTCTAACCAGTGCTGATTACTGGGTGTCCACCTTGCTGGATCCCCACTACAAGAACAACGTGCCATCCTTAATTCCATCACTGGAGTGTGAACAGAAGATGGGCGAATACAAGTGCACTCTGGTAAATACGCTGCTGATGGCATTCCCACCTGACAGCGGGGGCTCAGTGAAAGCACAGGGCGAAAGCAGAGGAGGAGGAAAAAGTCACCAACACAGCTGGGGCACCGCCAGCACCTCAGAATGGAGTAAGAGGATGGCCGAAATGTGGAAAATACTTTTCAGCACGCCACAACAACTAGCACCACCAGCTAAAATGGAACGTCTTAGCAGGAGGCAGCATTTCATCAACATGGTGGAACAGTACATGTGCACACGCTTACACGTGCTGACTGATGGGTCTGCCCCATTCAACTTTTGGGTCTCCAAATTGGGCACATGGTCTGAGCTTTCCCTTTACACCTTGGAGGTGCTAACCTGTCCTGCGGCCAGTGTATTGCTTGAACGTGTGTTTGGCACGGCAAGGGGGGGGGGAGGGGTCATCACAGACAAGCACAGCCACCTGTCCACAGCCAAAGTGGACAAGCTCACGTTAATTAAAATGAACAGGCATGGATCCCACAGGACTTGTCCGTACCTTGTGCTGCATTGACAAGTATACCGGCCACACTCAGCCATTGTTATTTATAAAAATTTATAAAAATTTAAAAATTAAAAATAAAGAAAAAAAAGTTAAAACAAAAAACAAGAAAAACTGTTGGCTACCTCCTCCTCCTCCACCGCCGCTTCTACCTACACTGCCACGTCCACCGCCTCCTGAACCTCCTACTCCACTTTGACCTCCGCTTCCTAGTTCAAGATTATTATTTTTTTAAAAATTCTATTCCATGTTATTTTATGTAATTTCCCTATCCACATTTGTTTGCAGAGCAATTGTACTGCTCTTACCTCCATTTTTAGCCCTTACTATGACTATTTTACAGGCATTTTAGTGCCCTAATGTTCGGTCCCCATTGACTACAATGGGGTTCGGATTCGGGGTCTAGTTCGGGTCTAACCACTTGACAACCATATTGAACAGGTGTGCCATGCAGGGCGCATGGCTCAGCCCTCCTTGACGCACCACCGACACCATGTTCTTCCCATTTTCGGTCACCATGGTTCTGATTTTGAGTTGTCGTAGAGAAAGCCAGGATTTGATTTCTTGATGAAGGACGCGGAGCAGTTTCTCCCCTGTGTGACGCCATTCGCCCAGACAAATGAGGTGTGGAACAGTGTGAAACCGCTATGCCCTGCACATGTGGTATGCTGGAGGGCTTCTGTGAATTGTCCCTGCAGTGGAGGCTGAGGACACTGTGGAGGATGAGAAGGCAGAGGCAGACATTGTCGCAGGACCAACGGCGTGACGACATGGAGGCGGAAGCATGGTCACCTGGCCAAGTTGCTGGTGTGGTTGTGCAGGAACCACATTCACCCATTGGGCCATAAAGGACATGTATTGTCCCTGACCATAAATACAGCTCCACATGTCGGCGTTGCGGTGCACTTTGGCAGACTCTGACAGGCTCAAGGTATGGGCCACCTTCTGTTCTACATGTTTGAACAGGGCTGGTAAGGCCTTTTTGGCAAGGAAATGACTGCTTGGGACTCTCCACCTCGGCTCGTAACAAGCCATCAGTTAGAGAGGGAGGGAAGCACCAGCAACTTGGAAAGGAGCACATTCAGCTTCTGCGCCGTTGGATGTGTTCACACATACTATTGTCTCTAGGCAATCGCTTCTGTGATCGATTGCTGATGGAATGACTGATGAGGAGTAGGAGGAGCAGGAGCATCAGGACCAGCAGAGGATGGGAAAGACAGAAAGCTCCCTTCAGCTGAGGTTGTGGAGCCTTGAATGCCTGAAACCGGGTGCGTGCCACTGGGTGATGTAGAGGTTGCTGCAGCAGGCTGGACCACCACATCAGAGCCACGGTTCTCTCAGGCCACTGTATAGTGACTCTGCATATGTTGACGCAGGGCCGTAGTGCTAACATTGGCAGCATGGCCATGCTTCACCTTCTGCCCACAGATTCAACATATGGCCTTGTTCACCTCCTCCAAGTAGGTGATTTTACCGCCAACACTACGCACTGACTGCTACTGCCGCTGCTTCCGTGAACCTGTGCACCACTACTTTCTGGGCAGGTAGGCTCCTGTGAGGCGGTTTGTCTACCCGGGCATGTTTGGCTCCCGACCTCCCACTGCTGCCACCCTACTGACTCCCGGCGACGCTAGCGAATTGCTGGCTCTGCCACTGCCTCACGGGCAATCTGTCACCCTCTTCTATGGATTATGATGAAGCCCCTAATTCACCCGGCTCCCAAGTGCGATCAGCGACATCATCATCATTGAGTACTGTCTGCACGTCACTGAGGTCCTCCTCAATGGTGTCTGGGTTAGGAGCCTTACTGCTCGCAACACCAGCTTCCATGCCACTCTCCTCATCACTACTTGCCCCCCTAGCAGAGGAAGCGGCAGTGTCTCCTCTATATCTTGGCTGGCCAGTAGCTGCTGACTATACTCAGTGTGCCACTGTGGTGGTTCCCCAAACACTATGGACTCTTCCCACCAGCCCAGGAGCAAGTTTGCATAGGACGAAGCATATGAGCTGCCCATTGCGGTGCCCCTGAGCTGGTGGTAGATCCGGCCATCGAACAGAAAAAGTTACTGTATAAGACAAAATTCAGCAGTTCAAGAACAAAGGTGTTATGAGTCAAAAATTGTTGGCTCCTGGTTCCCAGGAAATGTGCAGTTGCCTCGAAACCCTTTTCATGGGGGATGGAGGAGTATAAGGCCTCTACATCAATGGAGGCTAGGAGCCACTCTGATTCTACACAGATTTGGCGAGGAGATCCCCTGTATCCCTTACATGGAAGGATAGGGACTGCACAAAAGGGCGTATGATTTGATCGACATAGATGCCGCAGTTTTATGAACGACTGCCTACACCGGAGACAATGAGATGCCCCTTAATGGGGAAAGTCTCCTTGTGGACCTTCGGTAGGCAGTAGAAGGTGGATATAACCGGGTAGCGGGGATAAAAAAAAGTCATACTCTTCGTCAGTAATTAAGCTTGCAGATTTGGCCTGCAGTAAGATCTGTCGCAACATGAATTGTGGTTTTAAACTATCAGGTGGTCCTGATTACCCACAGGCCCTCTAACAGATTGATCCCTTGCTCCCATCCGCTCTTTTGTAGCGCCCTGTCGGCTTTGGATCTACCGTACACGTATATTGTTTGTTTCTATTGGTCATTAGGTGCTTTTCGTTTTCTTTTATGGATATCAGTAGAGATGAGTGAACACCTGGATGTTCGGGTTCGAGAGGTTCGGCCGAACTTCCCGAAAATGTTCGGGTTCAGGATCCGAACTTGACCCGAACTTTATCCCGAACCTGAACCCCATTGAAGTCAATGGGGACCCGAACTTTTGGGCACTAAAAAGGCTGTAAAATAGTCCAGGAAAGGGCTAGAGGGCTGCAAAAGGCAGCAAAATTTTGGTAAATGCCCTGCCAACAACTGTGGATAGGGAAAATAATTAAAATAAAATAAAATAAATAAAAATTAACCAATATCAATTGGAGAGAGTTCCCATAGCAGAGAATCATGCGTCATATCACCCACCACTGGAGAAGGCCACTTTCAGTTATTTTGGCCCCAGCAACCAGACAGAGGAGAGAGGTCCCACAGCAAGGGATCATGCGTCATATCACCCACCACTGGAGAAGGCCATTTTCAGTTATTTCGGCCCCAGCACCCAGACAGAGGAGAGAGGTCCCACAGCAAGGAATCATGCGTCATATCACCCACCACTGGAGAAGGCCACTTCTAACTGCACCGCTGATCGGCAAATATATTTTTTCTTTTTCCACTTATGCACGACACAAATGGCTTTAGAATATATATATAACTGCACTGCTGAACGGCAAATCCATTTATATTTTACCACTATTAAATGCCAAAAAATGCTTTAGAACATATAACTGCACCGCTGAATGGCAAACATATTTTTCTTTTGCCACTAATACACTACAAAAAGGGCTTTCGAACATATAAGTGCACCGCTTAACGGCAAATGTATTTTTATTTTGACACTATTACAAGCCAAAAAGGGCTTTAGAACATATAACTACCCTGCTGAATGGCAAATATATTTTTATTCTGTCACTATTACATGCCAAAAAGGGCTTTAGAACCAATAACTGCAGCGCTGAACGGCAAATATATTTTTATTTTGCCACTACTACACGCCAACAAAAGCTTTTGAACATATACCTGCACCACTGATTAGCAAATATATTTTTTCTTTTTCCACTAATACACACCACAAACAGCTTTAGAACATATAACTGCACCGCTGATCGGCAAATATTTTTTTTTCTTTTTGCACTAATACACACCGCAAACGGCTTTAGAACATATAACTGCACCGCTCATCGGCAAATATATTTTTTCTTTTTTCACTAATACAGACTACAAACGGCTTTAAAACATTTAACTGCACTGCTAATCGGTAAATATATATTTTCTTTTTCCACTAATCCATGCCACAAAAGGCCTTAGAACATATAACTGCACTGCTAATCGGCAAATATATTTTTCTTTTTCCACTAATACACACCACAAAAAGCTTTAGAACATATAACTGCACCGCTGATCAGCTAAAATATTTCTTCTTTTTCCACTAATACACGCTACAAGCGGCTTTAGAACAACTAACTGCAACGTTGATCGGCAAATTTTCTTTTTCTTTTTCCACTAATACACGCTACAAACGGCTTTAAAACATTTAACTGCACCGCTGATCGGCAAATATATTTTCTTTTTCCACTAATACAAGCCACAAAAGGCTTCAGAACACATTACTGCACCGCTGATCAGCAAATATATTTTACTTTTGTCACTAATACACAACAAAAAGGGCTTTCATTTTAGCACTTCACCACACAACGGCTAATAAGCCCTTTTTTCCCCAAAAAATGCTTTAGAACATATAATTGCACCGCACAAGGGCAAATTAGACGTATACATTTTTCTTTGTAATAAACTCTGTTAATGCCTGTATCAAACAGCACTTGCCCCTGTTTGTGATAATAAGTGTACTTTTAAACTAGCGTTTAAGTTTTCCGCTATTGAGTACCGTCATAGAGGCTCGATACCAGAAAAAAAGCTTTAGTTTTGTCCCCCATTAATTGTCAATGGGGAAAAAAATTAACTGAACAGAACAGAATGCACCAAAATGCATTCCATTCTGTTTAGTTGCGTTCCCAGACCAAAGAGCAAACCGCAACATGTATTTTGCAAGTCAATGGGGTTAGATCCGGTTTCTCTGCCACAATCTGCCACAATAGAAAACGGATCCGTCCCCCATTGACTTTCAGTGAAGTTAATGACGGATACGTCTTGGCAATGTTAAAGATATGTTAAAGATAATACAACCGGATCTGTTCATAACGGATGCAGATGGTTGTATTATCAGTAACTGAAGCGTTTTTACCAGACCCTGCCGGATCCAGCAAAAACGCTAGTGTTAAAGTACCCTAAAAATGGTTTGATGGAATTACATAGCTGTATAATGGAAATTTGGGTGACCAGTCAGTGCAGCAAGGTGTAATAGGATTGTTCCCATTACCCAGGCTGTAACCTCCCCTACTGAACCCTGTTCAAAATAAATGTTGCAGAATGATTCCTCCCTATCCTTTCCCTCCTTTCCCTTTTTCTAACACTGTCCCTAGCGCCTGCTGACATTTCTCCCTTCACTATGTACACTGGTAAATGGCAGAATCCAAGATGGATGAGGGTATTTATAGGGCTGTGACATCACAGGGCTAGCTGGCTACTGATTGGCTGCATGCATAGCATTATGGGTGATCCCACCTTCCCAGAGTTCCTTGCTTCATGTCCTCACATGTGCAGTAGCCACTTAAGGAAAAAATGTGATTCGTTACCACGAAGAGTGAGGAAATTCGTATAGAATAATTCCTAAAATTTGCATCGTATTGCACTTCGTCAACGTCAATTCGCTCATCTCTATTAAAAAGCCAAGTAATATTCCTACTAAAGTTAAAAGAATACATAAATATCTTAAACTGAACTGCAGTACTTTGCCATGGCCACTATACAATTAACAGAACCTTGTGCTTCCAGCTCTGTCCACTGAATACTTTCTGGCGCCAGTGGTTCCCCGAAACAACTCATTTTTAGGGGTACAGGGTAACTGATCCACCACCAATTTGGTATTGATGACTGATTCCTGAGGATAGGGCATCAATATCTAAGTATCATTATATTCCTTTAATATTTTCTAATATTTTCTTTTGTGTATTTTATATTGTAATTGTAGACAAAAGTTGTGTGGGCCAAATACAATTGAAGTAAAAGTAACCCCAATATGGAAGCTATTATTCAAGGAGGTAAGATTATGCAATATAATACATTCCTTTTAAGTATGTGTCATCCAGTTTATTAGTATATCCTTGTATACAATGTAGTCCAGTGAAGTATTGTATGTCATTGGTAACAACACAACTAAATATTTACCATAATTGAGCCTTTCACTATTTGAAGTCATCTGCATCTTCATTAAGCGGAATTATAGTTGGTCTCCAAGGTTTGTTTTTTATCAGTTTGTAAGATTGGTACTCAATATAATTTTTTTAAATATGCACTATGGTTAAGTATTGCATGATTCTACACTGCAGTGGTAGATACTAGTTGTACATAGACCGCATTGCTGACTATATAATGATTAGAGTTTAGAAATATCCAGTGTTTCATATCTTCTCTGATTGGAGATTTTCTTTTCTTCTACATTACCCCTATCACTATGGCAACTTCCTCTGACAACTGCAGAGTTTATAGCCTAGACGTTTTTGGCCCCTCACTTCTGCAATAATTTTGCATTTATCTATTATTCTCCTACGCACCGCCGCCCAAAAAAACAAATCATCAAGCCTGACGATATAACCATGTGGTTATTTAATGCATAGTCTTATCATCTAACAGTTTTAAATTTTGACTTTTCTTAAAAAAAATAATGGTGATTTTATTTTCTCAGTTTTTAAACACACATTTTGTTCAGCTTCCCATTTTCTCTTAGATTATTTTCTTCTATGCTTTTCTCTCTAGCTATAGAGCCTATAATTTACCTGTTTTATATCTGCAAAGAACTTCAGAGATATTTATAATATCAAAATGAGTTATTAGTCTATATATAACCTTTGTATTTTGCGCTATTATCTTCTGTTGTTTCTCTAAAATGCACATCTACTCATTTATTTATCATATAATGCAGGATTTTTTAATTTTTTTTTTTCTTTCTGTGATTTTTTTTTTTAAGGAGTCACCTGTCAGAAAGGGGTGCCTTCTTTCAGAAACATACTAAACTATGCTATACCATTGAAAATGAAGAGTTTTGTATACCAAATAATGCAGCTTTTTCAAATTACAGGATTTTAATTATTTTTTTTATTACATTACTTATAACATTTTAAAATCCTATTGTGGGATTACTATTTTATGACTTTTGAGTCCTGTATGCTAAAACATTATGGGGGTCATTTATTATAACATATACGTCACTTTTTGGTGTATAAAATTTGAAGATTTTGACGCACTGATTTTATGCAGCAAAATCTGCAACTTTTGCCTGCTCACTTCACTTGTCTCAAGTGCTTTGTAAGGCCTCATGCACACAAACGTATTTTCTTTCCGTGTCTGTCCCATTTTTTTTTTTGCGGACCATGTGCAGAACCATTCATTTCAATGGGTCAGCAAAAAAAACGGAAGGTACTCCTTGTGCATTCCGTTTCCATATGTCAGTTTTTCCATTCCGCAAAAAATTGAGCATGTCCTATTTTTTTCTAGTTTACGGACAAGGATAGGCATTATTACAATGCAAAAATAACGGATCCTCAAAAAAAACGGATGCCATACAGAACGTCATCTGATTTTTTTGCGGATCCGCAATTTGCAGACCGCAAAACACATACGGTCAAGTGCATGAGGCCTAAAGGGGCTGTGGTGTGGGTGGGAATAAGGGCAGGCCAGCAGGTTCATTTATCGTTTTCCGCTCCAGTTTTTGGAGTGGAAAATGTCTTAAATATACACTAGCAAGGAAGCTGAGTAGATTTAAGTATGTTGCATGGCCTGCTGGAGGAAGTGTCAAACTTATGTAGAGGTCTGCACCTTTCTATCCTCAAATACAATTGGATCACAAATACAACCTTCTATGGACTACTGTAAATAGAGCTCTGAGTATGCTATAATTTACTGTTTCTTTCTTTTCACAGATTTTAAACCCAATTTACTGTTTTGAAGTTTACTCAATAAGTACATGGCTTGCAATTGGTTATATTGAGTATTCCATTGCCATATTACTGTTGACTATTTTTTCTGTTCTTGCGACAATTTATTTATTGAGAAAGGTGAGCATTTTTTTATATATATATCTGAATTTTTATAAGTATGTGAAAACCAATTTTGTGACTTTTATCACCATGGGTATAGACAAACATTTCTGCTGACTCAGTTCATAAGGTTCTTCACTTAATTCTGTAGTAGATCTACATGACATGATCTGGTAATAGATTTATTGTGTAATATCTCAAGTTTTGATGTTTTCTGTAGTTTCTGTAGTAATTCCAATATTAAAATGTTTCCTTTTAATGTATGTTCCCAAAAAATGTAGATGGCCTCTAGTAAATGATTTGTATGCCTGCCAAACTATACCAGAGGATGTCTTATGTTTTATTGGACCTTCATTCAGTCTCCAGTTTGCAGAATTTTTTTTAGGTAAAATAGATATGTCAGAAGTTAAGGAGACTAGGGTATGAACTGAACGCAATATGTTGCCAATTTTTTCAGAGTGAAAGCATATTTACTGGGAAAGAGGATCAAATCTTTGATAGAAAGTGTGAATTCTTAAGCTTTTTTATATTTTTGATTTTAATATTTCTCTTTTTTTTTAGCAATCTGTTAAACTACGTCATATGGTGGAATCTCACAACAACGTAATGGTTTCTGTGCTTCAAAAAAATGGAGGTAGTTTTTTTTTTTTGCCATATTATTATTATTTTTTTGCCATTTAACTATTTTAAACTATTAAATAAGATATGAGTCAATAAAAATGCTGGTATCAATAAACTGTAATAGCATCTAGAGATTGGCTGACCATCCTCTCCAATATAACATGTAGTCCTTTTCTGCTGAACATCACAAGCTAAGGCCTCATGCACACGGTCGTTGCCAGCCGTGGCCCATAAACAGCGGGTCTGCAATATGGTCACCGGAGCTGCGGAACGGAGACAGGGAACCCCACGGAAGCACTACAGCATGCTTCCGTGGTGTTTTTCTTGGTGCCTCCGCACCTCAAAAAAATAGAACTTGTTTTATTTTTTTACGGTGCGGACGGATCACGGACCCATTCAAGTTGAATGAGTCTGGATCCATTGCGGCTGCCACAGAAATGGGGCCCGTGCACTGTGGACCGCAAATTGCCGTCCTCAATGCACAGAACGTTCGCACAATGGCCGTGTGCATGAGACCTAAATCAAATATGTTTGGTATGAAAAACCAAGCTTCCTAGATTCAAAGAATAGAAAATAGATTTTGTGCTTTCATAATGTAAGTTATCCTAGCATTTTATTTGATGGCACAGAAGGTGACACACTTTGTCTTGTTTGATCAACAAAAACCACGTGTATGTTTGCTCATCTCAAATAAGCAGTATCACCATGGCATATATGATTAATGTGCTTTAGTTAAGCCCAGATTTTAAGACATTTTGAGGAGAGATCCATGATTTAATTCACAGAATGTGTAGCCTTTCATTTTATAGAATACATACACATAAATCTTTAATTTTTACCAAAATTGGGCTTTCGTTTTTGATAGCTGTTGGCTGAATGGTTGTTTGACCAACAGTTATCTGTAATTAAACTCCTCCATCAAAGTTGGCAGGTTTGGCGGGCAACTTTAGATAACACCTCTACAGTTAAGAGTAAAAACACATAATTCATTTGCGGGAAAAAAAAAAAGTTACCGTATAATGAATTAATGGATGCACAAGTCCATAAACTTCATTGTAACAATAGGATGGCTTTATATATAGCTATATAATTTATATTAATCTTAAGTGTCTACCTTGTTGTTATAAGGAAAACTTACTTATACCATTGAATGTTTCATTCCATAATGCAAAATGCATTAATATCATCTAGAGCATCTTACCAATGGTACATATTCCACTTGTGGAAGTATTTGATTTTATGAATTATTTGGGAAATACAATCTGCTATACAATATTTCCAGTCTTAAGCATAATGTAATAGGATATGGAGAAGGAAATACCTGTCATCATTCTATTCTCATCTCCTTTCATATTGTTTGCAAAAAGCACATATACAGTGTCTCTTAGCTTTTTTGTTCACTCATCCGGAAATAGTAGAGTTTTTATAAATAGTACACTTTGCCTTGATGAACCAGTTTTCAGTTTCTATGGTTTGTGAAATGTTAGTTGAAACCTCACCTCAAAAACTACTGTTTGCAAAATGGTTAAAACAGATTTACTGGGAGATGGACATATATATATATATATATATATATATATATATATATATTCACAGTATTATTTTGGTTCTTTTTTCCAGTGGTTAAAGAGGTTGAATCCAAATACCTGGTACCTGGAGATGTGCTTATTATATCTGAGAAAAAGTTTTACCTTCCTTGTGATGCTTTATTGATAACTGGGGGATGTGTTACAAATGAGGGCATGCTAACAGGTACAGTAAGATATAATTTATTTATATGTTTCATATATTGCATGAAACAGCATATAGTATTACATTTCACTTATCTTTGTTGCTGTATGGTATTCGTCAGAGGCATCTGATTAACATATAGGTCATGTGTATACGTTTAACGTGGGACAAGAAAACTGATGAGAACACAGAACAAAGTGGTTGTCTGAGATAATTTAAAATGTTGGACAACTCCTACAATGTCTTAAAATGAATATATATATATATATATATATATATATATATATACAAAAGAAAAAATCGTCAGCAGCACCATCCAAGGGAAAAAAGAAACGGGTGCAAAGCCCAGGTTTGGGAATAGGTATTTACCCACCAATATAAAACGAAAGATAGGACTGCACTCCTGTAGATTTTTAAAGGAACAGTGAAGAAACTTTATTCACCCATAAGTGGCACAGAGCGATGTTTCGGCTCAGACATGAGCCTTTCTCAGACATGAGCCTTGAGAAAGGCTCATGTCTGAGCCGAAACGTCGCTCTGTGCCACTTATGGGTGAATAAAGTTTCTTCACTGTTCCTTTGAAAATCTACAGGAGTGCAGTCCTATCTTTTGTTTTATATATATATATATATATGTATATATATATATATATACTGTATATAAACTCACCGCTTACACCAGCGTTGTTCTCTGCCGTGGTCCCACTGCTTTTTGTTTACAAAATTTGGTATCTTACCACTGCATCCAATCATTACCTTCAACTGTAGACTGCTGAGGATCGTGATTGGCATCCGCAGTTACGTGCCATATTCAGACACATCACTGCTGATAACAAACAGCAGCAAGAATACTGGAGAAACAGTTTGTCCGTTTACGGAGGATTAACGACACCGATGGCGGATTTCATCGCCAGGCTAAGGAGCCGAGCGACCGCCTGCTGGATCAGGGTTACCCGCAGAGAAATGTCTCAACAGCCTTACACAGGGCTGCGGCACTTGATCGGGACACATTGTTCTTTGAAAAAGACAGGAGCACTGAACTTCCCCGCCTTGCCTTCACTTTCAAGTATAGCCCCGCTGCTGATGTCATCAAGCGGGTCATTAATGAGAACTGGGACCTGCTCAAGGGAGACCCCACCCTGAATAACCTTACTAGCCAACGCCCATTGGTTACATTTAGGAAATGCCAGACCATTAAAGATAGAGTGGTTAGCAGTGCAATGCATAAACCAGTGGTTGAGACTTGGCTTACCAACAAAAAGCTTAAAGGGAACCATAGGTGCGGGCATTCCTCCTTTTGCGCTGTGAACATGTGTAGCAAATGGCTGCAAGTAGGAGGAATTAAACATACAGTCAAGGATTTTATTACATGTCGAACACCTTATGTCGTATATGTCATTTTTTGTCCCTGTAAGAGGTTCTATATTGGCAAAAAGATACGCCCACTCTTTGAGAGGATACGGGAGCATGTCAATTCCATTCGTTCGGGGATGCCCCCGCTTGATTAAGCATATTAGAGCCGCACATAGCGGCCATCCGCGCTGCCTCTCTTTTGCGGGTATGGAGCAGATCCGACCCATCCCTAGAGGGGGGGATCGGCAACGGCTCCTCCTGCAGAGAGAGGCAAGGTGGATTATGCGTACCGGGGCTACTGGGGCAGCGGGTTTGAACAAAAGGAACGACATGTCAGTGTTCCTGTAAAGATACACATCATGGCCGTAACTTGGAGTATGATACCATCTGGAATGGTGTACTGGGAATTACTGTGAGTTGAGCTCTCCCCTCTGTTCCCCTTGTTTAAGGGTAGTCATATTTGTGCGAGATCTATATTGGAGGCACAATGGGTGGTGAAAATGGAATAGTTGGCACCACCGTTGTGTCTTTAATCGCACAATATGAACACGTCAGCAATGTGATATCACTTTGCAATATCATGCATGAACATGTGAGCAGTACGAGGATGTGTATAATTATGTAGTACATTTGGGTGTATGTACCTTCCTACACTTGTGATTTTAACGTCATTAATTTGCGCTCAGCCGTTGCTTACGATGATGGCCACGGAGCGCCGCCTATATGAAGCGCAAGTTTGCGCAGTGACGTATGGGCGGCCAGACAAAGCGCGATCCTACGCGCGAAACGGCCGTAGCCGCCGATCATCTGCAACTGGTTGTCCGCCCCTGTACCCCGCATGTGATTGTCCTATATCAGGACGAATAAAGAAAGTTAAAGCATCTACCTCGGTGAGTGCCGCAAGCCTCTTTATTACTTCCCTCAAAGCTAAATAGAATACTGGAGAAATGCTAAAAGAACTGCTAATGTGCACCTACTGAGATCATTTTCACAACAATTTCCTTCTGGCTTCTCATAATATTTTGCTGGATGCCTGCAACAACAACTAGTATTTGAAAATATGGCTGTCTATTTTTGGGCACTGACCATGGATCCTGTGAAATACCCCTTTCACATGGTATGCCACTTTTTTCTGAAACAGGAAGGTACAGAAATTGAACAGCAAAGGAAAAATGTGTTTCTTTGAATGTTCTTTGAATTAGCCTATGCATACATTTGCTTCTACTATCACAATTCTTTGTGGAATCAAATATAGCATGATGGACTGCTCGACTGGCAGAGAAGGATAAGATGGGCCTTTTAAACTCCTCTGGTAAAATGAAAGCTGAGCTCTGATTGGTTGCTAATGTAAAAGTTTAGATGAATGAGGACAAGAAGAATTATTCTTTACAAACCACACAAGGGAAACAGTTCTGTTGTGTGCCCCACCCTGGGTACATGTTAGTGGTTTCCTACTCAAGGTTTTTGTTGTTGTTTTTTCTTTTTGTTTGCATGCTTTGTGTAGCTGATCTAAACTGAATGGTCTACTGGTAACTTTTTAAAATTATGTCACTATATGAAAATAAATTCGGAAATCTTCCAGTTTTCATTCTGACAACTGAGCCTCATACCTACAGTGACACCTACAGTACTGTTCTATAGACATCGTATCTCAGAAGTCATCTTTTTATCATTACAGCCAGGTAGTATTACAATGAGAGGTGACAACTACATGAAAAAAATCTGCAATTTGCAGAGCGTGCTTAACCCTTAAGATACCATTTTTTGTTTTGTTTTTGTGCTTTCATTTTTCTTCCCTATCTTCTTGAGCCATAACTTTTATTTTTTTTCCGTTCACATAGCTGTATGAGGGCTTATCTTTTTTTGGACAAGTTGTACTTTCTAATGTCAACATTTAATATGGCATACAATGTAGTGGGAATCAGGGAAAAAAAATCCAAATAGGGTGGAATTGGAAAAAAAACGCAATTCCCCCACTGTTTTACAGGTTTTGCTCACACTGCGTTCTTTTTGCGGCCTATGCCCTTCATTCTCTCTGTCAATACAATTACAATAATACTACATATGTATAGGTTTTTTATGTCTAAATAGTGTAAAAATAAATTTAACATTTGTAAAAAACTTTTTTTTTTTTTTTTTTTACATCAACATATTCTGACCCCCATAACTAGTTAGTTATATACTGAGCTGTTTGGGGACTCATGTTCTGCAGGGCAATCTGTAGTTTTATTGATGCCATTTTACAGTGTATGTGACTTTTTGATCATATTTTATTACATTTTTGGGGATAAGAGAAGCAATGAAAAAATGGCGAATTGACCATTTTGACCCTTTTTTTCCATTACACCATTCGCCATATTGGAAAAATATTTTTATATTTTAATGTTACGGGCGTTTTCGGCTGCGGTGATGCCCATGATGTTTATATTTTTTTGTTATGTATGTTTGCACTTCGCTCCAGCACAGTACATGTACGGTGCTGGTAGTGATGGAGTTAAAATACTCACATGGGTTAATAGTCTCTTATTTCTTTATAGCTGCTATACAATAAATACCCTAAGTTGCTGTTCACAGATCAGAACAACAGCAGCCAAATTGCTGCCCCTATAATTATCTATAGGAAATAAAATAAATCATAATAATCAAGAAATAAAATGTAACATCCCAGAGTGACATTACCACTCTTTTCTACACCTTGCTACCCCTTTCCATAAGCTAATATATGTCCTACAAAATACATCCTATAATGTGCATATTTATTGCCATGTATTCCTATGTAATGTTACGTTCAAGTGAAATAACCTGCTTGACCACTCGCTGGCAGCAACACAACTGGCTGGAATAGTTCCAGGGAAAGGACTATTAGCTTAGTTAGGGACAGTCAGTCTAGCTTTCCCCCTCGTGGGGAAAGGATGTGTTTAGGTTTCCTCCCTAGTGGGAGTTGGGAGAAGGTTGTGCAGGAGCTGTGCCCCTGCCAGGCAAAGGTTCCAAGGCTTCCACTAGGCCCTGTCTGGCAAGCCAACCTTGCAACTCGAGGTTGGGCACCTGGTTGCATCCACTACCTTGGTTTGCATTGCCTTCCTAGTTCAAGCTGAGCCAAAACTTGCTATTTTTAAAGCCAGTACAGAAGCTGAAAGGATTGCCTAAAGAAAGATCATCTACTACTGACATAGCTAAGCTGAATGAGCTACAGAGAGAACAAAGCAGTGACTTGCTTGTGAGCAGAGTAAGAGTTTGCCTGCCAGAAGTGTTTTGCTAATACCTGCTGGAGACCAAGATAATTAAATTTATTCCACATCATTCAAGTCATCACTTTGTTCTACCCAATCCAAGTTAACCCCTTCCCTTTGCACTTGCTACGGACTACCACATCTGGGATTTCAACCATCACCAAAGGTAGGAGCACTGTGACAAAGTGTATCCATTATCTCCAGGGATTTTGGGGCCTATTCTACACTACTCTGGCCTATCCTATCTTTGGCACATCCCATCATACAAAAGGAGCCTTGTGTTCCCGCTGCTTAACCGCAGCTGGCGTCACGTACACTTACTCTAAAAGAGGGACATTATTCGTAGATACCTCTAGAGGGGTAAGGGAATCCCCCAGGTGTGCCCCAGTGGGACGCTGCAAAAACAGACACATAAAAATATGGTTCTCATAACTACTGTCTTATAAATAAAGCCTGCAACTTTGTCATTAACATGGTTTTAAAATTGCATGATTTTTCTTTAAGGTGAGAGTGTTCCTGTGACAAAAGTTCCTTTACCAAATGTAGATAATGGAATTCCTTGGAAACTGCACAGTGGAGAAAATTATCGAGCACACATGCTGTATTGTGGAACAGAAGTTATAAAGACAAAACTACCTCCTGAGGGATTTGTCAAAGCTCTGGTCTTAAAAACAGGTGAGAGAACTGTAGTCAACACAGGTCATCCTATAGTAGATGATAAGGGCTGTGTGCAGGTTAGTGAAAAGCCATGGGGAAAAGCAAAAGATGGGCAACATCAGAGAAAGATTCAGCCTACAGTCCCTGCAGCCCCTCTATTCAACTATTCAGCCCTTTTCTTCCAAAACAAACTTTTCCACCAACATTTCACCATGCTCTCCAGATCACTCCTCACCACCTGCATTTTTGATCTCAACCTACCTCATCCCCAACCTCACCAAAGTGTTTATCCCAGCCCTAACCCATTGCTTCAACCTACAGATGCAGCAAAGCTAAACTTGATAGCTAATGTGTTTAGTAAAGAATGGCAAGAAATGGTTAGGTAAATTTTCAGTGGATTTCAATGTCTTTTTTTCGTGATATAACTGAGATAACACTGGGAAATGTGTTATCAGAGTCATTTTTAGTTCGGCTACATCAGTATCACTAACATTAGTGTCTTCCCCTCCTGTTTTAAACATGCTACTATCACACCTATTCTGAAAAATCCTTCCTTTGATCCATTCTCTTTGTCTAGCTATTGTCCAATATTACTTCTGTCATAGTCCTCAAAACTACGTAAACATGTCCAACTTACACTGTCCTCCCATCTCTTTTCCTACTCCCTCTTCAACTGGCTACAGTCGGTCTTCTGACCCCACCTCTTAACTGAAACCGCTCCTACCAAAATAACCAATTCCTATTAAACATGTCCTCTGCCTTGACACAATTGACCACTTTGTTCTGTTACAAATTTTCTCAACTCTTGGCATCACAGACTTGGCTCTCTACTAAATAACTTCATACCCCACAGACCAGATATTTAGTATCTCCCACTCATACACCACCTCCTCGTCTTACCCCCTCTCTGTTGGTGTCCTTCAAGACTCTGTGCTAGGACCCCTGTTCTTCTGAATCTACACCTTAAGCCTGTGACAACTCATAGAGTCCCTTGGCTTTCAGTATCACTTGCATACTGATGAAAAGCAAATTCACCTCTCTGGCACAGGTGTCACCTCCCTACTATCCAGGATCTCACAATGTATTTGTATATCCTCCTTCTCCTCTTGCTTTGTAAAACTTAACATGGACTAAAACAGAATTTATTATCTTTCCCATCTCATTCAACCCTCACAACAGACCTATCTATTACAGTCAATAGCTGCACACTTTCCCATGTCCCACAAGTCTGCTAGTTTGGGGTACCCTATGATTTTGCTCTTTCGTTCAAACCACACATCCAAGCCCTTTCCACCTTCTGCCACCTCAAACTATAAAATATCTATTGAATCCGATCATTTCTCAACCAGGAGTCTTCAAAAATGCTTGTGCATGCCCTCATCATCTCCTGCCTACCTAGAGTGCTGCAACATCCTCCTATGTGGCGTCCCATCTAGAACTTTCATACCACTCCAATCTATCCTCAACTCTGCTGCCCGACTAATCCACCTCTCTCCAGTTACTCCTCTGTCTCATTTTTCTGTCAATCCCTTCACTGGCTCCCTAATGCCCATAAAATCATGGTACTATACTGTAACCAGGGTCTTGATTTCAGGTTTGTTTTGGATGAATCCATTAAAATGGCGTGTAGCACCATTTTAGAGCACATTTCGGCAGGAAGAAAGAAGAAGGGGTCTCAAGTTACCCTGAGAGAAAGCAGGGGGAAGGGCTTGCCCTGATTGGCTCTCAGGCTGACAGGCAGTTTGGATGAGCAAATCAATGCGGCAACAGGCAGGGAGGTGCCCTAGCAGAACAAGCAGAATGCTATTCTGTGCTGGGCTGTGAATGAGGGTGGTTGGATCTTACAGTGTCTGCCAGACAAAAACATCTTGGGGAGTCAGGGGGAGTGAAAGATCAATCAGGGACAGTCAGAAATCAATAAAGCTTGTATTCTATCATCAGGGAGCATGAAGGGAAAGGTTATGATTATAAAGAAGAATTGTGTGTGTAGATGAGAAAGTCAGGGAAGCTGACAGCCAGAGAGTAAGGAGCGAGGAGCTGTGGCCGCTGTTCCTCCTTGCAGAACTGCAGCAACCCCCAAAAGCAGCTACCTGCAGGAAATATTTTAAAGTTTTTGCCATTTTTTGCCAATATTTTTTTTTTTTTTTGGGGGGGGGGGGGGTGGGGGATAAATAAGCGAAAACTGTACAACATGTGTTCTACCATCAATCCAGCAGAGTATATAGATTACTAGTGAGTAAGGTCTGGCTGCAATCATCCATTTGCATATATTTAGTTTCCACATGGTTGCAATTTCATTTTTGGGGGAGATTGTTCAATTTAATTCACCAGCATATGTACAGAAATACACAGGATAATGCAGCAATCTACCTGTGAGTGTTAATGTGAAATTTAGCATAAAACCTCAATCACTTGGTTCCGTGAAGTCCTTTTCCACGCGGTTGCAATTTTTTTTTGGGGGGGATTGTTCATTCTCTATTACCAATATGTGTATGTGAATAGTAAAAGACACATGGTAAGGCTGCAATCTACCTGTGAGTCTTACCGTGAAATCGAACAAAAGGCCTCATTCGTCAGTTTTTCCATGAATTGCATTTCCACACAGTTGTATATTCCATATATATAATATATATATATATATATATATATATATATAAAGCCAGAAAGGTCAGCAGCACAGTTAGAGCAGGTTAAGTGGGTGCAAAATCCAGTGAGGATGTCTCCCCGGTCTGGGCAGAAAATCCTCACTTCCGTGGGGCATAATGGAAGTGGGGATTTGCTGCCCAGACCGGGGAGACATCCTCACTGGATGTGACCAGCACTCCTAACAGTACTTCGATTAACGTGGACTTGGATCTCGTTATTACACTTACTGTACACAAATCAGATGTCCCTGAGATGTATCGCTAGACTGTTTGTAAACTTTTGTGGTTGTCAGGGCTACCTGACCCGCCCCCGAAGCCAAATGGCTCTGCCGATCATGTGAAGCGCTTTGGCGTTGGCCTGTGCGTGACTGATGCGGGTAGGCCGATCCCCTTTTGGGACAGAGGCTTGACCCACTCACGTCACACTATTGGTCTCACTGTATGTGCACGCAGGTCTTGCGCACTCTGTAATCGGGGACGCTGATACCATGTGGCCACACTGAACCACCAATGGTAAGCTGCTGATTTAGTTATCTTTCAGCTGTGCCAACCCAGCAGTAAGAGGTGCGGCCTTTTAACCCTTCACAGCACATTTTGCACATGATGTTTCCTTCTCTACACCATAGCGCAATATATTTAAAGTCCTCTATTTGCTATATTTGTGTATATGTAGCACGAGTCACTTTATATGAACACATGCACAATTGTGAATTTGGAATATGTTTATATCGATTGTATATTTACATTGTAAACCTGTAACGGATTAAAAACTATTGATGTTACATGATGTGTTTGCACTGAAGCATGTTGAGTAAAAATACCTCCTTAATGCACTATTGTATTGCTTGACAAAGGCCTCATTGTGTGGGCCAAAACTTTGCCTGTGAAATAACATAACATAGTAACATAGTACATAAGGCCGAAAAAAGACATCTGTCCATCCAGTTCGGCTTGTCATCCTGCTAGCTGATCCAGAGGAAGGCAAAAAAAAAAACTGTGAGGTAGAAGCCAATTTTCCCAACTTAAGGGGAGTAAAAAATTCCTTCCCGACTCCATTCAGGCAATCAGAAGTACTCCCTGGATCAACGACCCATCTCTAGTACCTATAGTCTGTAATATTATTACACTCCAGAAATACATCCAGGCTCCTCTTGAATTCCTTTATTGTACTCACCATCACCACTTCCTCAGGCCGTGAGTTCTATAGTCTCACTGCTCTTACCGTAAAGAATACTCTTCTATGTTTGTGTATAAACATTCTTTCCTCCAGATGCAGAGGATGTCCCCTCGTCACAGTCACAGTCCTGGGGATAAATAGATGATGGGAGAGATCTCTGTACTGACCCCTGATATATTTATACATAGTTATTAGATCTCCCCTCAGTCGTCTTTTTTCTAAAGTAAATAACCCTAATTTTGATAATCTTTCATGGTACTGTAGTTGCCCCATTCCAGTTAGTACTTTAGTTGCCCTCCTCTAAACCCTCTCCAGCTCTGCTATGTCCACCTTGTTCACAGGAGCCCAGAACCGTACACAGTACTCCATGTGTGGTCTGACTAGCGATTTGTAAAGTGGTAGGAAGATGTTCTAATCTCGGGGGTCTATGCCCCTTTTGATGCAACCCGTTATCTTATTGGCCTTGGCGGCAGCTGCCTGACACTGGTTTTTGCAGCTTAGTTTGCTGTTTATTAAAATTCCTAGATCCTTTTCCATGTCAGTGTTACCGAGTGTTTTACCATTTAGTATGTACGGACGACTTGCATTATTCCTTCCCATGTGCATAACTTTACATTTGTCAGTGTTAAACCTTATCTGCCACTTATCTGCCCAAGCCTCCAATCTATCCAGATCCCTCTGTAGCAGTATATTGTCCTTATCAGTGTTAATTACTTTACACAGTTTAGTGTCATCTGCAAAAATTGATTTTACTATGCAAGCCTTCTACAAGATCATTAATAAATATATTGAAAAGAAAAGGGCCCAGTACTGACCTCTGAGGTACCCCACTATTGACAGTTGCCCAATATGAGTGTGTACCGTTAATAACCACCCTCTGTTTTCTGTTACTCAGCCAGTTACTTACCCACTTACAGACATTTTCTCCCAGTCCGAGCATCCTCATTTTATATACTAACCTTTTATGTGGTACAGTCTCAAATGCTTTGGAGCAAGTCCAGATATACGATATCCATTGATTTGCCGCTGTCAAGTCTAGAACTTAGAATGTGGTAGAGGTAGGGCACACAACTAATAACCGGGTCACATATAGTAATCACACTAGTTTAAAATACAATAAATTTATTAAGAATAGCAAAAATATTGAAAGTGTTTGAAAAAGGAATAAAAGATGGGTGTGGTTGAATTCGATAATGTCCACAAATAATCCACCAAGCTAGTGATCAGCTTAATAAAGATAAACCAATCCTTGACTTATGTGTCAATTGAAGCCCCAAAAAATTTAAAAATCCAGAGGAAAAAACCTGGACTCTGTTTTAATTATCTTTTTTCCTCTGGATTTTTAAAAATATTTTTTTTGGGGCTTCAATTGATTATCTAAGATCGTTCCTTCTACTCCAAAAAGTGGACAATACACATAAGTCAAGGATTGGTTTATCTTTATTAAGCTGATCACTAGCTTGGTGGATTATTTGTGGACATTATCGAATTCAACCACACCCATCTTTTATTCCTTTTTCAAACACTTTCAATATTTTTGCTATTCTTAATAAATTTATTGTATTTTAAACTAGTGTGATTACTATATGTGACCCAGTTATTAGTTGTGTGCCCTACCTATACCACATTCTATTTATCTATTTTATTGACTGGGCATATCGATTGGTATAGGAGCACCACTCCATAGCTCTAAATTCCTTGGTGCAACATTACATACCACCCCCCAAGTCTAGAACTTACCTCCTCATAGAAACTGATTAAATTCTTTTGGCATGACCAATCCCTCATGAAGCCATGCTGATATGGCGTTTTTTTGCTTATTTCCTTTGAGATCCTCTAAATAGCATCTCTCAGAAAATCTTCAAACACTTTCCCAAAAACAGATGTCAAACTTACCGGCCTATAGTTTCCAGGCTCTGTTTTTGGACCCTTTTTGATTATTGGCACCACATTTGCTATGCCCCAATCCTGTGGAACATTCCCTGTCAGTATAGAGGCTATGACACTACTTAATTCCCTTAGGATATGGGGGTGTATGCCATCCGGTCCTGGCGATTTGTCTATTTTAATCTTTTTAAGTCACTGTTGTACTTCTTCTTGGGTCAGACAGAACACTTTTAATGGGGGATTTATTTTTACATTCAGCTTTTCATCTGACAGTTTATTTTCCTCAGTGAATACATTGGAGAAAAAAATATTTAACAGCTTTGCTTTCTCCTCGTTGCTCTCTGCAACCCCCCCTTCATTACTCTTTAAAGGGCCGACACCTTCAGATTTACACTTTTTAACATTTATATAATTGAAGAAAATTTTTGGGTTAGTTTTACTCACTTTGGCAATTAATCTCTCGGTCTCTAGTTTGCCCGCTTTTATTTGTTTTTTACATGTTTTATTTTTTCCTTATAGTTTTTCAGTGCTTCCTCGCTACCCTCCTCTTTTAGTGATTTATATGCTTTCTTTTTATCATTTATTGTTCTCTTTACATTTCTATTTATCCACATTGGTTTCTTTTTGTTCCTTAACCTTTTATTCCCATACGGTATGTACCTCTCACAATGAAAATTTAGGATGCTTTTAAAGATATCCCATTTTGTGGCTGTATTTTAGTTTTTGAGGACATTGTCCCATTTAGTTAGGCCTATGGCCTCGCTTAGTTCGCTAAACTTAGCTTTTTTGAAGTTTGGTATTTTTGTTCCTCCCTGTAGAAATGCTCTTTTGAATGATAATTGGAAGGTTATTACTTTATGGTCACTATTTCCCAGGTGTCCCCCAATTTGCACATCTGTTGTTCTGTCAGGTCTATTGGTTAATACTAAGTCCAGTATGGCTGTCCCTCTAGTTAAGTCCTGAACCAGTTGGGAACGTGGGAAAGGTAATTGTCTTTGGTTATTGCCAAGAACCTGTTTCCTTTATTTCGATGTACAGCTTTCAGTTTCCCAGTATATATCTGGGTAGTTGAAGTCCCCCATAATAACCACCTCATTATGATTTGGCGCCTTGTCTATCTCATTTAGTAATAGATTTTCTGTGGACTCTGGTATATTAGGTGGTTTATAGTAAACTCATATTAGTAATTTATTATTGTTTTTGGCTCCATGTATCTCTACCCACAGTGACTCCACATGTTCATGTCCCTCAATTATATGTTCTCGGACTGTGGTCTTTAGATAGGACTTTACATAAAGGCAGACCCCTCCCCCTCTCCGGTTTTTACGATCCTTTCTAAACAGACTGTAATGCTGTACACTGACAGCCCAGTTATAGCTATCATCCAGCCATTTCTCATACAAACAAAAAAATGCAACAGCACTCTGCAACCAGAACTCTGCCCAAGATAGAAGCTATAAGAGGACATTAGTGTACGTTTTGATCAAAAGGTAATAAGCCACTCGCCACGCCAAGGCTGTCCCGTGAGTGGTACTAACGCTAAATCTGACCTGTTATGGGCCATGACAGCCACATAAAATCCTCCTAACGCTGAATCTGACCTGTTATGGGCCATGACAGCCACATAAAATCCACATAAAATACAGGGAGTGTGGGCCCAGCATGCATGCTGGGATAAACCATACTTATTAACCCTTTCTGGTGCTGTAACAGCCTCCATTTGATCCAGGGATGGAGGTACCAACATGCATTCTGAGCCCACTATGCACTCCTCCTGGAGCCAGATGGCTACTAGCAGGTACTGTGAATGCACATTCAGCTTTATACTCACTCTGATTAAAAAACAGCCTCTAGGGCAGACAAACTAGTCAGGTGTGCACGACTGAAGAGAAGGTTGCCACACCTCCAACACATACTAAACAGAAACACAAGGGGGGGTCAGTCAGCACGTCCCTGTATGCAGGTGCACGTAGCTATGGCAATTATACATACAAACAAAAAAATGCAACAGCACTCTGCAACCAGAACTCTGCCGAAGATAGAAGCTATATGAGGACATTAGTGTACGTTTTGATCAAAAGGTAATAAGCCACTCGCCACGCCAAGGATGTCCCGTGAGTGGTACTAACGCTAAATCTGATATTATGGGCCATGACAGCCACATAAAATCCTCCTAACGCTGAATCTTACCTGTTATGGGCCATGACAGCCACATAAAATCCAGGGAGTGTGGGCCCAGCATGTATGCTGGGATAAACCATACTTATTAACCTTTTCTGGTGCTGTAACAGCCTCCATTAGATCCAGGGATGCAGGTACCAACATGCATGCTGAGCCCACTATGCACTCCTCCAGCCATTTCTCAGTTATTTATCACTATATCATAGTCCTCCTCACACATCACTAATTCCAGTTCCCCAGTTTTGTTAGTCAGGCTTCTGGCATTAGTGTACATACAAATAAGAGGTTTTTGTATATTTTTAACCCTACACCTTTCCTTCTGAACTGTTTTAGTCCCTTCCATTCCTCACCAGTCCCACTACCTTGTCCCCGGTATCTATCTGCACTATCTTCCCCTTCTATAACGTAAGTACCCCCCCAGTCCCTAGTTTAAACACTCCTCCAACCTTCTAGCCATCTTTCTCCCCATCACAGCTGCCCCTTTCCCATTGAGGTGCAGCCCGTCCCTGCGATAGAGCCTGTAGCCGACAGAGAAGTCGGCCCAATTCTCCAGGAACCCAAACCCCTCCTTCCTCCACAGTTCTTGAGCCACTTGTTAACCTCCCTCATCTCCCACTGCCTTTCTTGTGTGGCTCTTGGTACAGGCAGTATCTCGGAAAATACTACCTTTGAGGTCCTTGCCCTAAGCTTTTGACCTAAATCCCTGAAATCATTTTTAAGGATGCTCCACCTACCCCTAACTTTGTCATTGGTTCCGATATTTACCATGACCACTGGATCTTCTCCAGCCCCTCCCAGTAATCTATCAACCCGATCCGCGATGTGCCGAACTCTAGCGCCGGGAAGACAGCACACTGTTCTGCGATCACGGTCTTTGTGACAGATTGCCCTATCTGTTCCCCTAATAATGGAGTCTCCCACTACCAGCACCTGTCTGGTCTGCCTTGCTCTCCTGTTCCCCTGCGCACTGGAGCTGACATTCCCCTGCCTGGCAGAGGAAGTGTCCTGCTGCAGCAGTGCTGTCCCTGAACTGACATCCCCCTCATCTGCCAAACATGCAAACTTGTTGGGGTGTTTCAAATCAGGGATAGCCTCCCTAGCACTCTTCCCTCTACCACGCTTTCTAACTGTTACCCAGCTAGCTACCTCACTTCCCTCAGCCTCCTTACTGTCACTCTCCCCCTTATCTGCTCCAAAGAGTGCTTGCTCGGTGAGAAGCAAACTCTTTTGCATATTCTCAATGCCTCTCAGTGTTGCAACTCGCCTGTTTAGAGACTCGATTTGCGATTCTAAACGGGTAATTTGCTCACATTTTGAACAAAGATATACACCCTCGAACGGTTGTTCCAGGACTGCATACATCATACAAGATGTGCACTGTACGGCGTTGTCAATTGGGCAACACATACTAAATGAGGATTACAGAAAAGTGAAAAATACAATATAGTGTAATAAGAAACTGGCTAATTGCAGTCCCCCACTGAAGTCCTTGACTCTGAAGTCACTCAATCTTAAGTCACACACTTATACAAACACACACTAAATCAAACACGTATAACGCTCAAACTCGCATTGCATGCCTGCTTTAAATGGAGTTCTCAGAACCAGACAGTTTTTTTCCTCTGGATTCAAAGGGCTGAGCTACCCTCAGCTGACTTTTTATAGTTTCCTAATTGGACAGCCACACCCTAATTACTCACCTGTGCACCTGGAGAAATAAAAAAAATATGTTATCACAGAACAATGAAGTTTGAAGCTGAATCAATTCCCAGTGTACAATACAGTCAAATACAGCCACTAATTATTGCCCACAAATAATTTATCTCTCACTTAATCTTAAATCACACGTTTATACAAACACACACTTAATCAAAGACACGCCGCTCAAAATCACGTTATATGTCTGCTTTAAACTGAGTTCTCAGAACTAGGGATGAGCGAACCCGAACTGTATAGTTCGGGTTCGTGCCGATTTTTGGGGTGTTCGTGACATGGATCCGAATCCGAATCCGAATCCGATCCGAACATTTACGTAAAAGTTGGGGATCGTTGTTCGGCGATTTCTATGGCTTATTTTGAAAGCCTGCAAAGCAGCAAATCAACAAGCGTCATACTACTTGCCCCAAGAGGTCATCACAGCCATGCCTACTATTGGCATGGCTGTGATTGGCCATGTGCAGCATGTGACCCAGCATCTATTTAAGCTGGAGTCATGTCGAGCCGCACGTCACTCTGCTCTGATTAGTGTAGGGATAGGATGCAGCTGCTGTTAGTGCGAGATTAGGCAGGGATTAACTCAGCAAAAACACTTAATGAAGTGATCGATCTACAGCTGTGAATCATTCAACTTCTGCTAGTGAATTGCTCACTGTTTTCAGGCTGCCCAGAGCGTTTTTCTGTCACTTTTTTCTGGGGTGATTGGCGGCCATTTTGTGCCTTGTAGTGCGCCAGCACAAGCTGCCACCAAGTCCATTAATCCAATTGTTTGTTTTTTTTGCTATATCCTACATCAGGGGCTTGGCTGTGCCTATTGTCACCCCTAGAAACTCAGGATAGAATTTTCTATATTTTATTGAGAGGTGAAATTTACTTAAAAAATAGCAATCCCCTAAATCTGGTGTTCCACCTGTGGCTAGCCAAGTGTAATACTTAAAACAAAAGAAACCTTTGTAGGTGAGTACAGGGCTACGGCGCCCGCTCTGGTAGTGGCAGTAGTGTAATTATTAATATAACCTAAACAGTAATCAATGGGCAGGAATGGCACTAGAGATGTCATAAGTTATTACACTGCTATAGTACACTTTCTTATGCTTCTAAAGTATTACCTTTCTAGAAACCAGAGATCTGATCTTCTGTGTCCTTAGTAGCGCTGAATATATCTCTCACTGGTTTGTAGTCCAGTTGCTCAACCTTTCAACGTGGCGGCGCCCCGGAAGCTTGTGACGTCACAGCTTGGACGGAAGCCTGGAAGGGACTCGATTTAATTTCCAAAATATCAATACCTTAAATCAGTGGTTTCTGCTGTGGCAGGACAAGTTTTATAGTGTCTGTCAAAGGATAGCTTTTGTTCTGGGGTGAAATTCAACTACCAAAATAGCAATACCGTAAATCTGGTGTTTCAGCTGTGACTGGACAAGTTTCATAGTGTCCGTCAAAGGATATATTATTTTCTGGGGTGAAATTCAGTTGCAAAAATAGCAATACCGTAAATCTGGTGTTCCAACTGTGACTGGACAAGTTTCATAGTGTCCGTCAAAGGATATATTATTTTCTGGGGTGAAATTCAGTTGCAAAAATAGCAATACCGTAAATCTAGTGTTCCAGCTGTGACTGGACAAGTTTCATAGTGTCCGTCAAAAGATATATCATTTTCTGGGGTGAAATTCAATTGCCAAAATAGCAATACCCAAAATCTAGTGTTCCAGCTGTTGCAGGCCAAGTGTAAATCTGTCCGTAAAAGGGTATATTACACTCAGCGTGCATCTCCAAGTGTATTTCTTTCTGTTAAAGGGTATATTACACAAAGTGCATCTCCAAGTGTAAATCTGTCCGTAAAAGGATACCTTTCATCCAGGGCCGAAATACTAGGCCTACAATTGATATTCCCCTAAATCTGTGGTTACTGCTGTGCCTGGATTAGTGTAATACGGTACATAAATAGATAGCTAGATAGTGTTAGATGCCTGTAAAAAAAAAAGGCCTGAATTTGAATTCAATACATTGGGCCAAATAATTTTTTTCTGTAAATTATATTTTTTTATTTAATTTTGGCAAAATTCAATTTCTTGACAAACTGAGTACAGGGTTATTTAGTAACCAAAACAAGACAATTTTTTTTAAGGGGTATACAAAATGAAAGACATTAATCATCATGCATAAGATACCTTAAATAATCAGCTGGAACATTAAAATAGAGTTTAATGAAAATTATTGAACAAGACAATAAGAAAGTCGCATCTTGCTGCAAGGGGGAGGGGCGGGGGAGGGAGAAAAGGGAAAGGGGGAGGGAAGGAAAGGGGTTGGCGACCAGAAACACAGTATTACCTTCAGCAATCCACTAAAAATCACACATCCTAACTAGTTTAAGACGTGTCCATTTATAGGTCCAGTCCATCTTAGATCCTAAATTGCCTAAAAGTAAGCAAAATTTAAAAACATTATATTAATGGTGAAATAGCATCCTTTTCAACGGCTACTGTCCATTTTTCCCAAATCTTGAGAAATTTTTCCGGCTTGTGTGCAGCATACCATCTTTTCTTTTCAAATTCAAAAACCTTGGTAAACTCAGAGATCCATTCGCTCACTGTCGGCGGATCCTTTTGGAGCCAATGTCTTGGGAAAAGTATCTTAGCGACATTCAGGATATATGAACAAAGATCTGTTTTCACACCTGGTTGGTGTGTATTGAATATATTGAACAACACCATGTTCACAGACAAACAAACCTCTGTATCAAACACCTTATTAATTATTTTACTAATGTTACTCCAAAAAGGGTGGAGGGAAGGGCAAGAGTACCAAATGTGTTCATAGGAACCAATGTCCTGTCAACATCTCCAGCATACATTGGAAAGTTCAGAGTTAAACTTATTCAATAACACCGGAGTTCTATATCATCTAGCAGTGATCTTGTATTGCAGTTCCTGATAAGCGTATGCTGGAGAATTGGAAAACGCATTTTTGAGAACTGCCATTTTTGGGGTTTCAGAAAGCTTGAATTGCAATTCCTTATTCCAGCTATTGAGAAAATCTGGCTCGCCAACAGGAGTATTAACTAGATCATAGCACTTCGAGAGCATATGTGGGATGGGAGCTTTCAAAGAATTAGAAAACGTGGTGTGGTGTTTAAAGGGGTTCTGCAGTTTATTTAAACTGATCAGCAGGGGTCCGACACCCGGGACCCCCGCCAATCAGCTGTTTGAGAAGGCAGTGGTGCTGGCAGTAGCGCCTCAGCCTTCTCGCAGTGACGTCACGACTAGTATCACTGGCCTGGGTGGGGCTAAGCTTCATTCAAGTGAACAGAGCTTAACCCTGCCAAGGCCAGTGATACTAGTCGTGACGTCACTGCGCCTGCAGTAAACAGCGAGAAGGCCGAGGCCCTACTGCCAGCGCAGCTGCCTTCTCAAACAACTGATCGGCGAGGGTCCCGTGTGTCGGACCACTGCCGATCAGATGCTGATGATCTATACAGAGGATAGATCATCAGTTTAAATAAACTGCAGAACCCCTTTAACTAACGCCAGTTCTCTCTTCCCCCCCTTGTCATTCTCTCCCCCCTCTTGTCATTTTTCACCCCCCCCTTGTCATTCTTCACTCCTCCCTTGTCATTCTTCCTTCCCCCCCTTGTCATTCTCTCCCCCCTCTTGTCATTCTTCACTCCCCCCCTTGTCATTCTTCCTTTCCCCCCTCTTGTCATTCTTCACCCTCCCCCATGTCATTCTTCATACTCCCCCTTTTCATTCTTCCTTCCCCCTTGTTATTCTCTCTCCCTTTGTCATTCTTCACACCCCCTTGTCATTCTTGACTCCCCCTTGTCATTCTCTTTCTCCCCTACCTCTAGTGTAGCGGCCGAGCTCTTTATGGTCCACGGGTACAGGAGCTTTTGTTTCCTGTACCCGAGGGGACTGACATGAAGTGCACACTGTGTGCACACTTCACGTCAGTCCGGCCGGGTACAGGAGAAAGATGCTCCTGTACCCGCGGACCATAAAGAGCTCGGCCACGCAACAATGGAGTGACAGGAGGGAGCGCTGAGTGCTTCCCTCCTGTCAGCTTCTCTCCTCTTGGTGCGCCCTGGCGGTGCACCCTCATGGACACGCCAGCCCGGGCAGTGCTGCAGCTGCCAGAGGCTCAATTCAGAAGGGCGCTCCACGCGGCGGCCTGTTCCGCGTATAGGATGCGCCGGCCCTGATGCTCTCCCCCTAAATTCTTGAACACATGAATTGGTACTATTTTTCACCTTAATTATATTGTTTTTTACTCTATCTTTTTTATAAGTCTGGCTAGCTCTTTGCCACATTTATTTGCGTATAAATATTGTTTATACATAGCCATATAGACGTATTTCTGAAAGGAATGTTCCAGGATTGTTTTGACCCTAATTCTCAGTACCGTAAGTTTTGTTTCTGTCTTTTTGTCTGGGGCCATTTTATGATCTTTTTCGAGGGACCTAATCTGAGTGAGCAGGTTATTCACTTCTTTTTCTCTGTCTCTCTTCTCTTTGGCACTAATATTCATCAACAAGCCTCTTACCACAGCCTTATGGGTTTCCCAAATAACCGAAAATAACCTGTCCCAAATAACCTGTCTGATTTTCTTTGAAAAAATGTTCCAATTCCAAAGAAATCCACTTTAGGTTGTTTTCATTATTTAGTAAACTTTCGTTCAGGACCCAGCTGTTGGTCTTACTGCTACTTTGGTTGGTTTGAAAGAGAAGAAAGGTTGGTGCATGATCGAATAATAACCTTATGTCATACTCTGATTTTTGGACCAGGCCTATGTCTGTTTGATTAACTAGAAAAAAATCTATCCTTGAGTGTGTTTGAAATATATGAGAATAGAATGAGTAGTCTCTTGTGGTTGGGTGTAACACCCTCCAGACATCTACTAAAAGATGTTCTCTCAACACATCTCCAAATCTTTAAAATTTTTGCTTTGGATATCTAGATCTACCCGATGAGGAGTCCAATTTGGGGTCTGGTGCTATATTAAAATCACCTCCGACAATCAGGTGGCCTTCACTAAATACGCTAAGGTGTTTGAAAACTGACCTCAAAAACGTCATCTGCTTCTCATTTGGAGCATATATATTTGCAAAGGTATACAAATTTTCTCCAATATAACCCTTTACATATATATATATATATATATCTACCTGATTGTCAAGTTTCTTGAAATCTACCTGTTTACCAAAGACTATTAATACACCTTTCATTCTCTTAAGCGGTGTGCAGGCATTAAACCATAGTTTATAATGATTATTTTTCATAACTGGGGTAAAAGTTTTACGAAAATGAGTTTCCTGAAGAAACAACACGTCTACGTGTTTTTTCTTAAAGAAGTGTAAAACCTGACCTCTTTTAGAGGGAATGTTCAAGCCGTTGGAATTAAAAGAGGCACAGTAAAGCTCGGACATTTTCAATAAAGTGCTCAACTTAGTAAGGACGTGTGCTGGTCACCCCACAAGAGGTAAGAAAATAAGGAGAGGACAAAAATAACAAAACAAAAAAAGGGTGCAGAATTATTTAAGTCAAAAAGGAAAGAACAATTACTATATGATTATGAGGGAGGGTACTCCTCCACACTGTAGAGGAACAGTACCTGTTTTAGAAACAAGGCAGAATCAGTCCTGCTAAAAAAGGGCAGGACTGATATTTTACACACCTTGGTGTGTAACTGCCTCTGAGTGGGGGGGGGGGTAAATGCACAGAAACTGTACTTTAACTGTTTGAAAAACAGATCATACCTTAATCTATGGAGAAAGGTAGGCGCAACATTTGCATATTTTAGGGGGAAATTCCCCTAGACCAACAATGTAAATAACAATAACATTAGAAATATATGAACAACCTCAAAACATATATAAATCACAATTAGTGAGCCAATGCGAAAATCTCTGAAGAATTGTCCTCAGAAACTAAGTACAATAAACTCAGAATAGAATCAGAATGGCCTGAAGACCTATTATAACTAGAATGAAAAACATATCTATAAATACATGCTCAGGCATCTAAGATTAATAATAAAATGATATGTGTATGTGTACATTGTCATTCCGGAGTATGCTGCCTCGAAGCCGGATTTGATCCTCTTGGCATCTTTCTGAGAGCTCTGTGCCGGTGGGAGCCATCATCTTCTTTTCTCCTTGACTGCGGTGTAGTAACTTGCTCCCACTTAGATATGTTGGGCAACCTGGGAGGAGATGCTGCTGCTCCATGTTGAGCTTGTTGAGCGCAAAGGTCAAGTCATCTGGCGATCGCACCATTAATTGCTTACCATTATGGTTGATTAGTAAGCCGAATGGATATAGCCATCTGTACTTGACATTTCTGTCCCTTAATTCTTAATCCCTTAATTTCTGTCCCTTAATAAAAAAATAAAGTTTTTAAGTAAAAAAAGAAATAACATTTCCCAAAATAAAACACATAATATTGTAAAGAAAAAAGAAGAAAACCAACATATTGTCTATTGCTGCGTCCGTAATGACCAGCTCTACAAAAATATCACACGATTCATGCCCTCAGCTGAACGCTGTAGAAAAAATAAAATAAAAACTATGCAAAACAATCATTTTTGGTCACCTTACATCACAAAAAGTGCAACACCATGTGATCAAAAAGGTTTATGCCCCCAAAATAGTACCAATCAAACTGTCACCTCATCCCGCAAAAAATGAGCCTTAACATAAAACAATCACCCAAAGAATAAAAAAAACTATGGCTCTCGGAATATGGAAACACTAAAACATGATTATTATTTTTTCAAAAATTATATTATTGTGTAAAACTTAAATAAATAAATAAATAGAAGAAAGTATACATACTTGGTATTGGAATAAAAAGTGTGTCAAGAAAGCAGTTTTTTGTCACCTTACACTACAAAAAGTGTTATAGCAAGCGATGAAAAAGTCTTATGCACCCCAAAATAGTGCCATTTAAACCGTCATCTCATCCCGCAAAAATGATACCCTACCCTACCTTCGCTCAAAAAATAGAAGATAAACTATGCTCTCAGACTATGAAGACTCTAAAACATGATTTATTTATTTTATTTTTTTCAAAAATGATGTTATTGTGTAAAACTTAAATAAATGAAAGAAAGTATACATATTTGGTATTGCCAAGTCCTTAATGACCTGCTCTATAAAAAATATCACATGACCTAACCCCTGAGGTAAACATCATAAAAAAACCAAAGTGTCAAAAATGCACTTTTTTTGTCACCTTACATCGCAAAAAAGTGTAATACCAAGCAATTAAAAAGTCATACGTACTCCAAAATCATACCAATCAAACTGTCATTTCATCCCGCAAAAAATGAGACCCTACCTAGGACAATCGCACAAAAAAATTAAAAAAAACTATGGCCTTCAGAATATGGAGACACTAAAACATGATTCTATTTTGTTTAAAAAATACTGTTATTGTGCAAAACGTAAATAAATATAAAAAAGTAGATATATTAGGTATTGCCGGATCCATAAGAACCTGCTGTATAAAAATATCACCTGACCTAACCCCTCAGGTGAACACTGTAAAAATAAAAAAAATAAAAAGTGTGTCAAAAAAAGTGTTATACCAAGCAATAAAAAAGTCATATGCACCCTAAAATAGTAAAATCGTCATCTCATACTGAAAAAAATGAGTCCCTACATAAGACAGTCACCCAAAAAAACAACAACTATGGCTTTCAGAATATGGAGACACTAAAAAATCCCTTTTTTCAAAAATGCTTTATTATGTAAAACTGAAACAAACAACCAAAAATATTTAGTTTTGTCTCTTCTGTAACAACCTGCTCTATAAAAATAGCATATGATCTAAATTGTAAATAACAAAAAATAAAAACAATGCCAAAATAGCTATTTCATGTTACCTTGCCTCACAAAAAGTGCAATATAGAGCAACCAAAAATCATATGTACCCTAAAATAGTACCAACAACACTGCCACCTTATCCCGTAGCTTCCAAAATGGGGTAATTTTTTGGCAGTTTCTACTGTAGGGGGGGAATCAGGGGGTCTTTAAATGTGACATGGCAACTTAAAATTATTCCAGTGAAATCTGCCCTCCAAAAACCACATGGCGCTCCTTTCCTTCTGTACCCTGCCGTGTGCCCATACAGCAGTTTACGATCACAAATGGGGTGTTTCTGTAAACTACAGAATCAGAGTAATAAATATATAGTTTTGTTTGGCTGTTAACCCTTGCTTTGTTGGCGGAAAAACATGGATTAACATGGAAAATCTGCCAAAAAAATGAAATTCTGAAATTTCATCTACATATTCCTTTAATTTTTGTGGAACACATAAAGGGTTAACAAAGTTTGTAAAATCAATTTTACATACCTTGAGGGGCGTATTTTTCAAAATAGTGTAACTTTTTTGGAGTTTCTACTCTAGGGGTGAATCAAGTGGTCTTCAAATGTGACACGGGAACTTAAAATGATCTCAGTGAAATCTGCCCTCCAAAAAACAAATGGGGTGTTTATGTAAACTGCAGAATCAAGGTAATCGATATTGAGTTTTGTTTGGCTGTTAACCCTTGCTTTGTTAACAGAAAAAAAATTGTCCAAAATGTAAAATCTGCCAAAAAAGTGAAATTCTGAAATGTTATCTACATTTTCCATTATTTCTTGTGGAACACCTAAAGAGTTAACAAAGTTTGCAAAATCAGTTTTGAACACCTACCAAGTACAACTACTCCACACCATGCTCATTATAAAAATAAATTTTTATTATGCATATACATATAAACGATACAGTATAAAATCACAATGATAATGAAGGGCAACAAGAAGACAACACAAAAAAAGCCAGCATGAGCCCGGACATAATAACCCACTGATGATAAAGTGCAATCCACCAGCCCTGCTTAGCAGTTGTTGGATCCATCCATAGTGTACACTACTGAGGTTCAAGTGTCACAGGACCTGATACAACACAACGCAAGGGCATAGAAAGAATATATATAATGCTTACATCAAGTAAATGGGGGTCCGGGGTCACAGCAGGCAGCACACCCAACAGCCGTTTCGCACCCTCGCTTCCTCCTGGGGCAAAATCAGTTTTGAATACCTTGAGGGGTGTAGTTTTTTTTTTTTAAATGGAGCCATTTATGGGTGGTTTCTATTATGTAAGCCCCACAAAGCGACTTCAGACCTGAACTGGTCCTTAAAAATTGGGTTTTGGAAATTTTCTTAAAAATTTAAGCCTCCTAACATCCCAAAAGAAGAAAATGTCATTAACAAAAAGATCCAAATTTGAAGAAGACATATGGGAAATATAAAGTAATAACTATTTTAGGAGGTCTCTCACTATCTTTTTTAAAAGAAGAGAAATGGAAAATGTGAAAATTGCGAATGTTTCAAAATTTTTGGTAAATTTGGTATTTTTTTTATAAATAAAAATAAAATATTTTGACTCAAATTTACCAATGTCATGAATTACAATATGTGACAGGAAAATAATCTCAGAATGGCTTGCATAAGTAAAAGCGTTTTAAAGTTATCACCACATAAAGTGACACATGTCAGATTTGCAAAAAATGGCCTGTTCTTTAAAGGGGTTGTCAAAGTTATATTTATTGATGACCTATCCTTAGGATAGGTCATGAATATCAGATCGGCAGCGGTCAGACAGACAGCAACCCCGCCGATCAGCTGTTTGAAGAGAAGGCGCGAGCTGTGCCAGCGCTGCCTCCTCTTCATTGTTTACCTGCTCGCCGTTGCATCTGCAGCGGTGAGCAGGGGTAATTACACCCAAGCCTTCCCATTCATTTCAATGGGACTGCTCATGCCATGAAAAATGGCAGGGTCCTGAAGGGGTAAAAATGCAAGAAAAACTACGCATATGTGGTATCGCCATAAGCATACTGACGTGGAGAATAAAGGTAACAGGTCAGTTGTAGCGCATAGGAAATGGTGCAAAAAAAAATAATAATTCGAACCAATTTGGAATTTTTTTCCCTGCTTTCCACTACATTTTATGCAATCATATATGCCATTAGAAAGCGCATCTTTTCCCACAAAAAATAAGTCCTTATACGGCTATCTGAATGAAAAAAAAGGGTTAATTTTTTTGGTGTTAACTTGTTTAATTTAATTAAACCAGCATAAAGTTAATCAGTACAATGCACAGGCTAGGGCAGCAATTTACCTTTGAGTGTTAATGAGAAATTAGGCTTGAGGCCTGGCCCGTAATCATCCGTTAATGTTCATTTAAATCAGTTTCCCTTTTATTTTGTGTTCACAAACATGTTTCCAATCAATTTTTTGTGTGCTGGGGCAGTAGCTGTAGCTGTCAACTTCGGAAAGGAGCCACATTATAGTTGAGGAGAAAGAGGATTATATAATGGATTGGATGACTGACTCCTCCTCTCAGTCGTAGCAGAATGATGTGGAGGTGACTACAGAGACACCCTGCCATGGAGCCAGGGTTCACAGCATTCCTCCTGGCCCTCCTCCTTGCAGCTCCAACAAAGGCTTTTAGTGGAGTCCTCTCTGTCTTTCCTGCCCTTTCCTAGAGGAGCACCATGCCTACAGATAATCATGAGAGTCTCCCTGTTGACGATTTATGTGAGAGCAGTCAGTATTTGTACTGCCCTGAGGTGGAGGAGGAGTCTGCAGACCCCAGGCATAGAAGTGTTGGTGGTGGTAGGTGGTAGTAGTGGTACCCGTAACTGCAGTATTGGCATTGGGGGCAGTTACAGGGGCAGTCAGGGCAAAGCAGAGGAGTAGGGCCAAAGAACCCACCATGATATTCCATAGTCTGATGCAAAAGAGAAGTTCAGGACTCCGATGACGATTGTGTGCTGGACAGGACCTGGGAGCTGGATCGGGGTGCTGAGGAGGAGGCAACATTAGAGGAGGTGGTTGATGAATGCAACAATCAAGAGTAGAGGTCAGGTACCTTCCAAATAACAGCCAGGGACACATCTGCTTCTGGATCTGGTCATGCCACCGATGCTGTGGGTGGCTTAGGGCCAAAACATGCCAGAGTTAAGCCGAGCTCGGCTGCCTCTACCTCTGCTGCACGAGTATCTCCCATCTGGCATTTTTTCTTCACGCTGCCAGAAGACAAAAGCATTGCCTTGTACAAGCTGTGCAAGAGCAAAATAAGAAGTGGGTAGACAAACAGAAACGTAGGCACCACAACTCTAGTGAACCACATAAAGCGGCATCACCCTATCCCATGGGCAAACAGAGGTCACAGCCAGCCACCGTGGAAGAAGTTCCCCCTTCTCTCGGTCCACCTTGCAGCAGCAGGCTGCATCCATGGGCAGTATGATGTTTTTCACATCATCATCCATTTCTGCTTATCCCACTCAGACTCCTTCTCCTCCACTCCATCGTCAGCCATCGATAAGGGTATACATGGCCAGGAAACAACTCTACAGGTATATATGGCCAGGAAACAACTCTACACTTTCTCCCAAAAAGCTGTCCCTGCCTTGTACTCTCATGTGGCAGACAACCTGGAGCAGCTCTTATGGGCAGGGCGAGGCTGCCTCTTCTGGCAGTGGTGAGGCTGCACCCCGGCAGCGAGGCCAGATCCTTTTGACCCACGACTATTGTGTTGCCCTGACTCCCACACCAGGTACCTATCTGCCTTCCCCTCCTCTAAGGACACATTCCCATCCCAAACATCATCAGGGCACAGGGTTGCTATCACTACCCCTCCTTCCTATCACATGTGTCAGGTCAAGCATTACCATACTGTTTTGTAGCTGGCCTAGGAGAGAGTAGCCACACTTTTGAGCAGTTGCTCTCAGGTACATCAAGCAGGAAATATCCCGCTGGCTGTCACCCTGCCGACTCCAAATGGGTAAGGTGGTTAGCGAAAATGGGTGCAACATCCTGGCCACCCTCAACCTAGCGGAAATAACATGCTGTCCTAGAAGAATAGAGGGGTTTTATTTATCACCTTTCACCGCAACTGGAGCAACTTCGGTTCAGCCTAAGTCAATTTGAGCCCAAACCTAACTTTTTAAAAAATTCTATTTTTTCAAAATTCTAAGTTTAATTATTTTTTTCACTCATCTCTAGCCCTGTCAATAAAATTTTTTGTCCTCCTGTTGGGTGGGCTCCTTCTGAGCTTGTCCCCATAGCATCCACTTCCCTAGCTTCCACTAATGCTATGACCCAAATCACCAACCATCTTATCATAGATTTCAACATGTTAAAAAGGTCTTAGGGCTCATGTACACAACAGTATTTTTTTACTGTTTTTGTTCTTTTTTTTTTTTTTTTGCAGCCCCTTTGCAGAACCATTTACTTCAATGGGGCCCCAAATAACCAAAATGCCTCCATGAGAATTCTGTCTCTGTATGTCCACATGGCTGTTCCGCAAAAAGACCAATGGTCAGGTGCAAGAGCCCTTTTTCTGCTTTTATTAAATAATCGTTAATTTCTAACGATAATTTGTTTTCCCTTAGTCCTAACAGCAGCACAGATGGGGTTAGCCACCCCCCGTGGACTGGCAGTACCGGCGGAATGTTTAATGAGCCCAGACTAATAACTCAATTTAACAATTAAGTGTCTCCTTAAAAGGAGGAAGTCAACCCCCAGCCCACTGTGTTTATAGTAAGAAGAAAACTAGACTTACTAGGGTGGGAAATTTGTGTGCTGCTGTTAGGACTAAGGGAAAACAAATTATCGTTAGAAATTAACGATTCCCTTACGTCCTACCAGCAGCACAGATGGGGAGATAGCAAGAAGAAACCCCTAGGGAGGGCCTTCCTGCCTGGCAGAACTAAGAAAAGTCTGCCCAAAGGTCGAAAACTCAGCTAGACTGGCATCTAGTCTATAATGGGAGATGAATGTCGATTCAGAGCTCCAGGAGGCAGCTTTGCAAATCATGTTGCCACAACTCTAGTAGAGTGGGCCTTCACGAATCCCGGAGGGTCCAGAGATTGTGGAAACAAGGGATTCCTTAATAGCCTCCTCAATCCACCGACTGATGGAAGGTTTGGATGCCTTACAGCCTTTAAACTTACCGGCAACAGGATTAGCAGATTCTCATCTTTCCTGAACTCCTTGATCTATCCACATAGATCCGGAGACATCTCGAGACGTCCAGAGGATGTCTAGCAGGTTCCTAGGAGGAGGTGGTAGATGTCGACAGAACCGGGAGGAATATCACCTGGTTGATGTTCTGGAAGGAAGGAACTTTAGGCCTACAATACGGGAGGAATCTAAGAAAGTCCCGGTCATGTAAGAATAGGGCTCATGTGCTGAGAGAGCTTGAAGCTCAGAGACCCTCTTGGCCAAAGTCACTGCAAGGAGAAACACAAACTTCCAAGTGACGAACTTGATGTCCACCTCCTCTAACGGTTCAAAGGGGGAGATGCTAACCCCTGAGAACTACTAAAAAACCCATTGAAAAAAAGGGGTCACAGTATTGTAGGCTTTAATATTTCAGCTCCTTTAAGGAACCGTTTGATCAGCGGGTCCTGAGAAAAAAGCCTGTTAAGGCAAGCTGAGATGGCTGAAACTTGAATCTTCAGAGTAAAAGGGCAAGGCCTCTATCAAGGCCGTTTTGCAGGAACTGAAGGATAGCGGAGAGGGGCGGATCTGCAGACGCCTCCTCAGTTGAGGTACAACAGGATGAGAATATCCTCATAATACAAGAGTAGGCTCTCTTGGTAGGGTCCGCTCTAGAATGAGACAGCGTTCTCAGGACCGACTCTGAAAGCCCTTCTATTCCGGGAAGGAACTGATCAACCTCCAGGCTGTCAGGTTAAATCTGTGCAGATCTGAGCAGAGGTGAGTGTCCCACGACACCAGGGTCTGCTGTGGGGGGAGCCTCCAATATTGTCCTCGACTCAACTGGGTGAGCTAGGTAAACCAGGATCTCTTCGGCCAAAACAGTATGATGGCTATCACCGAGGCCTGATCCTGACGGATTTTCATCAATACCCTCGGTATCATGGAAAAGGGAGGGAAGATGTAAGCCAGCCTGGACCTCCAGGATATTGACAGAGCGTCTAACGCCAGGGGTTGTCCTCCCTGTAGAGGAGCAGAACCTCTCCACCTTGGCATTGAACCTTGTTGCCATGAGATCCACCTCTGGCATACCCACTTGAGGACTATCTGCTTGATTCTCCGGATGTAAAGACCACTCTACCGACGGAAGACCGCGGCTCAGCCGCTATCATATTGAGGGAGCCATGGATGTGGATCGCAGATAAGTGGGAAGGTACAACTCTGTCTAATCCAGAATCACCCTGATCTCTGACAAGAGGGGAAGTGATCTTGTGCCTCCCTGCTGGTTGATGTAAAGTACCGCAGTCACATTGTCTGACTGGAGTTTCACTGCTTTGCCCCGGATCTGAGGGGCTAAGTGAAGGAGGGCTAGCCGGATAGCCTGAATCTCACGGAGGTTGGATGAAAGAAGCCACTCCTGAGGAAACCAGGTCCCGTGAACTGGAGTGTAGTCTAGGTGAGCGTCCCAGCCTACTTAGGACGCATACGTAGTCAATATGACCCAGACTGGCTGGGTCATAGACTTCCCGTCTAAAAGATGGCACCACCATCTGAGGGAATACCGAGTTTGCCAAGTCAGGGAGCACAGGGAGTTTAGCCCAGCAGGGCTGCCATTCCATTAGGAGAGGACCTCCGACTGTAGAGGGCGGAGGTGCCATAGAGCCCAAGGGACTGCTTCCGCAGACGCTGACATGAGCCCCAACATCTTCATGAGAGTCCGGATTGGAACTCGCCGGGAAAGGAACTTGCCGTGTTCTGAACCCGGAATCTTCTTTCTGGAGTCAACTGGAGCGACATCCCAGCGGAGTCGGTTATGAAGCCTAGATATCTTACTGAAGTCGACGGGCTCACGTTCGACTTCTACCAGCTGATGATCCAACCTAGGTGGAACAGAAAGGAGATTGTTACCTGAAGAAGTTGGGTTAGGACCGCTAGAGCAGAGGCTTTCAAAGCCAGTCGTCCAGATAAGGAATGATGGTCAGTCCTTGAAGCCTCAAAGCCGCCACCACAGAACCACCTTGGTAAAAGTGTGAGGGGCAGAAGAAATGCCAAAGGGAAGGGCAACAAACAGAAGATGCCTGACGACACCGGACACCTGGACCGTGATCCTGATATACTTCCTGGAACCAGGATGGATCGGGATGTGCAGATATGCATTCTTGAGGTCCAGGGTTGCCATCACGTCTCCAGATTGACGACGTGAACTACTGACCTGATGGTTTCTACACGAAACTTCACCTTCCTTATAAATCGATTGAAATATCTCAGATCGATAATCATCCGGAGATCTCCTGAAGCCTTGGGAACCAGAAAAACTGGTGAATAGATCCCTAGGCCCCGTTCTCCTGCCGGAACCTCCTCCAGAGCCCCTTTGCAAATGTAGTCCTGAATGTAGGCCTCTAGGATCGCCTCCTTGGCAGCTTGTAGAAGGTTGATCTTGACAAACCTGTCCAGAGGAAAAGAGGTGTTGTTGACTAAATAACCGTTGGAAATGATATTCAGGACCCAGGGATCCGAGATCTCTTGGATCCATTCTTCTCAGAAGTGGGAGAGACGACTCCCGACGGGTACATGAAGCTTAGGAATGGGGAAGCTTATTGGCAGGACGGCAGGAGTAACGGAATTAACCAAGAGCCTCGAAGAGGCCCGTAGTCAGGAGGTGGAATTTCCATCTTTGGCTCCTCCGCGAGAGCACCTCAGCCTTTCGCTGTGCTCTCCAGTCACTACAAGAGCTTGTTTGCTGGCCAGACCTGCCACCGCGGTCTTGTCTGCCCTGCGCTCGAAATGACTGCTGGGGAAGGCTCTTCACCTTCTAGTCTGAAAGGCCCTCCATGATCTTATCTAGCTCCGAACCGAACAAACGGTTGGGCTCGAATGGAAGGCCATATGAGCTGTATTTTGAGGAATTGTCAGCGACCTAAGGCTCAAACCAAAATGGAATATGGGCCGCCGAACCCCGGGCACTTGGTCTCCCATGAGCCACTGACCTGCTGCTTAGCTTCAAGAGCAAGGATCTGAGTTTGGCCTCGCTCCCAGGACTTGCTTCACATCAACTTAAATTTGATCCAGGTGAGATCAGAGGAACGTAAAGACTCCAAAAGCCGCTATGGCTGTGGAAGCGGAAGCCGCAGCTGCTGTAACACCCCGTCTTAGTTTGCACTCTGCAAGGGGGTCCTGCAGCTAGACCCATCGTCTGCAGGAACCAGAGTGCGCTTGGACAACTTGGCAATAGCCATGTCCACCTTGGGAATGGATCCCCACGAATCCACCGATGGTTAAGCCATCGGGAACATGGATTTAACTTCTTTGTTAAAACCGGACCTTTTCCAGGTTTTTTCCACTCTATATCATGACAGAGAGGAGGGTCTCATCCGCTTCGAAGACACGATGTGCCCGAGTAGCGGGAACAGGAGGCTCCCCACAGTCAACATCATGGTCCCCCGACCTGATGGACTTGAGCAACTTCTGTGTCTTTCCAGGGGAGAAAACACAACGTCAGCTCCTCCTCATCCGAGGAGGAAGAAACTAAGGAGACCAAAAAGGTCTCCTTACCGGGACAGAGGTCTCCATAGGGGCCTGGGCCCGAATAGGAAGCCTTTCCATCCAGCAGGCCTATGACTCCTTTAACAGAGGCATTGATAGATATCCTGCAAGTAGGTTCACTAGAGGTCTGAACCTCTAATGGCAGCTGTAACACCTGGTGTAGGTTAGGTCAACAGACCAAGGGATTCCCAACCGGTCTCCCAAACTGGTCTTAGCCCAGCCTTAAGCTGTTTAGCTTCTGCGATCTCACGAGTGCAGGTATGATCAGCTTACAATAACCGTTGACTGCTGCAATGGTAGCAGGATAGATGCTTCCTCTTGAAATCCACTTTCCTGCCTTCCGAATCCCGTGGAGAAGACATCACTGCGGGAAAAAAAGAGACAAATAAAATATTTGTAAACCACCTATCTGCGCAGGAAAGGTAGAAAAATAGACCGGAGGAAGCTGAGGAAAAAAACACCACAAGTGGAACAACACCAATTTTAGGACTCTGGGAGCTGGCTGAAAAAGCATATGCAGCCAGAGACTGAACTGGAGCACACAGCCTCCAAAAATAGGGGAAGGGGAGGGATAGCCAATCCACCCTTCCCCCAGTAAATCCTCCACAGGAAGACGCATAAAAAAATCGTGCCCGTGAAAAAATCACGGCCGGATTATCCGGAGGTGATGAAAAAGGAGAGTCCCCGTGTTACCTCCGGAAGATGGCGGCGCACAGGGACCGGGATCCCGGACCAAGGACGCCGCCAAAATACCCCAGCCAGGCGCACTGCGCGGGGCCGGCAGCAAACAAGCTGCCGGCCAAACTGACAAGGTACCTAGGAAAAAAGGGCAACGCCGTTACCCAAACGAAAAGAAGGCTCCCCGCACTTTCCATAAGAAAGGGGGGAACAAACCGCCTAGTCCACCTGTCCAGGAGGACAGAAAAAAACACAGTGGGCTGGGGGTTGACTTCCTCCTTTTAAGGAGACACTTAATTGTTAAATTGAGTTATTAGTCTTGGGCTCATTAAACATTCCGCTGGTCCTGCCAGTCCACGGGGGGTGGTTAACCCCATCTGTGCTGCTGGTAGGACGTAAGGGAATACTTGTTGGAATGCTATTGGCCATGCGCTCTACCCCACTAATCTTCTTTCTTTGTTCAAAACTTTTCAAAAGTAGCAAGAGCATTACAGAGTTACACGTTTTTCAAAAAGAAAAAAAAAGTGATGCACCAAATTTTGTGACTGAATTATGCCAAAACACTGGTGCAAAGCTGTTACTAAATTATACTATATATAAATAAACTATATATGTTTTTAATTATTGCAGTAATAACTTAGTAACCAGCAAATCCAGCGCATCTATTGTGGAAGCAAAATATGTGGCAAGCCATAAACAATTGGTGTATTGATTTTGAAAATCCTGCTCATGATGTTGCAGTGTTGTGACTTATGGTCTGTAAAGCAACTGTAAAACATGTGTATTGTGGTAGCTCCACAATATACATATTCATATGCAGTGCACACATATACCCTTAGTGGCTATAGATACAATATTCTGGCACTAGAAGTTCAAATGACAGCAACATCCTAAATTCTTCTTGTGCAGTGCCCCATTTAGGCTGCAGTCAGTAATGACGTGTATATACTGCTTATGTAACCTCTTATGTAACCTCTCGACTGCTGCCATCTATTATATTTTGCTATATTACCAGAATGCACCATTATTGCTGTCAAGAACTGATATGTCCTCATTAGTTTGTGTATGGGTGAAGCTTAGTAGTACGACCTTATATCTTATAGAGACTTCTGGCCCTGCTGAGGTCAGAGGAAGGTGGTGGATAGAGCAGTTTCTGAGACATATTGAAGTGCGCTCACATGTCTCCCAAGTGTCCCTCATTTGGAGGGACAGTCCCTCTTCTTGAGCCAAGAAGTATGAAAAAGTATGAAAAAAACTGCAACTTAAACCGTTATGGGCACCCACAAATTGTCCCTCTCTGCGATTTTCAAAAGTTAGGAGGTATGTGCTCAGTAAGCAGGCCTGAAACCTGGAGTGTTAGCAATCACACTAAGCTTATTCCACGGTCGACCATTCCCTGAAGGTGCTGTTTAACACTACTAGAGAGATAAGGCTGGATTGAACTGGACTTGGACCAGTGTGTGGTAAAAGGACTAGGATTGTAAGTAAATAGTACACTACTATCAAGGGTACCCCTCACACAACATCAGCCAGGAGAGGTACAGATGTAGCAGGGTTAACACACAAACTCTTAACTTAAAGGTCACCAGGAAATTCTCTGATAAACCAGGCATGCTGCCTTGTAGGGCTCACTCTGCTGAATATAATGATACCTCTCACTTGGCAATCTGTTGCTTTATTGAGGAGAAAAGGTACTTTTAATCCATATGCTAATGAGCTGATTTGAGTCCAGTAGTTGATATGAGTCCAGTGTTTTTTCTATTCAGAGCTGTAGCCATTCCCCTATTCACTTCTTCAGATGTAAAAGGGCGTGGTTTATTACATCATTCATTCATTTTAATAATTGTTTATCAAACATGTGTTTATCACCCCATAAACAAACTAGCACTTATTATAATTACTAACTTCAATAGTATATTCATCTCCCTTTTTTTTTACCTTAGTATTATAACACCTTAGCATTCCCTGTTATTCATTTCCCCGCCAATTATTAAAATGAATGAATGATGTAATAAACCACGCCCCTTTTACATCTGAAGAAGTGAATAGGAGAGTGGCTACAGCTCTGAATAGAAAAAACTATGGACTCATAAACTACTGGACTCAAATCAGCTCATTAGCATATGGATTAAAAGTACTTTTTCTCCTCAATAAAGCAACAGATTGCCAAGTGAGAGGTATCATTATATTCAGCAGAGTGAGCCCTACAAGGCAGCATGCCTGGTTTATCAGTGAATTTCCTGGTGACAGGTTCCCTTTAAATATCTTAACTCACTGTGTTATCTTGAAACAAAAGCCATTGAAAAGCAATTGAAGGTGTTTGCTTAAAGCATTGAATAACACGTCTCATAAAGCATGTGTGTTAGCTCTACTAAGTACATATCTAGGGGCATGCCCCAGTGAAACAAACTTCCACCAACATTCAAACTCCCCATGGTTACTACAGTGTTCTAAGGCCCGTGAGAGAGATCGTTGGCCCTGAAATGCCCCAGCCATGATTGTGATATTGCAGCCGCCATCTTGGGGCCTAGCCACTATCCCTGTACCAGTCGCTAATATAATGGCCTGGGTCACTGCACTTGCTAGTAGTGCTGAGATAAGCGAAGCATTCAAAGCTAAATTTGGTTCAAAGTTTAGGAAACTTTGAGTAGAAAAGTGAAAGTAAGTGTAGAGAAGAGAGGCCCTGGAACACAAGATCACCCATAATGCTGTGCAGCCAGCCAATCCGCAGTCTGTGATGTCACAGCCCTGTCTCTGCCATTTAGCTGAGCATAGGGAGAGAGGTGACAAGTGCTCATGCACTATGGACAGTGTTTCTTCAAACAGTTTTAACCCCTTAGTGGCCACCCATACGTGTTTTTACGGCGGTCACTAAGCGGCCTTAGTCCCAGTCTAAGCTCTGCACGGGTCCCCCGCTCAGCGGGGAGCGAGGACCCAGCTCTCACATAAGAGCTGCAGTCCTGCTCTAACAGATAGTACTGGCAGGAGTGATGATACGGACTGTTTAACGCGAGGAATGGCGCCTGCCGCATGTAAAGCGCTGACTTCCTCTGTCTCCCATTGGCACCCCGCAAATGCGATCGCGGGGTGCTAATGTGTGTAAAGGCAGGCTCGGGTCTTATAAAAACCCCAAGCCTGCTTTGAGTAGCTTCCAGCATGCAGTGCCTCTCTGGCGCAGCCTGCTGGCCAATGCCAGTATAGCACTGACATTAAAATGCAATGTACTATAGGGATAAAGCACTTTAAAATCAATATGAATATTGTCTGTTATAGTCCCCTTGTGGAACTATTAAGTGGTAAAAAAAAGTAAAAAAACACATTTATTAAATAAAAAAAATCCATAAAAAATTAAAATGCTTTTCAATGAAAAAAATTGCAAAAATCTCCCCCATATATTTGGTATTGCCACATCTGTAATGACTCTGATTAGATAAATATCACGTAAACTATACCCTAGGGTTGATAAACGATATTGTTACTGCACCCCAAGTAGATGTTCTTTTTCCCGAATATGAAGTCAGCCACCGAACCCTCCTAGGCGCTGAACAGGAATCATATGAATTATCCCTCCCCCCCCCCCCCCCCCGAAGTACGAGACGAGGCTCTGTATTGAGAGTCAAGCAGGAACTGTTTTAATGGGTTACCTGACAGCCGTTTATGCAGGTATTCCAACAAATGTACACAAACCACCCCTCTGTATGTGACATAATTAACAAAAATAATGGTCTCTGTCTGTGATATAATTAACAAACACAATGAGCTAACTTAATCACTCACAGGCAGAAAACACACACCTTTCCCAAGACACAAAACCCCCCAAAACTCCACATATCCCCATAAACTACACTTCCCTGGATAGCTCTGATCTGGTTGAACAACCAGCAACCGCTGAACAAATAGACAAATCCGGTTTTATATAGTAATCCAAAGGCAGAGAGGTCTGCCACAGATATTGGAGAGGGAAAGTGCATAGAGACTGCAGGGAGAGTGTATCACTGTGTGCATCACTATGCAGTGCACCAACATTCATAGTTCAACCATTTTGTTAGTGATATAGTTACTGTGCGTCAGTATTAAAGGCATGTGTAATATATCACCATGTGCATCGCTGTGCAATGCACCGACATTCATAGTTAATCGATTCTATTAGCGATACAGTTGTTTTACACTATGGCCAACAGCCAGTTGTCTGGGCCCTCCAATGGAACGGGCAGTGACAAAAATGATGCTGTAGCCGGCAAAGGTAGCAGCAGAAGAGGAGGAAGTGGTAGCAGCTGCAGCAACAGGACAGAGCTACTACTGTCATCCAGAGGTCGTGTTTTTACCAACAATCGATCTGCACTGGAATGGTTGACTCGCTTTTCACAATCATCTCAAGTGACAACAGACACACAGCCAGAAATCGGTGGGTTCCTCTGACACTACACTTAGTAGTCATAGACCAGGAACTGCCTCTATGTCTTCACCTGTCCTGAACCTGCCTCTAGCTTTTGCTGCTCCTTCCGCTAGCCAAGTAATGATAGCTGCCGGCTCTGCTCCACGGTTCAGCGACAATGAACTTTGTGAGGACAGTCAGTAGTTATAAGCTAGCACAGGCTTGGAGGAGAGGTCCACTTGAGAATCATTTAGGTGTGCAGCTATTGACGATGACAGTCATGTTGCAAGAGGTCAAGAACGTGCACAGGAGACAGGTGAGGGTGACACAAGTTACAACCAAACATTTGTAGATGACGATGTAGCCGATCGCATGAAGGAGCTGGGTGAAGAGAGGAAATTATCATTATCATGAGGTGATTGCTGCAGCATGCCTGTGAGCCAGCAGGATGGAAGCATGCCTGTGAGACAGCAGGGCGGAAGGGTGTCCGTGAGCCAGCAGGGTGAAAGCAGTGGGAGTTCTGGAGCAAAACACTGGTGGGGTACACCGTCTGCTACTCGGGAGACTACCTATGAGGAACACAGTAGCAGTGCACGGGTTCATAAAAGCAGTGGAAGGTATCATGCAGTAGTGGAGGGAAAAGGCCATACTCGGTAGAGTGGCAAATTTTCACAAAGTCACTGGGGGACGTTAGCGTGGTGGTAAGCAGGATGTGTTGGCAGAAGGTGAGCAGTGGCCAGGCTGCTAATGTTGGAACGACGGCCCTGCGTCAACACATGTAGCGTCACCATAAAGTGACATGGGAAAACCGTGCCACTCATTTAGAGTTACAGCCTGATGCAGAAAGCGCTGCATCTCAGACCGGCCGGCACCCCCTCTCCAGCAGTCAGGGCTCGGCAATGTCGGCAGAAAGAAGATGTTGTTCCCTCCCATCCACTTCAACATCGTCTGTTGCTTATGATGCTCCTCCTCCTACTCGTCACTTGTTTTGACAGGAATCAATCACCGAGGCGATTGCAAAAAGACAACAGTATGTGTGCATTCATCCAACGCCACAGAAGCTGAACGTGCACCTTTCCTTGTAGTTAACTCTGCACATTTCAGAAAACTAATGGCTTGTACCCAAGCAAGGTGGAGAGTCCAAGCCGACATTACTTTTCCAAAGTAGCTGTACCAGCCCTGAACGTATTCGTTGAGCAGAAGGTCCTCCAGTCCTTGGGCCTCTCAGTATCTGACAGAGTTTATGCCAGAGCTGACATATGGAGTTATATGGGGGTTGGCGCCATCCCGGAGGAGAGACACAGTATGGGTATGGTATTATTCTTTTGATTGTATGCACTTGCACTTTGTTCAACCGACTTGTCTACCAAACCTCCTCCCCTCTGTCTCTCCTCTTGGATGCCGCCCATCTATGCACCCCCCTTATGTATTTTAATTGTATGTGCTATATGCACTTTTTTAATATGGTAATAAAGATGTTTTTGCAATGATACGCGGTCTGGTATTTTTCTATTTAGGTTGTGTTGATTTATATACCACAGGTGTTTTGTTATACAGTTGTGGTACTTGGGCTCATGGTGGCCCAGTATTGGCTATAACCTTTGGTGACATATGGAGTTGTAGCTATAGTCAAGGGAATTATGTCGTTCACTTCCCAATAGGTAAATGTCATGCGGGGTCAGACATACTAGCAACTTGGCCAGGATATGGCAATGCTGCCTCTGCATTGTAATCGTGGGATTTCTGTGGTAATGTCCTTCTTAATGTCCATCTTCTACCTTGTCCTCACCCTCTCCTCTAGGCACAGTTCACAGTGGTCCTCCATTACATTACCTATGAAAAGCTAAGCGCACGTCTTCAGTCCTCTTGTTATCCGATCCCTCAGGTATTCTAAGGAACTACAAGAGATGTTAAAAATATCCAGGAAACTGTACATTCACTTCAGCCTCTCTTGCTGTGCCAAACACGCCCTCCTTAAGCTGCAACGGCAAAATGCTCTTTGTCAATATCGCCTGATATGTGACGTTTCCACCAGCTAAAATTCCATGCTCTATATGTTAGACCGTCTGTGCGAGCAGAGAAGAGCACAATTTTTTAATGCAGCAGATGGACAGGTTTACTCCCCAGTGTAACTTCCATGTTAGCCAGTGGCCAGTGGCGTAACTAGAAATGACTGGGCCCCACAGCAAATTTTTAAGAGCCCCCCCCCCCCCAGTAATTTTTTCACAACCCCTTCCTTTCATGTCACCCCCTTTATTGTGGCTAGTAAAGATTGCTTTCTCAGACCAGGCTCGGCCACTGTTCCATCGGTTTTCTACACTGTCTATACTGCCACTGTATATCATTTCATTTTGTAATACTGTTTGTAATACTGTTGAGGGGCCCTGACAAAATCTTTTAGTACTTCTCCTCCTCTTGGATGGGCCCCTTCTTGGTCAGGGCCCCAAAGCAGCCGCTTCTCCTGCTTCCCCTATAGTTACGCCCCTGCCAGTGGCAGCTCTCGCATAACACATGCCATTTTCTCAGGCCATTTGAGGAGGCCACTTTATTTCTCGGTTTGAGAACCCCCAGATGAATGATGTCATTCCACTGGTTCACATTTCACAGCCACCTGAGGTCTGAGGATGAGGACATAAACACCCAGGAATCTTATACACAACTACGTGATTTATCTGCCCAAGTGACAGGCGAGGGGCATGAGGAACTGGAGGGCAACAATGAAGACAACGCAAATGACCCCAACAGACCATGACAGTATGCAGTGGATATAAAGGCAGGGAGCCCTCTAAGTCCCTTGTGAAAATGGCTAGATGCATGCTGTCATGTTTGTGAAGTGACAGCCGCACTGTCAGGATTCGACAGAGGCATGACTATTGGCTATCCACATTGTCAGACCCTCGCCACCAGTCTCCATAAGCAGCAAGTTATGTCTGGAGTTTCTAATGACCAGTTTTTTCTGGCCGCCTTTTGAGAAAACCACCCAGTAGCAGTGGAACATGCAACAGAACCTCAACTAGCAGGGGGTGGAATACTTAGACTGCACCCATCCATGATCCAAGATCTGGGCATGCAAACTTGAAGTGTGGCCGCAACTGGCCGAGTTTGCCATGGGCATGATTCCCTGCCTGGCCAGTAGTGTGGCATCAGAGCAGCTGTTCAGTGCGATGGAGAGCATAGCTACCCCTAAGAGAACTCGCCTTTCCTCCCAAAATGTTGAGAGACTAACCTTCATAATCGGGCATGGATGAACCAGGATTTCGAAACACCAGTGCCTGATGCAACAGAATAGATCATTCTGCCACTAATGATCATAATGTAGTGTGCTGGCACACTGGAATATTCAGCAAAATGGGTCGTTACTTCTGGCCACGTGCTGTTTACACCATTATGATGCTGCCACTTGCCTGCTGCCTCTACTGCCATTACTACAAGAAAGCTTCTTGGCCAACTGATATGTACATGTTACATTTTTACAAGGATATGTATACCACTGGCCCTTGCTATTGTTGGGTTCTAAAACTACTGTGATCTGCCTCCATCTTGCACTATATGCCACTGCCCCCCTCCCTACTTTGTCATGGGGCCACTATTGTCAGTGCAACTGCCACTGCTGCCACCCTCCCCGCAGTGACAGTAGTGTCATGGGGCCACTACTGTCACTGCTACTGCCTCTGTTGCCACCCTCCCCACTCTATCATGGAGACACTACTGTTACTGCTACTGCCACTGTTGACACCCTCCCCACTCTGTCATGGGGCTACTACTGTAACTGCTACTGCTGCTGCCGTCACCCTCCCCACTCTGTCATGGTGTCACTACTGTCACTGTTACTACCACTACTGCTGCTGACACCCTCCCTACTCTGTCATGTGGCCACTACTTGAATCTTGGTGCACTGCACAGTTATATACAGGGCGATAAATTAACCCTGACAATGACATTGACCTGCAATACTGATGCACAGTAATTTGACAGCTAACAGAAAGGATTAAATAGCATGTGTTTGGACTGCCACAAAATGGATTGAAAGAACCTTTTTTTCTTTACTACTTTATTAATGTGGCCTCCATTTCTTAAATTTGTTCCACTAAGGAGCCATTTGGACACAACTCCTGCAGGGGCGTGCAACAGCTTTTTTTTTACTTTACTGAAGGTTGTTGTATGCATTTATTTTTGGTTAACAGAAGGGATTAGCTATGAATCCTGGTGCACACTGTTACTGCCACTGCTGTTGACTACTTGAATTTTAGTGCACTGCACAGTTAATTTCATGGCAATAAATTAGACTTGACAGTAACATTGACCTGTAATACTGATTCACAGTTATTCTACAGCTAATAAAAGGGATTAGCTATGAATCTTGGTGCACTGCTGTACACTACACCACACTGTACCTGCAGTCTCTCTGCACTCTCCCTGGAGTTTCACTTCCAAGCCTTTACATTGAGATTGGGCCACCAAGTGGGAAGAATACAATTTGGCAGATTGGGCTGGGTATACCAGATTTATAACGATTTATAACAAATTAATTCAAAACAAATCAAATTTATTGGCGAACTTCGGCAAAGCTGCCCAATCAAATTTTTCAAAACTCTGATCATCTCAACTTGTTAGAATCATATCTTGTTGTGCCTCATAAGGGCATGCTCACACACAGCAGATTTGTTGCAGAAATTTCTTCAACAGTTTTATAGATCTGAAGGAGGTTTGTAAAAGTCCCTTCAGCTATTGCAGGCACAAACCTTAAGATGTATTAGACAGAGTTCAGTCACAGAAATGTCTGTGACAAATATGCCTGTGAACATACCCCGATTGTAATGTAAATAAGAGATATTGGGTGATCTGCTGTGATGATTCTTAGGTATGTGATCCATTTATCGTCTTCAACTTTGTAATTATGTGCCAAATTCACACGAATTCAGTAACTGAAATACTTTTGTAACTGTTTTAAATCTAGGGTTCAACACTGCAAAAGGAGACCTAATAAGTTCAATTCTTTATCCAAAACCCGTTAATTTTAAACTTCACAATGAGGTGTTGAAAGCCATCACTGGATTAGTGGTGCTTTCTGTTGCTGGAGTAATTTATAGTGTTGTTATTTATTCACTAAATGGAGTAAGTATTTCTTCCTGTTCTGACCTTTTATCTATCCTAAGCACTTTTATAGTATAAGAAGGGTATAAGCAACATAAATGTTCCACTTTCTATTTTCAGTGCTATAAAGGCATATTGTTACTATTTTGTATAGTTTCTTGAATCTATAGTAATAAGTAATAAAATCACATATTGCCTTTTAAGTGGTAAGATCTTCATACTGTATGTTTGTCATTGTGGCATTATGACTAAATCCTTTAATTCTTAAAGAGATTATCTAGGAATGATGCCTGCAACCTGCCTCCTCTGGAATGATTCATACTTATCTGCTTCGCACCTGCTTCCCACCTTTACGGTCCTGCACACTGGCTCCTATGTGTCCATCTTCTGGTCCATGGCTTGTTTACTTCAGTCCAGGGATGGGCATGGTCAACTGCTGAAGCCAACGATTGGCTTCAGCAGTGAGATGTTGCTTATGGAACTGACTTGTTACAATGGTGGCATCCTTTTACAGTACCATTCTGGACTTAACTGAGCTCTTTGGAAAAACCCATTCTTTCACAAAGGTTTGTACAGGCAAACCGCATGGTTAGGTGCTTGAGTTTATATACCTATAGCATTGGGCCTAAATGAAATGCCCAAGTTCAATCATTGAGTAGTATCCCAATTCTTTTGTGCATATTGTGTACTTCTCATCCCTTTCTACTCATTGATTCCTGGTTTAATGGTCATCATTTTCCAATAATCCAATAAAAATATGCACTGAAGATATGTGCTGAAGAAATTGATAACATTCTGCATGAAATTCACTTGCAGTTTAGCTACATCAGTTCTCTGGAATGCCCTACCCCAAGTAGTAATGTTAAGTAGTAATGTTAATTCACAACAGTTACGTTGATTCTAACAAATCAATTTGTCTCATCATCAGGGTTTCTTCACGTTTGTGTGCCCTGATAATTTCCTGCCTGCTCTGATTAGCAGGGCAAGGGCACAGACTCTGCTTTGATTGTGGAGCGCCGTCTGCAGCCTCGCTGATGAGACAAACCAAATTGTTACTATAAATTTCCTAGTTTATCCACAAAATGCTCCATGCATATCACTGTGTATGAATTTTGTGGATGTAAGAAATGCACCCTTGCTAAATGGATAGATTCTGTATGCATTATGTTGTTTTCTCTAACTGCTTCAATGGTAAGGGCTATGCTAATCTGCAAAAACAGATATTAATTGGACCTGCTGTAGATTCTCAGTTTGGGCACTCGATTATCATACTGAGAAAAATATGGTAGCTCACATAACCAATTACATCTAGTGTAGCGACATCAGATATTTCTTTAACTTACAATAAAATCTACTGCCTAATGATATCTGCCTCATGAATTATGAGTAACTTTTCATTTTTGTTTCCATATATTTTGCAGGCTACAGCAAAAGATTTGGTAATCAATAGTCTCCTCATGGCCACTGTTGCAATTCCAGCTTCTCTGCCTCCAGCTTTGACCACCTGTACCCTCTATTCACAAACTCGTTTAAAAAAGCAAGGGATATTTTGTATCAGTCCTCAACGAATTATTGTCTGTGGACAGCTGAACCTTGTCTGTTTTGATAAAGTATGTTTTATATCTTTACAATATTGTTATACATTTAGTAATCCCAAAGATATTAACATGGTTTAACAGTTTTTACATTAACTAAATATTTAGAGATGAGCAAATTTAAAAAAATAAGATTCAGTCGGTTTTCAGAAAAAATTTGGTTCGATCCAAATTTATTTGCGGTGAATTGCGTTAAAAAACATCTATTTCCTGGCTGCAGAAAGCCGTTATAGTAGTGTAGAACACTGTGCCTTGCAGTAACACGCATAGAAAGTCTGCTGTGATAGTGAAATAATATTGTGAATCAGTATGACATGCAGTTGACAGGCCTCGCTCTTAGAATTACTGCACATTTCACTTATTTGGGCAGTCACGGGGCCAAAACTGACCAAATAACTCAAGTATGAACTCAGCCTTACAGGTCGATGTTAGCGCCAAGAAGAAGCGCACTCTGTGACAGACTGCGGCCACAATACTTCACGAAACCATCACGGCGCCCCTAGTGGTTGATCCGCAAAACAGGCCTCCCAGCCGCTTTCAGCACACCGACAATCTAACTTGGGTCAGTAAAGTCGATAGGCTGAAAATGCGGGGATTGTACCACAGATTGACCACAAGTAAGCGTGTGAGCGACCGGACCGGAACCACACACAGGGTAGTTTAACTGCCACCACCTTGCAATTTATGGGAGCAAGGAACCCACGATCTGGATAACAGAACCGAGTAGCTTTCTCTTCAGAGAGGCTAGGGTAAGTTTTTACAGTGTTTGAAAAGAGGCATATGGCTAGAGAAATGACTTGGAGGTCATTTATTATATATCTACAATACAAATTATCAAGATGTACAATAATTAAGGAAAGTATAGTCCAATAAACAAAAAGGGAGAAAACAGAAAGAGGATAATTATTTTCCGCAAAAAAGATAACCTTAGGTGAAAGTCCGTTTGCAGGGATAAAGTCCAAGAAACCTTTGTCCAGAGTGTAATAATCCAATAATTCAGGATGTCTTGGTTTGCATAAAATAATCCCAATATGCCTACAGCCCAAGGGTTCTCTGGCTGTAGCCCTTTCCCGGTGTTGTTACAAATTGGAGAACTCCTTAGCAGATTCTAGCTCAGTGTTATAAGGGCCCCCCGGATCCAGGCGTGGAATTGAGAGTCCGCCTGCTGGGGGGCAGGCTGTATTTCTGAGGGGAATGTCCGTTCTGAAATATGGTATCTACCATATCTCGGGATGTCTCCGCTGTACATAAATAACAAGCACAGATTCACATTCCCCAGAAAATATGGAGTTCAGGGATACCAAGTATGACTATCATACCAGGTTCTATGAGGGGGTAACACCATAACTTTACCTGGGAATCTCCTAGAGTTATGTTTGTCATATGTAAATGTCCAGTGAATTCTGAGTGACACGATGGCATAATTTTTACGTCCGTAATATGCATGGTCTCTCTTAAAAAGGGTAAAAATCATATCTCAGATTCATGTTTCAATCTGGGAACCATGATGCCGGCCTGTCTGACTCAAGCTAGCTTACAAGCCCCTTATGGCAGCGACACCAAATGGCTCCCCCCAGGTGTAGTCTTCACACCTAGCTGTGATATCTCTGCAGAAAGGGAAGCTCTTTTGCGTAGGGTCAACCTAAGGAAACCAGCTGTAATTGTGTTATCTTCTGGGCATTTATTGACTGACTTGAACAAAAGGACCCTTTTGTTCTCTGGGTACACAGAAAGAGACGCTCTGAGTAATCAGATTGTAGGTCCTGGGGCCTGTAGCTTTAGGGCCCTATGGAAATAATTACTGTTTAATAGAACCATTGATCAATAAGGGATAGTAATATTGATAATATTGGGAGGATGGTTCAATATTCTCGAGGATGATCAATGACATACTCCTTTTACATTGTCGTCAGCTGATTCCACATAGATGTCTACAGAACCTGTTCTATTAAACGCTTATACAAGTAGACCCCCCTACCAGAGTGGAGATGGTTTCAGCATTGAGTTTGTGTTGACGTCGCTGATTATTTTGCCCTTCCTCTGATCCGTCAGAACAATAACCCCCAAAAAACGGATCCTGTCTGTTAAGCATTCGCCGTTACTCGGTCAGCTTTTGGTCAGTGATCCATCAGTATTGCTAATGCCAAAAAAACAGGAGTGGATCCAAAACAGAGATGACACGTTAATGGAATATTTGCATGTCTTCTGTGTTTTCTACCCACTCCTGCTTTTGGCTACCAAATCACAAGCCAATTCTGATGGGACCATACAGGCCTTACTGCTGCTACACAGACAGGATCAGTTATGTGTCTCATTTTTCCTTCCTTCTGACAGATCAGAAGAAGGGTCAAATAAATGATGATGTCAGCCAGGCCAAAAGGCAAAATAGTGGCCTAGTCACGAAGTGGGGAGGATTGGAACAGCATGAGAAGTCCACAGAGTGGCCCTATGACAGAGTCTGGAGGTGGTGGCAGCATCAGGAGGAGGCCACAGAGTGGCACAATGACAGTGTGGAGGTGGCGGCAGCATCAGGAGGCCACATAGTGGCAAGGTAACATAGTCTGGAGGCGGCAGCAGCATGTGGAGATCACAGAGTGGCAAGGTGACATAGTGTGGAGGTGGCAGCAGCATCAGAAGACCAAAGAGTGGCAAGGTGACATATATATATATATATATATATATATATATAATTTTTTTTAAATATATAAAAGTGGGAAATATATTTTTCTTTTTCCCCTAATAGACGCCACAAAAGGCTTTAACCACTTCAGCCCCCCCTAGCTTAAACACCCTTAATGACCAGGCCACTTTTTACAATTCTGCACTACACTACTTTCACCGTTTATTGCTCGGCCATACAACTTACCACCCAAATGCATTTTACCTCCTTTTCTTCTCACTAATAGAGCTTTCATTTGGTGCTATTTCATTGTTGCTGACATTTTTACTTTTTTTGCTATTAATCAAAAATTACCGAAATTTTTGCAAAAAATTGACATTTTTCACTTTCTGTTTGAAAATTTGTCAAATAAAACTACATTTCTCTACAAATTTTTCTCTAAATTTATTGTTCTACATGTCTTTGATAAAAAAAAAATGCAATAAGTGTATATTTATTGGTTTGGGTAAAAGTTATAGCTTTTACAAACTATGGTGCAAAAAAGTGAATTTCCGCACTTGGACTTTCTGAGCACCTGTCCTGTATCCTGACATACTACAATGCCCAGACAGTAGAAACACCCCATAAATGACCCCATTTCGGAAAGTAGACACCCTAAGGTATTCACTGAGGGGTCATAGTAAGTTCATGGAAGTTTTTATTTTTTGTCACAAGTTAGCGGAAATGTTTTTTTTTTCAAAAAATTTCATTTTCCGCAAACTTTTGACAAAAAGTAAAAACTTCCATGAACTCACTATGCCCATCAGTGAATACCTTAGGGTGTCTACTTTCCGAAATAGGGTCAGTTGTGGGATATTTTTACTGCCCTGGCATTTTAGGGGCCCCTAAAGCGTGAGAATCCAAATGCGTAAAAATGCCCTGTGAAATCCTAAAGGTACTCATTGGAATTAGGGCCCCTTTGCGCATCTTGGCTGCAAAAAAGTGTCACACATGTGGTATCGCCGTACTCAGGAGAAGTAGGGCAATGTGTTTTGGGGTGTATTTGTACATATACCCATGTTGGGTGAGAGAAATATCACTGTAAATTGACAACTTTGTATACATTTTTTTAAAAAGTTGTCGTTTACAGCGGTATTTCTCACACAAAGTATGGGTATATATAAAAATACACCCCAAAAGTCATTGCCCTACTTCTCCTGAGTACGGCAATACCACATGTATGACACTTTTTTGCAGCCAAGATGAGCAAATGGGCCCTAAAACCAATGAGCACCTTTAGGATTTCACAGGGCAATTTTACGCATTTGGATTCCAAACTCCTTCTCACGCTTTAGGGGCCCCTAAAATGCCGGGACAATAAAAATACCCCACAAGTGACCCCATTCCGGAAAGTAGACACCCTAAGGTATTCGCTGATGGGCATAGTGAATTCATGTAAGTTTTTATTTTTTGTCACTAGTTAGCGGAATTTTATTTATTATTTATTTATTTTTTCTTACAAAGTCTCATATTCCACTAACTTGTGACAAAAAATAAAATTTTACATGAACTCACTATACCCCTCACAGAACACCTTGGGGTGTCTACTTTCTAAAATGGGGTCACTTGTGGGGTATTTTTACTGCCCTGGCATTTTAGGGGCCCCTAAAGCGTGAGAAGCGGTTTGGAATCCAAATGAGTAGAAATGTCCTGTGAAATCCTAAAGGTACTCATTGGATTTAGGGCCCTTTGCGCATCTTGGCTGCAAAAGTGCCACACATGTGGTATCGCCGTACTCAGGAGAAGTAGGGCAATGTGTTTTGAGGTGTATTTTCACATATACCTATACTGGGTGTGAAAAATATCTCTGTAAATGACAACTTTTTCCATTTTTTTATACAAAGTTGTCAATTTACAGAGATATTTCTCTCACCCAGCATGGGTATATGTAAAAATACACCCCAAAACACATTGCCCTACTTCTCCTGAGTATGGCGATACCACATGTGTGGCACTTTTTTGCAGTCAAGATGTGCAAAGGGGCCCTAAATCCAATGAGAACCTTTAGGATTTCACAGGGCATTTGTACGCATTTGGATTCCAAACTCCTTCTCACGCTTTAGGGGCCTCTAAAATGCCGGGACAGTAAAAATACCCCACAAGTGACCCCATTCCGGAAAGTAGACACCCTAAGGTATTCGCTGATGGGTATAGTGAGTTCATGGAAGTTTTTATTTTTTGTCACAAATTAGCGGAAATTGATTTTTTTTTTCTTTTTTCTTACAAAGTCTCATATTCCACTAACTTGTGACAAAAAATAAAATTTTACATGAACTCACTATACCCCTCATGGAACACCTTGGGGTGTCTACTTTCTAAAATGGGGTCACTTGTGTGGTATTTTTACTGCCCTGGCATTTTAGGGGCCCCTAAAACGTGAGAAGCGCTTTGGAATACAAATGAGTAAAAATGTCCTGTGAAATCCTAAAGGTACTCATTGGATTTAGGGCCCCTTTGCGCATCTTGGTTGCAAAAAAGTGCCACACATGTGGTATCACCGTATTCGGCAGAAGTAGGGCAATGTGTTTTGGGGTGTATTGTTACATCTACCCATACTGGGTGTGAAAAATATCTCTGTAAATGACAACTTTTTCCATTTTTTTATACAAAGTTGTCAATTTACAGAGATATTTCTCTCACCCAGCATGGGTATATGTAAAAATACACCCCAAAACACATTGCCCTACTTCTTCTGAGTATGGCGATACCACATGTGTGACACTTTTTTGCAGACAAGATGCACAAAGGGGCCCCCATTCCAATGAGTACCTTTTAGGATGGCATTTTGTACGCATTTTTCTTCTCACGCTTTAGTGCCCCTAAAATGCCAGGGCAGTAAAAATACCCCAAATGTGACCCCATTTTAGAAAGAAGACACCCCAAGGTATTCTGTGAGGGGCATGGTGAGTTCATACAAGATTTTTTTTTTTTGGCACAAGTTAGCGGAATTTGATTTTTTTTGTTTTTTTCACACAAAGTCTCCCTTTCCGCTAACTTGTGACAAAAAATTCAATCTTTCATGGACTCAATATGCCCCTCAGAGAATACCTTGGGGTGTCTTCTTTCCAAAATGGGGTCACATGTGAGGTTTTTTTACTGCTCTGGCATTTGAGGGTCTCCGCAATCATTACCTGTATGGCCAGCATTAGGAGTTTCTGCTATTCTCCTTATATTGAGCATACGGGTAATGAGATTTTTTTTTCCGTTCAGCCTCTGGGCTGAAAGAAAAAATGAACGGCACAGATTTCCTCATTCGCATCGATAGATGTGGATGAAAAAATCTCTGCCAAAAAATATGCAAAAAAAAAAGAGGGGCCTGGCGATTGCCAGGACATAGGGGCTCTGCCTAAACATCCATACCCACTTCAGCTCCTATGTCCTGGCAAACGTGATTTCTCCATTCACATCGATCAATCGATCGATGTGGAGGAAGACATCTTTGCCAGATTTTTGATACAAAGTGTTTGCCAAAGCATATGAACTCCAACACCTCTCCTCAGCTCATATGCCTGGGCAAACGTACCTGTACTGCAGAGGAGAAATCTCGTCTTACAGCGCCGCATACACCGACTTCACGTGTCTTGTGACAGCAGCGCAATGCTTTTCTCAGAATTCACATCAGTGCTGCGGCGTTTTCATCGGTTGGTCCGTTGATCTACCTGGAAAATAAAGGGTGGTTAGGGGGGAAAAAAAAAAAGAAAGAAGAAAAAACAGGCAGCAGGCACATAACTTGAACGTTACAAACTTTATAAAACATGAATAAAACCTGAACATGAAAAAAAACGGAACTTTTAAAACTTTTTTTTCTTTTTTTAACCATATCACTCTTTATTTTCCTAGCAGAAACCTCTCCTTTCCCATTGGACAATGTGTAAAGTGTAAATCACACAGAGATGGTGAGAAGTACACTATACACGTTATCCCAAGTGAAAGGAGAGGTTTCTACCATTTCACACTTCTGCAGTAGCGCAGCAGCACCGTCCCCTATGTGTTAGGGTCTCTCAAAACCTGTGAGACCCTTGAGCCTGATAGTAAAAACTACCTGTGATGTGCTGTCCCTAGGTCCCTAAGTGTACCTGAGTGTGGTACTTCCGGAAACACTCCCCTAGGCATAGGGCAGGGTGGTCAGGACAATCAGGACAGAAATAGCGGGTGTCACGCCTTATTCCACTCCTGCTACAGACACGACATCTTTTTCGGGGTGGCGGTTGGGTTGAGGTACCGGTAAAAGCACTGGGGAAGTGTCGCTCGTGTAGACGGCTCACTACACTGGTGGATGGGGGCCACGGAACCTCCTGGATACAGGAGTTCCGAAATGATCTCTTCCTGAAATTTGAGGAAGGATCCTGTTCTCCCAGACCTACTGTAGAGAACGTAACTATTATAGGCAGCCAATTGAAATAAATATACAGACACCTTTTTATACCAGCGTCTGGTGCGTCGGGAAATCAAATACGGGGCCAACATCTGGTCATTGAAGTCCACCCCTCCCATGTGGAGGTTATAGTCGTGGACTGAGAGGGGCTTTTCAAGACACTGGTTGCCCGTTCAATTTTTATTGTCGTGTCTGCGTGAATGGAGGAGAGCATGTAAACGTCACGCTTGTCTCTCCATTTCACCGCGAGCAGTTCTTCGTTACACAATGCAGCCCTCTGCCCCCTTGCAAGTCGGGTGGTAAGGAGCCGTTGGGGAAGCCCCGGCGACTAGGTCGCGCGGTGCCACAGCAGCCAATCTGTTCTAGGAACAAATGCTTGAAGAGGGCCACACTTGTGTAAAAGTTGTCCACATAAAGATGGTACCCCTTGCCGAATAAGGGTGACACCAAGTCCCAGACTATCTTCCCACTGCTCCCCAGGTAGTCAGGGCAACCGACCGGCTCCAGGGTCTGATCTTTTCCTCATAGATCCGAAATTTGTGCGTATAGCCTGTGGCCCTTTCACAGAGCTTATACAATTTGACCCCATACCGGGCGCGCTTGCTTGGGATGTACTGTTTGAAGCCAAGGCGCCCGGTAAAATGTATTAGGGACTCGTCTACGCAGATGTTTTGTGCGGGGGTATACAAATCTGCAAATTTCTGGTTGAAATGGTCTATGAGGGGCCGAATTTTGTGGAGCCGGTCAAAAGCTGGGTGGCCTCTGGGACGGGAGGTGGTGTTGTCGCTAAAGTGCAGGAAACGCAGGATGGTCTCAAAACGTGTCCTGGACATGGCAGCAGAGTACATGGGCATGTGATGAATTGGGTTCGTGGACCAATATGACCGCAATTCATGCTTTTTTGTAATGCCCATGTTGAGGAGAAGGCCCAGAAAAGTTCTAAATTCGGAAACTTGGACTGGTTTCCACCGGAAAGGCTGGGCATAGAAGCTTTCCGGGTTGGCGGTAATAAATTGAGTGGCATACCGATTTGTTTCTGCCACGACTAAGTCATAGAGCTCCGCAGTGAAGAACAGCTCAAAAAACCCCAGTGCCGATCCGATCTGAGCTGTCTCCACCCGATCTCCTGACTGGGCTGTGAAAGGGGGAACTACTGGTGCGGCTGAAGTTGGGGGCTGCCAATCAGGATTTGCCAGCACCTCAGGGACTCTAGGGGCTCTACGGGCCTGTCTGCGTGGTGGCTGCAACTGGGGAATTACTGCACGTGCCACCGTACCAGCTTCAACTGCCCTTCTGGTGCTCGCCACTTCACCATGTTGTACGGCAGTGCTAATAGAAGTTCCAGGACGGGCAGCGCCAGCCCCACTCTGCTGCCGTTGAAACTGATCCTGCGCTACCTGCGGTCTAGCGACACGGGGCCGGGTACGCCTGGTGCTATCAGGGACCTCAACCTCCTCGTCCGAACTTTGGGTCAGACTGCCACTGCTTTCTACAGGTTCGTATTCTGACCCGCTAGATTCGTCAGATGAGGGTTCCCATTCCTCATCCGACTGGGTCAGAATCCTGTAGGCCTCTTCAGAGGAATACCCCTTTTTTGACATTTGGGCGACTAAATTTAGGGGGTATTCCCTGAGACTACCCAAGAAAAAAAGCAAGTCTGTCTTACAAATGGGAGTGTAGCGAAGTACAGAAGCAGCTGCGATTGATAAAAAAAGATCAAAACTGATTTTTTTATCGCCGCAGCGCTTGTGAAGTGATTGTGCAGTGATACAAAAAAAAAAAATTTTTTTGCGGGCGTGGGTGAACGCAGGTGTGGGCGACCGATCAGGTCTGATCGGGCAAACACTGCGTTTGGGGTGGAGGGCGAACTAAAGTGACAGTAATACTATTATAGATCTGACCGTGATCAGTTCTGATCACTTACAGACACTATAAAAGTACAAACGCTGATTAGCGCTACGCTAATCAGCGAATCAGTGACTGCGGTGCGGTGGGCTGGGCGCTAACGCTAACTACCTAACAAAGGGGCCTAAACTAAACTAAGACAAACAGTCAATTGTAGTGAAAAAAAAAGTGACAGTTCACAAAAGTGACACTGATCACTTTTTTCCCTTTCACTATGTATTGACAGGGTGATCAAGGGGTTAATTAGGGTGATGGGGGGTGATCAGGGCCTGATGTGTAGTATTTTGTGCACTTACTTGGGATCTGTGCTCTGTGCTGGGTCCAACCGATGAAAAGGACCCAGCACATTGCACAGATCCCTTATAACATGTTGATTTTTATAAATAAAACTGGAACTGATGATTTCTATAGGTGATTTTAAAAATCACCAGCCTGCCAGCGCTGATCATTGGCTGGCAGGCTGGTGACTCACCTCTCCTGAGTCCGGTGGTACGTTCCATTTGCGTTCCACCAGACCCAGGAGCGCGTTGAGGAGTAAACCGACCGCCCGCAGGACGCAATCCTGCGTTAGGCGGTCGGAAAGAGGTTAAAACATATAACTGCACCGCTGAACGTCAAATATATTTTTCTTTTGCCACTAATATACGACAAAAAGGGCTGTAATTTTCACAACCACACAACGGCTAGTAAGCCCTTTTATTCCCCACTAATACAAGGCAAAAAATGCTTTAGAACATATAATTGCACAGAACCAGGGCAAATAAGATGTAGAAATATTTCCTTGTAATAAACCCTATTAATGGCTGTATCAAACAGCACTTGCCCCCCAATAACAAGAACTGTTTTCTGGAATTACAGAACTGTATAATGACAATTTGGGTGCCCAGTCAGGGCAGCAAGGTATAATAGGATTTTTCTTATTACCGAGGCTGCAACCTCCCCTACTGAGCCCTGTTAACATAAATGCTGCGGAATGATTCCTGCCTATCCTTTCCATGTACTTGAAAACCGTTTTTTTGCACAATGTTTTTTCTAGCACTGTCCCTAGAGCCTGCTGACGTCTCTCCCTGCACTAAGTACACTGGAAAATGGCAGAATCCAAGATAGCTGAGGGTATTTATAGGGCTGTAACAAGTGTTGATCGAGCACCAAAGTGCTCTGGTGCTCTAGTAGAACACTTTGCGATGCTCTACCGGGCACCCAAGCACAATGAAAGTCAATGGGAGAATGCGAGCATTAAACCAAGCACCCCTTGCTCTGAAGAGGGGAGGGTGTCTGGTTCACAGGAAAAGGTCAGCAATTAATGGAAACACCACTGAAATGGCTCAAAAATAGTGGTGAGCACGAATATTAGTGAATTTTTTATTTTATCTATCATTAATAAACTTATTAGAAATATTATTTTACCTACCATTAATAACTTATTTTGGCAAATGCTATATCATTATCTATAACATACAATAAACAACATATAATCACTCAAAGGCTGTATGCCAAAAGCCAGGTATGTGCAAGCCAACAATCTATCCATAAGACAGATAGTCAGCATACCATACAATGGCAGTCTTGTGTGCAATGAAACATTTAAGCCCATCTCTAATCTAACTGAGAGCTGGAAAGCCTCAAAGTTGCCTGATCTGAGTTGGATAGCTTGGGGGGACCTGCACACCTAGACCATTATGATTATGGTAACAAAAATCATAATTTTTTTTTATTTTTTTTTGGATGGCAGCTAAATCTTATGTCACTGATTCGGAGGGCTGCATAAAAATTTCCAATTTTCTAATTGTCCTAACATATTATTCAATAACATTTCTATACTGTTTTGTCATGTGAATTCATTTGCATAAACATGGGCATATGGGAAAGACATGCAAATTAGCAGAATCTGCTTTTCAGCTTAAACACTATTTCCATATACCCATGTTTATGCAAATGAGCATATGGATAATAGCCACTAATGGCTATTGCATTACAGTATTTCCCGCATGTTTATTAGCTGCATAGCAGCTAACAAACGCGTGGGGGTAAGAGACTCGAGCATCGCGCTCGAGCACACGCTGTGTTCGGCCGAACACAGGGATGTGCCGAGCATCGGGATGCTCGAGCCGAACTGGTGTTCGGTTGGGCATGCTCGCTCAACAATAGCTGTGACATCACAGGGCTGGCTGCTGATTGGCTGCATGCATGGCATTATGGGTGATCCCGCCTTTCCAGTGTTTCTTGCTCCATGTCCTCACACATGCAGCAGCCATTTTCGGGAAAAATGTGATTCGTTACCACAGTGTGTGAGTGAAAGTGTGAGGAAATTCGGATTCGGTGTTAATCGAATAATTCCTGAAATTCGGATCAAATTCCATTTTTTCAGCTTTGATTCGCTCATCTATATTAATATTTATACTGGCTGCAACATAAAGACAACCCATGTTCATATGCCTTATTAGGTAATATTGACATCATCAAGGGGAAGTCTCCTGCTTGAAAATCTCCTTCTAGGAACCAAAAATTGAGAATGTTTCTGTTAGAGAAGCTCTCATCCTTGTGAACCTAGCCTGTCTTTGAGGTAAAAGTACCTAATGTAGAACAGAGGTGTAGTTAGATGTGGCTTCTCCTGCCATAAACAGCTGATTACTGGGGGTTACAAAAGTTGGACCTGTAGTGATCAGCAGAGGATACATTTGTAAAAGGTTTTCTTTATAAGAGAATACATTTATCAATAGTTCTCCAGTTTGCATTATTTATATTACTTTTTCATATAAAACCAACATGTTCTGCAACACTTTACAGACATCATCATCACTCATTGTCCCCAGTGGGGCTCACAATCTAAATTCCCTATTAGTAGGTCATTCGAGTATGGAAAAAAAACATGGGGAGAACATACAACCTCCATGCAGATATTGAACCAAAGGGAAAAGGGTAGCGTCACTAGATATCCGATGGGCAAGGTGCTCTGATCAAAAAGTGCTACACCCCAAGGCACAGTAGTAGTAAAATTTTAAATAGCAATGGTATTGATCAGCACTCTAATTTGGAGCCACATGTAAGGACGGAATAAATATTTATTATATCAATTGTCTAACTTACGGTAGATACTTTAAACATACACTATTATATGTTATGCAACCAGAGCTGCCCATGTGAACATGGTGGCTCAGTGGTTAATGCCGGTGCCTTGCTAGGTTCGAATTTGACAGAGAATATCTGCATGGAAAATTTTAAATAGCAATGGTATTGATCGGCACTCTAATTTGGAGCCACATGTAAGGACGGAATAAATATTTATTATATCAATTGGTAACAATATTTGACAAATATAAGTAGACGGCAGTTATATCACTATATCAATAAATTAAAAGAATCAAGAGTCTCAAATAAATAGCTCAAATCCATATAGTCCTTTAGAAAGGGAAAAAAGCAATGTTCATTCACTTGCTGTAATGTGCTAGATACGCTGAACGCTATATAGGTGGTGCTCGTCTATAGAAATATATGCTGTTGCTTGTAAATCCAAGATATTTAGATTAAGTTCTATTTGCGTGGAGGAGTGTCAGTAATAAAGGTATACAGATAACAATTTGGCAATTCCTTAGCAATTCCTTAGCGCACTAGAGACGGCGGTACCTGTTCAGTAATCCTGCTGGCTCCGTGGTAAGGTCTTCGTAGTGGCGTCCCACGTGTCTTGGCCGCGCTTACCTCGAGTCGTGTCTCCGCGATGTACAAGGATGCCAATTACGTCTGTGTATCTGTGTGACGTGTTTCCTTGTGTTACGTATTTCATTTTTCATACTCCTCACGCAATTTGATGTCCTGAGGTCTGTTATATTGCTAACCTAATCGGAGCGCTCCGTGACCTCTGGTAATGTGTTACAATAGTTTGTAAGTTGGTAATCCAAAATGGTGGGGGTCTCTTCAAAACCATACGCGTTTCGGGACTCTTAGCTGGTCCCTTCACCACTGATGTCCCGAAACGCGTATGGACATCAAATTCGGCATCTATTGACAAGACACGTGGGACGCCACTACTAGGACCGGAAGACCTTACCACGGAGCCAGCGGGATTACTGAACAGGTACCGCCGTCTCTAGTACGCTAAGGAATTGCTAAGGAATTGCCAAATTGTTATTTGTATACCTTCCTTACTGACACTCCTCCACGCAAATAGAACTTAATCTAAATATCTTGGATTTACACGCAACAGCATATATTGCTATAGACGGGCACCACCTATATAGCGTTCAGCGTATCTAGCACATTACAGCAAGTGAATGAACATTGCTTTTTTCACTTTCTAAAGGACTATACGGATTTGAGCTATTTATTTGAAACTCTTGATTCTTTTAATTTATTGATATAGCGATATAACTGCCGTCTACTTATATTTGTCAAATATTGCTACCAATTGATATAATAAATATTTATTCCGTCCTTACATGTGGCTCCAAATTAGAGTGCCGATCAATACCATTGCTATTTAAAATTTTCCATGCAGATATTCTCTGTCAAATTCGAACCTAGCAAGGCACCGGCATTAACCACTGAGCCACCATGTTCACATGGTCAGCTCTGGTTGCATAACATATAATAGTGTATGTTTAAAGTATCTACCGTAAATTAGATAATTATGAGAAATGTTGGACTGTTAATGATAAGTAATTGTTCATGATATGAATGTGTTGTTTGTTACTTAAAAGTACATACTAGTATATTTTTCTTCAGACAGGTACATTGACAGAAGATTGCTTAGATTTGTGGGGCATTGTTCCTTGTGGAGGGAACAGGTAGGTTCATTTTGACCTATTTTCATGTCTGGAAAACTCCATGTTGAAGGACACTATAAAACACTTCTGTTTTGAGGCGTTACTTCACTTTCTACACCCCTCTACTGGAGTATGATTGCAACATTTTTTGTGACTTGTAGTTGACGGCCATACTAGCGCCGACAGGCTGTCTCCACGCCAGTGGAACAGCTGATTGAGCAGCAATACACTAGACAGTGGCTTTATCTCTAACAATAACTCAGCATGAGAAAGGTTCCTGATGAGTTAAGAAACGCGTCGAACCTCTAGCTGGACATGTTAGATTAACACTGACATGGACTGCTACGGCTCCATCCACCGGAGTGCTTGCTAAACCACGCAGCGCTCCCCTTGTGGATCTGAGGTGTAGATGTGCACCGCCAGTCTATATCGGCATCATTGTTAGCAAGGCTGTAAGATCCCTCTTCTGGTGGGGGGGATGCCAGGCTTATGCCAATTTGGACTGACATTCAGGCTTTCTCCTGATGTGATGACAGACATTGGACCGTTTATGTCTTTATGGATCCATTAGCACTTGTGATCTAAACAGACAGGTCCTTTTGTCAAGCATAGGTGCTACATCTACTTATCCTCAAACACCATAAGGTTAATTTGGCATGGTCTAGGAACCCTTCAAATTCATTGTTATATCTGGCACCCGCATTCCCTTCCTTAGGGATGCCAGTTTATGCAATTGGGCCCTGGACCACATTGGTTGTAACTTCACAGCGCTGGGAACAACTGGCAGAAATCCCATTGCCAGTACACTTTGTATTCCTGCGCAGTCTGATTACAAACCAAGCTTTCCTACCATAGGTGTTTTAGGGTGCATTGGCTCGCCTAGCACATTCTCATATGCGGTATGACCTATATATATACTGTCCTCTGCCTGCATGAGATAGTAGCTATATACTGAGCAAATACTATTTATGGGTATCCCCCATCACTCTCTAATATTTTAACACATACCAATAAAATTGAGTTTTATCTCACTTTTCACACTTCTCCCCTTTCCGTGACTTCATTTAGTTGAGAGGTGAAACCTATTCTTTATTCGATGATCCGTGATTTCTAGTTGATGAATCTAGTTTAAAACAGGCTAACCAGGCCAACTTTCCTACCCACTTTTCCAAACTAGAGTGAGTGGTGTAAAAATGCAAAATGCTGCAAATAAGTTCAAAAAGACTTATAACTGAATGTTGGGACTTTTTGAGGCCATAATTCTAGATTGCAGGGCTTGATACATTCTCCTATATGTCTATGGAAGTAATGTGTGTATTAAAACCAGTATACTGTTTACTGAATGTGTAGCTTATTATTCTCTATATTAAAAGGATATTTTTGTTTGCAAAGTAATTTTTCCAACTAGTAGAGGGAGATCTTCCATATTGCGAGAACAATTAGAAAGTAGAGATGAGCGAACACCTGGAAGTTTGGGTTCGGGAAGTTCGGCCGAACTTCCTGAAAATGTTCGGGTTCGGGATCCGAACTCGACCCGAACTTTATCCCGAACCCCATTGAAGTCAATGGGGACCCGAACTTTTAGGCACTAAAAAGGCTGTAAAATAGTCCAGGAACGGGCTAGAGGGCTGCCAAAGGCAGCAAAATGTATGTAAATCCACTGCAAACAAATGTGGATTGGGAAATGAATTAAAATAAAATAAAATAAATAAAATTTAACCAATATCAATTGGAGAGAGGTCCCACTGCAAGGAATAATGCGTCATATCACCCAACACTGGAGAAGGCCACTTTCAGTTATTTCGGCCCCAGCACCCAGACAGAGGAGAGAGGTCCCACAGCAAGGAATCATGCGTCATATCACCCACCACTGGAGAAGGCCACTTTCAGTTATTTCGGACCCAGCACCCAGACAGAGGAGAGAGGTCCCACAGCAAGGAATCATGCGTCACATCACCCACCACTGGAGAAGGCCACTTTCAGCTATTTCGGCCCAGCACCCAGATAGAGGAGAGAGGTCCCACAGCAAGGAATCATGCGTCATATCACCCACCACTGGAGAAGGCCACTTTCAGTTATTTAGGCCAGGCACCCAGACCGAGGAAAGATGTCCCACAGCAAGGAATCATGCGTCATATCACCCACCACTGGAGAAGGCCACTTTCAGTTATTTCGGCCCAGCACCCAGACAGAGGAGAGAGGTCCCACAGCATGGAATCATGTGTCATATCACCCACCACTGGAGAAGGCCACTTTCAGTTATTTAGGCCAGGCACCCAGACCGAGGAGAGAGGTCCCACAGCAAGGAATCATGCGTCATATCACCCACCACTGGAGAAGGCCACTTTCAGTTATTTAGGCCAGGCACCCAGACCGAGGAGAGAGGTCCCACAGCAAGGAATCATGCGTCATATCACCCACCACCGGAGAAGGCCACTTTCAGTTATTTCGGCCCCACCACCCAGACAGAGGAGAGGTTCATTCAACTTTGGGTTGCACCGCAAGATCATGGTAAAGTTAAAAAAATGAGGATTCAATAAAGAAGTGCCCCGGAGAACAAGAATACATGGTTGAGGGGGAGGCAGTTATAAATGTCTATTCTGCACAAGGGAGGCACAGGTCCTGTGGGATCCATGCCTGGTTCATTTTTATGAACGTCAGCTTGTCCACGTTGGCTGTGGACAGGTGGCTGCGTTTGTCAGTAATGACGTCCACTGCCGTGCTGAATACACGTTCAGACAAAACGCTGGCCGCCGGGCAGGCCAGCACCTCCAAGGCATAATATGCTAACTCTGGCCACGTGGACAATTTGGGGACCCAGAAGTTGAATGGGGCCGAACCATCAGTCAGTACGTGGAGGGGTGTGCAAACGTAATGTTCGACCATGTTAGTGAAATGCTGCCTCCTGCTAACACGTTCTGTATCAGGTGGTGGTGCAGTTAGCTGTGGCGTGGAGACAAAACTTTTCCACATTTCTGCCATGCTAACCCTGCCCTCAGAGGAGCTGGCCGTGACACAGCTGCGTTGGCGACCTCTTGCTCCTCTTCTGCCTTCGCCTTGGGCTTCCACCTGTTCCCCTGTGACATTTGGGAATGCTCTCAGGAGAGCCTCTACCAGCGTGCACTTGTAATCGCGCATCTTCCTATCACGCTCCAGTGCAGGAAGTAAGGTGGGCACATTGGCTTTGTACCGGGTATCCAGCAGGGTGCAACCCAGTAGTCCGCACACGTTAAAATGTGGGCAACTCTGGGGAGGAGTATAAGAGCGTCATGTGATCATCGTCATATGATCAGTTCAGGGGGCGTGGCTCAGCACTGGATTTGATCCCGTGCTGAGCCGCCCCCCCGCACTGTATCACTTGACGGTGACGTCACCCCAGGTCCTTCGGCTGTTCAACAGTTCGGGTTGGTGGAAGCCGCCACTTATGGATTCCATATGCCACGATAGTGGAATCCATAACGGGATGCACGAGTTACCACAACCCGAACGCCGAACTTTTTTTTAAAGTTCGCTCATCTCTAGCTGGGACACCAGATTCATGGTATTGCTATTTTGGCAATTGAATTTCACCCCACAACAAAATATATGTTTTTGTGGACACTATGAATCTTGGCCAGCCACAGCTGAAACCACAGATTTATGGTATTGCTATTTTGGCAATTGAATTTCACCCCAGAACAAAATATATGTTTTTGCGGACACTATGAAACGTGGCCAGCCACAGCTGAAACCATTGATTTATGGTATTGCTATTTGGCAATTGAATTTCACCCCATCACAAAATATATGTTTTTGCGGACACTATGAAACTTGGCCTGCAACAGCTGGGACACCAGATTCAGGGTATTGCTTTTTTGGCAATTGAATTTCACCCCAGAACAAAATATATCCTTTGCAGGACACTATGAAACTTGGCCAGCCACAGCTCAAACCACTGATTTATGGTATTGCTATTTTGGCAATTGAATTTCACCACAGAAAATAATCTATCCTTTGCCAGACAGTAGACAGTATTATACTTAGCTAGCCAAAGCTGGAACACCAGATTTAGGAGATTGGTATTTGGGCAATTGTATTTAACCCCTTAATAAAATATAGTAATTGCTATACTGAGTTTCTAGGGGTGACAATTAGCACAGCCAAGCCCCTGATGTAGGATATAGCAAAAAAAAACTAGTATTCGTGGATTGATGGACTTGGTGGCAGCTTGTTCTGGTGCACCACAAGTCACAAAATGGACGCCGCCTAAAACCCAGTGCGCAAGTAACTAGCAGAAGTTCAATTATTCACAGCTGTAGATCGATCAGTACATTAGGTGCTGTTGCTGACTTTTCCCTGCCTAATCTCGCCCTCACAGAAGCTGCGTCCTCTCCCTACACTAATCAGAGCAGTGTGACGTGCGGCGCTACGTGACTCTAGCTTAAATAGAGGCTGGGTCACATGCTGCACTTGGCCAATCACAGCCATGCCATTAGTAGGCATGACTGTGATGGGCTCTTAGGGCAAGAAGTAAAACGCTAGCTGATTGGCTGCTGTGCAGCCGTTCAGAAAGCGGGAAGTAATCGCCGAACAACTAACCCGAACCCGAACGTTTTTGAAAATGAACTATGCTCGAACTGTTCGCTCAACACAATTAGAAAGTTATAGATCTGCTTAGTTTACATAAAATAAGAAATCCCTTTTTTAAATATTTCTCCCTAACAATGACTTATAACTTTTTAAGAAATAAATACATAAAAGTCACCCTCCTGGTTAAAACAAGTAATAGTCTTTGGTTACCCTGCTGTGTGGATACAATGTAACACAATTTAAATATTGCACTAGTTTGGCATAAAAGACAATGTGTTACAGTGCAATTTATACATAAATGATGGGGTTCGTCTCACCTATGATGATTCTTGTTTTATTCCAGAAGTATAGCTTATGCTGACGAAGAAACAAGGCTGTTTCGAAACGTGTCACTGCACACGAGCAAGCTACCGGCCGGAGCTGCACGCAAGTGAGATAAGGAAAATTCCATCTGCAAGAGTGAGACTCATCTGTCCTCCTATGAAACTCCAAATATAAGGAACTTTGTGTAGGCTATACCTCTGAAATAAAACAAGAATCATCATAGGTGTGAAGAACTCCATCATTTATGTATAAATTACAGTGTAACACATTGTCTTTTATGCCAAACTAGCGCAATATTTGAATTGTGTTACATTGTATCCACACGGCAGGGAAATCAAAGACTATTACTTGTTTTAACCAGCGCGGTGACTTATGTATTTATTTATTTTATATTTATCTGATTTATTTAGAGAACTTAAGGCAAGGAGGTCACCTAGCAGTGGCCCCCTGGTTAATCTAGGGTGGATTAAAAAAGTAACACTGTACAGTAGCGGCAGTACAGAAATAAGTGTTTCTTTTGTTTGTATACTTATACTTATAACTTTTTATTCCATTGTATAGCAGATTTCTGGAGGCAGTGCCCATTACACCTGGATGTACTTTGCCCTGGAGTCCTTTGGTTGGAGCAATGGCCAGCTGCCATTCATTGTTTTTAATGGATGGGAAAGTAAATGGAGATCCACTAGACATGAAGATGTTTGAAGGAACAGGCTGGGTAATGTTTATCTCTTAATTATGCCATACAATTTGATACAAAACAAACTAAAATATTTATGCTGTCTTTCTGACTTTTCAAAATTTCTTAGGAGCTTAAAGAATGCAAGACCAATGGGAAATCTAGTTCATATTATGTTGTGACGCCAAAGAAAGGGACACTAAATGTAAGTTTTGGCAAAAAGTAGATGAAAATCTAGTAATGTTTATATAATGTTTACATCTTCATTTGTCCTTTCCATCGAGAGTTCCATAAAGTTTTCAGCCACTTTTTGTTTTTTAAGGGCATTTGTCAGCAGATTTGTACCTATGAAACTGGCTGACCAGTTACATGTGCAATTGGCAGCTGAAAGCATCTATGTTGGTCCCATGTTCGTATGTGCCTGCATTGCTGAGAAAACTAATGTTTTGATATATGCAAATAAAACTCTAGGAGCAACAGGGGCATTGCCATTACTAATGGAGGCTCTGCTCTCTCTGCAACTGTCACACCCTCTGCACTTTGATTGATATGGCCAGGCATGATGATAATTCCAAGTGCAAGGGGTGCGGAAGTTGCAGAGAGAGCTGAGCCTCTAAGTGTAGCAGCAATGTCCTCATTGCTCCTAGAGGCTCATTTGCATATATTAACCCCTTCAGTACCAAGCCACTTTTCACCTTAAATCCCAGGCCAATTTTTGCAAATCTGACATGTCACTTTGTGTAGTAATAACTTTGGAACACATTTACTTATCCAAGCTGTTCTGGGATTGTTTTCTCGTAACACATTGTACTTCATGACAGTGGTAAATTTGAGTCTATATATTTAATATTTATTTATAAAATAATCCAAAATTTGCCAAAAATTTGGAAGATTTTTCTAAATTAGATCTTTTTTCTACTTTTAAAACAGATAGTAATTCCTCATAAAAAAAGTTAGCAATCAACATTCCCCATGTGTCTGCTTTATGTTGGCATTTTGTAAATGTCATCATATTTTTTTAGGATGCTAGAAGGCTTAGAAGTTTAGAAGCCATTTTTCAAATTTTCAACAAAATTTTCAAAACCATTTATTTAAGCACCAATTCAGTTATAAAGTGATTTTGAGTGGCTTACGTAATGGAAACCACCCATTTTAGAAACTACATCCTTCAAATTATTAAAAACTAATGTTACAAACTTTGTTAACCCTTGAGGTGTTCCACAAGAATTAAAAGAAAATGGAGAAAATTTCTAAATTTCACTTTTTTGGTAGATTTTTTTATATTAATAATTTTTTTTCTTGAAACACAGCAAAGGTTAACACCAAAATAAACCTCAATATATATTACTTTGATTCTGCAGGTTACAGAAATACCCCATATGTGTCTGTAAACTGCCCTATGGGTACGTGGTAGTGGTCAGAAGGAAATGAGTGCCATATGGATTTTGGAGGCAGATTTCGCTAGAATAGTTTGTAGGCGCCATTTTGTATTTGAAGAGACCCTTACGTTTCCCTACAATGGAAAACAATCAAAAAGTGACCCCATTTTGGAAACTACAGCCCTTAATGAATATATTAAGGGGGGACCTGAGCACTTTGATCCCATAAGCGTTTTACGGAATTTGGAAACACTTGGCTAAGAAAATGAAAAGTTTTATTTCTTCCAATAAAATGTTGCTCTAGCCCCACATTTTCACAAGGGGTAACAGGAGAAAAAGCATTCCATAATTGGTTACTCATTTTGTCCTAAATATGGCAACACCCCATATGTGGTGGTAAACTGTGGTGGGGGCACATGGCAGGATTCAGAACGGAAGGAGCACCATATAGCTTTTGCAGCACAAATTTTGATGGTTTGGTTTAAGGGTGCCATTGGTTTTTATTTTTTGAGTGATTATCTTATGTGGGGGCTCACTTTTTGCGGGATGAGGCGACGTTTCCATTGGTACCATTGTGGGATACATAAGACTTTTTGATGACTTGGTATTCTTTGTGAGACAAGCTAAAAAAAATAGCTGTTTTGGCGTGTTTTTTATTTATTTAATTTATTACAGCATTTACCTGAGGGAGCATATAATGTGATATTTTTATAGAGCGGTTGTTACAGACGCGGCAATCCCCAATATGTCGATTATTTTTATTTTTGTTAAGTTTTACACAGTGAACAGAATAAAATCTTGTTTTTGTGTTGCCCTATTCTGAGAGCCATAGTTTTTTTTGATTTTTTGTTATTGTCTTAGGTAGGATCTCATTTTTTGTGGGATGAGATGACGGTTTGATTGGTACAATTTTTGGCAAAATACGCCATTTTGATTACTTGGTATTACACTTTTTGTGAGGCAAGGTGACCAGAAAATTACAGTTTTTGCACTGTTTTTATTTATTTTATTTTTTTACGGCGTTCACCTTACAGGGTGGATCATGTGATATTTTTATTGAGCCGGTCAATAAGGACACGACAATATCTAATATGTCTACTTTTCTCTTTTTCCCTTTATTTTGGGAAAATGCCGCTTTTATTTTTTTACTTGAAACTTTTAATTTTTTTGTGAAACTTTATTTTTATTACTTCTTTTTTAACCTTATTTTTTGTCCAACTCGGGGACTTCAACTTTTGGGGGTCTGATCCCCTTTACAATGCATTACAATACTTCTGTATTCTACTACATAGAACTATATATTGAGGGTAGCAGCCTCTTTTAGACGGAGCAATGCCCACCTACCTGGGACTTCTGAGCAGAGTATAAGGCTGGGTTCGCACGAGCGTGTCCGGATTAGGTCCGGTTGCATTGCGGATGCGTTCAGTGAAAACTGTGCGATTTCACGGGCAAAGCCTTTCAGTTTTGCTTGCGATTGCGTTCAGTTGTTCAGTTTTTTCCACGCGGGTGCAATGCGTTTTGATGCGTTTTTCACGCGCGTGATAAAAAACTAAAGGTTTACAAACAACATCTCCTAGAAACCATCAGTAAAAAACGCAACGCACCCGCACTTGCTTGTGGATGCAATGCGTTTTTAACGCAGCCCCATTCACTTCTATGGGGCTAGGGCTGCGTGAAAAACGCAGAATATAAAACATGCTGCGATTTTCACGTAACACACAAGTGATGCGTGAAAAAAAACGCTCATGTACTCTGAACCATTGAAATGAATGGGTCAGGATTCAGTGCGGGTGCAATGTGTTCACATCACGCATTGCACCCACGCGGAAAACACGCCCGTGTGAATGCAGCCTAAATGTAGCTGTTTACTACACTGCCCTGAAAGTTGTAGGCTTAGGTAAGTCCAAGAGAGGCGGTTTGTTAGTGTTAGGTACCCATCTGCGGAAGCCACCTTGACGCCTGGTAAATGGGCCCGACACAAGTTTGATAAAAAATGTGCGCAAAGAGCTTCTATTCCACACGTGCTGCGGTCAGCCTTAACTGCGACAGTGCAAGGGTTAATGCGCCGGTATCTGTGTTTTTACCGAAGCAGGGGTCCAGCTATCAGTGACTGCCGGACCCCTGCAGCTGATACCATGGCTGTATGGTGCTGGGATTTGTGACCATGTTTCACAAATGACGTTAGCTGCTAAGCACACCTGGAACAGGTCAGCCAGGTTCATAGGTACAAATCTGCTGACAGATGCCCTTTAGGCTACATGCATACGACAGTTGTTTTTCTCGGCTTCCGTTTTAGGTTTTTTTGCAGATAGGATAGGAACCCATTCATTTCAATGGGTCAGCAAAAAAATGTTGACAGTTTATCCGTTTGTGTTCCGCGTCCGTTGTCATTGTTTCCCTTCAGCAAAAAAAGTTATGCATGTCCTACTTTTTTCTGATTTGCGGACGAGGATAGGCATTTATTACAAGGGATCTGTGAAAACAAATGAATCCTCAAAAAAAAAATTGTGGGGGGGGGGGGGGGAAATCCCGATATGCAGACAGCAAAAAGCAACTGTTCTGTGCATGTAGCCTTAATGGAATGACAAGCACAGCACGCAGCAATTTTCTAGCTGTCAAAATCACAGAAACTTCAAAAGAACCCTCACAAGTAGAGATGAGCGAACATTAAAAAAAAGTCCGTTGTTCGGCGTTCGGGTGGTGGTAAGTCGCGCATCCCGTTATGGATTCCACTATAGCGGCATATGGAATCCATAAGGGGCGGCTGCCACCAACCCGAACTTTTGCACAGCCGAAGGACCTGGGGTGACGTCACTGTCATGTGATCAGTGCAGGGGCGTGGCTCAGCACTGGATTTGATCCCGTGCTGAGCCACGCCCTGCACTGATCACATGACAGTGACGTCACCCCAGGTCCTTCGGCTGTGCAAAAGTTCGGGTTGGTGGCAGCCGCCCCTTATGGATTCCATATGCCGCTATAGTGGAATCCATAACGGGATGCGCGACTAACCACCACCCGAATGCCGAACAACGGACTTTTTTTTAATGTTCGCTCATCTTTACTCACAAGCCCCATTATAAGTAACTGGGGTCTATCAGCACCATTTCAGTCCATCATACTGTACAATGTATCTGACACACTTCGTCATAAATTAAGCGCATTGTTAGTGCCATTTTTACGTCAGAAAGCTGGCATGGGAGAAATAATAAATCCCCCCCAATGTGTTATCTTTCCAAATGTGCTGCTTGTATATAAAATCTAAGGGGCACATTTATTAAGACCAGCGTTTTTAGATCCTCCGCCACTTCTAAATATAAGGGTACTTTCACACTTGAGTTTTTGTTTTCCGGCATAGAGTTCCGTCGTCGGGGCTCTATGCCGGAAAAAAAACGTTTCAGTTACAGATAATACAACTGCATGCATCCGTTTGAATGGAACCGCTTGTATTACCTTTAACTATTTTTTGACATTGCCAAAACGCATCCATTTTGAACTCCATTAAAAGTCAATGGAGTACGGATCTGTTTTCTATTGTTGCAGATTGTGCCAGAGAAAACGGATCCGTCCCCATTGACTTGCATTGGGGGCACATGATCCGTTTTGCTCCGCATCCTAGGATGGAAAGAATACCGCAGCATGCTGCAGTATTTTCTCCACCAAAAAACGTTCAGTGACTGAACTAAAGACATCCGGATGCATACTGAATGGATTTCTCTCCATTCAGAATGCATGGGGATAATACTGATCAGGATTTTTCCGGCATAGAGACCCGACGATGGAACTCTATGCCGGAAAACAAAAACGCAAGTGTGAAAGGGCACTAAGACAGCTTCCTAGTTGTCTTGTATTTAGATATGTTTCTACACCTGAAACAGGCATAGAACGTTGTAAATGAGACAGGCCTCCCAGTCTGTCCCTTCCCTACCAATCCCACGCCGACAATTTTAGACCTGGCATGAGTGGGGAGAATTTGCAGATTGCGGCGCAACTAACCATTGTGTTGCAATCTGCGCCTGAAATACGCCTAATATAGGCGTATTTCAGCTTAATAAATGACCCCCTAAGTATATAAAGAATAATGAGTGAGACTATAGAACTTTCTGCCTGAGGAGGTGGTGATGTGCATTCATTATTTCTGGAGTATAATAATATTACAGGTTATAGTTATTAGATTTCTGGAAAAGTCGTTGATCCAGGGAGTTATTCTGATTGCCTGATTGGAGTCGCGAACAATTTTTTTCCCCTTAAAATAAGGAAAATTGTCTTCTATCTCACAGGTTTTTTTTGCCTTCCTCTGGCTCAACTTGCAGGATAACAGGCTGAACTGCATGGACAGATGTCTTTTTTCAGCCTTACAAACTATATTACTATGTAAAAGTAAATTATTGAACACAGTGGATGAAATAGCCGTAACACAGTTTGTTTGTTTTTTCCCTTTTTTGATAGGTACCAGTCAAGGGATTTTGTATTTTTTACCAGTTTCCCTTCTCCTCAAGTCTTCAACGCATGACTGTTCTTACTAGAACAATAATAGAAACTAAATTCTTGGTTTTTATGAAAGGAGCTCCAGAGGTGATAGTTCGATTTTGCAGGAAAGAAACAGGTATTTTCGAAAAATACAACTTATGTAAACTTTACATATACTTTGGAAATCCAGAATAGCTAAAGATGCTTTAAATCATATAATTTCGGACCATACAAAACACAAAACAAATGACAAGATGTATTACTGCACACTGAATGTAATTATTAATGACTCCTTACGTTATCCAGACTATTCTATGTGATTTTCTTTCCATGTACAGTGCCAGGCAATTTTTCTTGCATCCTCGACCACTATACAATGCAAGGTTTTCGTGTCATTGGCTTTGCTTATAAGGATTTCAAATCAAATGACGATATTAATGTAGAGAGCTTAAAAAGGTAAGTGGATTGAAGTGACTTATGTATGCAGACTTTATTTATTTTTTTTTTTTTTTCTTTAATAAGTTTGGCTGTTTGTGCTGCAGATATACAATTTGGGGAGTAGCTAAAATGCCCTGACGCAAGAGTTCCGCTTGGGCTGCTCTTCCCTCAATGCTTTGTGGCAAGGGGCATGGGTTCATATAGCCTTTCTGCTGCCTGAGACAAGAATTGAAACAGCCACCCCCTCCCCCCCATACCAAATTCTCAACCTAACCCATTCCCTCCAGTCCTACTGTTCAAGACATACTTGGTAAACATTACATACAGCGCTACAAAACATACAGGATAATACAGTGCCACATACCTATTAGGCCTCATGCACACGACCGTTGTTTGATTCCGTGTCCGTTGCTCCGTTTTTCGTGATTTTCTGCGGACCCATTGGTTTTCAATGGGTCCGTGGAAACCTCGGCAAATGCACCGCTTGTCCTCCGTGTCCGTGGTCCGTGATTCCAGTCCGTCAAAAAAATATAACCTGTCCTATTCTTGTCCGTGAAAAACGGTTCACGGACCCATTCAAGTCAATGGGTCCGTGAAAAATGCGGATGGCCATCCGTGTGTCATCCGCGTTCCGTGTCCGTTTTTTTTGCGGATCCCTTGGCAGGCACTTGGGAAAAATTGTCAGCCTGTCTTTTGGTAAAATCTTTTGGGTCATGTCCGCAAAAAAAACGGAAGACACACGGAAACACAACGGAAGGCAAAAACGGACACGGATCACTGAACAACGGAACCCCTTTTTGCGGACAGCATAAAAAAACGGTCGTGTGCATAAGGCCTTAGAGTGACGTCTCCTCCAATGTAGATGTTCTGTTTCCTCCTTTCAGACCAGACTGCCATGATGATTTTTTTCAGCCATCTCTCGTCTCTGCAGCATTTAACAAACAGACATCTTAGTTTCCAACTTTTCCATCATCCTCCCACCTTATGAATACCCCTTCCCGCCACCCCCAAAACTGTGGCCACTGTGCTCCCCAATACTATACTGCAGAAACAGTCCCCCTGAAAATACTGGTACAACACAGATAGTGCCCCTTTAAAAATTATTGGCACACAGTGCTCTAAACAAATAACTGCACCCAGTAAATTGTGTACCTAAGGCCTCTTGCACACGAACCCGTATTGCGGACCGCATTTGCGGATCCGCAATACACGGGCACCATTCCATGGCCATTCCGCATCATGGATACGGACCCATTCATTTCAATGCTTATAAAAGTAGAGCCCCCCCTGACAGAGTGGAGAGGGTGTCAACAGTAAGTCCGCTGACTACACAAGTTGTGTTGACGTCACTGATTATTTTGCCCTTCCTCTGATACGTTAAAACAATAACCCCCCAAAAAAACGGATCCTGTCTGTTGAGCATTAGAGATGTCGCGAACATAAAATTTTCCGTTCACGAACGCGAACTTCCGCAAATGTTCGCGAACGGGCGAACCGGGCGAACCGCCATAGACTTCAATAGGCAGGCAAATTTTAAAACCCACAGGGACTCTTTCTGGCCACAATAGTGATGGAAAAATTGTTTCAAGGGGACTAACACCTGGACTGTGGCATGCCGGAGGGGGATCCATGGCAAAACTCCCATGGAGAATTACGTAGTTGATGCAGAGTCGGGTTTTAATCCATAAAGGGCATAAATCACCTAACATTCCTAAATTATTTGGAATAACGTGCTTTAAAACATCCAGTGTGTATACAATCAGGTATGATGTTGTATCGATCAGGTAGTGTAAGGGTTACGCCCGCTTCACAGTGAAAGACCAAACTCTGACAGACCAAACTCCCCATTTAACGTACCACAAACAACCGCAAACAGTCCATTTGGACAACCGCAAACTCCCCATTTGCACAAGGTTGGATACGAAGCTAGCCATGTCCCATTCCTTGTCCTCACTGACATGATTGAAGGTCTCTTCCTCCACCCAGCCACGTACAACACCAAGGGTCCCCGAAAGGTGACAACAAGCCCCCTAGGACGCCTGCTGTGGTTGGTCTTCCACCTTCTCAAAGCCACCTTCCTCCTCTGACTCCTCTTCTTCAGACTCCTCTCTCTGCGTTGCCGCAGGTCAAGCAATCAATGACGACAAGGCTGCTTCTGGTGGTGATGGTGACCACAACTCTTCCTCTTCATGCTGATCTACGGCCTGATCCAGCACTCTTCGCAGGGCACGCTACAGAAAAAAAGCATATAGGATGAGGTCGATGATGTTGCCTTGGGTTTGACTGACCAGGTTTGTCACCCCTGCAAAAGGACGCATGAGCCTACAGCCATTGTGCAATTTTCATGAGCGTTCAGCAACGCGGCCAAAAAATACCCAGCTCCGCAGAGGCTGTCCTCTTTTTTTGAAATGCAAAAAATCTGTTCTTACCAGTTTAAACTCTGTTTTGTCCCCTATCAGGGGCCTGTGTATGGAATAGATTTTAGGAACTGTGAGATAAAAAAAGATGGTTGGTCGGTCCTCTTACTTCCAATTTGGGGCACTGCGCGTGCGCCGCGCAATGTACTGTGCCACCAATACAAATAGTGTGATCTACTATTCTTACCATTTTAATCTTTGTTAAGTCCCCTATCAGGGGACGTGTATTGAATTGAATCCTTGCATGGGGAGATAGAGAAAATAGATTGCTCTGTCCGCTTCCTTCCAATTTTGGGCACTTGCAATGGAATTTGCCACCAATTCAACTAGTGTTAACTAAGTACTATTCCTATCAGTTTAATCTCTGTTTTGTCCCTTATCAGGGCCAGGACCGGTGCAGTGAATAGATGTACTGCAATGTACTGTGACACCCTATATGAGTGGTGGGCAGTGGGCACAGTACAGTCAGTGGGCCTGACACACACTGGCAGGCAACTGCAATTATATTAAAGGGTAAAAATTAAATGACTTTTTTTTTATCTGCAAGGTACTGTGCCACCCGATATGAGTGGTGGGCAGTGGGCACAGTACAGTCAGTGGGCCTGACACACATAGAGATGGCCCGAACTATTCGCCGGCGAACAGTTCCCGGCGAACATAGCTTGTTCGCGTTCGCCTCTGCCGGGCGAACATATGCGATGTTCGGTCCGCCCCCTATACATCATCATTGAGCAAACTTTGACCCTGTACCTCACAGTCAGCAGACACATTCCAGCCAATCAGCAGCATACCCTCCCTCCCAGACCCTCCCACCTCCTGCACAGCATCCATTTTAGATTCATTTGGAATTTGCAGTCTTAGTGAGAGGAGGGAGAGTGTAATTGCTGCTGATTTAATAGGGAAATTGATAGCTAGGCTAGTGAATTCAGTGTCCACTCCAGTCCTGAAAGACTCATCTGATCTCTGCTGTAAGGACAGCGTCCTGACAGCACCCCAAAAAGCCCTTTTTAGGGCTGCAACATTAGTCTGCTTTTTTTTTCCTTTATATGCATATTGCAGTTGCATAGCCTGCCTGTGTGTGAGGAGCTGCAGGCCCACATACTGTAGTGTGCCCACTGCCAGTGCCCACCCCTGTCATCCCGTGTGGTACAGGACTTTGCATCAAAAAAAGGCATTTAATTTTTACACTTTAATCTAAGGTTAGTTGCCTGCCAGTGTGTGTCAGGCTGACTTCCACTGACTGTAGTGTGCCCACTGCCAGTGCCCACCACTCAAACCGGCTGGCACAGGACTTTGCATAAAAAAAGGCATTTAATTTTTACACTTTAGTGTAATTTCAGCTGCTTGCCTGCTGCTAGTGTGTGTCAGGCCGACTTCCACTGACTGTAGTGTGCCCACTGCCAGTGCCCACCCCTGTCATCCCATGTGGCACAGGACTTTGCATCAAAAAAGGCATTTAATTTTTACACTTTAATCTAAGGTTAGTTGCCTGCCAGTGTGTGTCAGGCTGACTTCCAGTGACTGTAGTGTGCCCACTGCCAGTGCCTACTACTCATACCGGCTGGCAGAGGACTTTGCATCAAAATAGGCATTTAATTTTTACACTTTAGTGTAATTTCAGCTGCTTGCCTGCTGCTAGTGTGTGTCAGGCCGACTTCCACTGACTGTAGTGTGCCCACTGCCAGTGCCCACCCCTGTCATCCCGTGTGGCACAGGACTTTGCATCAAAAAAGGCATTTAATTTTTACACTTTAATCTAAGGTTAGTTGCCTGCCAGTGTGTGTCAGGCTGACTTCCAGTGACTGTAGTGTGCCCACTGCCAGTGTCTACCACTCATACCGGCTGGCAGAGGACTTTGCATCAAAATAGGCATTTAATTTTTACACTTTAGTGTAATTTCAGCTGCTTGCCTGCTGCTAGTGTGTGTCAGGCCGACTTCCACTGACTGTAGTGTGCCCACTGCCAGTGCCCACCCCTGTCATCCCATGTGGCACAGGACTTTGCATCAAAAAAGTCATTTCATTTTTACACTTTAATCTAAGTTTAGTTGCCTGCCAGTGTGTGTCAGGCTGACTTCCAGTGACTGTAGTGTGCCCACTGCCAGTGCCCACTACTCATACCGGCTGGCACAGGACTTTGCATAAAAAGGCATTTAATTTTTACACATTAGTCTAATTTCAGTTGCTTGCCTGCTGCCAGTGCGTGTCAGGCCCACTTCCACTGACTGTAGTGTGCCCACTGCCAGTGCCAACCACTGATTCCGGGTGGCACAGTAGCTTGCCGATAAATAAGGCATTTCATTTTTACACATTAGTCTAATTTCAGTTGCTTGCCTCCTGCCAGTGTGTGTCAGGCCCACCTCCACAGACTGTAGTGTGCCCACTGCCAGTGCCAACCACTGATACCGGGTGGCACAGTAGCTTGACGATAAATAAGGCATTTAATTTTTACACATTAGTCTAATTTCAGTTGCTTGCCTGCTGCCAGTGTGTGTCAGGCCCACTTCCACAGACTGTAGTGTGCCCACTGCCAGTGCCCACCACTGATACAGGGTGGCACAGTACCACTTATCGAAAAAAATGACAGGCAGAGGCAGGCCACCCCGCAGGGGCCGTCGTGGTCGTGGTGCTGTGATTTCCACTGTCCCTGGAATAATGCCTAGTGTTCAGAGGCCATGTACCCTGAACTCGAAAAATTCTGAGGACATAGTTGACTGGCTTAGACAGGACACCCAATCTTCAACAGCTTCCGCTAAGAACCTTGACGCACCATCTTCCTCCAGCTCAGCTTTGGTCACCTGCTCTCAAGTTACCACGCACCCGCCCGCCGCTGATAGGAATAGTACTAGTTAAGACACCACTCATATAGGGTGTCACAGCACATTGCTCTGTGCACGCGCAGTGCCCCAATTTGGGAGTATGAGGACCGACCAAGCTGCTTTTTCCATCTCCCGGTTCCTGAAATCAATTCAGTTTGGTGTATGAGAGTTTGGTCTGTCATTGTGAAGGCAGTCGAAGGTACCAGGCCTAAATTTTTTTTCACAAAAGGCAATCCCTGATATGGGATGTAACAGGGATTAAACTGATGAGATTAGTACTACAGAAAATACCACTCATATCGAGTGTGACATTAAATTGCACGGCGCAGACGCAGTCACCGTGGATTAAAACAGAGTGGAGGGAGCCAGCGTTTTTTTAACCATCTCCCCGTTCGAAAAATCTATTCAATAAATGGCCCCCAGATTGGGGACGTTAGAGGGATTAAACTGATAAGAATAGTACTACAGAAAATACCACTCATATCGGGTGTGACAGTAAATTGCACGGCGCAGACGCAGTGACTGTGGATTAAAACAGAGTGGAGGGAGCCAGCGTTTTTTTAACCATTTCCCCGTTCGAAAAATCTATTCAATAAATGGCCCCCAGATTGGGGACGTTAGAGGGATTAAACTGATGAGAATAGTACTACAGAAAATACCACTCATATCGGGTGTGAGAGTAAATTGCACGGCGCAGAAGCAGTGACCGTGGATTAAAACAAAGGGGAGGGAGCCAGCGTTTTTTTAACCATCTCCCCGTTCGAAAAATCAATTCAATTGACCTTTCGGGGACCCTTGGTGTTGTACGTGGCTGGGTGGAGGAAGAAACCTTCAATGACATCACCGGGACGTGGCTAGCTTGGTATCCAACCTTGTGCAAATGGGGAGTTTGCGGTTGTGCAAATGAACTGTTTGCGATGCATTAAAAGAGGAGTTTGGTCTGTCAATGTCAGTGAAGCGGGCGTAACCCTTACACTACCTGATCGATACAACATCATACCTTATCGTATACAAACACTGGATGTTTTAAAGCATGTTATTCCAAACAATTTAGGAATGTTACGTGATTTATGCCCTTTATGGATTAAAACCCGACTCTGCGTCCACTACGTAATTTTCCATGGGAGTTTTGCCATGGATCCCCCTCCGGCATGCCACAGTCCAGGTGTTGGTCCCCTTGAAACAACTTTTTCATCACTATTGTGGCCAGAAAGAGTCCCTTTGGTTTTTAAAATTCGCCTGTCTATTGAAGTCTATGGCGGTTCGCCCGGTTCGCCTGTTCGCGAACATTTGCGGAAGTTCGCGTTCGCTGTTCGCGAACTGAAAATTTTATGTTCGCGACATCACTAGACACACACTGGCAGGCAACTGCAATTATATTAAAGGGTAAAAATTAAATGACGTTTTTATCTGCAAGGTACTGTGCCACCCGATATGAGTAGTGGGCAGTGGCAGTGGGCACAGTACAGTCAGTGGGCCTGACACACACTGGCAGGCAACTGCCATTATATTGAAGGGTAAAAGTTAAATGACTTTTTTATCTGCAAGGTTCTGTGCCACCCGATATGAGTGGTGGGCACTGGCAGTGGGCACAGTACAGTCTGTGGGCCTGCGGCCTCTCACACACGGGCAGGCAGCTGCAATATATATATATATATATATATATATATATATAAGCAGACTGATGTACCAGCCCTAAAAAGGGCTTTTTGGGGTCCTGTCAGGGCACTGTCCTTACAGCAGATGAGTCTTTGAGGACTGTAGTGGACACAGAACACTGGCCTAGCTAACGCTTTCCCTATTAATTCAGCAGTAACAGCACTCTCCCTGCTCTAACCAAGGCCCCATTCAGATGTCCGCAGTGTGTTGCGGATCCGCAAATTGCGGATCCGTAACACACCATGCCGACACTCCCCATACAGATGCCTATTCTTGTCCGCAGGTTGCAGACAAGAATAGGACATGCTCTATCTTCTGTGCTCTACGCATCACGTCCGGCCCCATTCACAATGAATGGGTCCGCATCTATTCCGCAGAATTGCAGAATGGATGCAGACAAAATTGCGGACATGTGAATGTGGCTTAACACCGCAGATTCAGAATGAATCTAAGATTGATGCTGTTCTTGCTTTTTGATAGGAGGTGGGAGGGTTTGGGAGGGAGGGTATGCTGATTGGCTGGAATTTGTCTGCTGACTGTGAGGTACAGTGTCAAAGTTAGCTCAATCATGTATAGGGGGCGAACCGAACATCGCATATGTTCGCCCGCCGCACCGAACACGAACATACGATGTTCGCCGGCGAATAGTTCGGGACATCTCTATTGAGCATTTGCCTTCACTCGGTCAGCATTTGTTCAGTAATTGCTAATTGCATCAGTATTGCTAATGCAAAAAAAAAAACAGGAGTTGATCCAAAACAGAGATGACATGTGAACAAAATATTTGCATGTCTTCTGCGTTTTGTACCCACTCCTGCCTTTGGCTACCAAATCACAAGCCAATTCTGATGGGATCATACAGGCCTTACAGCTGCTACACAGAGAGGAACCGTTATGCGTCTTATTTTTCCTTCCTTCTGACAGATCAGAAAAAGGGTCAAATAAAAGATGTTAGCCAAGCCAAAAAGGCAAAATAGTGGCCCAGTCACGAGGGTGGGAACAGCATGAGAAGTCCACAGAGTGGCCCTATGACATAGTGGTGAGGTGGAAGCAGCACGAGAAGGCCACAGACTGGCACAATGACACAGTCTGGAGGTGGTGGCAGCATCAGGAGGCCACAGAGTGGCACAATTACAGAGTCTGGTTGACCATGACACTTCTGCAATACATGCGGTTGCCATTGGCAACATGGTATTTTATGATTGCGGGACACTTTCCCCTTAATTATGATGTTCCTCCCCGTCCTGGTGTGCACGCGGTTATTGGTGTGGTCTCAGGTCTCTTTATATCCTTTGGTTTGGAGACTGAGATTAGTTTTTTTGTCAGCCTTGCATGTGAGATGCTTGCTCTGTGCATGGATGAGTTCTGAGGGCCATCCAAGTTTGACATTGAGGCTCTCAGCAATGTCATCTGCAATGTCATACTGTGTGTTTCCTCCTTGTCTGCCTTCCCCTCCTGGTGTGTTATTTATGGTGTGGGTTTGAGTTGGAGGTTTGTTGTACATCTGGGTGTTTGTTTCATGTAGGTGTGTGCAGGCCTGCATGGACGTTTGACATTTTCCCTTTTTGTGTGTGTGTCCTCCGGAAGGGGGTTGGTTCTCTGGAGGGGGGACTACTCTACAAGACAGTGTGCTGACCTGCCTGGAGCTTCCGTGTATCCGGTGTTCGCATGGAGGTCCGGGGTAGATGTTGATGCCGTCTTTCCATCTCTGCTGCGGCAGTTAAGTGTAGGTTGTTTCCAGTGTTCTGTTGTTACACTGTGTAGTTACCTGCAGTGCAGTTGCTGTATTCTGTCTTTCTCCGTGTCAGCTACTGGGCCTCTGGAGACGCCTGTCATCCATTGTGATGGATGAACAGGAGGCCTCCGCCCTCTCAATTGTTGAGGGCGATGCAGGGATTCCTAGACTTCTAGGTTTGTGGTTATGAGCCCCTTTACCATTGAAGGCGGCTCATACAGACAGGAAACTAGGGAGAGTTGAGGGAAGCTTTAGGAGGCAACCAGCTCCCTTTTCCCTGCCTATGGCCTAGTTATTAGTGACATTGTACAGTGGGGATTTTCCCCCAATCCTCACCCTGACGGGAGGTGGCGGCAGCAGCAGCATCAGGAGGAGGCCACAGGGTGGCACAATAACAGAGTGTGGAGGTGGCAGCAGCTAAGGAGGACAGAGAGGCACAATGACAGAATGTGGAGATGGCAGCAGCAACAGCATCAGGAGGAGGCCACAGATTGGCTTGACAACAGTGTGGAGGTGGGTGGCAATAACATTAGCCACTGGTGGGTATAAGAAGAAGCACTTGGCATCAGATGTGTGGCATCAGGCGGATGCCAGCATCAGAATAGTAGCTGAGGCAGATAGCCAGAAGAAATCCGTCTCTTTTGTCAAGGTTTGAATGAGGCAGCATTGATTATCTAATCTGATGCATCTGGCATTGGTGGGTGGAAATCCTGGCTGATCCACGCCTGATTCATCTTGACAAAGGTGAATCTCTCCACATTTTGGGTGGACAGGCGACTTCTTCTTGGGGTAACTATGGCCCCCGCCACACTAAACACCCGCTCTGATGCCACACTACTGGCCGGGCAGGACATCTTTTCCAGGGCAAACTCTGCCAGTTGCGGCCACAAATCCAGTTTGGCTGCCCAGTAGTCCAGCAGATCTTCAACGTGGGGTGGCAGGGTGCTGTCCAAGTATGCCACCACCTGCTGGTTCAGGTCCTGCTCCAGGTCTAGATGCTGCTGCTGGTGAGTACTTTCTTTACTATGCAAGTGAAGAAAGCTGCTCATCAGCGACTCTAGATTCAGGCTGCTGCTGATAGAGCTGGAACTGCACCTGCAACCCCACCCCTCCCCAGCAGCCATCATGTCAGTGGAACATGAGCGCAGAGGGCCCCCGCAGTCGGTCCTGCAAGAGGATGGACGTTGGCGCAAGTAGGCAGCAGCCAACTGAATACATAGGTTGTCTCTATGGTAGTTCAGTTTGTCCTCCCTCTCAGCAGGTGTAAAAAGGGCCCCATTTTGGACCAGTAGCGAGGGTGGAGAGCCAGAAGTCATCCCTCTGCTTAATGGTGACAATTTGGCTGTCAATACGCAAGCAATTGAGCATGCAGTGGGCCATTTGTGCAAGTGACTCAGAGGGACTCCCTGCCTCCGTCTCCACTGCATACTGCATGGCACAGCCCTCCTTGACCCAGCACCGACACAGTGTTCTTCCTGTTGTCGGTCACCGATTTTGAGTTGTCGCGGAGAAAGCCAGAATTTGATTTCTTAATGTTGGACGTGGAGCAGTTCCTTCCCTGTGTGACTCAGTTCGCCCAGGCAAACGAGGTGCAGAACAGCGTGACACCGCCATGCCCTGCACATGTGGTATGCTGGAGGGGCACTGTGATTTCTCCCTGCATTGGAGGCTGAGGACACGCTGGAGGATGAGGAGGTAGAGGCGGACATTGTCGCAGGACCAACGGCATTGCAACTTGGAGGCGGAAGCAACGTCATCTGGCCAAGTTGCCGGTGTGGCTGTGCAGGAACCACATTTACCCAGTTGGCCATAAAGGACATGTATTGTCCCTGCCCGTAGTCACAGCTCCACACATTGGCACTGCTGTGCACTTTGGCAGACACCGACAGGCTCAAGGACTTGCCCACCCCTTCTGTTCTACATGTGGGTGTACGGCTTTTGCTGTCTTTTTGGCAAAGAAATGACGGCTTGGTACTCTCCACCTCGGCTCGGCACAAATGATCAGTTCTTTGAAAGGTGCAGAATCCACCACTTAGAAAGGGAGAGACTGCAGCACCAGCAACTTGGACAGGAGCACATTCAGCTTCTGCACCGTTAGATGCTTGCACGCATACTGTTGTCTCTTGGCAACCGCTTTGGTGATCGCTTGCTGATCGAATAGCTGACACGGCAAGCTGCCATTCTCTTCTCCGGATTATGATGAAGCCCCTAATTCACCCGGCTCCCAAGTGCAATCAGAGACCTCATCATCATCGAGTACTGTCTGCACGTCACTGAAGTCCTCCTCAACGGTCTCTGGGTCAGGAGCCTCACCGCTCGCAACACCAGCTCCCACGCCACTCTCATCACTACTTGCCCGCCTAGTGGAGGAAGCAGCAATGTCTCCTCTACATCTTGGCTGGCCAGTAGCTACTGACTGTCCTCTAGTCGCTCACCCTCGCTGTATAGTGGGGCTGAACCCACAGCATATAATACTTCTCTGGCTGTGGGAACAGAAAAGGACAGAGGCAGGTTGAGGACAGGTGAGGGCACAGGGCCTGCTCTCAGGCCATGCCAACTAAGGGTTGTGTCTGAACAACACACTAACTCTTGGCTGGGGGCGTCTGATGTCACTTGCGACGAAGTCGCAGATTGAGTCAACCATTCAAGGCCCGCTTGGTTGCTCATGGGCAAGCTGCCACCCTCTTCTCCCGATGATGATGAAGCCGCTTTGTCATCCGACTCCCAAGTGCCATCAGCTACATCATCATCGAGTACTGTCTGCACGTCACTGATGTCCTCCTCCCACGCCACTCTCTTCATCAATACTTGTCCGTCTTGTTGTAGAAGCAGCAGATGTCTCCTCCAGACCTTGGCTGGGCAGAAGCTTCTGACTGTCCTCTAGTAGTTCGTCCTCGCTGAAAAGTGCAGCTGAGCCCACAGCATATAATACATTTCTGGCTGAGGGAATAGAAAAGGACAGAGGCAGGTTGAGGACAGGTAAAGGCACAGGGCCTGCTCTCCGGTCATGCCAACTAAGCGTCATGTCAGAGGAACCCACAGACTCTTGGCTAGGTGTGTCTGATGTCACTTTGGGCGAAGTGGATGATCGAGTCAACCATTCAAGAACCGCTGGCTTGCTGATCAAGACATGACCGCTAGATGACAGCGGAAGCTCAGGTCTCTCGCTGCGACCCCAGCTGCCATCCCCACTTACTCTGCTGCGACCTCTGTCTGCGCCAAAAACATTTACGCCTCTGCCACTCCCCTGTGCAGGGCCTGGCACTTCTCTGTATGACATACTGTTAGATCAAATAATCCAATGTTCGATTAAATATTTATTTTGCCACTAATACACGGCAAACTGAGCTTCAGAATATATCACTGCACCGCAGAACGTCAATTAGGCCCAACTTTTTTTCTACTTTTACTCAACAGGCTTTTCAACAGATATATGCAACGCTGGATGGCGAATACTAATACACATCATAAACTGCTTCCAAATATATCAATGCACCGCTGGGCGGCAAATCTATTTTGACTTTTTCCACTAATACACCCAATAAAGGGCTTTAAAACCGATTATTGCACCGCAGAGTGGCAATTTTTTTTTACCACTAATACACAGAAAAAAGGGCTCTAATTTTTGCCTTTCACCACACAACTGCTAATAAGCCCTTTTTTCCCACTAATACAAGACAAAAAATGCTTTAGAACATATAACTGCACCGAACAAGGGCAAATAAAACGTAGAAATATTTCCTTGTAATAAATCCTGCTAATGCCTGTGTCAAACAGCACTTGCAACCTAATAAGACAGCTTTGCTGGAATTACAGAGCTGTATAATGGCAATTTGGATCCCCAGTGCAGTGCAGCAAGGTGTAATCGGATTGTTCCTATCACCCAGGCTGTCACCTCCCCGACTGAACCCTGTTCAACACAAATGCTGGTGGAATGATTCCTCCCTGTCCTTTCCCTACACCTTGTAAATCGTTTTTTTTTTTTCACCACAATCAAGTCTTTCCTATCACTGTCTCTAGCGCCTGCAGACACGTCTCTCCCTGCACTAAGCACACTGGTGAATGGCAGAATCTAAGATGACCGCTGCATTTATAGGGCTGTGACATTACATGGCTGGCTGCTGATTGGCTTCATGCATGTTGGTATGGGTGATTACGCCTTCCCAGAGTTCATTGCCCCATGTCCTCACACGTGTAGCAGCCATTTTAGCAAAAAGTGTGATTCGTTACCACGAATCGTGAGGAAATTCGGCTTCGATGCAAATCGAATTTTTCCTGAAATTCGGATCGACTTCCACTACGTCAGCTTTGATTCGCTCATCTCTACTGATGCTCTATCCTAGGTAATCAATATCTGACTGCCCTGGTCCAACTCTAGGCACCTTCTCTGATCAGCTGCTTGATGCTGTTACTGGAGTACTGTAGCCTCTTCCTAGGCCAGTGATCATCAGTCACATGGCCCAGACTCAGTTCATTCCCATTCAAGTGAATAGGCCTGGGCTGCAATTCCAAGCACAGACAGCATATAATGTATTGTGCTGCGCTTGGTATGCTTTGAGGAGAATGCAGTACTCACTGGAATGATGTGGCCTCTTTAAACAGGATAGGTCATCAATATTCTTCTTCGGGGAAAGCTCCGTTAAAATAAAGTGACATGGAAATTTTAAACAAAAAAAATTTCTAACAAAATGTATTTAACATAAAAACATGATTTAAACAATACATTTTCTTTATAAACTCCCTTTAAAGAAGCGAAGAGATGGACAACAAATTGTGAATTTGGCCAATGCCTTACAGACATTCTATAGCAGGGATCAGCAACCTTTGGCACTCCCGCTACTGTGAAACTACAACTCCCAGCATACAAACTTACTCGGCTGTTCTGTTAACTCCCACAGAAGTAAAAGGAGGGTTCTGGGAGTTGTATTTTCAGAACAGCCGGAGTGCAGGAGGTTTCTGATCCCTGCTCTATAGGTAGAGATCTGATAATCAGATGCTGCAGGAACAGATTTTTTTGTTGTTGTTGTTTTAATGGTTGATTGCCCATCATTCCCCAATTCTACTATGAACAGTTGACTTCCAGTGCAAAAAAAAAAAAAAAACTAGAATAGATTCAAGATTGATTTGACCAGTGAGTTGCATGAAATATCAATACTTTTTTTAATAACTGATAATTGTGAGATTTGGTCTAAATGCTCTCAAACAGGGCAGATAAATCACCTGACAGGTTAATTTTAAGCCTTTGCTTTTTACCATTCTATGTTAGATATAGATCTACAATGTAAGGGCTGATTCACACGGCCGTATCTGTTTTTCTGACAGCAAATTGCGGATCCGCATACAGGCTGTGTGCGTTCCGCATTTTTTGGATCGTAGTGTCCTTTTCCATGATCGAAATGCCTATTCTTGTCCGGATACATGGACAACAATAGGACATGTTCTATCTTTTTTGCGGGAAGAAGAACGAAGTGCAGATGCAGAAAGCACATGGTGTGCTGTCCACCTCTTTGTGGCCCCATTGAAATTAATGTGTCTGCATCTGATGCAGACAGAAAAATATGGTCGTGTAAATGGACCTTTAGAAAGATAGTTATTCATTTGAATAAGCAGTTGGTCAGGGACATGTTTTTTTAGCTCCTGGAATAGTATGACTTTTCAACAATACACTACAATCCATCAAATACAGTTCACTTTGACTCATCTCTGCTATTTTCTCAAGTTATTTCTTCTTTGTCTAAGTAAACACTTTACATTGTGTTCATGTTATGTCATATTTGTCCAGTATTACACATAGCTTTTTAAAAATGCATCAAAAAGTATTGCAAAAAACATAATAAAAATGTGTTTTTAAAATGATAGGGTTTTGGACTGGTTAAACATGTTAAATCCATGTATTTAACCTGCAAAAACTGGATAGGCAATTATTACATTGATTGAACACATGCTTTTTGGTGTATTTATTAAAAGCAACTTGTAAATCTGACATTATAGAAAACTGTTCCTCATTAGGTAAGTCTAGTAAGACAATATTTTAATGACTATATGCTTACAGGGGTTGTCTAAGTCTTTTTTAGATTTGGCCCCAGCCAGCAATATGGTATTTAAGAAGATGTCCATACTAACCTGCTGCTCCCTACTGTTAAGGTGTGGCTCCTGTTTTTTTTTCCACTGGTTTTATAATTGCTATCTGTCAATTTCTGCACAGACGTGGTCATGTGCGCAGCTGCAGCCAATGACTGGCCAGTCATTGGCTTTAACAGCACATGTGACCCAATCTGTAAAGAAGCTGAGAGACGGAGTCTGGGAGACCAGTGAAGAAACCCTGGGAGCTGTTATTGAGCGGCTTGGAGAAGGTGAGTATGCTGCCACTGACTGAGAGAGATGGGGAAAACTTATATAAAGAGAAAAACCTGGACAACCTATTAATGGTTCTTACCACTGCAACATGTTAACAGGGTATGTCAATTCTATTAGCCAAAACAGCATAAAAATATTGTACTCTTGGCTAAAAGAAGCAATCAAAGAATACAGCAGACACATATTTCCCCAGTAAATGGGTTTTTAGCATACAGGCAAGTGCAGTTATTGACCATGACTACACCCAAATGTTCTGCAAATAATACTGCTATAACAATGTTATACATCGGTAAATTGGGCTTGTATGAGGTACATACAGATGTGTCTACCCTTACCTTAGATGGAATTTGGTTAAAGAGGCTAATTTTGCAGACAAATTCAATACAATAAGATAGCTTGCTAAGACGAGTCTTGACAAACTACAAATCACATCAACAAATTTTACCTGGCATCATATGTGAGGGTATAGCAAAATGCCTGAAAAAAGCCCATAGACAGAGTGTAATGGAGTGTAATAATATTACAGGCTACAGCTACTAGAGAGGGGTCGTTGATCCAGGGAGTTATTCTGATTGCCTGATTGGAGTCGGGAAGGAATTTTTTCCCCTTAAGTGGGGAAAATTGGCTTCTGCCTCACAGGGGTTTTTTGCCTTCCTCTCGATCAACTTGTAGGAAACAGGCCGAACTGGATAGACAAATGTCTTTTTTCGGTTTTATCTACTATGTTACTATGACAGAGAATGCTGTGAAAACATCAGAAAAAAAAAGTGTAAATCCACTCATAAGGTTGAAATAAAGGGCCAGCTAATTTTGACAGTGTTGCATGTATGTAGCACTCTGGAATTTATTAGTATTTCCGAAACGTTAACCAATAACTTCAGCCATCAGCTGTTTTATGATTTTACAGAAGTTGCCTAGGCTTTGTTGATTGATAGACTATTCTTATGGTAGACCATCACTAGATGATCGATGTAGGTCCAAAAACACACATCTCCACTGATCACCTGTTAGGTTGCAGCTCCGTTGCTGGAGTTCGGCAGGCCGATCATCCAGTGATGGTCCATTCTAAGGACAGGCCATCACATAGTAAAGTTTGGACAATCCATTTAAAAACCTTTTTGTTCCCAGAGAAGAAGTGGAGAATGGACTTCAGTTTCTTGGTTTTCTGGTCCTGGAAAATAGACTCAAGTCTGAAACAAAACCAGTTCTTCATGAACTTAAATCTGCAAACATAAGAACAATTATGGTCACAGGTAAGGGTAAGATAGGATAATTGGATTTTGAAAATATTGTCACATATGAGATATTGCATTCTTTAAATTTTTATTATTGATATCTTGGAAAGTGTCTGAAGTAATGACAGTTTACTAATAATGGTGACATAGAAGAGTGCCAACCCATCACGCTCTCTATATACTGTACATATATATATATATATACATACACACACACACACACACAAAATGTGTTCGGAAAGTCTTCAGTCAGGCCTTTTCACTTTTTTTCTAATTTTGTTATGCTGTGGTCTTGTGGTAATATAAATACAAATTCAATTTTTCCACATCATTCTGCCCTCAATACCTCAGGATGACCAAGTGAAAACAGAATCTTCGAAATCTGTGCTAAAAAACTTAAAGGTTAAATGTTTCTTCCCCCACATACTCAATGCTGCAGATCTGGCCTTAGATTTTAGACTTGGTTAAAAAATGATGCTCAAAATTGGGGGAAACACCATAGCAAAACCATTGTAGAACATTTCGATTTTGCTGCAAATTTTGGTGCTATTCCTCAAAAAAAATAAAAAATATGGTATGTATATTATCTTTTGTAGGTGTTAGTGAAGGGGTTAACTTTGTATATGTTAGGGAATGAGTTAAGTACCTGGGGGGTCATTTATTAAGGCCCACGTTTTTGAAGCCGGTCTTAATATCCCCTATAGTTATAGAGGTGCCGGCCTCTACATAACTTTGACGGATCCACTGCGGCTTCTAAATGTAAGACTGCTTCCTAGCTGTCTTAAATTTAGATAATTTTCTACACCTAAACCAGGCATAGAAAATGGTAAATGAGATGGGCCTGCCAGCCCATCCCCTTCGCATGCCACACCGACTTTTTTTAGACCTGGTGCAAGGGGAAAAGTCGCAGATTGTGGACTTTTGCAATCTGTGGCAGAAATATTCCTAATATAAGTGTATTTCTGTTTAGTATTTGACCCCCCTTGGTGTCCAGTAATTACCCACCTCCTCAGGCCCAGTGCTCTCTGCTGCACCAATCCTTGGTCCACAACTAGGGGCTGAATCCAGTGATCCTGCAATATAGACAAGCAGGAATAGATGCGGGGACACTAACACTGAGTGGGACAGTGTAACCGACAGTGGGTCTGGACCCACTGTTCCAACTAACCAGTTTGACTTTGAGCTAAACATAAGGGTATTGTCCTGCTGTTTCCCTGGTTTTCACCCTTTAACCACTATATAGTGATCTGGACTTCACCACAGGAAACAAGCCACCACCTCCGGGAGTAGTCCTGGTGTAGTTGGCTGCTGATCCACGGGGATCAAAGACACCAGTGCGAAGCACCAAAGTATCAGGCAAAAGACATAGGGGGAGATTTATCAAACTGGTGTAAAGTAGAAATGGCTTAGTTGCCATTAGCAACCAATCAGATTCCACCTTTTATTTTCCATGTGAAAACTGAAAGGTGGAATCTGACTGGTTGCATTCTAAGTTCAGGGCAGGCAGAAATGAGCAGAGTATGGTATACCCCTAGGTACACACCTAAGCGTTTTACAGCGCGTTCAAACGCGCTGTAAAATGCACATGTGAAAAGCCATGCTTCCCTATGGGCATGGTTCACATTTGGGCGTTTTACAGCGCGTTTGAACGCGCTGAAAACGCCAAACGCTGTCGCTTCAGCATGAGCTTCTTTGGGGCGTTTTAACGCGCCTATGGGCCATGCTGAAATAGGGGTGAATCACTGAATCGCGCGTATAATGCGCGTTTCTTAGTTACAAAAACGCGCATCATACGCGCGATTCAGAAACGCTTAGGTGTGTTCCCAGCCTACAGGTAGTCAGAAAAGAGATCACACCTTCTCTGGGTACTAGAGAACCTTAAAGCCCAGGCAAGAATTGAATGCAGAGGCCAGCTAAGTAGGACAGTTGATCAATCAGCTTAATCAGCAACTGGGCTGGGAGCACTAGGAAAGGATTAACTCTCGCAGGTATGAAAGGAAGTTCACTGAGAACTAGTCTCAATACACACAGGAAGAGTAAATTTCCGTCCGCACCTGCCTGGGACAGCAAGACAGCAGTGGACACAGACCACTGGCATGAAAGATAGGCTTACACTTGTAACAAGTACACATACACAACAGTACTGTACACACACACACATATATACAGCATATACACACATACACAACTTGTATACACAAATACAGTATAGACCATACATACACACACATATAGCATATGCACACATACACAGCATATACAGATGTAGCCTAGCTAAAATTTACCCTGATAACTCTGATAACACATGTCCCAGTGTTATCTCATGCCATCTTGTGACAAAAGCCATTGAAAGAACAAGTTAACCTTTTTGTGCCATTTTTTACTTAACGAGTTAAACATCAAGTTTGGCTGGGCTTTATCGGTAAACACAAATATACTGTAGCATATAGTATATACACACACAACATCTACATGCACATATACACACAAACATCACCATTCAGTATTTTTCACTATGGATATTCCGATGCACAGAATGTGTGTTAGGTGATACACAGGCATTTTTAGCATTTGCCATCCATCTGTTACATACTTACTTGTCCGCAGGGAACTTACTGTGGCCCTGGAAAAAAAAATGTAAAAGTGACCCCATGTCATAGGCGACTCCAAATTGACAAAGGTGGGGCAACACAAGTAGGCAGGGACAACACATGCTACAGGTCAGCAGGGACAACAAAAGTAGATGGGGCCAGCAATACCATAGCGCAGCACAAAGTACCTCCCCACCAAAACCAACCACCACAGTGCAGCATAAAGTACTACCCTATGACCATACTGAGGACAATAGTACAGTTGAATTCATGAGGGCTCCTGCAGCTCTTAGCCTAAAAGAGAGTCGGTCATCTACTCTGAGCGTTTATAGCAAATAGCATTATAGAATGTTCGCCCCCCATTAAAATAGTACCTCTCTTGTGTCCCACGTAGAGATTGTGAAAAAATACTTTATAAAGTTAGGAAAATTAGCTGTCGCAACTGCCCAGGGGCGGCGTTATGGGTGCAAGTGCCCAAGTGCAGGACAAAGGAAAAATCCAATGCACAAACTTATCTAGACACTTAAAGCACTCAGAGACCATACGCTACTCACAAAAAGTTAGGGATATTTGGCTTGTGGGTGAAATTTCAGGATTAACCTAAAATGCACTCTAAGCTTTACAGGTGAACTTCATGTAACCTTCTCTAAACCTTAGAATGCACATGTCTAACAATTCAATGTTTTAGTACTTTTTGCACAACTTGCTGTTGTCTAACAAGGAGCATAAGAGCAAAAATCATAACAAGTGTTTGATCCATGAATCGACCAATACATTTCCTAATATTTTAACAGTCCTCCTCATCATGTTCTTCACATTTTGACATCATGATACCTAACAATTGATCAACAGTACCTCACCATTGTTCTCAGACAGAAGTTGCCACTAAGCTTAGAGTGTCACCAGCAGGTTGCAACAGAGAGACTGGAAGTGTCATGGAAAGGCATTGAAGTGGGCGTCCTTTGGCCACATCCCACACTAATGACCGCTTCATTGTAAACAATGCCCTGTGGAACCAGATGATGAATGTCACATAACTCCAGGCACATTTAAGGCTGGATTCACACCTCCGTTTAACACGGACGTGAACTGTCCGTAGTAACCTGGGTTGGATTCCTGCTTAGAGCAGGAGCGTCATTGGTTGCTATGATGCTGTGCGCTTCCTGCCGCCGCTGCTGTACAGTAATACACTGGTATGATCTATATGAATGTATTACTGTACAGAAGCGGTGGCAGAGACCGCACGGCATCATAGCAACCAATGACGCCGTGCGCTCCTGCTCTAAGCAGGAATCTAGCCCAGGTTACTATAGACAGTTCACGTCCATGTTAAACAGACGTGTGAATCCAGCCTAAGGGAGGCGAGAGGTACCCAAGTGTCACGTCAGATCACTCAAAACCATTTACATCACCGTGGTCAGCACGCTAGATGACCTGCAAAGTTACCAGACCATAGGCGCCATCATCTTGCATGTGCCAGGGAGACTCTACGCAGGACTAGAGACCAGTGGGCCTCAGTGTTGTTCACTGATGAAAGTCAATTCATGCTGAGCAGAAATGATGGCTGCCAATGATGTTGGGGAGGACGTCACGGAGAGCACTATGCACAAGCCACTGTTGTCACCAGACAAGCCTTTGGTGATGGTGCTGTAAGAGCAAATCAAGGGTTTTAGGGTGTCAAAAATAGTTTAACTTTTTGTAGCCTCCCCCATACCCCCAACATTTTAGGTCAGAAATCCAAAAGATTTACCCATAGTGTCAAAGCTACATATGGATATTTTCTCCCTCTCCAGGGGTCAATTAGTCATGCAAAAATTAAAAACATATGTGAAGTAATATATAATCAAACTTTCTGCATTTCACTCTCCAAACAAAAAATGTAATTGACAATCTACATCTTCCCTACAAAGCATTCACTTTTGGCTGACAGGTGCCCAATGAACCCCTTGGTATCACTGGCTTCGTATTCAGCTGCAGAATAAGAATATGTGATGTCAAAACCCGAAAAACCTTGGTGGAACTGTGTTTTTTATTTTTTTATTTAACCCCACAAATATTTTTTTCCCTGTTTTACAATAACAGAAATGGTAAATTAAATGGTGCAGTTAAAAAAATGCATCTTGTCACGCAAAAAATAAGCCATCATATGGCTATGTGAAATAAAAAATAAAAAAGGAACGTGGAGACGAAAGAAAGAAAAGGCAAAACCAAAAATGAGCCTGGTACAGGGGTCACATAGCATTATATTGACACTCACTCGTCTGCAAGGGGCCTTAACTCATTCAACACTAGCCTTACTAAGTGATAAGTTTATGAGTAAGGATCTGACAAGCGCATGCCAGATGTACTCAGCTCAATACTGAGAATTCTAGTATTACCAGCTAATAGTAATAAATGAAGTAAAGACAACAATATGGAGATAGAGGTTTAAGAATTGCATTAACCTTGCTAGGCTAGTACTACTTTATATTATTAAAGACATGCCGATTGCAGGAGCTAAATGAAAAGGGAGGCGCATTCAATTAAAAATTATCTGCGATGCATTTATGCGTTGCAAATTAATTCTGTATTCATTACACAATACTTGGTGTATAAAACAGTGACCTACATTAATATGCTCATTGTAACATTTTTTTTAAAGGTGACAACCTTCAAACGGCTTGTACGGTGGGACTGAGCTCTGGTATGGTATCTGATGCTTCCAGGTTACTCATGCTGGAAGCCTGTGAACCCTACGGGGAAATACCAGCGTCATTTACAAGCCAGTCAGTGGAAAGCCACAGGGACAAGTCACAGACACAAAATGTAAGTGTTGCATATGGGTGTGTTGGGGAAAACAACAACTTCTACATCCGCTTTAAGTAGAAGGAAATTACGCCTTAAAAAAATATGAAGGTGGATCATTTTTCTTACCTACGCTGTTTGTTTAAATGGATTGTCAGCAATGATAACAATATTCACCATTGTTTTGTACAAATAACATGTTTTACCTTATTGGTTATTATTTTAAGATGGAATATTTTAGGGTTATGTGGAACAATAGTAATTTGCTTTGCATTATAGTAGCTCAGCTATGCTGCTAATGGTATCTGAAGACAAGCTTCCAAATGCTTAAAGCATCAAAAAATATAATTTTGTATGAGTTTCTGAGGTGTAATATACATTGCAACAGGGCAGATATGCACCAAATGAATTAATAGGCACAGGGCTCTTAATAAATGCGGAAGATCTTTTTATGGCAGTGTGTGTATTAGAAATTTAAATCTTCACCAGCTATGGTCTGGCATGGATTTGAACCAAAATTTATGCCAGACTCTGGGGTAACTGGTAGCAAATCTGTCAGGCTGCAGGAGACCATGTCTCCTCTCGCTGTTCTGGTCCCTTTAACCCCTTCATGACACAGCCATTTTTCACGTAAAGGACCAGGCCATTTTTTTCAAATGTGACATGTGTCACGTTATGTGGTGATAACTTTAAAACACTTTTACTTATCCAAGCCATTCTGAGATTGTTTTTCCTTCACATATTGTACTTCATGACAGTGGTAAATTTGATAATAAAAAATGGCTGCACAACATTACACATACTACAGGACTGAGAAATGGGGATCATTCTAAATTAAAATGGTATTATACTTAACATAACTTAAAAATGGAAGCGCTTGGTGCACATTTTTGATCAAACATGTGTCAGGCCCATCTACCAGACTTCAAGTTAGCTTCCGCAGATGGGTAGTGATGTCGCGAACATAAAATTTTCAGTTCGCGAACAGCGAACGCGAACTTCCGCAAATGTTCGCGAAAAGGCGAACCGGGCGAACCGCCATAGACTTCAATAGACAGGCGAATTTTAAAAACCAAAGGGACTCTTTCTGGCCACAATTGTGATGGAAAAGTTGTTTCAAGGGGACTAACACCTGGACTGTGGCATGCCGGAGGGGGATCCATGGCAAAACTCCCATGGAAAATTACGTAGTGGACGCAGAGTCGGGTTTTAATCCATAAAGGGCATAAATCACGTAACATTCCTAAATTGTTTGGAATAACATGCTTTAAAACATCCAGTGTGTGTATACGATCAGGTATGATGTTGTATCGATCAGGTAGTGTAAGGGTTACGCCCGATTCTCAGACATTGACATACCAAACTCCTCTTTTAATGCACCGCAAACAGTCCATTTGCACAACCGCAAACTCCCCATTTGCACAAGGTTGGATACCAAGCTAGCCACATCCCGGTGATGTCATTGAAGGTTTCTTCCTCCACCCAGCCACGTACAACACCAAGGGTCTCCGAAAGGTCAATTGAATTGATTTTTCGAACAGGGAGATGGTTAAAAAAACGCTGGCTCCCTCCCCTTTGTTTTAATCCATGGTCACTGCTTCTGCGCCGTGCAATTTACTCTCACACCCGATATGAGTGGTATTTTCTGTAGTACTATTCTCATCAGTTTAATCCCTCTAACGTCCCCAATCTGGGGGCCATTTATTGAATAGATTTTTCGAACGGGGAGATGGTTAAAAAAACGCTGGCTCCCTCCACTCTGTTTTAATCCACGGTCACTGCGTCTGCGCCGTGCAATTTACTGTCACACCCGATATGAGTGGTATTTTCTGTAGTACTATTCTCATCAGTTTAATCCCTCTAACGTCCCCAATCTGGGGGCCATTTATTGAATAGATTTTTCGAACGGGAAGATAGTTAAAAAAACGCTGGCTCCCTCCACTCTGTTTTAATCCACGGTGACTGCGTACCTTCCTGGTACCTTCGACTGCCTTCACAATGACAGACCAAACTCTCATACACCAAACTGAATTGATTTCAGGAACCGGGAGATGGAAAAAGCAGCTTGGTCGGTCCTCATACTCCCAAATTGGGGCACTGCGCGTGCACAGAGCAATGTGCTGTGACACCCTATATGAGTGGTGTCTTAACTAGTACTATTCCTATCAGCGGCGGGCGGGTGCGTGGTAACTTGAGAGCAGGTGACCAAAGCTGAGCTGGAGGAAGATGGTGCGTCAAGGTTCTTAGCGGAAGCTGTTGAAGATTGGGTGTCCTGTCTAAGCCAGTCAACTACGTCCTCAGAATTTTTGGGTTCAGGGTACATGGCCTCTGAACACTAGGCATTATTCCAGGGACAGTGGAAATCACAGCACCACGACCACGACGGCCCCTGCGGGGTGGCCTGCCTCTGCCTGTCATTTTTTTTTCGATAAGTGGTACTGTGCCACCCTGTATCAGTGGTGGGCACTGGCAGTGGGCACACTACAGTCTGTGGAAGTGGGCCTGACACACTGGCAGCAGGCAAGCAACTGAAATTAGACTAATGTGTAAAAATTAAATGCCTTATTTATCGTCAAGCTACTGTGCCACCCGGTATCAGTGGTTGGCACTGGCAGTGGGCACACTACAGTCTGTGGAGGTGGGCCTGACACACACTGGCAGGAGGCAAGCAACTGAAATTAGACTAATGTGTAAAAATGAAATGCCTTATTTATCGGCAAGCTACTGTGCCACCCGGTATCAGTGGTTGGCACTGGCAGTAGGCACACTACAGTCAGTGGAAGTGGGCCTGACACGCACTAGCAGCAGGCAAGCAACTGAAATTAGACTAATGTGTAAAAATTAAATGCCTTTTTTTATGCAAAGTCCTGTGCCAGCCGGTATGAGTAGTGGGCACTGGCAGTGGGCACACTACAGTCACTGGAAGTCAGCCTGACACACACTGGCAGGCAACTAAACTTAGATTAAAGTGTAAAAATTAAATGCCTTTTTTTGATGCAAAGTCCTGTGCCACAAGGGATGACAGGGGTGGGCACTGGCAGTGGGCACACTACAGTCAGTGGAAGTCGGCCTGACACACACTAGCAGCAGGCAAGCAGCTGAAATTACACTAAAGTGTAAAAATTAAATGCCTTTTTTTATGCAAAGTCCTGTGCCAGCCGGTATGAGTGGTGGGCACTGGCAGTGGGCACACTACAGTCACTGGAAGTCAGCCTGACACACACTGGCAAGCAACTAAACTTAGATTAAAGTGTAAAAATTAAATGCCTTTTTTTGATGCAAAGTCCTGTGCCACATGGGATGACAGGGGTGGGCACTGGCAGTGGGCACACTACAGTCAGTGGAAGTCGGCCTGACACACACTAGCAGCAGGCAAGCAGCTGAAATTACACTAAAGTGTAAAAATTAAATGCCTATTTTGATGCAAAGTCCTGTGCCAGCCGGTATGAGTGGTAGGCACTGGCAGTGGGCACACTACAGTCAGTGGAAGTCAGCCTGACACACACTGGCAGGCAACTAACCTTAGATTAAAGTGTAAAAATGAAATGCCTTTTTTTGATGCAAAGTCCTGTGCCACACGGGATGACAGGGGTGGGCACTGGCAGTGGGCACACTACAGTCTGTGGGCCTGCAGCTCCTCACACACAGGCAGGCCATGTAACTGCAATATGCATATAAAGGAAAAAAAAAAGCAGACTAATGTTGCAGCCCTAAAAAGGGCTTTTTGGGGTGCTGTCAGGACGCTGTCCTTACAGCAGAGATCAGATGAGTCTTTCAGGACTGGAGTGGACACTGAATTCACTAGCCTAGCTATCGATTTCCCAATTAAATCATCAGCAACTACACTCTCCCTCCTCTCACTAAGACTGCAGCTTCAGAATGAATCTAAAATGGATGCTGTGCAGGAGGTGGGAGGGTCTGGGAGGGAGGGTATGCTGCTGATTGGCTGGAATGTGTCTGCTGACTGTGAGGTACAGGGTCAAAGTTTGCTCAATGATGATGTATAGGGGGCGGACCGAACATCGCATATGTTCGCCCGGCAGAGGCGAACGCGAACAAGCTATGTTCGCCGGGAACTGTTCGCCGTCGAATAGTTCGGGCCATCTCTACAGATGGGTACCTAACACTAACAAACCTCCTCTCTTGGACTTACCTAAGCCTACAACTTTCAGGGCAGTGTAGGAACCAGCTATATTTATACTCTGCTCAGAAGTCCCAGGTAGATGGGCATTGCTCTGTCTAAAAGTGGCCGCTACCCTCAATATATAGTACTATATAGTAGAATACAGAAGTATTGTAATACATTGTAAAGGGGGAAAAAAAATAAAGTTAAAAAAGAAGTAATACAAATAAAGTTTTACAAAAAAATTAAAAGTTTCAAGTAAAAAAAAAAAAGTGTCCTTTTCCCAAAATAAAGTTACAAAATTGTAAATAAAAAGGGAAAAAGAGAAAAGTAGACATATTAGATATTGTCGTGTCCTTATTGACCGGCTCTATAAAAATATCACATGATCCACCCTGTAAGTTGAACGCCGTAAAAAAAATAATAAATAAAAACAGTGCAAAAACTGTAATTTTCTGGTCACCTTGCCTCACAAAAAGTGTAATACCAAGCAATCAAAAAGGCATATTTTGCCAAAAATGGTACCAATCAAACCGTCATCTCATTCCACAAAAAATGAGATCCTACCTAAGACAAGAACAAAAAAAAAAAAACTATGGCTCTCAAAATTTGAGAACACAAGATTATTATTCTGTTCAAAAAGGCTTTCACTGTGTAAAACTTAACAAATATAAAAATAATAGACATATCATATAATAGACAAGCCTACAATCTTCAGGGCAGTGTAGGAACCTGCTACATTTATGTGCTTTCTTTTCAGAAGCCCCAGGTAGATGGGCGTTGTTCAGTCTAAAAGAGGCCACTACCCTCAATATATACTACAAGAAAATTTAGATTAGCAGAATTATATACATAATTACTGGTGCATATCCCTAAGGCAAACATGGTTGATAATAAAAAATGGCTGCACAACATTACACATACTACAGAACTGACATCAAGGTAGCTTCCGCAGATGGGTACCTAACACTCACAAACCAACTCTTGGACTTAGCTAAGCATACAATCTTCAGTAGCACATAAACGTAGCTGCACTGAAGATTGTAGGCTTGGTTAAGTCCAAGAGAGGCGGTTTGTTAGTGATAGGTACCCATCTACGGAAGCTACCTTGACGTCTGGTAGATGAGCCCGACAGATGTATGATCAAAAATGTGCGCTAAGCGCTGCCATTTTTCATTTATAGTAAGTATAATACCATTTTAATTTAGAATGATCCCCATTTCTCAGTTCTGTAGTATGTGTAATGTTGTGCAGCCATTTTTTTTTTTTTTATTATCAACCATGTTTGCCTTATGGATATGCACCAGTGATTATGTATATGAATGTGTTAGTCTAAATGTTCTTGTAATTGTAAATTTGACTCCACCTCTCCTCATAAGACTTCTCTAGAGGACAATGCTCCTTGACCACTATCTCAATTATAAACCACACCAAGGGCTATATGTATAAAACGTAGCTTTTAAAAACCACTATTAAAAATAGAGAAATACCTCACCGTGTAAACCAATATTGTGCAAAAATACGCAGCTTACCTCAAGCCTTCACAATGGATGCTTGTGTATATACTCACATATGTGTGGGTGTAGATCACTGCTTGTGTGGTATTGTGACAATATCAAACTAATACCTACATATCCCTGGTCATCCCTGTGTGAATCGGGACCTGGGACCTGTAATGTCACCTGCCTACACAGCAGAGCACCCGCCCCGACAGGAGCGACCCCACATCGAACCTGACCCAAAATATTGGGCCTATTCCCTATAATAGGGAATTAGTGAAGGATATTAAAGGGAATAGGCCCAATATTTAGGGTCAGGTTCGATGTGGGGTCGCTCCTGTCGGGGCGGGTGCTCTGCTGTGTAGGCAGGTGACATTACAGGTCCCAGGTCCCGATTCACACAGGGATAACAAGGGATATGTAGGTATTAGTTTGATATTGTCACAATACCACACAAGCAGTGATCTACACCCACACATATGTGAGTATATACACAAGCATCCATTGTGAAGGCTTGAGGTAAGCTGCGTATTTTTGCACAATATTGGTTTACACAGTGAGGTATTTCTCTATTTTTAATAGTGGTTATTAAAAGCTACGTTTTATACATATAGCCCTTGGTGTGGTTTATAATTGAGATAGTGGTCAAGGAGCATTGTCCTCTAGAGAAGTCTTATGAGGAGAGGTGGAGTTTATTTGGTCTAATATTGGTTATAGCAGGATTTCTAGTTACAGGATTTAGTTCTGAAGAATGGTTGACAGAAGCAAAAGAGATTTTTTCTGAAAATAATTATTGTCAAAAAAGGTATGTACCTTCATTTAGAGTGGCTTTTAAGGAGCTTGAAAAGGTTTACAGGGAGCAGATAGTTTTGTGGTGGGAGTTTCAGAGCCTGAGGAACTATATAGATCATAATATAGTTCCCAGGGGCTTGAGAATAACATTAACCCTGGCTTTGAGGTGCAGGAATGCATCTTTAATGACAAAATGGGAGCAGGAGGCGACCAGTAGCTCCTTACGGTTTATGCGGATTCTACTTGAACAGGAGACAGTGACATTGGGGAAGCTTGATGTTCAGCTGAAAGAGCAAATTAGTATCACGCAATCATTCTCCAAGGAGGCAGACTTTGCTTCCAAGGAGAAACAATTACAAACTGTGTTGGAACGCTTCCAATACCATTTAAAGGAACGCAAACACAAACAATTTGTGCGGGATTTAGCAGACTTTAAAGAAAATAAGGCCTACACATTAATTACTGACCGTAATAGGCGGGTGGAGCAAGATATAGGTACTATTTAAACTGAAACAGAACTATCAGATTCAGATAAGGAAGGCTCTATAGGAGGACATAAGGCGAATGGTGGGTGTGGTAGAAGTAGAGGTCGAGGTAGGAGGAACTACCGTGGCAATTATAAGGGAAACAGTAATTTTTTAGATCAAAACCCGGTATATGCCCTGAGGAATCGAAATCCACCACCCCCCCGTCCAAACAAATCAATAGTTGTAAATCTGTCATCACAGGTGTTGGATTCTACTGAAGTGACAGTTTTGGAGAAAGGCTTGAACTTTGTTCCCACCCCGAAATTTAATTTGTTCCGTACCATTGTAGACCTAAATTTATTTGCCAGGAAATTGAGATGGTTTAAACATTATCGCCATCAAGAGAGAAAACAAAGCATTGAAATGGGGATTCCCAGGGAAATGTTGGAATATGTGAGACTATTAGAATGCTTGGCAAACACTGAGCCTTCAGATAAAGGGAAAGGTCCCTTCACCACCTGTAAACTTAAGAGTAAAAAGCTACCCCCAACAGGTGATGTGAATAGCATTGATATTTTTTTGAATTTGACAAGTGCAGAATTAGAAAATTCATTTCTGGACCACACTCCCCAAAATTGTACACCTGGGGAAATGGCGGCCTTGAAACGACTGGCAGACAATAATAGGATAGTTGTTAAAGCGGCGGACAAGGGGGGTAATATTGTGGTCCTGGACAGGACGCAATATAAACAAATGTGTGAATCCCTTCTAGCCTCAAGTGAGACTTACGAGGTGTTAAAAGTGGACCCGACATCAGATTATCTCATGGAATTGAGACAAATTCTTGATGAGGCGAAGACTAATGGAATTATTAGTCAGGATGAATACGTGTTCCTAAACCCCCCTTGTCCATGCTTGGCAACTTTCTACAGCTTGCCAAAAATACACAAGGGCTGTTGTCCCATAAAAGGACGCCCGATTGTTTCAGGTGTACAAAGCCTTAGCCAGAATGTTGGCATTTACATTGATAAGGTCCTGGCACCATTTGTACAGTCGCTCCCGTCTTATGTTAGAGATACGGGAGATCTCCTTAGACAACTTGAGGATGTACAGGTGGAAAGAGATTGTATTCTGTGCAGTATAGATGTGGAAGCGTTATATTCTTCTATACCTCATGAATACAGCTTAAAAGCGGCAGCACATTTTTTATCTACCCGTGGGAGACAATATGAATTGCATAATAATCTTGTCTTGAGGCTTTTAGAGTTTGTGCTGCACAGGAATTACTTTCTCTTCAGCGGTAAGCTCTTCCACCAGCTCAGGGGCACCGCAATGGGGAGTTCTTGTGCCCCATCGTATGCAAATCTGTTCCTGGGCTGGTGGGAGAGCACCGTTGTCTTCACTGAGGATACCCAGGAAGAGACCGGATCTATATTAATGTGGGCGCGTTTCATAGACGACATTTTTGTGATCTGGAGGGGTACCTCAGAGACCTTTTCAAACTGGGCCCAAAATCTAAACAACAACACAATTGGTTTGAAATTCACGTATGAATCTAATGACACATGCTTACCGTTCTTGGATGTTCTAATAACTAAACGTCCAGATGGACTACTAGAGACCTCGGGCTACAGAAAACCGACTTCGACTAATTCCTTACTTCGATGGGAGAGTGGGCATCCCTTTGCGTTGAAAAAGGGTATTCCACGTGGACAATTCTTGCGGCTGCGTAGAAATTGTTCTGAGGAATCGGAATTTTAACGCAAATGCCTTGATTTAAAGACACGTTTTGCGGAACGTGGATATCCCCATAAAGTCATTGAACCAGCTTACCAAAATACCTGTAGAAAGGAGAGAACGTCTCTTCTGGCTCCAAAATCACAACAAAATGAGCCGAAGGAAGGAATTAGACAAATCCGTTTTATTAACACTTTTAGTGAGGCAGCAAGCAGCGTAAGAGGCATTATGGACAAATATTGGCATATTTTGAGGATGGATCCAGATCTCTGTGAGGTGTTAGGCGAACGCCCGGGCATCACCTATAGAAAGGGCCGTAGTATTAAAGATGAGATAGTGAGGAGTCATTTTTCCCCTGATGGTGACCCAACAACCTGGTTGGGAAAGATTAAAATAGTGGGCAACTATAGGTGTTCCGGCTGTGTTATATGTAGACATATGGAATGTGGAAAGACCTTTGTAAGTAATAATACTCAGAAAAAGAGAGAAAAGATTACATGCATTTGTAAACTCGAATAGATAGGGAAAACTAAAAGAGAATTGCGCCGAAGGATAGGGGAACATTTAAATGATATCGTAAATCAAAAGGATACCCCTGTCTCTCGGCATGTGAGGAATGTGCATGGGGGTGATACCACATGCCTAAGAGTCATGGGGATTGAGTTAATTAAACCTGACCCAAGAGGTGGTGATTGGGACCGACAAATCCTGCAGAGTGAGGCCAAGTGGATCTACTACTTAAAAACGGTGGATCCCCTTGGCCTAAATGAGCAGCAGAATTATGCTTGTTTTTTGTGAAGGATCTAATCTAACATTGTGTTCTCTTGATTCTGAACAACCTATTTTTCTCCAGACATGATAAACAAAGAGTTAATAATCCTGCCAACCCTTTTCAATATGTCCATTGTGACGCTAATTGGTTGACCTTTGTTTAGCAACAGCGGGTGCTCACCAATCGGCGAACAGGCGACGGAGTAAGCGCTGGTATGTTTATATGTACTCGGCGTCCTCCGATTGCCTAGCAGCCGGGGTGGGCACCTACGTTGCATATCCGCATCCATCAGGCTGCGCAACGTCACTTCCGGTCGGTGGAGCTACGTTTTTATACATATAGCCCTTGGTGTGGTTTATAAATGGTAAATTTGAGTCAAAATATTTTATTTTTATTTATAAAATAATACCAAATTTACAAAAAATTCGGAAAAATTGGCAATTTTCAAAATTTCAATTTATCTGCTTTTAAAATAGATAGTGATACATCATAATAGTTATTACTTTACATTCCCCATATGTTTAATTCATGTTTGGGTCATTTTGTAAATTACATTTTCATTTTTTGGGACGTTAGAAGGCTTAGAAGTTTTGAAGCAAATCTTACATTTTTAAGAAAATTTCCAAAACCCAAAATTTTTAAGGACCAGTTCAGGACTAAAGTCACTTTGTGGGGCTTACATAGTGGAAACCACCCATAAATGGCCCCATTTTAGAAACTACACCCCTCAAGGTACAGTATTCAAAACTGATTTTACATACTTTGTTAACCCGTTAGGTGTTCCACAAGAATTGAAGTAAAATGTTGATGAAATTTCAGAATTTCACTTTTTGGACAGATTTTCCATTTTAATCCATTTTTTCTGCTAACAAAGCAAGGGTTAACAGCCAAACAAAACTCAATATTTATTATCCCAATTCTGTAGTTTACAGAAACACCCCATATGTCGTCGTAAACTGCTGAATGGCCACACTGCAGGGCGCAGAAGGAAAGGAGCGCCATGTGGTTTTTGGAAGGCAGATTTCACTGGGATAACTTTAAGTTGCTATGTCACATTTGAAGACCCCCTGATTCACCCCTACAATAGAACCTCCAAAAAAGTTACCCCCATTTTGGAAACTACGGGATAAGGTGGCAGTTTTGTTGGTAATATTTTAGGGTACATATGTTTTTTGGTTGCTCTATATTACATTTTTTGTGAGGCAAGGTAACAAAAAATTGCTATTTTGGCACCGTTTTTATTTTTTGTAATTTACAATGTTCATCTGACAGGTTAGATCACGTGGTATTTTTATAGAGCAGGTTGTTATGGACGCGAGAATTCCAAATATGACAACTTTTTTTGTTGTTTATTTCAGTTTTACATAATAAAGCATTTTTTGTTTCTCCTTATTCTGAAAGCTATAGTTTTATTTAAATTTTTTGGGCAACTGTCTTATGTAGGGGCTCAATTTTTTTTCGATATGAGATGATGGTTTGATTGGTACTCTTTTAGGGTGCATATGACTTTTTGATGCTTTTTTGGCACAGTTTTTATTTTATTATTTTTTATGGTGTTCACCTGAGGGGTTAGGTCATGTGATATTTTTATAGAGCAGGTTCTTACGGATGCGGTGATATATAATTTGTATGCAAGGGGAAAAAAAAATCATATTTTAGTGTCTCCATAGTCTGAGAGACATATTTTTCAAAAAATTTTTGGGTGATTGTCTCATGTAGGGGCTCATTTTTTGCGGGATGAGGTAACGGTTTGAGTGGTTCCATTTTAGCATACATACAACTTTTTTGATCACTTTTATTACCTTTTTTGGGAAGTAAGGTGGGCAAAATTTCAATTTGAACATATTTTATATTTTTTTTTTATGGCGTTCACCATGCGGGTAAAGTAACATGACCCTTTCATAGATCAGGTCGTTATGGATGCGGTGATATCAAAAACGTGTAGTGTATTTTATTATTTTTATTTGTAATCAGTTATAAATGTGCGGCTATAAGAAGACATTAATTTTTTTATTTTTTTATATCTTTTGACCCAGACCCACTTGGTTCTTGAGGATCCAGGAGGTCTGATGCCTATATAAAACAGTACACTATATAGTTTACTGTAGTGTATTGTGACTTTACACTTAGCCTGATCAGGCTGTTGCCTTTAGCAGAAGCCTGATCCGGCTCAGCGTTACCATGGCAAACCAGAAGCCTGTGAGAGCATCTGGTTGCCATGGTAACCATCAGCCACTGCCACAACAGAGCAGCGGCTGATGGGGGAGGGAGGGGGTCCCCTTCTTCTGTGATCCTGTCAAGTCTCAGGTGGCTGCAAACGCACAGCAGCGCACAGCAGCTGCCTCCCTGTTAAACCCTCCCATACAGCGGTCCCTATGGATCGTGGCATGGAAGTGGTTAAATGGCTAACATTCTGTGCCAGCACAGATGTTCGCCGTTTCAAGTAAAGCGTCAGCTGCTAAAACCGCTCGGTCATCCTGAAAATCAGAGGGGGGGGGGGATCCCGGGAGGGGGATCACGTGCGCGCCCACCAGCCCGCTCAGTGCGGCCATCCATAAAATGAAGGGGCACATTGAGGGCTGCAGAGGGGGGGGAGACATATATATATATATATATATATATATATATTTATATATACATATATATATATAGCATCCACCATCATTCGCTGAATTTTTACATAATAAAAGTGCCATACAAAGTTTGATATATCTGCCTCAAGGCATTTTCAAAGTGTCCATTTTTTTTGCAAACCATGTCAATACACGTTAAAGGGGTTCTTCAAGAATTAAGAAAATTAAAATACTTAAATATTTCTTTATTATAAATATGTTCTCAATTGCCTTTCATTATTTATAATGGCTCATTTTGTCTGGGGAGCAATCATCAGGGGAAACAAAATGGCCGCTGTTCCATTAGTTCACACAAAACCTGCCCTGATCACACATGAGGACAAGTTACTTCACAACACTGAGGTAAAGAGCTGCCTCATCCTCCTCTCCTACTTGTCAGGGATTATGATCCTGAATACAGATGATAAGAACTTTAGCTGAATCTGACTGTAAACAAGTACTGCTCATTAGCCACACCTCACCCTTCTCTCATGTCTCATCATCTCCATTCCCAAAGAGATTCAACTATATTCAGGATTATGATTCCTGATAAGCAGAGAAGAGAGGATGAAGCAGCACTATGGCTCATTGTGGTGAAGTAACTTGTCCTCCTGTTTGATTAGGACAGGTTTTGTGTGTACTGATAGGACGGCGGCCATTTTATTTATTCTAATGATTGCTCCCTAGACAAATTAAGCCATTCTAAGTAATAAAAAGTATTTGTGAATATATTTATTATAAAATAATATTTAAGTATCTTAATTTTTTTAATTTCTGGAGAACCCCTTTAACCACATCAGCCCCCCTAGCTTAAACACCCTTAATGACCAGACCACTTTTTACAATTCTGCACTACACTACTTTCACCATTTATTGCTCCGTCATACAACTTACCACCCAAATGAATTTTGCCTCCTTTTCTTCTCACTAATAGAGCTTTCATTTGGTGGTATTTCATTGTTGCTGACATTTTTACTTTTTTTGATATAAAAAAAAAATTAACGACATTTTTGCAAAAAAATTTCATTTTTCACTTTCTGTTGTAATTTAAAAAAAAAAAATACATTTCTATATACATTTTCTATAAATGTATTGTTCTACATGTCTTTGATTAAAAAAAATGCAATAAGTGTATATTTATTGGTTTGGATAAAAGTTATAGCGTTTACAAACTATGGTGCAAAAAAGTGAATTTCCGCATTTTGAAGCAGCTCTGAATTAATCTTCTATGAACTCGCCATGCCCCTCACGGAATACCCTGGGGTGTCTTATTTCTAAAGTGGGGTCACTTGTGGGGTATTTATACTGCCCTGGCATTTTAGGGACCCCTAAAGCGTGAGAAGAAGTCTGGAATCCAAATGCAAAAAAATGCCCTGTGAAATATGTATTTTTACATATACCCATGCTGGGTGTGAGAAATATCTCTGTAAATGACAACTTTTTAAAAATTTTATACAAAGTTGTCAGTTTACAGAGATATTTCTCTCACCCAGCATGGGTATATGTAAAAATACACCCAAAAACACATTTTGGAAAGAAGACACCCCAAGGTATTTCGTGAGGGGCATGGCGAGTTCATAGGAGATTTTTTTTTTGGCACAAGTTAGCGGAAATTGACTTTTTTTTTTTCTCTCACAAAGTCTCCCTTTCCGCTAACTTGTGACAAAAAGTTCAATTTTCATGGACTGAATATGCCCCTCAGCGAATACCTTGGGGTGTCTACTTTCCGAAATGGAGTCATTTGTGGGGTGTGTTTACTGTTCTAGCATTTTGGGTGGGGCTAAATTGTGAGCAACCCTGTAAAACCTAAAGGTACTCATTGGACTTTACGCCCCTTTGCGCACCTAGGCTGCAAAAAAGTGTCACACATGTGGTATCGCTATACTCAGAAGAAGTAGGGCAATGTGTTTTGGGGTGTATTTTTACTTATACCCATGCTGAGTAAGAGAAATTTCTCTGTAAATTGACAAGTTTGTATAAAAAAAAAATTGAAAAGTTGTCGTTTACAGAGATATTTCTCACACAGAGTATGGGTATATATAAAAATACACCCCAAAACACATTGTCCTACTTCTCCTGAGTACGGCGATACCACATGTGTGCCACTTTTTTGCAGCCAAGATGAATTTGGGGCCCAAATTCCAATGAGTACCTTTAGGATTTCACAGGGCATTTTTACGCATTTTTCTTCTCACGCTTTAGGGCCCCTAAAATGCCAGGGCAGTATAAATACCACACATGTGACCCCATTTTGGAAAGAAGACACCCCAAGGTATTCTGTGAGGGGCATGGCGAGTTCACAGAAAAAAAAAAATGTTGGCACAAGTTAGCGGAAATTCCACTAACTTGTGATAAAAAATAAAATTTTACATGAACTCACCATACCCCTCACGGAATACCTTGAGGTGTTTTCTTTCCAAAATGGGGTCACATGTGAGGTGTTTGTACTGCCCTGGCATTTGAGGGTCTCCGCAATCATTACATGTATGGCCAGCATTAGGAGTTTCTGCTATTCTTCTTATATTGAGCATACGGGTAATGAGATTTTTTTTTTCCGTTCAGGCTCTGGGCTGAAAAAAAAAAAAAAAATGAACGGCACAGATTTCTTCATTCGCATCAATCAATGTGGATGAAAAAATCTCTGCCAAAATCAGTGACTGCGGTGCGGTGGGCTGGGCGCTAACTACCTAACAAGTAGCTAACTAACTGGCGGTGATAAGGGATCCTTAGGCCTCATCCACACGTCCTCAATTCTGTTTGCGGACCGCAATTGCAGACCCATTCATTTCTATGGGGACAGACTTTGTCCTGCTCGGATCCGGAATTGCGGATCCACACTTCCAGGTCCGCACTTCCGTTCCGCAAAAATACAGAACATGTCCTATTGGCATGGCAGAAAGGCATTTTCTATATAGTTCTGGCAATGTGCGGATCTGCAAAATGTGGAAAGCACATTGCCGGTGTCCATGTTTTGCGGATCCGCAAAACACATATGGACGTTTGAATTGAGCCTTACAGGGGGGTGATCAATGACAGGGGGGTGATCAGGGAGTCTATATGGGTGATCAGGGGTTAATAATGGGTTAATAAGTGACGGGGGGTGTAGTGTGGTGCTTGGTGCTACTTTACAGAGCTACCTGGTCCTCTGGTGGTCGATCCCAGCAAATGGGACCACCAGAGGACCAGGTAGCAGGTATATCATACGCTATTAACAAAACAGCGTCTGATATACCTGTTTGATTTAGTTTATTTTACATCTACAGCCTGCCAGCGATTGATCCGGCCAGAACAACAGGACCGCCCGCCAGACGCATCCGTGCATTAGGCGGTCCTGAGAAGGTTAAGTATTAATTTCTGTAGTGAACTACCTATGCCTCACGTGTAGAGATGGCCTTGTGGTTCGCCTGGTGGTCATTTTGCGGCGAACTTTTCTAATTCAGGGTTCGCCGAACATGCGAACATATGGAGATATTCGCCTGCGCCATATTTTTTTTAAATGGTGAGAACTTTGACCCATGACACATCCATGAGGTCAGCCAATTAAGACATACCCCCTACCTTATAAATAGACCTGATCTGGCTGCCATTTACATTCTGTCTTTTGTCAGTGTAGGGAGAAGTTGCTGTGTGGAGCAAGGACAGGAGGTTAGAGTGTTAATAGTGACACAATTCGCTAGCTAATAGGTCCACAAAAGTCCTTTTAAGGACTGGTAAAGGTGTGCTATTAATTGGTGTGCAGTACAGAGGGGTGTAATACACTTATAAAATACTTTCTAATATAGAAAGCATATTATAGTGGATTTGTATAGTGCAGCATTGTGACTTGTGATCGGTTCTGCAGCGATACTACGACTACAAAGAGTGACAAATGCAATTATAAAAAAGTATTATAACTGGTGTGATAGACCAGTGTCCCCCAAAACAACATATTGAAGTGGGGTGTTATCTAAGAATATACTATTCAAATTGTGTATTTGTGTGCGGCACAAATTTATCCGCATTTACTGCGTTACCTCTGCTACACACAGTGAGAAAATGTAAAGGAAAATATAAACTGGTGTGAAAAACCAGTGGTCCCCCAAACAACATATAGAATCGGGGTGTTATCTAAGAATATACTACTCAAATAGTGTATTTGTGTGCTGCACAAATTTAGCCGCTTTCACTGCGTTACCTCTGCTACACACAGTGAGAAAATTTAAAGGAAAACATAAACTGATGTGAAAGACCAGTGGGCCCCAAAACAACATATAGAATCGGGGTGTTATCTAAGAATATACTACTCAAATAGTGTATTTGTGTGCTGCACAAATTTAGCAGCTTTCACTGCGTTACCTCTGCTACACACACTGAGTAAATTTAAAAAACATTTTATTTTAAAAACTGGTGTGATTATAGACCAGTTGACAACAAAACCACATTTTGAAGCAGGGTGTTATATACCTTCTTCCACATACACTGCGTTTCTCTATAGACTTTTGTCACCGGGTCATTTAAAAAATCACAGGCAGAGGAAGAGGAAGAGCACCAGGCCGGAGCCAAAGTGGGAAGTTGCAGAAGGTGCGTTCAGTTTCGTCAAAGGACGCGCCAGACTTGGTTGAGTGGCTCACTCAGCCTTCCACTTCTGTACCCTCCTCATCCTCTCTATCTGCGCCCTCTTCACTATCTGCTGTGTGCACCCCCAAAGACACCACCACCATATACCCTCCACTTGAGTCACAGTAACTATTTTCCGATGCATCAAAAGACATTTCCCATGAGCAGCCATTCTTGGCATCGGATCAGGAAGAGGAGGTAGCAAGTGCAACAGCCGCCACTCAGCAGTCTTACGACAGTACCCAGATTAGCCCAAGGAGGTTGGTCCCCGCTGTTGCTACCTACTCAGAGATCTCTAATGTTAGTGGTGGGGAAGGTGACGTTGATGATGGCATGTCTATGGACGTAACGAGGGTGCCCACAAGAGAGGAAGAGGAGGGGAGCTCAGAGGGAGAGATGGACCAGCAGATGGACCAGCAGATAGGGAGGAGAAGCAGGCCGAACTTACATTACACAGGAGGGACAAACCAGTCTGCAAATGTATCAGGAGCGAGCCATCAACCATGTACGGTTACATCTGGCGCTCCCAGGACGCCGGCACATGGCTCCGCAGTGTGCGCTTTTATTAATGTGTCAGCTGCTGACAATAGTGTTGCCATCTGCAGCCTTTGCAGTCAACGCGTAAGTCACGGTAAGCCCAACACTCACCTAGGGACGACCGCCTTAAGAAGGCACCTGGCCTCAAATCACCGAGCCCAGTGGGAGCAACACTGTCAGAACCCACAAAGCCACACTCCAGGCTCTCACTGTCCAGTCTCTTCTCCTTCTCTTCCCTTCTCCCAATTGTCCTCCACTCCACCATCCATCATGCCGTCCTCACTTTTGTCAGGAAAAAGGCAGGCTTACGTGGCCCAAATGTTCGAGCGTAAAAAAATGATGACGCCAGATAACCCTTTTGCCCAACGGTTGACCGCTGGTTTGTCGGAACTGATAGCCCGCCAACTACTGCCTTATAAACTTGTGAACTCAGAGACCTTTCGAAAATTTGTGGCCATTGGAACACCCCAATGGAAGGTCCCAGGAATGAAATATTTTTTGGAAAAGGGCATCCCAGAGAGCTATATGGACATGTTCTGCAATGTGATTGGACATGTGAATGTATCTCTGGCACACAGTGTCGGTGCAAAGATACATCTTACCACAGACACGTGGTCTAGCAAACAGGGGCAGGGAAGGTATATAACTTTTACTTCCCACTGGGTGAACGGCCATCAAGCATGTAACCCGTGGCACCCATGTAGATTTAGTTTTACCGCCACAGATTGCATGCAGGCCTGCCTCTTCTCCTCCTCCTCCATCTTCCCTCTCTCTTTCCGCTGCTACCGTCTCTTCCACTGCGCCAACCAAGATCTCCAGAGCCTATTCGATATGCCAGGTTAGACGTTGCCATGATCAGTGGCTAACACCAGTCAATTTGACAGTTAGTAATGTGGTTTGCGACAACGGTGCCAATCTGCCGAGCACGTTGAAACAGGGCAAAATTACACACATCCTGAACTTGGCCGTGCAGCGATTTGTTGTCAACTTCCCTGAGGTCCAGGACGTCTTGCGGCAGGGCAGGAAAATCGCGGGCCATTTCAGAAGATCTTACAAGGCCATGGCTCGCCTTGCTGAAATCCAGCGGCGACACAACCTGCCCGTCAGACTTCTTATTTGTGACTGCCCGACACGATGGAACTCGACCTTGTATATGCTCGATAGGCTACTCCAGCAGAAATGTGCAGTTAACGTCTACCTGTTCAAACTCTGCGGCAGGACAGGTTCTGGGGAGATTGTTTTTTTTTCACCGCGCAAGTGGCTGCTCATGCACGATGCATGCAGACTTCTGCGGCCATTTGAAGAGATCAACAAACTGGTTAGTCGCAGCCAGGGCGCCATCAGTGACATCGTAGCTTACGCCTTCTTTCTGGAGCGTGCATTGATCAAGCCGTTGAGGAGCAGGAAGATGAGGAAGTAGCAATGCTGGATGAATTCCCAGGGGGGGGCTACTCCATTTGAGACAAGTCAACAACAGGAGTCTGAAGAGGAGTATCCCTCGTGTTGACTGTGGATGGGGGGAGGAGAACGAGGACGACATTATCATGGATGATGAGCAGGAGCCAGGCGACTACAACGCTTCCAGTTTAGTGCAAATGGGGGCCTTCATGATCCAGTCTTTTAAGAGGGACCACCGTATAAAAAGCATAAAGGGCAAGGACCATTACTGGGTGGCAACGTATTTAGACCCCCACTTACAAACAAAAAATGGTGGAAATGTTACCACCATCACAGAGGGCTGTCAGAATGCAGCACTTCTGATATGAGATCCAGTCTCCGGGAATGCCTAGACCGGCAGGTGTCCGACTACATCGGTTTAACAGCCGATTTGGACGCTCTAAGAAGTGATGAACCCCTGGGCTACTGGGTGGGCAGGATTTACCTCTGGCCAGAACTTGTACAATTTGCAATGGAACTGTTGGCTTGCCCCTCACTAAGTGTCCTGTCCGAAAGGACGTTTAGCGCAGCTGGGGGGACCGTGACCGATAAGCGGACTCGCCTAGCTCATGACAGTGTTGACTACCTTACATTTCTAAAAATAAACGAGGCACGGATCTTGGAGGCATTCAACACATGTGAACAGTAGACTATGTTTGTTTAAAATTCCTCATGACAGCCCATATCCGCCACCACCCATAACAATTTATGGTCCCTCTCTTCGGTAAATACAGCGGCATAAAATGCCTTTTATGTAGGTTGAATGCCTAAATTTTGAGGCCTGTAATGGCTGACACATACTTCTGTATTCTGTGAATGCCTAATGTACCACCAGCAACATAATATAAAGTTATTTGCTGTCAGGGGAACGCCTGTCGGCTAATTTTTGAGGCCTGTAATGGCTGACACTTACTTCTGTATCCTGTGAATGCCTAATGTACCACCAGCAACAGAATACAAAGTTATTTGCTGTCAGGAGAATGACTGTCGGCTAATTTTTGAGGCATGTGATGGCTGACACTTACTTCTGTATCCTGTGAATGCCTAATTTTTTGAACTGAAATTTAAAATCAATGAGTTTGTAAACGTTCCTCCCAATTGTGGTATGCAAACACATTTAACAGATGTGTGAATGGACCCTATATGTATTTGACATGTATTTACCAGCTGCTGTCAGTTCTGGCTGATTTAGGCCGAGCTATTACAGTAAAACCAAGCAATATTACAAAATACACAATACACGTTATAACTGTACAAACGATTTATATAACTTAGTAGAAAAAAAATAAATTAAATTTAAGGCAATTTTTCCAAAAGCATGACCATCTCATGCACCCCCTTCATTGCCTTGCATTGCCTCTCCTCCATGGCCTTCAAGCACTCATGAACGGCCTGCCTATCATGGAGATGCGCCCTTTGCAGTTTGGCCAATTTGACCTTCAATGTCTTCATTCCTGTTTGGAAAAAAAATAAAAATATACATTATTTGGAACTCTTATTAAACTTTTATTTTGTGGTGCATATGACTTTATGATCACTTGCTATTACACCTTTTTGTGAGAAAAGCTGTCCATAAAATTGCCTTTTTTAATAGTTTTAAATTTTTGTTTAAAAAGGTGTCTAACAAAGGGGTTATTTGGTATAATCTTTTTAGACAGCTGGTTGTTTCAGGTGTGGCCAAACCTACTATTTTTCCTTATTTTATAGTAAATTGTCTTTTACACAATAAAAGCATTGTTGAACCAAAAACAATTTATGTTTTACTGTCTCCATTTTGAGAGTCAAACTATTGATTTTATGTGGCAATTATCTAACGGTTGGGTGTCATTGTTAGCAGAATGCCCTGACCGATTGTTACTATTTTGGGGGGCATATGCCTCTTTGGCTAGCTTGGTGTTGCACTTTTAGTGATGTTAGGTTGAATAAATTCATATGTTCCTTTCATTTTTTATATATTTTTCTTTATTTAAATTGTTCACCGGAGGGGTAATATCAATATCATATGATATTTTTATATAGACAATCAATATGTTTTTTTAATTTAAAGTCTTTATACACATTGACGATTTAAATCTCAATACATTAGTGATCTTTATGATCATTATATGGTTTATTAGTTAATGATATTTCAGTACATTATAATTTTATTTTATTTGTTAGTTATTTATAATTCAATTGAGTTTAATATTATTTATTGGTTAAATCAATAGTTTTAAAGTAGATTAAAGAGTTATTGGCCAGTGTTTTTTTTTTATTAATAGAGTGTATGTTGTCGCCTCATTGTCGACCCTTTTAATGTTTATGTACATGTTATGGATACATAATCATATTGCTATATGCACATATTTACCCTCCTGCTGGGGGCTGGTGATCATCTCCTCTTCCCCCAAGTCCTGAGATGGGGTGGTGCTGGAGGGTACAGCACTTTCCACCTCCTTCACTTCTTCCACATCTGGTGGGGGTGGCTCAATAGGCTGGGAGGGTCCGGCCTCCACCTACTCTTCCTCCTCTACCACCACAACCTCCACCGGTCACCTTTTTCGAATGGAGGGAATACGAACGTCTGTGATCCCAAAATGTTCAGGATTTAGATAAACAACTCCAAAATCTTATGTACATTTGATATAAAGATATTCCAATATAGAGGGATCTATATATGATGGCAGTGGCTGCCAGCTTTATGACTGCATAACTCAATCCAAAATTAACAGTATGAAAAAAGACATCCCCTCCACAGTGTCTTGATGGAACAATAGGGCAAGAGGAGACCCATGGAATGGGATTATCTCCTCAGTGTATCATAGGATGATATAATTCTCTACACCAGAGTCGGCTACTTCTTCCTAACACAATAGGAAAAAGGGACAAATAAACCAACACATTCACTTGGAGTCTCTGAGCAGAGTTAATCCTTATTGCATTTATGGATTCACACCTTGCTACTTTAATGGGGAATACGAAAAATGTGGCCTATAAAATCAACCAAAAATTCATGGTTTACCAAATAGGTCAGAGTGGGGGTTTTCATAGTCCTGTGCCCAAAGCCTGTAGGAAGGAGGCTAGTCCTCAGGCTTCTACTGCAGACACAGTGATGGTTCAGTCTGGCACAAAGCCAACAACACATCACATCACCCAAAGAACATCATCCCCACAATGAAACATGGTGGTGGCAGCATCATGCTGTGGGGATGTTTTTCACCACCCGGGACTGGGAAGCTGGTCAGAGTTGAGGGAAAGTTAGACAGGGATATTCTTGAGCAAAACCTGTCCCACTCTGTGTGTGATTTGAGGCTAGGACAAAGGTTCAGCTTCCAGCAGGACAATGACCCCAAACACACAGCTGAAGCAACACTTGAGTGGTTTAAGGGGAAACATATAAAAGTGTTGGAATGGCCTAGTCAAAGCCCAGATCTCAATCCAATAGAAAATCTGTAGTCAGACTTAAAGATTGCTGTTCACAAGCGCAAACCATCAAATTTGAAGGAGCAGAATCAATATTGCAAGGAGCAATGGGCAAAAATGTGGTAAGATGTGGCAACTTCTCATAGAGACTTATCCAAAATGACTTGGAGCTGTGATTGCTGCAAAAGGGGGCTCTACAAAGTATTGACTTTAGTGGGGTGAATAGTTATGGACATTGACCTTTTCTGTTAGTTTGCATCCCGGGGAAACAAACCAGCAGTACACCATATACAGTACCGTACCATCACTTCACTAGACAGGTACATCTCTGCTTAGCTGGACAATATCTGATAGCTCAGACAACACCCATATACAATCATAATACAATCCCTTCTTCTAACCATAACAGTAAGGCTGCATGCACACGAGCATGTTTTTTCAAAACTATGGACCGTACAGACCCGTCTTCCCATCCTGCAGAGTGGACAAGCGCACGGCGTCATTGGTTGCTATGACGCCGTGCTCTTCCAGGCCACCACCGCTGTACTGTGATACACTTGTATGATCTATACACGTGTATTACAATACAGCGGTGGCAGCAAGAAGTGCACGACGTCATAGCGAGTTAGCATTAGCAACCAATGATGCCATGCGTTTGGCCACTCTGCAGGGTAACCTAACATAGTGGGTGTAATGTCACAGGAATACTTAGTGCAAAAATCAATAATATCTAGGGAGACCTTATAAAATGTGAAATTTGGTGCACTTAAGAAAAATTAGAATCGTAGAAGGTCGCACTGGCTATTGTTCAGACATGCAGGTGAAATGTAATCAAATACACTACTTTAATGTAAGATTACTTACAGTCACCAGGAGTTCTTCCTCTTTGAACTTCACTCCAACCATCGCATCCATGTAATTTCTAGTCTGTGTAAACCAGTTGCTGTAGGCCACGCCTTCAGAACACATGTGCTCTTGCGATTAATACTTTGATTTAAAAAAAATGCTTGCAGATCGTAAAATCGCTTAATACTTCTGGTATGTCAGTGTCCAAGTTGTGGGACTATGTGTGCGCATTTACTAAGTATTTTGTGGCTGCAAATATGACCTGGAGGTTTCTCATGTTCACATGCCATTAAAATGAATGGGACCCGCCGCGAACCTGCAGTTCGCGAACATTTGATCACATTCGCGAACCATCCCAGCAGATGTTCATCCATCACTACTCACGTGTCTCAGTTATGTAAGTTGCAGGAATGGATGTCTAGGTAAATCCTTGGCAACCATTGTTGCCATACAAGTGAAAATGTTAGACGTCTGTGAACTTCTCCAGAAGGACGTATATGCTACACTACTGAAAAATGTGAATGAATGCCTGTTTTTCAGGAATCTATGAAACGTATTGCAACCACAGCCTCTGATATTACTTGGGGATTAAATGCAACTACAAAAAAATATCATTATGCGATGACTGGGAAATCATATGATGTTATCAAGAAACATTTCCCTGACATGATACCTGATGTAAGTATTCATTTCAACTTGAAGTAAAAAAGTAATTCAATAGAACAGTGAAATGTACACATATCACGTCAAACCATGTCATTGAGAAGTCATTATTTATCTGGACAAGAGGAAAAAATGATTGATGCATTTCTACTTCCTTTCCCATTCCTATATATCTAATCTTGAAGCCATGGCTGTATAGGAAAAAGGCGACAGCAATTGACAGACACACTGTCATTTTAAAAGCTTAAAAGGGTTTTCTGAGATTTTTATGCTGATGATGAACTATCTATGTGGAACCGTTTAATAAGTGTCAGATAGATCATGAGCAAACTGGCAATAAATAACCTAATTTTATGCCTGAGGATGATCATCATCACCCTATAGGCACAGCGTCATGTCCGTCTAGGATTGAAACCAATCCCCTGGACAGATCAGTGAGTGAGAATTAACAAAGGTTTCGTCTCTGCCAACATACTCTAATTTGTCCATGCCCCTCATTCTTTTCTTCCCCATGCAGTTACACTCCTTCCAATATATCTATTGTGGTAGGTTACTGTACCTAACTTCCAAATATTGCCCCGATGAGTGTTCTACATAGGAAAGCACTCACTGTTGTACTATCATCCAACAACACTGACTGCTCAACACTTTCAACATGCTTGATAGATAATCACACCCTCTCTTTCCTAATCCCGCACTGGGACGTTTGTGTTTGTCTTAGGCTGGTGTGCTAATGGGCAGTGTCATCTCCCACCTTGTCATCATGTGGGTGGGTCTTGTCCAGCCCCCATCTGTGCTCGACGGTGACCATGATTTCCACCCCGCTTCCCACAGGATTCTCCATGTAATGCATCTTCCCTGCATGTCACAATGTCCTGTATCACATGGGGATGTGTCAGTTATAATACATGACACACCTTCCATCATCAAATGGGGCACCCTCCCCAACACGTCACCGTAAGAGGTGGTCCTCCATGAATTCCTAACGATTGCAGACAGAGAGGACAGCGCTGCCTGGTGGGCGAGCTTTGTGAGTCACGCGTTGTTCTAGCCAGGCTATACATGTAGGCCACGGATGATCAGACTGCCCATCACTTTGTTTATACAACTGATGGCGGTGTGCTCCACGCGATATTGGTTGCTGGAGCACACTGTCTTTTTTAATCTATATCTATTTACCTTCCTTGAGGTATCTATTGTTGGGCATGTGATGTATGCACAACATGGGGACGGGTCCAACATAATATTGGTCAAGCCTCCTGTCATTTCTAGGTAGGTGGGAGAGACACACCCCCTCCCAGACCATTTAAATTCACAGAAATGGCAGGAAATCAGATAGCAGCAATTACTTTGTTTCTCTTTGTCCCTTGAGGAGACTGGGTGACACAGCCCTGTCGTAACACATAGAGATGACTTTGCTTCATTATCTGTCAACTCTGAACAGCAGGAGTGGTACCACCTGTGTCAGGGTTGAGTGGAGGGTCTCCAGACCAGAGAGGGACTGTCCAGACTTGTCCCCCTTTTCGGGGTGTGTGCTCCACTCGGCTGGAAGTACAGTTCAGACTAGGCAAAGCGTGGGTATTTCAAGACACATACTGCATCCTGCTGCCTACTCAAAGGGAAATGAATTGTGACGACCTACTGCATCCCTCTGCATACTGGAGTATCCCTTACCAATGTGTGTTGAAAAGATTGGTAAGACTGATGAAATTACTACAGAGCATGCTTGAGTTGACAGCACTACTTTATTTGATGCATTTTGTCGTTGTTTTGAGAAATACTTTCCCTTTTTAAAAATAAGCACATTAAAAGTTAAGTTTTAATATGATTACCCTGGGGTTGCTGGCCCCTTGGCAGACACAGTAGGCCTGAAGGTCTGAAGGAGGGGGTGTTCTTCACAAATATTACAGACACAGTATGTAAAAAAAAAAAACTCTTTGTGGCAGGCAGATTGTCGGAAGATATTCTTCCTGAAATGATACTATGCAAGCTGTGACTATATACTTACATTTTTATTTTTTTTAGCTAAAATAGAGTTTGTGTTGCAGATTCTTCTTAATGGAACAATTTTTGGCAGAATGACCCCAAAGGAAAAAATTGGTATTATAAAAGATTTTCAAAAAAGCGAGTGAGTTAAATTACTAAAATCCGATGTTCATGTATTGTTCATGTTCATTCCACTATTCAATATACTGATTTGGTTTCATTTTTAATCTTATTCTGAAAATTACAAAGATGATTTGATTGTTATGCTGGCACCTAATGCCCGCTGTCACCCTGTGTGTGTAACAGTCCCAACGATCTGACAGAGGGTCGGGTGCCTATATCCTGTGTCTACTGGAGATATTCTTCTTTGAACCTCCCCTCCTTCTGCAGTATTTCAAGGGTTTTGTGTGCAGCTGCTTCTAATGTATTAATCAGCTCTTCCAAATATGCTGTGCTGTTTATCCAACTATTTGCCTGAGCAATAGGTTTACTAGCTTGGTACATGTACATCCTGCAAAGGTGCTATGTCTGTTTGTCTTCCTGTGTTTCAGATTCTGCTTGATTCCCAGATTCTTACAATCTGCATGTATTATGTGTGCTCTGGCCTCAGCCTATTAGTGACTGAGTTCTGCCTGATCCCCTGGTGCCCCGCACTGCTTTCAACTGCAGGCGGATTGCGGCATAAAGGCTCTTCTTCAACCAAGTCAAGATCCCTGTATAAGGGCTACAGGGTGAATTCCAGGGAACTGCCAGGATACACCACTTAGGTTTAGCCCAACTTGGTTCCCCACCCACTGATTGTAACATTGACAATGATCTGGTTTAATATTAGCTATACTACAATTACTAGCAATTGGTGTTTGCCAAGGAAAACCTAGTCTAAAATAGTGATGTTGGCCCAAAACAAACATGGTAGCTTGTTTACAAAACCACAAAACTTCCCTTCTAAGGCCTTTCTCATTCTAATGTTTTCTTCCTAAATTTCAAATCTTGAACCAACTGGGTTCTGTAAGAAAAGAACACTAGTATGTATATTTTACCTGTTTTTTGTTGTTGTTGTTTTCTTTTAGCTATTACATTGGTATGTGTGGAGATGGAGCAAATGATTGTGGGGTAAGGCATTTTAGTATGTAGTTTGTAATATAAACGGAGAAATAGTATGGATCAACAGCTTTAGAATATGGATCCAAACATAGTCTATTGCTCCAAACATAGTCGATTGCAGAGGGAAAAACTACTAAAAATATCATATACAAGTCATATAATGGTCGAAAATAGTGTTAATTCTCACATCTACATAGCATCTTAGTCTCAAAAATTACCTGAAACGACAGCTACACGTTAACCACAGAACTACGGTCTTTAGCTGCCAGGTTTCTGCTGTTTTAAACAGCAGTCACCTGGGGCTAATGTCTGCAATTGGCAATAACGTCTATTGCAGCAATTTAATCCTTTACACTGAAAGCTGTTGTCTCTCTGGCTTTTAAAACTGTAATTCAAATCTCCAACAAATTTCATTAGCAATTCAATGCAATGCATAGTATAGCATAGTATACATAGTATACTAGAAGCAATCTAATGAATGTTTATTATAGTCATCTAGGGTGACTTAAAGTAAAAACAAAGGAAAAAAAGGTTTGTAAAAATATTAAAAAAAAAACATAATTAACATAAATTTAAATAAACAATACAAAATTAAACATCACACTATTAAAGTATGAAAATATTTGTCCCATATGGTGAACGATGTAACAGAAAAAATAAAAGGCATATGCACCCTTTTTTGCTTCTTCACCACTCAAAAAAAGTGATCAAAAAGTCTCCACACTCCAAAATGGTATTAATAAAAATTACTGATCGTCCCGCAAAAAATGGGACTCCATTCAACTCCATAACATTACATTACAATACAAGTTACAGGTGTCAGAATATGGCAAAAAAATATATATAACTTTACCAAACCATTAATATAACCTTAGGAAATAGTGCAACAATTTAAGCATTTTTTATTTTCTCTCTGTACAACTGTCTTTACACAAATTGTGTTTCTCCTATTGCTAGGCCCTCAAAGCTGCTCATGCAGGAATATCTTTATCTAACTTGGAAGCATCAGTGGCTTCCCCCTTTACATCCAACATCCCAAACATTGAATGCGTGCCCAAACTACTAAAGTAAGTTACTGTTACTTTTTATACCTAGTGTGTAGAGTATCACTAATGGACTGGCTAACTAAGGAAAGACATACATTAATGAGGTGGTCAAAGAAGTAAAGGTTATAATTTAGTTTAGGGGATGGTGATAAATTCTTATTTACAGTTAAAACATGCTACACTGAAAACAATAGAAAAAGAAGTATAAGGTACTAAGGAATTTGTTATACAAACAGAAGGAATTATCAATGATTTATACATTTTTAAGAGATGGTAAAGGTGGAGGAAAGAACCCTGACACCTTTTCTATTTATTTCAATCAATATATCTAGAGATGAGCAAAGTTTTAAAAATTCGAATTTGGCTGCTTCTCCGAACACCAACAATAAATTTGAGTCTTTACTAAATACTTTGTCGCAAATTGCATTCCATTGTATGTAGCGGGCGCAAAGACGGGGGATGATGATTGCGCCAACACCAGCTATTGAGTCCCTCAGATGCCACATTCAACACTGATTGTGGCATCTGAGAGTCACATTGAGGCCTTGGGGTCTAATAAGTGGTTACAGAAAAGTACAGTCACCTCATCCACTTGATCACAGAGTGGCCGTCACTGCCATTTGGATTGAAGAAAACATGCCACATGTCAGCATGTGAAAGATTTTCTTAAGCAGGTTTTCTTCAACTCAGTAGGATTTAGATCCATCATTTTTTTTGCAAAACAATTTCCAGCAAAGTACAGTAATTTCCCTATGGCCACATATATTTACTTTCTCCTTCCTCCAGTCTATAAATTCTTAAAACTGCCATTTCTATATCTCTATTAAGATGTACCTGATATTATATTGCTATTTCTGGAGTGTTTATCCCCCTTCCTTAATAGGCCAATTTTTCAGATGTAGCAATGGGCCTATATAACTGCAAATAACTGATTAATTTCTGAGCCAGCCTAGATGTATTTCATATTATTTTTCACCGGACACCTTAAATCTTTCTCTTGTACCATTTGATCATGGATATAATAGATATTTTTTTAATATTTAAGGAAAAAACTGAACATTATAAAAAAAATATATATTTCCTTTCATATCAATTTTTTTTCTAACTATTACAAAAAGTTTCAAGTTTCAAGACAAAACATTTCTAAAACCAGTACCTTGCGCTTGTACCTGAAAATGGATGCTATTTATGTAATATATCTACTGGTTGGGACTGCCACAAGACTTCAAAAGACCGGAACGCATTTTGGCGGTCTATTTTTCTAATACTGGTTCTATGGCACCATAGTGCCAGAAAAATCTTGCACAGCCCCAAAACGCTACAAGCCCCTTCAAAGTAACTTTTTTATGTTATTCTGCTAAGGTATTCATCTTGGGGAAATTTAGACATTTAAAGTTTCTTTTTTCTTTTTCTTTTATAAATAAAAAAAAACAAGCATGCGTTTCTATGTTTTACACAGAAAAAAAACCTTGCTATACAAAATTTTGCTAAATTGAATACCTAAAAAACTGAAAATGAGGCAGCACTCCAGATATGGTAAAAGGGTGATGACCCGCTTATTCCCAAAGAAACGTTTCAGCCCAACATAATGAGGCCTTTGTCAAGCTTACATAAAGAAATATGTGCTTTAACAATAAATCACAATATTTCCCTCAATAACAAGTTAGCTTTTTTGCAGTAATTAACCCTATTGTAGTGATTCTCTGGGGCACTGCAGTTGGGCTCTCACCGATTAGATATCCCCTATGTTAAGGGGTAAAGGAATAAAATGAAAACTTGGCACCATGCCTTCAATGTATATTTCCAACTATTTGGTTGGGTCATGTGCCTCAAATGCTCTATTAAAATCATGTTTTTTAGTTTACAAATGGAATGTATTACAATATTTTAATGTTGATATTTCCCTTATTGCTCCTTCCAATATTGATGAATATTGAGAGATGTAAGGAATGAGGGTATCAGTTAGACAGAGATTACATGTAGGTAGCTAGAAGATCCACTTATCTAAAAAATAACAGTCCCTAATTTAAGAGGAAGGTCACCTCTGGAGCAAAACTCCTTCTAATTAACTTTTTTATTCTCACAGAGAAGGAAGAAATACATTAGTTACTGCTATAAGTTTGTTCAAATACCTCATTACCTATACCCTGATTCAGCTGATTTGCATGATACTTCTGTTTTGGGTAAGAAAACATTAGTATATGAATATAAGTAATTGTATTTTGCATGTTGGATTTTTAGCAGCATTATGGAAAATTTACAAAAACAGATGTATGAAGGCACATGTATGAGTATATTACATGTTTAATAATATAGTTACATAGTTGCATCATTAAATCGGTTGAAAAAAGCTATGTCCATCAGGTTCAACCAAGGGATGGGTGCTGATAATTTTAGAAAAGGTAGGTGAGAACCAGATCTCTAAACATAGGCTATGTTGTTTTATTTTAAATATTCATCTAAGCTTTTTTTTTTTTAAACTGACCACCATTCTTGTTGTCACCATTTTATTTGTCAGATAAAACAGATTTGTCTCCATTTACTTACATTGTGAGTCATGACAGATGCACCTTGCTCTGAAGGCCAGGACGCACTAAAAAACACTGCTTGCTGCGCTTTTGTGTGTGTCGCTGTAAAACAGAACAGAATGCACTCTGGTGCGCTCCGTTCCCTTCAGTTCAGTTTTGTCCCTATTGACAATAAATGGGGACAAAACTGAAGTGTTTTCCTCCGCTATTGAGATCCTAATATGATCTCAATAGCGAAAAGGGAAAGAGCAGATGTAAAAGTAGCCTTAGGTAGTTTTGATCATGCAGGCACTGTCAGTATGCCTGCACAATAAGCATGGCTGTAGTATACAGCCAGGGTCATTTGCAACTCACAATATCAAAGGTAACTTAAATTTTAGCAGTCTAACCACTTAAAAACTACAGTCAACATTAGCATCTAGGATGAAGTATCCCTCAGTCAATCCATTGACACCCTGCGATTTTGATGCCGTGCCGAGGGCCTAGCATAGACCCCAGTCATGCCATCATTATCCTCAGATAGTAGAAAGAACAGCAGTCACCCTCCAGTTAAAAGTTTGGACATTTATCACATCTGGTATGCCAGTTTTAAGTAAAAATGTCCCAAATGTGCAGCAACATCTTGTGCATCTTTGCAACTTTTGATTACATTTTGCATCATTTTGGTGAGCTTCGTCACTTTCAAAAGTGGAATGAAAATCAAGTCGGGATTAGAGATTAGAACACTGTCCTATCTCATTTATCATATGCGACTTTTTTATTTTAAATATTTATCTAAGCTTTTTTTTTTTTTTAAACTGACCACCATTCTTGCTGTCACCATTTTATTTGTCAGATAAAACAACAGGCAACCTCCTGGTGTACTGTTCCTGAAAGTGGCTAAACAACATCAAATTTTCCCCAAATTTAATAAAACCAAGCACCACTTAATAAATTTGGAGCAGCAACAAAAAGCAAAGACAGACTTAAAACTGGCACAATAAACAATGCAAATAATTAATTTGACCCTTTATCTTTATTGCCCAAGCAGGATACATCAGATGAGGAGTAGAGATGGCCCGAACTATTCGCCGGCGAACAGTTCCCGGCGAACATAGCTTGTTCGCGTTCGCCTCTGCCGGGCGAACATATTCGATGTTCGCGTTCGCCCCTATACTTTATCATTGAGCAAACTTTGAGCCTGTACCTCACAGTCAGCAGACACATTCCAGCCAATCAGCATACCCTCCCTCCCAGACCCTCCCACCTCCTATCTAAACGCAAGGATAGGATCCATCTTACAATCATTCTGAAGCTGCAGTGTTAGTAATTGTAAATCGCAATGCGATTAATATAACCTGTATTATTCGCATTGCGATTACAACTTAGATCTGAGTTCCAAATGGTTGTATTGCTAGAATATATTAACGAAGATAACAAATATAGCACTATATTCTCAATCTTCATTATATTCTAGCAATAAAACCATTAGGAACTCAGATCTAAGTTGAATTTGCAATGCGATTAATATAACCTGCATTAATCGCATTGCGAATTCAACTTAGAGCTGAGTTCCTAATGGTTGTTGCATTGCTAGAATATACGTTATATTCTAGCAATACAACCATTAGGAACTCAGCTTTAAGTTGTAATCGCAATGCGAATAATACTTAGAATTATTAATCGCTTTGCGAATCCATTTGATGCCTCTGTTTGATTGTATATGACGGTTGACTATGACTACCACCAACGTTCTGCTGCCTCCAAAGCAAGATATCTGAACCCCCAGGGGCCATTTGGGCATTTTTAATAGAAAACGCATAAAAACGCATAAAAACGCATCTGCGTTTTATAATTTTTCATTTTTGTAGTTTATTCTTTTGTGTATTTTGCCACATTTGGTTGCATATTTACATTTGGTATAGGCAAATATGGTAGTCTAGATCATGTGTCTATACCAAAACCTAGGATCATTGTTTGACAGCATATTTTCTAAGCCATGTAGCTGAATATAGATTTGGGCAGAGTAATGATCTAGACTACCATATTTGCCTATACCAAATGTAAATATGCAACCAAATGTGGCAAAATACACAAAAATTAAACTAAAAATTAAAAATTAAAAAACACAAATGCGTTTTGATGCGTTTTCTATCAAAAACGCCCAAATGGCCCCTGGGGTGTTCAGATATCTTGCCTCGGGGCAGCAGAACATTGGTGGTAGTCATAGTCAACCGTCATATTCAATCAAATAGAGGCATTAAATGGATTCAGCAAGCGATTAATAATTGTAAGTATTATTCGCATTGCGATTACAACGTAGAGCTGAGTTCCTAATGGTTGTATTGCTAGAATATAACGTATATTCTAGCAATACAACAACCATTAGGAACTCAGCTCTAAGTTGAATTCGCAATGCGATTAATGCAGGTTATATTAATCGCATTGCAAATTCAACTTAGATCTGGGTTTCCTAATGGTTGTATTGCTAGAATTATATAACGAAGATTGAGAATATAGAGCTAAATTCCCAATCTTAGTTATATTCTAGCAATACAACCATTAGGAACCCATCTCTAAGTTAAGTTCGCAAATATGATGTCCCAACTCCCAAACTATTCACCGGCGAGTAGTTCCCGGCGAACATAGCTTGTGCGCGTTCGTCGCGGCGGGCGAACATATGCGATGTTAGGTCCACCCCCTATCATTGAGTAAACTTTGACCCTGTACCTCACAGTCAGCAGACACATTCCAGCCAATTAGCATACCCTCCCTCCCAGACCCTCCCATCTCCTGGACACAGCATCCATTTTAGATTCATTCGGAAGCTGCAGTCTTAGTGAGAGGAGGGACAGTGTAGCTGCTGCTGAGATTTAATAGGGAAATTGATAGCTAGGCTAGTTTATTCAGTGTCCACTCCAGTCCTGAAAGACTCATCAGATCTCTGCTGTAAGGACTGCGTCCTGACAGCACCCCAAAAAGCCCTTTTAGGGCTAGTACATCAGTCTCCCTCCCAGACCCTCCCACCTCCCATCAAAAAGCAAGGATGGCATCCATCTTAGTAGTTGTAATCGCAATGCGATTAATACAGGTTATATTAATCGCATTGCGAATTCAACTTAGAGCTGGGTTCCTATTCTCAATCTTTGTTATATTCTAGCAATACAACCATTAGGAACTCAGATCTAAGTTGTAATCACAATGCGATTAATATAACCTGTATTAATCGCATTGCGATTACAACTTACCACACTCTGCGTCAACTAGATATTTTTCCATGGGAGTTTTGCCATGGATCCCCCTCCGGCATGCCACAGTCCAGGTGTTAGTCCCCTTGAAACAGCTTTTCCATCACTATTGTGGCCAGAAGGAGTCCCTTTGTTTTTTAAAATTCGCCTGTCTATTGAAGTCTATGGCGGTTCGCACTGTTCGCATGTTCGCGAACATTTGCGGAAGTTCGCGTTCGCTGTTCGCGAACTGAAAATTTTATGTTCGCGACATCACTAATGAGGAGTAAACTGGGTGATGGCCGTTTCGTACAAAGCTCCTCTATATCTGACCCTTAAACTCTGCACATGTCCTGCCCCAATTAAGATCCACTAATTGGGCAAAATACAAAATCTTGCTATAAAAAACAAGCAACGTATGTGTGAAAACATAACCATCAAATTAAAAATGACTACATGAGAACGCAGTGTTTATATATAGTCTATCTTGTTTGCTTCAACCTAGAAACACACCGATATCGTTCTGATCACTGAAACCTAGCGGCCCTAGAGCCTGGGTTTTAATGATAAGTTACGCTTCCTTGAAGAGAAGCTCACTATGTCTGTTGTCTCCAGCAACCAAATATTGTATACTTAGAAAGCGCATAAACCTCTGAAATTTATGCACATGATCAATTAGGCGAGGAGATCCTACACCCGTATGTAAAGATCTTACATGTTCACCAAATTTCACTTGCATAGATCAAATAGTTTATTCTATATAGTAAAAACCACAATTGCAAATGACTGCATACACCGCATATTGTATTTTGCAAGTGATTCCATCTGTAACTACTCAGTCACAGCCCCCAATCTTGAGGTACCTGCCACATTTTAGGTAATCACAAAAGCAGAATCGGCTGCATTTGGAATTAATCCGTGATAGTTGTCTTTGTGAATCTACCCTTTTTCTATGACACCCCACATGTTCTTTGTCCATCTGAATGATACCAAAGACTGTCTTGTTGCCACTTGAGACAATTGTGGATAGAAACATAGAAAACTGATGTAAAAAAAAATAAAAACACGCCTAGTTCTTCTAACCTGCCCTTATGTTATTTATTTTTTATCTTAGGATAGATGTGTGTTTATCCCATGCATGTTTAAATTCACGTATTCTTGATTTCCCAAACACATCTGCTAGAAGTTTGTTCTAAGCTTTAACCACTCTTTCAGTAAAAAAATATTTCCTGACATTGCTCTGTCCTGATCTTACCCCCCGATTTGTGGTCTCACTAGTGCTCTATACAGTGGCATCACAGTATCTCTCTTCCTACTGGTAATGCCTCTAGCTATACAGCCAAGCATCCTACTTGCTTTCCCTTCTGCCTTTCCATGCTATGCACTTACATTTACGCTGGGTTCAGACCTGAGCGTTTCTGAGACGCGCGTTTTCCGCGCATTTTTGTCGCACGTTTACCGCACGTTTTTGTGCGCGTTTTTTGGCAATAGTAAAAGTGCGTTTTACGCGCGTTTGTGTGATTGAGTGCAGTGTTGTCCAATGACCAAATATCCCTGTCTATATGAAGTTTGGCCTTTCCAGCATGTTGCCAATTCATAAACGCGCGTTCGAACACGCGTTTTCAGTGTCAAAAACGCGCAAAATACAAGCGTTGCGCGTTCCCATTGAAGTCTATGGGCCAAAACGCGCGACAAACGCCCCAAAAAAAGCTCAAGTATTTGTTTATGCGTCGGGCATTTTTCAGCGCGTTCGAACGCGCTGTAAAACGCAAAAATGTGAACCAGTCTCATAGGGAAACATTGGTTTGCATCGGTTATGCGTTTTACAGCGTGTTCGAACGCGCTGTAAAACGCGCAAGTGTGAACTGAGGGTTAAGCTATCTGACACTTAAATCTTTCTCTTCAGGAGTTCTCACTAACACAGAGCTGCAAATACGATATTCAGACTGAAGGTTCCTTCTCCCCAAGTGCATTATTTTACATTTGGAAAAATTGATCTGCAGTTTCATTGTTTAGACCATTTATCTAGTGAAGTTAAATCTTTTTCCATGTTACAAGCCTCCAGAAAAATTAACTCTATTACACACTTCTGTGTCATCACACACAAAGCTTCCCTACCAAACTTTCTCCTACGTTGCCTGCAAAGATATTAAAATAAATAGGACCCAGGACAAATCCTTGAGGTCCACCCCTTATGACTCGACTTGCTGTTTCATGGAAGCTGAAATCTTTATCCTGGAGATGGAGATTCCACTTGAGCTCTCAGTGATTCCGTGCCTCCACAGAAGTGCCTACTTAATTACATTGGTTTCCTATGAAATCCTTAATTTAATATTTATCCCTTCCCATTGCCAATAGGTTAAGGGACACATATGAAAGTCTCCCAGACTCCATAGCAAACAAAATATATGCAGGATATACAATTACTGGTCTTGTACGTAATGGATTATTTTATTAATATGAACTAACTATTAAAAATGAGATATGATGTTTAATATTTGTATCCCTACTGTCATTATGATATAATATTTTCAAATTTGGTTAAAAAATGATTATTTAAGGAATTTGATAGTACTGATTTGTTTTTGCGGATTTATGATAATTAATTGAGTATTCCTGTTAGGTGTCAATTTAGTCACATTGTGGATCTATTGTAGTTTTGAAGCGAGATGATACACAGCTTGCACAAGTGCCTCTATTTCTTCAAACAGCTGATTTGTAAAGGTGCTAGGAGTCAGACCCCTGTCGATCTGAAATTGATGACTAAGGCCTCATGGGTGCATTGGGCACCACAATTTACGGTCCCCAATGCACGGACCCCATCCGTGCAGCAGCCGCAATGGATCCAGACCCATTCAACTTGCTCACATATTGTGGACTCGCTGTTTGCGGGCCGCAATACAGGCCATGGCCAGCAACGGCCGTGTCCATAAGGCCTTATACTGAGGGTAGATCATCAATATTAAACCATTGCAAAACCCCTCTAATGGGAGTTAAGCTGCAGTACCTAGACACAGCTGCTATACTTTGTACAGAGCTGTTTTTGTGGCTCTGCTCAGTGTTAGTGCCGGCATTGGAGGCTGCAGGGAACACTTAATCAGTGAAAGTTTGGGGTGTCAGACCTGCATTGATCAGATATCGATGACCTATGTCAGGATCCTGGAAAACACCTGTCATTTTGTGACTGTACTATATAATATGTCTCTTTTAGTAGGATGTGTTAAGAAAGCCAATAATAAAGTTAAGGCTGAGTTCACACTTCAGTTATTTGATCAGTTATTTCCATCAGTTATTGTGAACCAAAACCAGTAATTAAGCCTACTCAGAGATAAGATGTAACGGAAAGATCTGAACCTGTTTTGTGTACTTGGTTTTGGCTCACAATAACTGATGGAAATAACTGACCAAATAACTGAAGTTTGAACTTGGCCTTACTCACGTGTACTTTCTCTCCAGAAACAAACAGTTCTTGGAAATAACCATTACCTGATGCAGGACATTGCCATCTCTGTCACAGTCATCCTAACAAGTGAGTATGATAACATTGTAACTGACAAAAATTGAAACATCTTAGGGCTCATTCACACATACATGGTCCGTGAAAACCCATCCTGCTGAGTGCATGAGCGCAAGGCGTCACTGGTTGCCATTACACAGTGCACTTCATGCCGTCACCGCTGTACAGTAATACACTCGTATAGATCATACGAGTGTATTACTGTAAAGCGGCACGAAACGCACAGAGTCATAGCAACTAATGACGCCGTGCGCTCGTGCACTCAGCAGGACGGGTTTTCACATCCGTGAAAATCCATGTGTGTGAATGAGGCATTCACATCATGGGTTCACATCATGTTTTTGTCTAGCGTTTAATGTATACAAAACACATATAAATTGACCTGCCGTGCAGATTCAGAAATCAGCAGCATGTGAATTGTTGTTGCATTTACATTATGTGGATTTCACCCTTTGTATCAAATCCCCTCCAAAGACCACATAAAAAACGCACAAAAATGCACCGAAAACTTGCTTAATAGTGCAAATCTATGTGCTATTTTTATATGTGGTTTTGCTGCAGACTTTCTGCACATAAATACACACCGCGTGCAGGTACCTATAGGAGAACATTTATGAAGACAGGTGTATTATACGCCAGTCTTAATCCATCTTTCACTGATTTCAGATGTACAACAGTTATTAAGAGGGTCACCTCTCTTTATGATTGTGGGACGTCTGTGCGGCAAAATGAAAATCTAAATCAGCAAGGTAACTAGTGCAGATTTCCGCTATAGTCTGTGACAATTTTCTGGTTTAGATTATAAAAAAAAAGTGTCAAACCAGCTATACCCACACAATAAGCCCACTTTTTGGAAAATAGGTGGCCTGGGCTCTAAATTCCCAAAAAGTCATCCAAGTTTGTGCAGCTGTGGCATGCAGCCAAACTTTGTTACTTTCTTACACCAGTTTTCTGGCTAACAGGTGATAAATGTCCCCATAGTTATTTTGTGTGTTTTTCTGGTGGTGCAAAATGATACAATATTTTATTGGGGAGTTTTTCACGCTTAGGGCTGATGTACATGACCATATGTACTTTGTGGTCTGCAAAAAATGGATTTGCAAAAAGTACAGATGACGTCCGTGTGCATCTGCAAAAATTGATATTTTAATATGCAAGCCTTCTACAAGATCATTAATAAATAAATTGAAAAGAATAGGGCCCAGTACTGACCCCTGAGGTACCCCACTAAGGACAGTGACCCAATCTGAGTGTGTACCTTTAATAGCCACCCTCTATTTTCTGTCACTCAGCCAGTTACTTACCCACATACAGACATTTTCTTCCAGTTTGAACATCCTCATTTTATATACTAACCTTTTATGTGGTACAGTGTCAAATGCTTTGGAGAAGTCCAGATATACAACATCCATTAATTTGCCGCTGTTAAGTCTAGAACTTACCTCCTCATAGAAACTGATTAAATTCGTTAGGCATGACCGATCCCTCATGAATAGGGTTGAGTGAACCTGAACTGTATATTTCGGGTTCGTACCGAATTTTGCAGTGTTCGGGACACTGACCCGAACCCGAACATTTCCGTAAAAGTTCGGGTTAGGGTTCGGTGTTCGGCGCTTTTTTGGCGCTTTTTGAAAGACTGCACAGCAGCCAATCAACAAGCGTCATACTACTTTCCCCAATAGGCCATCACAGCCATGCCTACTAATGGCATGGCTGTGATTGGCCAGAGCAGCATGTGACCCAGGCTCTATATAAGCTTGAGTCACATAGCGCTGTACGTCACTCTGCTGTTACAAGTGTAGGGAGAGAATAGGAGAGAATCTAACTCAGCGATCTACCTAGAAATAGTTGTGTGGGTGCAGGGCACTATCCTTTTACCCTGCCCTGAGCTCATTGACCAAAAATTACTAACTTTTAGAATTCTGTTAGTTAGGTGGGTGGCGGCGGCCATTTTATGCATGCTCAGTGCACCAGCACTGCATCTAAGCTTTCGGGACATTGCAAATCACCATTTTTTGGGGGCAAACTACAACATCTGTATTAGGCCTCTTTCACACGGGTGTCATGTTTGACACCCGGATAAGAGGCGGGTGCGTTGCGGGAATATGCGCAATTTTTCTGCACGGGTGCAAACGTTTGTAATGCGTTTTGCACGCGCGTGTGCAAAATCGCCATGTTTGGTACCCAGACCCGAAGCCGGACTTCATCACTGAAGTCCGGTTTCGGGTAGAGTATTCTGGAGACTTTATTATTTTCCCTTATAACATGGTGATGGACCATGTGTTTAGACCATGTGATGTGACGTCATCACAGGTCCTTTAGCTGTTAGCTGAAGCTTGAAGAGAGAAAACAGATCGCAACTACGTGATCAAGTGGCTAAGGTAAGTTAAGTTTTATTATTTTTAACCCCTTCATCTTCATTTTACACAGCATTCTTTATTAAGAATGCTATTATTTTCCCTTATAACCATGTTATAAGGGAAAATAATATAGATCTGGTCCCGTTGCTAAGCAACCATGTGGGAAAATCGCACTGCATCCGCAGTTGCTTGCGGATGCTTGCGATTTTCCCGCAGCCCCATTCACTTCTATGGGGCCTGTGTTGCGTCAAAAACGCACAATATAGAGCATGCTGCGATTTTCACGCAACGCAGAAGTGATGTGTGAAAATCACCGCTCATGTGCACAGCCCCATAGAAATGTGTGCAATTTAAGCTAGAAATACACCCATCATTTTCTGGGGTTTGAAAAACACCCTTTTTTTTTCAAAAAACAGTATTTTCCAGATCTGCAAGTGTTAAATTCAAGTTTAATATATACACCATTCATTTTATGTTAGAAAAAAAGACTTTTTGAGCAATTTACAATATCTGTATTAGTCAGTGTGCAATTTAATCTAGAAATACACCAATCTTTTTTTGAAAAACACACTTTTTTGACAAAAAAGACTATTTTCAGACTGTGCAGCATCAGCACGTGTGAAGTTACAGGCTTATATAACTGCTGTCAAATTCAGTTGTTAAACAAACAGTCGTTTGGGCACAAAAAATTTAGTTGGCAGCCTTCGATGCAGATGTCATTGTGAGATACACCCTTAATACATTTGGGTTACATTCAGAGATTTTAAATACCGCCATTTGGTGCACCAATATTGAATTCAGGCCTACAGAGGTTCAGGCCCTGTGAGATCCCCCCTATACATACAAGGGTTTGAATTAGGCATTTGAAATTCAGCCATTTGAAATACAGCCTTTTTGTGCAAAGATATATTTACTTCAGGCCTACACTGATTCAGGGCGTTTGTGATCCCCCCTATATATACAGGGGTTTGAATTAGGCATTTGAAATACAACCATTTGAAATACAGCCTTTTTGTGCAAAGATATATTTACTTCAGGCCTACACTGATTCATGGCGTGTGTTATCCCCCCTATACATTTCAGGGGTTTGAATTAGGCATTTGAAATACAGCCATTTGAAATACAGCCTTTTGTGCAAAGATATATTTACTTCAGGCCTACACTGGTTCAGACCGTGTGAGATACCCCCTATACATACAGGGGTTTGATTCAGCCATTTGAAATGCATCCATTTTGTGCAAAGAAATCTTTAATTGAGGCCTAGTCTGGTTCAGGCCGTGTGAGATACACCCTTTACATACTGTCGTTCTTTTCTACTATTAAACACCCATTTAGGGCAAGACCCTGAATTCCAAAAATATGAGGAGAGCGTCAAAGAAGTGACGTGGCCCAGGTTGTGTTGATGCTGGTGGAGCTCCTGTTGCAGGGAGAGGATGTGGTTGATCTGTGCCAGCTACAGGCACAAGTGAAACCCCTTCCTCAGGTGCGAGTAGGCGACAAAACCTGCAGCAGTATTTGGTCGGGCCTAATGCTGCTCTATGAATGGTGAGGCCTGAACAAGTACAGGTAATAGTTTTTTTTAGATGTTAATCCTTGCTGCTATCTGGTTGTCTTCCCACTTCCCAAAAGCTGTTCTTACCTGTCCGGAGGATTCCTGGCTCCCTGCCAGCTCCAGTCAATGCCCGTTGCCGCTTCTGCCGACTCCCTGTGGGCATGGGAACGCCTCCATGCTAAAATGTACTGTCGGATGTGAGAATCACGATCTCACAAATTTGACTAAGTTGAAATCGCAATGCGATTAATATAACCTGAATTATTCGCATTACGATATTCGTTATATTCTAGCAATACACCCATTAGGAACCCAGCTTTAAGTTGAATTCGCAATGCGAGCAATACAGGTTATATTAATCGCTTCGCGAATGAAACTTTGAGCTGAGTTGCTAATGGCTGTATTGCTAGAATATAACGAAGATTGAGAATATAGTGCTATATTTGTGAATTCGTGATATTCGTCATCTTCGTTATATTCTAGCAATACAACCATTAGGAACTTAGCTCTAAGATAAATTTGCAATGCGAGTATATGTTCGCTTCGCGAATGAAACTTTGAGGTGAGTTCCTAATGGTCGTTGCTACAATATAACGAAGATTGAGAATATAGTGCTATATTCATGATATTTGTTATATTCTAGCAATACAGCAATTAGGAACTCAGCTCTAAGTTCGATTCGCCATGCGATTAATAAAAACCTGTATTACTCGCATTGCGAATTTAACTTAGAACTGGGTTCCTAATGGTTGTATTGCCAGAATATAACGAAGATTGAGAATATAGTGCTATATTCGTGATATTCGTTATCTTCGTCAATTATAGCAATACAAGTTACAACCATTAGGAACTCAGCTCTAAGTTTAATTCGCGATGCGAATAAAAATTTGCATAACATTCGCAATATATAGAATAATGACGAATATTCGATTTCATCGAATATATGACGAATATTCGATCGAATATTCGCGAAATATCGCGAAATCGAATATGGCACCTCCCGTTCATCACTATTGATAATTGGAAGGTTATTACTTTATGGTCACTATTTCCCAGGTGTCCCCCAACTTGCCCCAACATCTGTTGTTCTGTCAGATCTATTGGTTAATACTAAGTCCAGTATGGCCGTCCCTCTTGTCGGGTCCTGAACCAGTTGGGATAGGTAATTGTCTTTGGTTATTGCCAAGAACCTTTTTCCTTTATGCGATGTACAGGTTTCAGTTTCCCAGTCTATATCTGGGTAGTTGAAGTACCCCATAATACCCACTTCATCTTGTTTAGTAATAGATTTTCTGTGGACTCTGGTATATTAGGTGGTTTATAGTAAACTCCTATTAGTAATTTATTATTGTTTTTGGCTCCATGTATCTCTACCAACAGTGACTCCACATGTTCATGTCCCTCACTTATATCTTCTCGGACTGTGGGCTTTAGATAGGACTTTTCAGGTAGAGGCAGACCCCTCCCCCTCTCCGGTTTTGACGATCCTTTCTAAACAGACTGTAACCCTGTACATTAACTGCCCAGTCATAGCTATCATCCAGCCATGTCTCAGTTATTCCCACTATATCATAGTCCTCCTCACACATTACTAATTCCAGTTCCTCAGTTTTGTTAATCAGGCTTCTGGCATTAGTATACATACAATTGAGAGGTTTTAGTCCCTCTGTTTTAGTCCCTCCCTCTGTTTTAGTCCCTCCTTCCATTCCTCCCCCAGTCCCACTACCTTGCCCCCGGTATCTATCTGCACTATCTTCCCCTCCTATAACTTAAGTACCCTCCCCCCCAGTCCCTAGTTTACACACTCCTCCAACCTTCTAGCCATCTTTCTCCCCAACACAGCTACCCCTTCCCCATTGAGGTGCAGCCCGTCCCTACGATAGAGCCTGTAGCCGACAGAGAAATTGGCCCAGTTCTCCAGGAACCCAAACCCCTCCTTCCTAGACCAGTTCTTGAGCCACTTGTTAACCTTCCTAATTTCCCACTGCTTTTCTTGTGTGGCTCTTGGTACAGGCAGTATCTCGGAAAATACTACCTTTGAGGTCCTTGCCCTAAGCTTTTGACCAAAATCCCTGAAATCCTTTTTAAGGATGTTCCACCTACCCCTAACTTTGTCATTGGTTACGATATAGACCATGACCACTGGATCTTCTCCAGCCCCTCCCAGTAATCTGTCAATCCGATCCGCGATGTGTTGAACACTAGCGCCGGGAAGACAGCACACTGTTCTGCGATCACGGTCTTTGTGACAGATTGCTCTATCTGTTTCCCTAATAATGGAGTCTTCCACTACCAGCACCTGTCTGACCTGCCCTGCTCTTTTGTTTTGACTGGCAGAGGAAGTGTCCTGCTGCAGGAGTGCTGTCCCTGAACTGACATCCCTCTCATCTGCCAAACGTGCAAACTTGTTGGGGTGTGTCAGATCAAGGCTAGCCTCCCTGGCACTCTTCCCTCTACCCCACTTTCTAACTGTTACCCAGCTAGATAGCTCATTTTCCTCAGCCTCCTCACTGTCACTCTCCCCCTCATTTACCCCAAAGAGTGCTTGTTCGGTGAGAAGCAAACTCTTTTGCAAATTCTCAATGCCTCTCAGTGTTGCAACTCGCCTTTTTAGAGACTCGATTTGCGATTCCAAACGGTTAATTTTCTCACATTTTGATCAAAGATATACACCGTCGAATGGCTGTTCCAGGACTGCATACATCATACAAGATGTGCACTGGACGGCGTTGTCAATTGTGCAACACGTACTAAATGGGGATTACAGAAAAGTAAAAAAATACAATATAATGTAGTAATAAGAAACTGGCTAATTGCAGTCCCCCACTGAAGTCCCTGACTCTGAAGTCACTTAATCTTAAGTAGAGATGTCCCAAATTATTCGCCGGCGAACATAGATTGTTCTCTTCGGCAGACATATGCGATGTTCGGTCCGCCCCCTATACATCATCATTGAGCAAACTTTGACCCTGTTCCTCACAGTCAGCAGACACATTCCAGCCAATCAGCACCCTCCCTCCCACACCTTACCACCTCCTATAAAAGGGCAGCCATTTTAGATTCAGTCTGAAGCTGCATGTTAGTGAGAGCAGGGAGACTGCAGCTGCTGCTGTGCTGATGATTCTGAATTCATAGGGAAAGCGTTAGCTAGGCCAGTGTTCTGTGTCCACAGACTCATCTGCTGTAAGGACAGCGTCACAGCACCCCAAAAAGCCCTTTTTAGGGCTGCTACATTAGTCTGCTTTTATTTTATTTTTTCTCCATATATATATTGCAGTTGCCTGGCCTGCCCATGTGTGAGGAGCTGCAGGCCCACAGACTGTAGTGTGCCCACTGCCAGTGCCCACCACTCATACCGTGTGGCACAGGACTTTTCATTAAAAAAAAGGCATTTAATTTTTGCCCTTTAATCTAAGGTTAGTTGCCTGCCAGTGTGTGTCAGGCCGACTTCCACTGACTGTAGTGTGCCCACTGCCAGTGCCCACCACTCATGCCGGGTGGCACAGAACTTTGAATAAAAAAAGGCATTCAATTTTTACCCTTTAATCTAAGGTTAGTTGCCTGCCAGTGTGTGTCAGGCCCACTTTCACTGACTGTAGTGTGCCCGTTGCCAGTGCCCACCACTCATTCCGTGTGGCACAGGACTTTGCATAAAAAAAGGCATTTAATAATAGAGACAATTAAAAAAATCCCCATCAATTCCAAAACAAAGCAAGTACAGAGCTCAGAATTAAATTATTTCATGATGTCGTTATGGTTCGTTAATTCGACGGTGGTTAATCAATTCGACACTCGTCCCTGGATAGGGTACGTAACAGGGATTAAACTGATAGGAATAGTACTAGTTAAGACACCACTCATATAGGGTGTCACAGCACATTGCTCTGTGCACGCGCAGTGCCCCAATTTGGGAGTAAGAGGACCGACCAAGCTGCTTTTTCCATCTCCCGGTTCCTAAAATCAATTCTGTTTGGTGTATGAGAGTTTGGTCTCTCACTGTGAAGGCATTCAAAGGTACCTGGCCTACATGTTTTTTCACAAAAGGCAATCCTTGATATGGGACGTAACAGGGATTAAACTGATATGAATAGTACTAGTTAAGATACCACTCATATAGGGTGTCACAGCACATTGCTCAATGCACGTGCAGTGCCCCAATTTGGGAGTAAGAAGACCGACCAAGCTGCTTTTTCCATCTCCCGGTTCCTAAAATCAATTCAGTTTGGTGTATGAGAGTTTGGTCTGTCACTGTGAAGGCAGTCGAAGGTACCCGGCCTACAGTTTTTTTCACAAAAGGCAATCCCTGATATGGGAAGTAACAGGGATTAAACTGATACAAATCGTACTAGTTAAGACACCACTCATATCGGGTGTGACAGTAAATTGCACGGCGCAGACACAGTGACCATGGATTAAAACAAAGAGGAGGGAGCCAGCGTTTTTATCTCCCCGTTCGAAAAATCTATTTAATAAATGGACCCCAGCTTGGGGACGTAACAGGGATTAAACTGATAAGAATAGTACTAGTTAACACACCACTCATACCGTGTGGCAGAGTACATTGCACGGCACACGTGCAGTGCCCCAAATTGGAATTAACAAGGACGCACACAGATAAATCACATTTCTGCAAGGAGTTTGTCAACTTTTGACAACTGTTTGCGGTTGTCTAAAATCCATTCAATACACGTCCTGATAGGGGACGTAACAGGGAATAACCTGATGAGAATAGTACTACAGAAAATACCACTCATATGAGGTGTGACAGTAAATTGCACGGCGCAGACGCAGTGACATTGGATTAAAACAAAGGGTAGGGAGCCAGCGTTTTTTTTAACCATCTCCCCATTCGAAAAATCTATTCAATAAATGGACCCAAGATTGGGGATGTAACAGGGATTAAACTGATAAGAATAGTACTAGTTAAAACACCACTCATACCGTGTGGCAGAGTAAATTGCGCCACACACGCGCAGTGCGCCAAATTGGAATTAACAAGAAGGACGCACACAGATAAATCACATTTCTGCAAAGAGTTTGTCAACTTTTGACAACTGTTTGCGGTTGTCTAAAATCCATTCAATACACGTCCTGATAGGGGACGTAACAGGGATTAAACTGAGGAGAATAGTACTACAGAAAATACCACTCATATGGGGTGTGACAGTAAATTGCACGGCGCAGACGCAGTGACCATGGATTAAAACAGAGGGGAGGGAACCAGCATTTTTTTAACCATCTCCCCGTTCGAAAAATCAATTCAATAAATGGACACCAGATTGGGGACGTAACAGGGATTAAACTGATGAGAAGAGAACTACAGAAAATAACACTCATATCAGGTGTGAGAGTAAATTGCACGGCGCAGACGCAGTGACCGTGGATAAAAACAAAGCATTTTTCTAATCATCTCCCAGTTCGAAAAATCAATTCAATTCACCTTTCGGGGACCCTTGGTGTTGTACGTGGCTGGGTGGAGAAAAAACCTTCAATGACATCACCGGGACATGGCTAGCTTGGTATCCAACCTTGTGCAAATGGGGAGTTTGCGGTTGTGCAAATGAACTGTTTGCGGTTGTTTGCAGTGCATTAAAAGGGGAGTTTGGTCTGTCAATGTCTGTGAAGCGGGTGTAACCCATACACTATCTGATCGATACAACATCATACCTGATCGTATACACACACTGGATGTTTTAAACCATGTTGTTCAAAAAAATTTAGGATTGTTAGGTGATTTATGCCTTTTATAGAAGAAAACCCAACTCTGCGTCAACTATGTCATTTTCCATGGGAGTTTTGCCATGGATCCCCCTCCGGCATGCCACAGTCCAGGTGTTAGTCCCCTTGAAACAACTTTTCCATCACTACTGTGACTAGAAAGAGTCCCTGTGGGTTTTAAAATTCGCCTGCCTATTGAAGTCTATGGTGGTGCGCCTGGTTCGCCCATTCGTGAACGGAAAATTTTATGTTCACGACATCTCTAATCTTAAGTCACCCACTTATACAAACACACACTTAATCAAACACATATAACGCTCAAAATCGCGTTACATGCCTGCTTTAAATGGAGTTCTCAGAACCAGCCTTTTTTTTTCCTCTGAATTAAAACATAGGACTAAACATGGCACCAGTTATATGGACCGCCGTGTCACTCTTACAAGTGACCTTGCTTTCTGTTGACTTCCCATGTATCTAATAGGTGAATAGTAGTGTGTTGAGGAGAAGAACACACACAGTATATACAGTATTAGTACTTGCAGCAGTATTTTATTATGTCTGTCTTGAAACAGAAATGTGTTTGTTGCATTAGTTTTTTGCATTAACAATATGACAACATCACCTAGAGACAGGCAGGCAGGCAACCATTTTACAAATCACCTAGAGACCAGCGGCGATTTTACAAATCACCTACAGACAAGGGTGTAAATATACACAGTAATATAGTTAAATGTAACAACCAGGATGAAAATCATGATTTCACCACTAGTCCTAATTACCTATTACATGAATGTGTTCTGTATGCTGACCCAACACATGTATGTCAACACTGCTGCTTACTGAATGTCAGGGATTATATGATGTTAAAGGGCTTCTGTCACCCCCCAAAAGTCATTTTTCATTTTTGGGCTTACTAAAATCCTTAAAGTGCGATTATTCAATATATCGTGTTCTTACCTTTTTCTGTGGCTTATTTTCCTTAAAAATCGCACTTTTACAATATGTTAATTACCTCAGTACCAGCAAGTAGGGCGGTTACTTGCTGGTAGCCGCCTCATCCTCCTTTTAAAAAAACTCCCCCTCCTCCTGTTGATTGACAGGGCCAGCGAGCGCTCTCCTCCTCCGGCTGGCCCTGTCTCCGTTCCAAATCTCGCGCCTGCGCCGTACCAGTCTTCAGTCAGCGCAGGCGCACTGAGAGGAGGATGCTCGCTTGGCCGCTCCTTTCACAGTGTGCCTGCGCCGATGACGTCACCTCTGCACCCGGAAGAGAAGACGTCGGCGGCGCAGGCGCACTGTGGAAGTGCAGATGAAGCGAGCATCCTTCTCTCAGAGCGCCTGCGCCGACTGAAGACCGGTATGATGCAGAACGCTCGCTGGCCCTGTCAATCAACAGGAGAAGGGGGCGTTTTTTGAAAAGAAGGATGCGGCGGCTACTAGCAAGTAACCACCCTACTTGCTGGTAGTGAGGTAATTAACATATTGTAAAAGTGTGATTTTTAAGGAAAATAAGCCACAGAAAAAGGTAAGAACACTATATATTGAATAATCGCACTATAAGGATTTTAGTAAGCCCAAAAATGAAAAATGACTTTTGAGGGGGTGACAGAAGCCCTTTAAGTTAGGACCTTGGATAAATTAGCGAGGACCGATGCATGGGCTATTTCATTCCACTGCAAATATGGGTCAACCACCTGATATAAAAAAGGTATGTAGGCTTGACTTTATTAGAAAATTGTATGATTTCATAATATATAAACAAATAAAAAAATAAAAAAAATAAAAAACTGGAATACCCCATTAATCTTGGTAGTATTGTCTGTAGTGCACTTAATAGGGTTTTGCAAAATCCACCATAAATGTGTAAACAAGTAGAGAACAGTCATATTTAAAAAAAAAGTACATATTTTTTTGTTTCGTTTTTCACAGTGAGTATAACTGGGCCTGCTTCGAAGCTAGCCCCTTACAGACCTGCAATGAGTCTCCTTTCTCCACCTCTACTGCTTTCACTAGTTCTGCATATTTCATTTGCCATCATTATACAAACCAGTGCCTTCTTCCTTGTCCAGCAGCAACCATGGTACAATGAAAGCAATGTTTTCAGGTAAGAATATTTCCTTTCTTTTTGAAACAATGTGTTTTCAGCCCTAGTTTCTGTTGAAGTTAGTTTCTGGTGATGGGCATATATCTGTACGTCTGATATTGCAGATAGAAGAAAAGTGCCTAAACATTCTCTATTGCTTCTGGAGGATAGGTCATCAGTACTGTACTCCTGGAAAACTCCTTTAAGCTTTACATAACTAGGTGCTTATGCTGTGTAGAAGAGAAAAAAAAAGATGTCAGTGTATGCGACCATCTTGCCTACAAACACAAATCTACTAACCTTATGATAGATTCAGATGTTTATCAAATATTTTATTAGACTTCATATTATTTATTATGTTTCTCCTTTATCAGTGCTTGCCTTCTTAATAATGAAACTTCTGTCAACCAAACAATGATGATGCCACACAGTTACTCTCAGAACTTCATGACCACGACTCTATGGCCTGTGAGTGGGATAAACCTCATCATTTTGGAATGCGTATTTTCAAAAGGATGGGCTTTTAGAAAACCGATTTATACAAACTGTAAGTACTGATGCTACTTTATGTACCTATATGCGAAAAACAATAATTATTCACCATTTTAAATTCAACTTAAAAAGGCCAATAAACCCTGAAAAACAAGAAATAAAATAATGTTTATCTTTAGCCCTTTCTGCATGGATATCTGGTTTACCAGATTTCCTGCAGTCAGAGAAGTGCCTCCTTCTTCCCAGCTACTCCATCTTCGGTTAGGGACTGATTATATGCACTAACTTGACCTCACTGCCAAAACACTAATTTTGGGAAAGGGATAGGGCTTACTTGCAATATACCTTTATGGAAACCCAGTAGAAGAGCTTGAAACTGCAAAACTTCAGCAGCTTTTAAAAGAAAAAACTTACCTTGTATGTGTGCGGGTATTCTATACAGTACCAGGACACTACACAATCAGGTTCGCTTATAAAAGAATGAGAAATTTCTCACTGTCTGTCTAGGCAAATATGACATTCATCAATGTTGGAGAGTTGGATTACAAGTCTTGTGGATCTGTGCACACTGTCCATATAATGTTACTCTTGCATCATCCAAATAACTCAGCTTTCCCAGGACCCTAAATGACCCTTCCTAGCTATGGCACTATTTAGGAGAGGGATTTCTCTTGGTAGAAAGCATGGTGGTAACCCAGCTTTCCAAAGAAAGACAAAGGTCTACAGGGGTCATTTATGAAAACAGATATGTCAGTTTTGTGGTCTTCTTTTACACCTAAAGGTAAACACCACATTACACTCAAACCACATATATTACTATGGTGCACCATTTTATACATTTGGTTAAGGCATACAAAGCAAAGGCAGACTTAAAACTGACACAAAAACAACCTTCAATGATAAATGACCCTCTGGGTGTTTATTGTTTGTCTCCAAAGTAAGTGCTGAAATTATATAACTTGACCTAGATATGACCTAGAGTAATCGCATTCCATAAACTTCTGATATGTCATCTGTAATAAGAAGTTGGCAGCACTCAGCTTAGCAGTAGCTCTCCTTTGCCGCAGAATATGGCTTTATAGACTTTTGATTGAGGGCGACTTCATCAGTGAGAGGGCAATGCTTTGCTGGGTGCTAACTATAGCAATTGGTGGGGGTTAAGCCCTTAGACCCTCACCCATTAAAATCTTTGATATGTCACTATGAGTGGGCTATTTTCTATTTGAGTATAAAGCATGCAAAAATATGTTTTGGCTAGTATAAAAAGCGTATTAGTACATAACAGTTGTTTTCTGGGTTTTGTTTCTGCAGATATATTTTGCATACTGGTTTTAGCCCAACTGGTTGCATTTTTATTCATTTTGTTTGCTGACATTGAACCTCTTTACCATGCCATGGAGGTATGTATGAATGATAACTGAGCCATTTGACATGTATTTGTAATGTTCCATTCATGTACTGTTTTATATAGTTGCTTATAATGGCTTAAAATAGACATATCATATCCATCTAGTGTAGCCAGGGGAGTAGAAAGGATGCAAGGCAGTAGGGGTGGTATTCTACATCTTATGGTATATCAACATTCACCCATTTGGTTGTATTTCCTCCTAAACACTGGCGTACCACCCATAGAGGCACCAAGCAGATGCTCTGGGGCCTGTGAGTGAGGGACCCGGCCATTATACATGTTATGGTGCATTAACATTCACTAGTTTTAGGGGGGGGTCCTGCTAAATGCTAGATTACTGCCCATAGAGGGTCTGTCCCCTTTCCAACCTGAATGCAAAGCTTCATACCTCCTTTGCTCCTGCCCAATCTGTCAGATACAGTTCTGGTTAATAAGCAGAGAGTTGCTGGGCTCCCTATTCTGCTTATTGGCCAGCTGAATTTGCAACACCATCAACTCTCCTCTGCTCTGCTGCTTCACCTGCTTGAAGTGTTTAGCATTATTACAATTTTAGGAGCAGCAGAGCACTGAGAGAGAGGGCTCAGCAAGTTCAGCAGTGTGTCACTGTTCTGACTTTCTCCTAACGACTGACTTGGAGAGGTAGGGTCTAAACTCCATCAGCTGTCGGGACTACACTCCACTGTCGGGACTACACTAATGTGCCCATGGCTGACTTTGATATCTGCTCTTCTGGCTGAGGCTAGGTTTGTAATATAAGAGTATATATATATATATATATATATATATATATATATATAAACTCTCACATATACAGGACACTGTTCACTTACTCACCACACAGCAGCCTCCATGGACTTCCAGCACCCAAATCCCCCGCGCAACACCCCCACTGCCTCCCTTAGACACATGCTTGAAATTCTGACAGGGGGCTCAGTCCTTGCCTCTCATAGCCTATTTCTAATGCACATAAAATGTACCATTGCTGTTCTAATTAGGTTAGTGTATTAATTGTACTTTTATTGGGTAGGCGCAATTCTGAGTTTTGGTATGGGACCCCATGATTTCTATGTACGCCCTGCTCTTATTGTAAATAATTATTTTCTGTGATGATGTAGAAACCTTCTTTCGTATAGAGGCAGAGGATGTCCCCTCATCTCAGTCACAGTCCTGGGGATAAATAGATGATAGGATAGATCTCTGTACTGACCCCTGATGTATTTGAACATGATTATTAGATCTCCTCTCAACTGTTTTTTTTTTTTTATTTCAACTAAATAATCCTAATTTTGATCATCTTTCTTGGTATTGTGGTCCATTCATTCCATGCATTACTATATTTGCCTGCATCTGAACCTAGCCCTAGTATATCTTTCTTGTACATTGGTGCCCTAAATTGTGCATAATATGCAATCCAATTTGGACTGACTAGTATTTTTGAAGTTGTAGAGTTATGTTCTTGTCCCCTATATCCCAAGATCTTATTAGCTTTGGTTGCAGCTGCCTGATACTGGCTGCAACAGTTAAAAAGGTATTCTTTTTTTTTTTTAAGATTTCATTTTTTCGTTTGCAGAATAGGATTTTACACTCTTTCTAATTTACATATATTTAAAAATGTTATTGCATATCCTTATTATGTTCATACAGTAGATAGGTAGGGAAAAAAGTAGATTCCATTTTAGTACTGTATAATGCACCCATAGGAGGTCTTAATAGGATTCAATATCAGTAATGTGCCCTCACACATGTCATGTGACCTCTGGCATTCAGTTAACTGCCCTGGTATCTAGGGCTACTTTCACACTAGCGTTTTTTGCAGATCCATCCTGGTGTTACAATAATACAACCGCATGCATCCGTCATGAATGGATCCGGCTGTATTATGTCTTCTATAGCCATGACGGATCCGTCTTAAACTCCATTGAAAGTCAATGTGGGACAGATTCGTTTTCTATTGTGCCAGATTGTGTCAAAGAAAACAAATCCGTTCCCATTGACTTACATTGTGTGCCAGGATGGATCAATTTGGCGCCGCTTCGTCAGGCGGACTGCAGGCAGCATTTTAGTGTCCGCCTGCAGAGTGGAATGGTGACTGAACAGAGGAAAACTGATGCATTCTGAGCAGATCCTTTTCCATTCAGAATGCATTAGGGCAACACTGATCCATTTTGGACCGCTTTTAAGAGCCCTGAACGGATCTCACAAACTGAAAGCCAAAACACTAGTGTGGAAGTAGCCTAACAGATGAATAGTATTTTATTGATGAGCAAAACCTACTGTCACGTTGGGAAGTGGGGGAAACCCCACACCGTACAATGTCTAAGAAGACAGTATTGGGTCCACAACACAATGAAAGCCGGGATCTTGACATAGGGGCCACTTAATATGGTGGATTTGGTGATCTCTGTAATGGGGACACCCCTTTGCTTGGTTTTCCTTCCTTTGAGGGATATCTGGCTTTCATTGTGTTGAAGACCCAATACTGGGGCTCCACATTTATTTTGCATATTACTGTTTCTCAGGGAGCTTTGCACTTTAGATTGCTGCGTTGAGACTCTTAAATGAGGCTCCATGGTGTTTTCTGTAGCTGGTCTCTCTGAGATAAGCTATTGTTTTGTTTGAGTAGTCTCTAAAGCATTGCTCCCGGTTAGCCAGAATCCTACTCCGCACTGATGAGGGGCAACACCCCGAAACAGCTGTCTGTGGATGGATAACTGGCTTAGGTTTTCCCCGTCACATCCTTAAAGCTTGTAAAAAAGCGGGATCTTGACATAGGGGCCACTTAATATGGTGGATTTGGTGATCTCTGTAATGGAGACACCCCTTTGCTTGGTTTTCCTTCCTTTGAGGGATATCTGGCTTTCATTGTGTTGTAGACCCAATACTGGGGATCCAAATTTATTTTGCATATTACTGTTTCCCTGGGAGCTTTGCACTTTGGATTGCTCTGTGGCGTTTTCTGTAGCTGGTCTCTCTGAGATAAGCTATTGTTTTGTTTGAATAATTTAGTTAGGTCGTGAATAAATTGCACAGGAGGATGGATCCATGGACTATAGCATTGTTCTGTGTAGATAGAGGTCACATGCCTTAAGAAAGCTATGTAAGCAGAATTGTGACCACACGTACTTTATATTAAGTTTACTGTCAACTAAAAGTCCTTTACCATGTCAATTTTACTCATTATCTTCCCATTTAATATTCACTAGTGTTCAGTATTTTCCCTTCCCCATGCGCATAACCTTACATTTATTAGTGTTAAACAAAATTTGCCACTTCTCTGTCCCAGCCTGCAACTTATCTTGATCTATTTGTAGCAGTATACTGTCCTCTTTTGTGTCACTTCACAGTTTAGTATCATCTGCAAACATTTTTCTGTGCATCAATCTATAAGATCATGTATAAATATATTAAAGTAAACAAAGCCCAATACTGACCTCTGGTACCCCACTAGTAATAGTGACCCAACCTTAGAAAGTACCATTAATAACCACCCTCTATTTCTATCATTGAACCAGTTACATAACCACGTACAACATTATCCCCAAGTCAGGAATCTTTATTTTATGTACTAAACTTTGATATGGCATAGTATCAAATGCTTTGGAAATATCAAGATATATAACATCCAATGACTTACCCCTGGTCCAGTGCAGAACTCCTTTAGGCCCCTTTCACACGGGCGAGTTTTCCGCGCGGGTGCAATGCGTGAGGAGGACGCATTGCACCCGCACTGAATCCTGACCCATTCACTTCTATGGGGCTGTGCACATGAGCGGTGATTTTCACGCATCACTTTTGCGTTGCGTGAAAATCGCAGCATGTTCTATATTCTGCGATTTTCACGCAACGCAGGCCCCATAGAAGTGAATGGGGATGCGGGAAAATCGCAAGCATCCGCAATCATGTGCGGATGCGTTGCGATTTTCCCGCATGGTTGCTAGGATACGATCGGGATGGGGACTCGATCGTTATTATTTTCCTTTATAACATAGTTATAAGGAAAATAATCGCATTCTAATTACAGAATGCAATGTTCCCGAGCTTTAAGGGTTAAAATAATAAAGAGTTAACTTACCTTCTCCCATTGTGCAGCAGAGCCCCAGAACGTCGTCTCTCTTGATAGTTTGGCTGCTTGAGGACCTGTGGTGACGTCACAGGGTCACATGGTCCAATCATAGAAGCATTTGAGTGGACCATGTGACCCATGTGATCCTGTGACATCACGGCAGGTCCTTCATCGAACAACAGATGTTCGATGAAGGACCTGCCGTGATGTCACAGGATCACATGGGTCACATGGTCCACTCAAATGCTTCTATGATTGGACCATGTGACCCTGTGACGTCACCACAGGTCCTCAAGCAGCCAAACTATCAAGAGAGACGACGTTCTGGGGCTCTGCGCGTACAATGGGAGAAGGTAAGTTAACTCTTTATTATTTTTAACCCTTTAAAGCCCGGGGAACATTGAATTCTGTAATTAGAATGCGATTATTTTCCCTTATAACTATGTTATAAAGGAAAATAATTACACATACAGAATACTCATCCCGAAACCAGACTTCAGTGATGAAGTCTGACTTCGGGTCTGGGTACCAAGCATGCGGATTTTTTCACTCGCGTGCTCAATGCACTACAAACGTTAGCACACGCGCGGAAAAATCGCGGCGATTCCCGCAACGCACCCGCATCTTATCCGGGCGTCAAACATGACGCCCGTGTGCAAGAGGCCTTAAAGAAACTGATCAGGTTATTGTGACAGAACCAATCCCTTATAAACGGGTGCTTATATATGTGGAGTTACATTTATTTTCATTGAGATACTCTGGGAAAACATTCAAACTATTTACCCACAATAGAGACCAAACTCAGAGAGGCCTTTATTTGAAATGTTCACTTTTTGACTCTTTAAATATTGGCACCACATTTCATATGCTCCAATACTGTGGATCAGACCATGTCATTATTGAGCCGTCAAAAAGGTTCTCTAGGATCTTACAATTGACAACCTATCCCTAGCATAGATAATCAATATCTGATTGGTGGTGATTAGATATGAGCAAAGTTTTGTAAAATTCTATTCAGCAGCTTTGCTGGAATTTACAAAAAAAAAATCTGCTTTGTGATTAATTATTTCGCCATGAAGCGCATTTCTTTGTAAGTAGTAGGTGCAATGACAGGGAGTGGCTATTGCACCGCTCCCCATCATTGTACCCCTCAGATGCTGCGTTCATACATGATTTCTGCATTTGATATACATAAAAGAGTGTAAAAAAAAAAAATAATAATAATACCTGATCCATTTGTTCACGATGGGTCAGCTGCTACCATCTTGCTAGAAGGTCTGGCGCGAAGTCTTGCATGGCCCAAGATGATGTCATCACGCCGGCTGGCATGGTCATGTCATACGTCACCGTGCACAGGATTTCGTAACTTTTTACACAATTTCAGGTTAAATCGATTTCCTACCGCGGAGCACGAGGGAATTTGACTTTGCGGTGAATCGAACTCGTGGACTTCGATTTGCTCATCGCTAGTGGTCATCTGCTACCCTGCGCCCCTGCTGATCAGCTGTTTCAGAATATCTCTGGTGCTGGAACAAAACAACTCCATCGACTATGTAGTGGACGGAGTCGGTTACTGCAAGGCTGCTCTCACTCACTTCAATGGGAGAGTAACCAGTTCTGTCCACTACACATGGGGTGGAGCTGGGTAGTTTTAGTACATGTTTTGTTTTTCATTTCTTCTTTACTTTTCCTACGGTATTTAATTTATTATCACAGTCTTACTTTGAAGGTCATGACAAAGTAACCCACAATTTCACCACAAGAATGGGGGCCATTGGAGGTCAGAGGGAGTTCTGTCTGACTAACTACTCACATGCTGCAGTCTCTATTGACTGTGGCAACTGGGGGATATATGACGGGGATTACAGTTATCTCTGATTCTGGGTCACTGCTGTTACTTTTCCATAAATGTACTGCAAATGTTTCCAAGGGGTTAAAAAAAGTTTATTTTCAATTATTAAGCATGGCGAGGGCCCAGGAATATTACCCCCATCCTGACCCTCAACATACATGTGAAGGAAGTGCAGTAATGAAAACCAAAATTTCAGTAATGAAAACCAGTTCATCCTGCAAAAAATGCTCTCAGACAAGACCATTTACACATCTCTGTTAGCATAAAAATAAAAAATGTCAGACAATAGCTGTACTAGTACCCCAGAGACTGTTCAATAGCATAAACCAATCCATCAAAATCTGGGCTGCATAAGCCAAAAGGTGGCCTTTCCCTTCTAAACCCTGCAATAGGACACAGGGGTGTAGTTTCCAAATTGAGTTTCTAGGGTTGATCGAATTGAAGTGAAAAAAATCTGAATTTCCTTGTGAGTCGTGGTATTAAAACATTTTTTTTCTTTAACCACTTGAAGACCACAGGTTTACACCCCCCTAGTGACCAGGCCCTTTTTTACAAATCCGCACTACACTACTTTCACCGTTTATTGCTCGGTCATACAACTTACCACCCAAATGAATTTTACCTCCTTTTCTTCTCACTAATAGAGCTTTCATTTGGTGGTATTTCATTGCTGCTGACATTTTTACTTTTTTTGCTATTAATAAAAATGTAACGACATTTTTGCAAAAAAATGACATTTTTAACTTTCTGTTGTAAAATTTTTCAAAAAAAACTACATTTCTATATAAATTTTTCACAAAATTTGTTGTTCTACATGTCTTTGATAAAAAAAAATCTAATAAGTGTATATTTATTGGTTTGGGTAAAAGTTATAGCGTTTACAAACTATGGTGCAAAAAAGTAAATTTCTGCATCTTGAAGCAGCTCTGACTTTCTGAGCACCTGTCATGTTTCTTCAGGTGCTAGAATGCCAGGATAGTATGAATACCCCCAAATCACACCATTTTAGATAGAAGACACCCCAAAGTATTCACGGAGGGGCATGGTGAGTTCATGTATCATTTCATTTTTTTCACAAGTTAGCGGAAAATGACACTTTCTGAGGAAAAAAAAATAATAAAGTTTCCATTTCTGCTAACTTCTGGCAAAAAAATAAAATCTCAGACGGACTCACTATGCCCCTCAGTGAATACCTTGGGGTGTCTACTTTCCGAAATGGGGTCATTTGTGGGGTGTGTTTACTGCTCTGGCATTTTGGGCGGGGCTAAATTGTGAGCAGCCATGTAAAACCTAAAGGTACTCGTTGAATTTGGGCCCCTTTAGCATCTTAGCTGCAAAAAGTGTCACTCATGTGGTATTGCCGTACTCAGGAGATGTAGGGCAATGTGTTTTGGGGTGTATTTTTACATATACCTATGCTGGGTGAGAGAAATATCTCTGTAAATTGTCAACTTTGTGTAAAAAATTTAAAAAGTTGTCGTTTACAGAGATATTTCTCACACAAAGTATGGGTATATGTAAAAATACACCCTAAACACATTGCCCTACTTCTCCTGAGTACGGCGATACCACATGTGTGACACTTTTTGCAGCCAAGATGCGCAAAGGGGCCCTAAAACCAATGAGTACCTTTAGGATTTCACAGCCCATTTTTACGCATTTGGATTCTCACGCTTTAGGACCCTTAAAATGCCAGGTCAGTATAATACCCACATGTGACCCCATTTTGGAAAGAAGACACCCCAAGGTATTCCGTGAGGGGCATGGCGAGTTCACAGAAAAAAAAATTTTGGCACAAGTTAGCGGAAATTGATATATATATATATTTTTTACAAAGTCTCATATTCCACTAACTTGTGACAAAAATAAAATTTTGCATGAACTCACCATACCCCTCACGGAATACCTTGGGGTGTCTTCTTTCTAAAATGGGGTCACATGTGAGGTATTTATGCTGTCCTGGCATTTGAGGGTCTCCGCAATCATTACACGTATGGCCAGCATTAGGAGTTTCCGCGATTCTCCTTATATTGAGCATACGGGTAATGAGATTTTTTCCGTTCAGCCTCTGGGCTAAAAAAAAAAAAATGAACGGCGCAGATTTTTCATTCGCATCGATCAATGTGGATGAAAAATCTCTGCCAAAATCAGTGACTGCAGTGCGGTGGGCTGGGCGCTAGCTACCTAACAAGTAGCTAACTAACTGACGGTGATAAGGGACCCTTATGCCCCATTCACACGTCCGCAATTCTGTTTGCGGAACGGAATTGCGGACCCATTCATTTCTATGGGGACAGACTTTGTCCCGCTCGGATCCGGAATTACGGATCCGCACTTCCGGGTCTGCACTTCCGTTCCGCAAAAATATAGAACATGTCCTATTCTTGTCCGCAATTGCGGACAAGAAAAAGCATTTTCTATATAGTTCTGTGCGGATCTGCAAAATGCGGAAAGCACATTGCCGGTGTCCGTATTTTGCGGATCCGTAGATCCATGGATCCGCAGATCCATGGATCCGCAAACACATACGGACGTCTGAATGAGCCTGTAGGGGGTGATTAGTGACAGGGGGGTGACAGGGGTGATCAGGGGGTGACATTGGTGATCAGGGGGTGACATGGGTGATCAGGGGTTAATCAGTGATGGGGGTGGGGGGTGTGTGTGTAGTGATTGGTGCACTTTACCTTTGTTTCCTCTGGTGGTCCCAAACAAAGGGACCACCAGACGAGCAGACAGCAGGCATATCAGACGCTGTTTACAAAACAGCGTCTGATATGCGATTTAAATGCGGTTTTTTCCGCATCTACAGCCTGCCAGCGCATGATCAGCGCTGGCAGGCTGTAGTTTCAGTTGTCCCGGCTCCGATCACATGAACGCGCGCGCGCGTTCATGTGAAATCTCGGGTCTCACGAGATGACGCCGATAGGCGGCAGTGAGACCTGAGAGAGCCGCCGCGCTGACGCCCATCGGCGTTAGCGTGGCGGCAAGTGGTTAAATGGCGGCTACATGTGCTACAATGTGAAACTTAGAAGCCGGGGATCACAATATAAACCATAATGATGTGCAGAAAGCCAATTAGCAGATAGCAATCCCCTGTAATGTCACAGCCCTACAAAAGCCTCACCCCACGCGGTCGCCACCATTTCACTGTGAACTGAGCATAGGGAGAGACATGGCAAGAGCTAGGGATAGTGTTTTAGAACTCTTTTAATTGTAGAATATTGAATAGGGTGAGTGCAGGGAGAGTGTAGGAAGATCGTATGAAGAGTTTTTAGACATTGTAGAGAGAGCATAGGGAGACTGCAGGGACAGTGCAGGCTCAATGTAATCGCTCTGTGCATCTTGTTCAATTTTTGCACCATTTATACTTAATCTGTTCTGTTATACATAGAATTACTATGTATCAGACTTAGTATCAACAGGTGGTCTCATATATAGGTGTGTTTATCTAGTTCATCTGCTGCGCCATTCATACTTAATCTGTTCTGTTATACATATACTTACTGTGCGTCAGACTAGTTGTCCAACAGTGGTCTGAAATATAGGTGCATTTATCTAGTACAGGTCTAGTACATAGCATATTGTGATAAAGTTCATTATTTTCTGTAATGTACTGATAAACATTAGACTTTCATATATTTTAGATTCATTACACACAACTGAAGTAGTTCAAGCCTTTTATTGTTTTAATATTGATGATTTTGGCATACAGCTCATGAAAAGCCAAAATTCCTATCTCAAAAAATTAGCATATTTCATCCGACCAATAAAAGAAAAGTGTTTTTAATACAAAAAAAGCCAACCTTCAAATAATTATGTTCAGTTATGCACTCAATACTTGGTCGGGAATCCTTTTGCAGAAATGACTGCTTCAATGCGGCGTGGCATGGAGGCAATCAGCCTGTGGCACTGCTGAGGTGTTATAGAGGCCCAGGATGCTTCGATAGTGGCCTTAAGCTCATCCAGAGTGTTGGGTCTTGTGTCTCTCAACTTTCTCTTCCCAATATCCCACAGATTCTCTATGTGGTTCAGGTCAGGAGAGTTGGCAGGCCAATTGAGCACAGTAATACCATGGTCAGTAAACCATTTACCAGTGGTTTTGGCACTGTGAGCAGGTGCCAGGTTGTGCTGAAAAATGAAATCTTCATCTCCATAAAGCTTTTCAGCAGATGTAAGCATGAAGTGTTCCAAAATCTCCTGATAGCTAGCTGCATTAACCCTGCCCTTGATAAAACACAGTGGACCAACACCAGCAGCTGACATGGCACCCCAGACCATCACTGACTGTGGATACTTGACACTGGACTTCAGGCATTTTGGCATTTCCCTCTCCCCAGTCTTCCTCCAGACTCTGGCACCTTGATTTCCGAATGACATGCAAAATTTGCTTTCACACAAAAAAAGTACTTTGGACCACTGAGCAACAGTCCAGTGCTGCTTCTCTGTAGCCCAGGTCAGGCGCTTCTGCCGCTGTTTCTGGTTCAAAAGTGGCTTGACCTGGGGAATGCAGCACCTGTAGCCCATTTCCTGCACACACCTGTACACGGTGGCTCTGGATGTTTCTACTCCAGACTCAGTCCACTGCTTCCGCAGGTCCCCCAAGGTCTGGAATCGATCCTTCTCCACAATCTTCCTCAGGGTCCGGTCACCTCTTCTCGTTGTGCAGCGTTTTCTGCCACACTTTTTCCTTCCCACAGACTTCCCACTTAGGTGCCATGATACAGCACTCTGGGAACAGCCTATTTGTTCAGAAATTTCTTTCTGTGTCTTACCCTCTTGCTTGAGGGGGTCAATGATGGCCTTCTGGACAGCAGTCAGTTTGGCAGTCTTACCCATGATTGCGGTTTTGAGTAATGAACCAGGCTGGGAGTTTTTAAAAGCCTCAGGAATCTTTTGCAGGTGTTTAGAGTTAATTAGTTGATTCAAATGATTAGGTTAATAGCTTGTTTAGAGAACCTTTTCATGATATGCTAATTTTTTGACATATAAATTTGGGGTTTTCATGAGCTGTATGCCAAAATCATCAATATTAAAACAATAAAAGGCTTGAACTACTTCAGTTGTGTGTAATGAATCTAAAATATATGAAAGTCTAATGTTTATCAGTACATTACAGAAAATAATGAACTTTATCACAATATGCTAATTTTTTGAGAAGGACCTGTACATGTGCTGCGCCATTAATGCTAAATTTGTTCTGTTATACATAGATTTACTGTCTGTCAGACTCTGCGTCAACAGGCGGTCTAATATATATGATGTGCCATTAAGACTTAATCTGTTCTGTTATACATAGACTTACTGTGCATCAGACTCAGCATCAACAGGCGTTGTAATATATAGGCATGTTTATCTAGTTCACCTGCCATGCCATTCATGCAGTACTTAGTACTACAGTACTAAGTAGTTACATTTGTCAATTAGTTACTGTACACTATGGCCAATAGACAGTTGCCTGGGCCCTTCAAAGGAAAGGGCAGTGGAAAAAATGTTGATGTAGCCAACACAGGTAGCAGCAGAAGAAGGGGTGGTACTAGCAGCAACCACATATTTTTGCTTTACTGATGTATGCTTTTCTTTTAGTTTATCCAGGGGTTAGCGAAGAATGTTGGTGGCCTGCAAGATGATACACACGTCCATACGTGTGACCTGCCTGTCATTCTGACGCACAGTAACTGTTTGGCTACCAGCTAGCAGACTAGCTATGCATGTTGCTGCAATGATGTACACCGAGATACATTCTCCCTGATGTTTAACTGTAGGCTGGGATAGATCCTGAAACGCTTTGTGACTAATTAATTCGTAACAAATTAATTCATAATTTCTTGGAGAAATTAAGAGAGTGTCACAGCTGTATGTGAGCAACAAGAGCATACACAGTGAATTAGCTACTGACCGGACCCAAACTAGGGAACATAAAGGGTGACCCCTGTCAGACCCTAAAAGCTCTCCCTATGCTGCTAAGCCCATGTCCAGATCCTATGGTGGATCGAGACATGCCCGCGTACCTAAGGCTGATGACCACTGTAACCCCTACAATAGTGGAAGGGGCACGGCCACCGGTGTCCTGCTCAGTATATGGACGGAACCGGGGTTGCCTCGGATCCAGTCAGCAAACAAACAGAAACACACAATGTCTGCACACTTAACTGATGGAGCTGCAGCAGCAGTGAAAACAGATCCAAAGTCAGCAGACAATATCCGAAGTACTTGCTTCAGCAGAACACAGGTCCAGTGAAAAGATATCACACAAGTGAAGATACTCAAGCGAGAGATACAGGTCAAATGAAAAGTATAATCCGCACGATTAAACAGGAAGAGGGGTATTATATAGGAAGAGGAATCAATCACAGGAGGGACAGCTGGGAGGAGGGAAACTGAAAGTAAAACCTCATCACAGGGGCGGAGAAACAGAGCAGAGAGAACTCCTCCAAGCTCTAGTAGTGACATCATCACAGGGATGGAGAAACAGAGCTGTGAGAACATCTCAAAGCTCTGGTAGTGACAGCGAGGCAGCCAAATCCAATTTTTGAAAACTTCGCTCATAGTGGTTTCTACTGTATAAGTACCTAAACGGGCTCTGCAAATGTGACACAGTGCCTTAAAACCATTCCAACAAAATCCATGCTCCAAAAACCAAATGGAGCTCCTTCCCTTTTCAGCCCTGCTGTATGCCCAAACAGCAGCCTATGGCCATATTTATGACATTTCTGTACCAGGTAGAACACACTGAAAAACTCAAGATGTGTTGTGGGAGTCTTAGGTGGCACCAGCTGGGCTTAACATATTGGACACTGAAATGTCACATCTGTAGAAAACCTGCAATTCTCATTTTTGCATGGTCCACCATCCATTAATTTCAGCAAAATGACTTTGGCGTCAAAATCCTTACTTCACCCCTTAAAGGGAATCTGTCACCACTTTTAATATGTTCTAACCAAGGGCAAAATAAACTAGTGACAGATGCCCTTAACAAAATGATGGGTCACATTCTATAATTGACCTAGCTGTTTTGCAAAAATCTTGTATTGAACAGCTCAACCACATGCATATGATTCCTGAATAATCAGGAGCTTCTGGCTTACTCTGCCCCCTGCTACTAGTTTAATTGGAAAAACACTGTCAATAAATTGCAGGGGAGTTGGAGAAAGCCAGGAGTTCATGAAAATCAGGATCTGGCATGTGCTTGAAATGCATAAAACTGGTGACAGACTCCCTTAAATAACTTGATGGGTTAAGTTTCTAAAATTGGATCACTTCCCAAGGGTTCAATTTATTAGTTAGGCCCCAAGCCTCTACAGTTGTCAGCAAAAGCAGCGTTAAATTAACACATTTGGCCTCAAATGCACATCATGCTCTTTTACTTTTGAGACAACTCATATGTTAAGGGAACATAATATGGCCACATATAAAGTGTTTCTAAAAACCAGGAAACACAGCAAAAAAATAAGAAGGCTTACTTTTCACACTGGCACATGTTTGGCACAACATATTGGGCACTGACATGACATAGTTGAAAAATCGCAATTTTAACTTTACACCCTGTGCTAAGTATTAATTTGTGCAAAACACCTGTGGCGTCAAAATACTCACTCCAACCCTTCATAAATACCTTCATGGGTGTAGTTTCAAAACTGGGATAATTTTTAGGGATTTAATTTATTATTTTACCACAGAGCCTCTAAAGTTGTCATCTCAAGATGTGTAAATCACCACATTGGACCTCAAATGTGTATGATGCTCTTACTCCTGAGCCCTGTTGTATCTCCAGGCAAATCACCAAACTAGGCCTCTAATGCTCGCTGTGCTCTTTCTTTTCTGAACCCTTCAACATGCTCAAACAGCAGTTTACGTCTCTGCATCAGATGTAACCATATTCAGAAGATAATAGGTGACTAATTGTTGGGTCCTTTTTCTCCTGTTAACCCTTGAGAAAATGAAAAGTCTTGGCAACATTTAATTCTATTTTAACAGCTAAGTGTTCCTAAATGATATATAACACTTGTGGGGTCAAAGCACTCACTACCCCCTCCATACATTTCTTAAAGGGTTTTGTTTTCAAAATGGTGTCAGTGTTTGTTTGTTTTAGCTCAGGATCTCGTCAAATGCAACATGGCATCTGAAAACTATTTCAGCAAAATCTGTCTACCAAAAGCCATTTCGCACTCCTTCCCTTCAAAGTTCTATTGTGTACCCATTCAGCAGTTTATGATAACATATGAGAAAAAAATGTCTCACAAATTGTAGTATTCTTTCTATCCTTCTTATCCCTTGTAAAAATGAAAAAATTGGGGCTTATGCAACATTCACATTCAAATGTTTTTAAATTCTATGAAACGCCTGTGGGTTAAAGAACTCAGTACACTACTATCCATTAGTGATCAGTTTAGGTTCACCAAAGCTTTTGAAAAGTTTATTTAGGGCCCAAATTGATTGCCACTGAGCCAAAGTGGCTCCAATTACTCAGAAATTTGGTATATAACACCCTCTAGTCTCCTAGGACTTAGACTTTTTAGGAAAACTTGTTCCTTTTCATCGATTTTTTTATGAAATTTGTTTTCTTTCTCGCCAAACTCTTGAATGCAGTGAGAGCAATAGTAAATCATGTCTGAGTGACACTGACATACATAGCTATGGGTAAACGCACGTTTGTCAGAGTCAACAAAAAGTGTGTTTAAAAACACACTGCACTCAAATGTGTTATGCTTTTTCATATTTCAAAGCTTTCAAAAATTGTCCCTTATTGGGGTAGATGATGATTAAATACACACGTGTTCTGTGATTTAAAAAAAAGTGGCTTGGGCGACCAAGCATCCAAAAATGATGCCTTCTCAGAATGCCTGCCCATACAACATGCAGAAGTGTTAATTGTCAGAAGAAAAGGTGGCTTTATGAACGAGTCTAGAAAAAATCTCCCTTTTAATTGGGAGAAGCATCAGTGCAATGTGAATGTGGAATAGTTAGGTTAAAAAGAGGAACGTGTTCACAATAGTATGGCAGCAGAAGCAGCATAGCATGGAACATACTGTATATGGCAGTAAGTCGGCTGTCTATGGGTAATAGTAGTAGTAGTGATAGTGGTAATAGTGGCAGATTCGTAGAGTTAATAGTGGTGGCAGTAGGGAATTAGCATGAAGGAATAGTAGCTGAGGCAGCGGTGGCAGCAGCCATATGGTACATGTTGGTAGGCAGCAGCATGTTGGAGGCAGCAGCAGACTTACGGAAGCAGTATCCATATAAAACATGATGATAGGCACTGCAGGCCGCAGCAGTGTCATGAAGGCTGCATTGGCATGATAGAGGCAACAGCATCAGTAGGTATACAGAACATGATCGGCAGGCAGCAGCAGTGGCATGATCGAGGCAGCAACAAAAGTACAGAACATGATGATAGGCAGGCTGCAGCAGTGGCGTGATTGTGGCAGCAGCATGATGGAGGCAGGATAGCAGGCAGGCAGACAGCAACAGTGTCAAGATGGGACACTGTCAGCAAGGACAAATCTATTCATCAGCCAAACCAGGCTTGGTTCATTTTGACAAATGTGACATTTTAGACACTATTGGGAGACAACTTGATCTGTTTGGGTGTCACCAAGCCCTCTACGTCACTGAAAACCCTCTCTAAGATGGCACTGGAGGCTGTGCAAGAAAGATGAAAGAGCAAGCTGTGCAGTGTTGAACTGGGGAACCTGGAGCCCACCAGTAAAATGTATTTTGGGGACCCACTATACGGATACATTCAAATATTACCTGCTGACACAGCAGAGAGATGTTACCAGATGATTGAATATGGGGGTCCCTGAAGCAACTTTGAGAAAATAGTTCCTGGGGAGAAGAGGATACTGGTAGCTTTCCTTTATACCTAGAAGTCATCTCAGCTCTGATTGTGTCTAGAATAATAAAATGGGGATTTTGTTTAACCCTTTCAGGACCCTGCCATTTTCACCTTAAAGGGATAGTGATGCCTCATATCTGCGGATGACAAACAGATGGCTTCCGTTGGTCATCCGCATTTTTTGCGGACCCATTGACTTCTATGGGTCCGCAAACCATTTTTGCGGACAAGAATAGGATATGCCATATTTTTTTGGCGGATGTGAAATGCGGATGCGAACAGGCAACAGAAGAGGCATCCGCATTTTTAACTGATTTATAGAAATGAATGGGAAACCATCGGATCCGCAAAAAAAAAAAAAAACAGAACTGAGGCCGCAAAAAAACACTGCCATGTGCATGTAGGCTTACACCCCATTTGTGATCGTAAACTGCTGTACGGGCACACGGCACGGCAGAGAAGGAAAGTAACGCCATATGGTTTTTGGAGGGCAGATTTCATTGGGTAAATCTTAAGTTGCCATGTCACAGTTGAAGACCCCTTGATGCACCACTAGAGTAGAAACTCTAAAAAAGTGACCCCATTTTGGAAACTACCGGATATGGTGGCAGTTTTGTTGGTACTCTTTTAGGGTACATATGATTTTTGGTTGCTCTATATTACACCTTTTGTGAGGCAAGGTAACAAAAAATAGCTGTTTTAGCACTATTTTTATTTTTTGTTATTTACATTGTTTATCTAATAGGTTAGATGATGTTGTATTTTTATAAAACAGGCTGTTACGGACCAAATAAAACCAAATATGCTGCTTGCTTAAGTTTTACATAATCAAGCATTGTCAAAAAAAACTATTTTTTAGTGTCTAATATGTAATATTTTAATACCTAATATGTATACTTGTGTACTAAAAGCATTTTTGAAACAAGAAAAATCATATTTTAGTGTCTCCATATTCTGAGAGCCATAGTTCGGCGATTGTCTTAGGGTGGTCTCATTTATTGCGGGATGAGATAACGCTTTAATCGGGACTATTTTGGGGTGCGTATGACTTTTTGATCGTTTGGTATTACACTTTTTGTGATGTAAGGTGACAAAAAATGGCTTTTTTGACACCTTTTTTTTTTTTTTTTTTTACAGTGTTCACCTGAGGGGTTATGTCATGTTATATGTACACTTTTTTTTAGTTATTTAACTTTTATACAATAAAAGCATTTTTGAAACAAAAAAAATCATGTTTTAGTATCTCAGTATTCTGAGAGCCATAGTTTTTTATTTTTTGGGTGATTGTCTTAGGTAGGGTCTCATTTTTTGCGGGATAAGATGTCGGTTTAATGGGTATTATTTTGGGGTGCGTATGACTTTTTGATCGCTTGGTGTTACACTTTTTGTGATGTAAGGTGAAAAAAATGGCCTTTTTGACACCGTTTTGAAACAAACAAAAAAATTTTTGGTATCTCCATATTCTGAGAGCCATAGTTTTTTTATTTTTTGCAGGATTGTTTTATGTAGGGGCTCATTTTTTGCAGGATGAGATGCAGGTTTGATTGGTACTATTTTGGGGGGCATACACCTTTTTGATCGCTTGGTGTTGTGCTGGTCCTTTAGTCACGTCCACTAGCGCCATACATGTACTCTACGGGTTAATAATCTATCAAGTTTTTTTATATGAACATAGGCTGGTTGAGGTGCTGTATTTTGGATATATGTATGTAGTGCAGTTATGTGCCACTTGTGCAGTGGGTGGGAGACAAGGGGCTCACCTTGCTCAGGGGCCCACCCAGGGATTCACCTGTACCCATGTGTGCCAGTCCAAGCCTGAAGCTGTGCCACTGTTACAGTCTGCCTGCCCAGAAATCCATGGGGTCAGAGAACATGGCATGAGCCAGAGACTGGCCAGAGTGTACAGGTGAAACTCAAAAAATTAGAATATCGTGCAAAAGTTCATTTTTTTTTTCAGTAATGCAACTTTGAGCCTAGAATATTGAACCTTTTCACAATATTCTAATTTTAGGTGTCCCACTCTAGTAAACTAATTAATCAATACCCCCTGACCAAAGGGTACCTGAGATTGTGACTTTGGGGTTTTCATAAACTGTAAGCCATAATCATCCACATTACAACAAATAAAGGTTTTAAATATATTGCTTTGCATATAATGAGTCTATCTTATATATTAGTTCCACCTTTTAAGTTGCATTACTGAAAGAAATGAACTTTGCACGATATTCTAATTTTTCGAGTTTCACCTGTAGGTGGGCCTGAACCTGGGCATTGAGGCGGGAGCTATCGGTTCGCTGATTGTCCTCAGCCTGGCACGACACAAGTAAAGACTGGTCCATCATGTTGAGGAGACTGAATTGGCTGCTGCTGTGGCTTCTGCTGCTTGTGGTGGTGGGGAAGAGAGACTCTCCGGGGTCCTGGCAGGTGCCATCGTCATCCTCCTCTTCTTGCAATGATAGCTCCTCATCCTCCTCCATGGCAGTTTCTCCTTGTTGTGGGTCCCCAACAGCAAAAGAGCAGACAGCAAGATTCATAAGCTGTTCTTATTTCTCAGTTGTCCCCTGCTGCATGAGCGTCAGAATCTGTTCTAGGATAACTATGAGGAGGATGACATCGTTCATCCTGCAGTTGTCCCTGTTGACAAACCTTTTAGCCTCTGTGAAGGGCTTCAGCACCAGTCAGGCATCTCGTATGTGAAAAGTACAATTTTTGTGGCTTTCCGGCGAAATGTTCACAACAGCCCCACAAGAATCGAAGTAGGTCCCAATCTTTGTTTAAACAATCAAATAAAATACAGGGTGGTGTGTCCGGGCTTACAACCAGGAACCAATCCACAAGGGACACAGTACCTGATCCTTCCCGCAGTGCTCCACCGCAGCTCCAGATCATGTTTTTCAAAATCACCACACCAAATTAGCGGCCATTTCAATGGCTCTCCCTCTGAAAGCAAAACGCCCGAACATAGTGTAGCACGCTCAGTTAATAGTAAAAGTATTGCTTTATTGTACTCACAGAATGCAGTGCTTAATACGAACACATCAGGCTGTTTCAAACAAACCGGTCTCACAGCATACCCGACCCGGGTTTCGCTTTTAGCTTCATCAGGGGTTACTTGTCTGTGGAAGATCAGTCACATAAAAACCACAGATGATCTATTACGTCATCCCTACATCATTTCCATTGTGCAAACATCGCCACTACATTGATGAACATTAAGACATTAAAAGACACTATCAAATACTATGTAGTGTACATAAAACGAGCATTCCATAAAAACGGCCTTATATCAGCTGCAACAGTTCATATTCAGCATCATATATAAATAAATAATTAAATAAATAATTATAAATATAAAATTGCATCTGAAGAACAACAAGACAAAACTTCATACATTTTCGTCATAAATATAAGCATGGAAACTAGATAATCAACAATTCCCTACCTAAAATAGTTTTGTCAAATGTAACAGAAATAAGAAGTGGGGTGGCACTACCAAATATTCCGCTCCTCACACCACTTACAGCCTGGGCGATCCTCCAGTTAAAGTGAACACGTTGGCGGTGCTTCGCTGGATGAACTAAAAGTCTGCGACAATAATGTTGAATAGAGAACAATCGATAAGCGACGGCCGTTTCTCGCAGCAACTGCGCTTCGTCTGGCTCTGCTTGAGCCAGACGAAGCGCAGTTGCTGCGCGAAACGGCCATCGCTTATCAATTGTGAGGAGAGTTCATCTGCCCCCCAGCCCGACTGACTTACCCTCTGTGTATCCACGGATTTCAATAAAGTCTTGAATCTTTTTCTACACGGGTGAGTGCCGCTGACTTCATCTCTATTCAACATTAAAATAGTTTTGTCCACCTACACTATCCGCAACAAATGTAATAATTAGGCCATACTGACAGCCATAAGGTCCCATTCAATATTAAGACCCGAAGGCTGTAGAGTGCCCAGTTCATAAATCCATTGCGCTTCCCTTCTATTAATGTTTTTCACCGGGTCACCCCCCCTCCAACTGTTCGCAACTTTCTCCACCGCCATAAACTTCATACCAACCGGGTCTTTCTGATGGTATTTCTTAAAATGGGCAGAGACACTATGAGTGTTCAGTCCTTTCTTAATATTCCTCAAAGTTCATTTACTCTGGTCTTCAATTTTTGCAAAGGCATCTCGGATGAGTTACCACTGTCTAACCTGCTGCTGAGACTGTCTAGTGCATGACAACATTTTTCACAGCTTTCCGCTGCTTGTACAGACGCTAGACCATGTGCAAAGATGGATCCCAGGGAGTTGGAACATAGAGGATTAAGCTGTATAATGGCATTCTGTCGCTGCAAGTCCTTGCCACATAAGAATGGCTGAAATGCAAGGACAGTGTCCTGGACATTGACAGCACCTTTTACAAGCCAAAAGTGTTGCATGACTAGGTTGACGATGTGCACCATGCAGAACACCTTGGCCACCGGGATATTTGCTGCTTGATGTATTGTAGCAACTGCTCACCTGTGTGGCTACTCTAGCCCAGTCTGATCAGCTACAACATTGCGTGGCAATGCTAGGCTTGACACATGTGATAGGAAGGAGGGGGAGTGGGAGTGATGCTGTGTCCTGATGCTGATGGGGAAGGGAGAGTGTCCATGGAGGAGGAGATGGAGGTGCCGGATAAGTACGTAGTGTGGGAGCCAGGCCGGGTAGGTCAAAAGGACCTGGCCTCATTACCAGGGTGCTGCCTCACTACTGCCACAAAAATCATTGACCCAGTGGGCCATAAAAGACATATACTGTTCCTGCCGATAAGGCAGGTGTCCACCGTGGTGTGAACCTTGCTGCATAGCAAGAATTGTCTGCCGCATGAGAGCAGGGCCGCCATCAGGGGGGGTACAGCCCATACTCCAGTAAGGGGCCCAGACCGTGGGGGGGCCCGGCCAGTCCTGAAACTTTTTTTAATTTTTTTTTGGCAGCCGGCTCTGGGGCCCAGTGCTCCTCCCCCTCTTCCTTCTGCAGCCCGTCCCTTATCTCCCGGGGCCCCTTATCTCCCGGGGTCCCTTATCTCCCCCCCCAAAACAGTGCCATCCACAGATCCCCCCCCCAAAACAGTGCCATCCACAGATCCCCTCCCCAAAACAGTGCCATCCACAGATCCCCTCCCCAAAACAGTGCCATGCACAGATCCCCTCCCCAAAACAGTGCCATCCACAGATCCCCCCCCCAAAAAAAAACAGTGCCAGCCACAGATCACCTCCCCAAAACAGTGCCATCCACAGATCCCCTTGCCAAAACAGTGCCATCCACAGATCCCCCCCAAAACAGTGCAATCCACAGATCCCCCCCCCAAAAACAGTGCCATCTACAGATCCCCCAAAACAGTGCCATCCACAGATCCCCCAAAACAGTGCAATCCACAGATCCCCCAAAAACAGTGCCATCTACAGATCCCCCCAAAACAGTGCCATCCACAGATCCCCCCAAAACAGTGGCATCCACAGATCCCCCCAAAACAGTGCCATCCACAGATCCCCCCCCAAAACAGTGCCATCCACAGGCCACCATTAGTTCAAATCCCACCAAATGCTCACCTTATGGTTAAAAATAATTGTTTCTTATTTTTCTCCTCAAAAACCTAGGTGCATCTTTTTATGCTTTTCTATCTTGAAATAAACTAAACCTTTAGTGTTATGAAATTTAAATTTAATTTATATTAATTCATGCCCCATCTATCTACTCTCGGTCCAGTCCCTGGGTCCAAAGCCTTTATTTAATTGACCAGTTTTCTGTTGTTCACAAAAAATAAATATTTTCAATATATTCCTGTTATGGCACTTCTAATATACATTTAAGCTTTTCAATCACGTCGCCAGTGTGGCGGGCAAACTATATAATGGAGGGGCATGTGGGGGCAAAATTATTTAGTGTGGGGGCAAATTACTTAGTGGGGGCAACTTGCATAATGCAGGGCTGTCTGGGGCAAAATTAACTTGTGAGGAGGGGGGAAATTAGTCAGTAGGGGGTCAGTGTGGCGGGCAAACTACATAATGGAGGACCGTGTGGGGCAAATTACATAATGCAGGGCTGTCTGGGGGCAAAATTAACTTGTGTGGGGGTAAAATTAACTTGCGGGGGTAAATTACTCAGTGGGGCGCAGTGTGGCGGTTGAACTACATAGTGGAGGGCTGTGTGGGAGACGTCCTTGGATGTAAGAGGTATGGGCGCGATATATGGGTGGGGCTGTGTGTGGGTGTGGCTTGAAGGTGGAAGGGGCCCCATGATCTCCTATTCCTGGGGGAAGTGCCCCTCCAAAGACCAGGCTCTGGATCTGCTACTGGGGCAGTGTCGGGGGGGGGGGGGGGGCAGGCCTTGAGCTGTGTAAGGGGCCCCAAAATTTCTGATGGCAGCCCTGCATGAGAGTACAAGGATGGAATTACTTTTTGGGAAAAATAATGGCAGCTAGATATCTTCCAGAGAGGCTGAGTGCATGTCATCAGCTCCCTAAAGGCAGCAGACTCGACTAAATGGTATGACAGCGACTGCACCGCCAGCAACCTGGCCAGGTGGGAATTAAGCTTGTCTATCAACAGATTACTGCAAATGTAGAATTGTTTCGTGGCCATGCATTCTGTAATCGATAGTTGAAGATGTAGCAGAGGAGGAGTCTGAGCTGGAGACGCAGTAAGTGATGATGACTATGTGAAAGGCACAGTACTGCCAAAGGTGCTGCCTGGCTGCCACAATGGAGACCCAGGAGAAGGAGGGAACTCCTATTGTGGTAGCTGGCTTCCACCTTTGTTTGCCCACATGATGGGGTGATGCCGCATCATGTAGGCCAATAGAGCTGTGGTGTCTACTTTTGTGTTTGCTTGTCTTATTTTGTTCTTGCCCAGCTTGTACAAGGCAATGCTTTTTGGCTTTCGGCAGCGTAGAGAAAAACTGCCACATGGGAGATATTCAGGCAGAGCAAGAGGCAGCCAAGCCTGGCTTACCTCTGGAACATTTTGGATCTAATCCATTCAGTGTCAGTGGCATCACCAAATCTCAAAGCAGACATGGCCTAGGCTTTTCTTTGGTAGGTACATGTCCACCCTCCTCCTCTGATGTTGTCTCCTTCTCAGCACCCCAATACCAGGTCCTGTCTAGCACACAATCTTCATTGGAGTCCTCACACTCCCTGCTACTTTTATCAGACCATGCAATATCATAGTCGGCTCCTTGACCCCCTTCCCCTGCTCTGCATTTGCCCCAGCTGCCACAGTTGCTGACCTCACTGCCAATACCATGGCTATGGGTGCCACTACTTCCACCATAAATACAGCTATGCATGGGGTCTACAGCCTCCTCCTATACTTCCCCCTCAGGGCAGTAGAAACACTGACTGTTCGTCAACAGAGATACTCTCTTGACTATTGCCATAGGATGTGGTGGGGTTTTCTTGTCCCTTCTTAGGAATGTGCCCCACTAGGAAGGGACAGTGACTACTGAGAAAGCTCCACTGAAAGCCTTCTCTGGGGCTGCAAGGAGGTGCAGGAGGAATGCTGTGACCTCTGGCTCCATGGCACAACGTCATCCTGCAGCAACTGTGGCCTACTACTACTACTTTTGGCAGGATAACTGGTGCGGTTACTATACACACTATGGCTCAGGGTCTTTCTCTTTCACACAAAGTATGGAATGGTTTGCAAATCTGTCTTAAAGAAGCTTATACACAGGGAGACGAAATACCATGTCCTTCGTTTCCACAAACAAATCGAAGATTCTGCTACCGACAGTTGATTTTGGAAATACTGCAGTATCAGTGCAGCTAACATATTTATGCCCAATGTGTTTTGCTTAGTAAAGTATACAAATAAAAAAAAAATCTCCAGTGTAATTCACAAGTTGACAAACTACTTTGCAATTATTTCCCCCACCACACCAACACGTGACTTCTGTACATATGTACCAAATGGGATTTCAGCCTAGATTTTCACCTTACCACTAATGTTGACCATCCACTGGCCTGAGTATTGTAACATGTGTATGTGCTGGTTTTCATAACTTTAACAAAAAAAAATTAAAAATGAATTGTGTGATGATTAAAAACACAGATTTTTGCCTAATATATCAAGTCACCACTTACAGATGTTATCTTCCACTACCCTGCATATTGTAAGACACGTCTATGCTGTTTTTCCAAACGTCAACAAAAAAAAATTACATTTAAACAATGTTGAAATGAAACAACACAGATTTTGGTCTAGATTGTAATGTTATTACTCAGAGATGTTATCCTCTGCTACCATGCATATTGTAAGACACACATGCTTTTTTTCTAAAGTTAAACAAATAAATTAAAAAATGTAACTATGTGGAGATCAGGGGCGTAGCTAGAAGTGACTGGGCCCCACAGCAAATTTTTGTATGGGCCCCCCCCTCCATACAGTACAGTGCAGTATACAGGGGGTATATAGTGGTACAGTGCAGTATACAGGGGCTATATAGCGGTACAGTTTAGTATACAGAGGGTATATAGCGGTACAGTGCAGTATATGGGGGTATATAGCGGTACAGTGCAGTATACGGGGGTATATAGTGGTACAGTGCAGTATACGGGGGTATATAGCAGTACAGTGCAGTATACAGGGGGTATGTAGCACTACAGTGCAGTATACAGGGGGTATATAGCGGTACAGTGCAGTATACAGTCCTTACCTGCTGTTCCTCTTCTTTCTTCCTCTTCCATGTTAATCATCTTTACTGGGTGGGCGGGGCCATGCAATGGGCAGAGAGTTGTGGTGTGTCCGATCAGGAAGTGCCCTGCTATTGATAAGGACAACACAACACATCCACCAATCAGAGGAGAGCAAGTGAAGGCACCCCCCTCCCGCTGCAGAGCCCCTCACCACATAACAGCCATCCCCTCCTGCTGCAGAGCATCTCACCACTTATTCATACCCTCCTGCTGCAGAGCATCTCACCGTGGAGCCATAATACAGGGGGCTGGGCCAGGAGACTGACAGCCTGTCTGACCATTGGGACTGAGCGGTGAGGAGCGGGTTTAGGCGGGAAGAGGCGTGGCTCGCGGTAAGGTGAAGAGCGTCCTGACAGGAATGTGGGAGGGTTTATATTGCGATGGTAGAAAGAGACAGACCGTGGAAGCATGATGATGGACAGGCCGGGCCCCCAATGTCGCCAGCGAAAAACTGTATTAAATAATGAAACTTGACTGACACGCTGCTGGGAGCCGGGCCCCTTTTCAGCGCGGGCCCCGAAGCAGCAGCTTCCCCTGCTTCCCCGGTAGTTACGCCACTGGTGGAGATGCCTTGACGTAGAGTTCAGACTAGTATTTAAGGTGTTTTCACTGAGATTTTAAATGCTTATGTACATCTTTCCTCTGTAAAACACATCTTGTACAGTTTGAGCTTATTCCACCACCCCACCACACCAAAAAATATATATATCAGTTAAAATGGGAAAATGTGAATTAAATGTCCTTGCTAGAGATGTTGCGAACATAAAATTTTCCGTTCGCGAACAGCGAACACAAACTTCTTCAAATGTTCGCGAACGGGCGAACCGGGCAAACCTTCATAGACTTCAATAGGCAGGTGAATTTTAATACCCACAGGGACTCTTTCTGGCCACAATAGTGATGGAAAAGTTGTTTCAAGGGGAATAACACCTGGACTGTGGCATGCCGGAGGGGGATCTATGGCAAAACTCCCATGAAAAATTACGTAGTTGACGCAGAGTCGGGTTTTAATCCATAAAGGGCATAAATCACCTAACATTCCTAAATTGTCTGGAATAACGTGCTTTAAAACATCCAGTGTTGTATACGATCAGGTATGATGTTGTATCGATCAGGTAGTGTAAGGGTTACGCCCGCGTCACAGTGACAGACCAAACTCCCCGTTTAACACACCGCAAACAACCACAAAGAGTTCTCAATAGTTGACACACTCATGACATAAATTTTATTCCTCTATGCGTCAATCTTGGTGTAGTGATGACTGTGCTAGTGCGCATGTTCGGGAGATTGCAGGCGATGGTGGTTTTTCAAAGCCTATGGTCATGTTGAGGTAGTTCAGTGACAGTAAAGTGATCCAGAAAACAATTATTTTGCAGTATGGGACCATTATTGGCCTGGTAGGCTTTAATGATCACCTTAGATGATCACAAAGAAAATTAATGTTTTTTCTATGAAAAATTATCCAGCCGATCGCTTTTGGTCTGTTCACAATGAAGCAACGACCTTATCATCTGGGGTGTGCCAACATTACCAACACACTCATAGAGGTGATCGCTTTATTGTGATATGCATGTCCCTTCACCACAACAAAGTAACGATCACGAAGGGGAATTGACACATGTATGTGCCTTTTTTTTTGTTTTGTTTTTGCAGCCACAGTGCTGCACCAGAGGCCAGAAAAATTAGGCATGTATACATGCCTGAAAAATTGATGTTTTCCAGGCAAAAAGTGTACCAAAACATTGCGGCTTGAACCCTAGTTGGTGGTGGAGAAGTCACACAAGTCATCCGGCATGCAGAGATTAAATACAGCAGCATGGGGACCATTTTTAGCCCGAGGCATCTAATCAGGCCTTTTTTAGTCAAATGCATCCCCCACAGTCAGTCCCTTCGGGATCCATGCCTCATTCATCTTAATAAAGGTGAAGTAATCTACACTTTTTTTACCTAGGCGACTTCTCTTCTCAGTGACAATACCTCCTGCTGCGCTGGAGGTCCTTTCTGACAGAACACTTGAAGCGGGGCAGGCCAGAAGTTCTATCGCAAATTGGATTTGCACAAGGTTGGATGCCGAGATACTCAGGTCCCGTTCCTTGTCCTCACTCATCTCATTTAAGGTCTGTTTTTCCCCCCAGTCACGTACAACATCACGGGTCCCAGATAGGTGACAACAAGCACCCTGGGATGCCTACTGTGGTTGGTCCTCCTCCTCAAAGCCACATTCCTCCTCTGAATCCTCTTCCTCAGACTCCTCTTCCAGCGTTGCCACAGGTCTACAAGCGATGATGATAAGGCTGTTTCTGGTGGTGATGGTGAACTCTTCCTCTTCACGCTCATCTACGGCCTTATCCAGCACTCTTCGCAGGGCACGCTCCAGGAAAAAAACAACTGGGATGAGGTCGCTAATGGTGCCTTCGGTGCGACTGACTAGGTTTGTCACCTCCTCAAAAAGACGAAAGAGCCTACAGACATTACACATGAGCGTCCAGTAACGTGGAAAAAAAATACCCAGCTACGCAGGGGCTGTCCTAGCACCCCGGTCATACAAATACTCGTTGACGGCTTTTTCTTGTTGGAGCAGGCGGTCGAACATTAGGAGTGTTGAATTCCAACGCGTCGGGCTGTCGCATATCAAGCGCCTCACTGGCATGTTGTTTCGCCGTTGAATATTAGAAAAGTGTGCCATGGCCGTGTAGGAACGCCTAAAATGGCCAAACACCTTCCTGGCCTGCTTGAGGACATCCTGTAAGCCTGGGTACTTATACACAAAGTGTTGTACGATTATATTCAACACATGTGCCATGCACGGCTCGTGTGTCAACTTGCCCAAATTCAATGCCGCCAACAGATTGCTTCCGTTGTCACACACCACTTTGCCAATCTCCAGTTGGTGCGGGGTCAGCCACTGATCCATCTGTGTGTTCTGGGCAGACAGGAGTGCTGGTCCGTTGTGACTCTCTGCTTTCAGGCAAGTCAACCCCAAGACAGCGTGACACTGTCGTATCCGGGATGTGGAATAGCCCCCGGGGAGCTGGGGAGGTGCAGTTGATGTGAAGCAAGACGCAGCAGCAGAAGAGGACTTAGCCGAGGAGGTTAGCGAAGAGGATGGAGTAGGAGGAGTAGACGAGGTGGCAACAGGCCTGCCTGCAAGTCGTGGCGGTGTCACCAACTCCGCTGCAGAGCCACGCATTCCATGCTTGGCAGCCGTCAGCAAGTTTACCCAATGTGCAGTGTATGTGATATACCTGCCCTGACCTTGCTTTGCAGACCAGGTATCAGTGGTCAGATGGACTCTTGCCCCAACACTGTGTGCCAGACATGCCATGACTTCCGTTTCCACAATAGAGTACAGGTTGGGGATTGCCTTTTGTGAAAAAAAATTTCGGCTGGGTACCTTCCCCCAGCTTGTATGGTAAAAGCTGGCGGGCTAAGAGTTCTGACAAGCCAGCTGTCAGACACCGGGCAAGGGGGTGACTCTGTGACATTGGCTTCTTACACTCAATCATTTACTTGACAGACACCTGACTGTGGGCAGATCAGCAGGAACTGCTGAAGGTAAGAGGCGGGTGGTTGAGAGGGGGCAAGGAGGACAGCAGTGGTTGACGTGGCTGAAGATGCTGGACCAGGCGGAGGATGGTGGCTTTGAGTTTGTGTGCTTCTTGTACTCATGTGTTGATCCCATAGGTGTTTGTGATTTGAGATCATGTGCCTTTGAAAAGCAGTTGTACCTAGGTGGGTGTTGGACTTCCCACGACTCAGTTTCTTTTGGCACAGGTTGCAAATGGCATTGCTGTTATCAGAGGCAGACACACAAAAAAAATGCCACACTGCTGAGCTTTGCAATGACGGCATTCTGGTGGTGGCAACAGCATGAGTTTAATGGTGTGTTGTCTGGCTGACTCCGGGTGCCGATACATGCTGTCTGACTGTGCCACTAGCTGCTTGCGACGACCTCCCCCTGCTTCCAACTCGTCTCCTCCTCATCTCTGTCTCCCCATCTGAACTTTTTCCCTATTCTTCTCTTCAAGCGGGCATCCACGTGATATCCACGGACACATCGTCATCATCAACCGCTTCACTTGTATCTGACAACTCAGCAAAGGAAGCAGCCGCGGGTACAACATCATCATCATCACACCGTACGTCCATGTGTGTAATGCTGCATGACTGAGACATATCCCTGTTCTCTGCATCCTCTGGCAATAATGGTTGCGCATCACTCATTTCTTCCAACTGATGTGTAAATAACTCCTCTGACAGATCAAGTGAAGCGGCTGTGGTGCTAGTGTTGGTGGTGGTGGCGGGCGGGCGGGCGAGTGGTAACTTGAGAAGTGCCCGAAGCTGAGCTGGAGGGGGATGGTGCATCAAGGTTCCGAGCGGAAGCTGTAGAAGATTGGGTGTCCTTTGTAAGCCAGTCAACTATGTCCTCAGAATTATTTACAGAGGAAACAATAAATGACTTTTTTTTATCTGCAAGGTACTGTGCCACCTGATATGAGTGCTGGGCAGTGGGCTCAGTACAGTCTGTGGGCCTGACACACACTGGCAGGCAACTGCAATTATATTAAAGGGTAAAAATTAAATGACTTTTTTATCTGCAAGGTACTCTGCCACCCGATATGAGTGGAGGGCACTGGCAGTGGGCACAGTACAGTTAGTGGGCCTGACACACACTGGCAGGCAACTGCAATTATATCAAAGGGTAAAAATGTAATGACTTTTTTATCTGCAAGGTACTGTGCCACCCGATATGAGTGGTGTGCAAACAGTATAGTCTGTGGGCCTGCGGCCTCTCACACACGTATATATATATAGAAAGAATAAATAAAAGCAGACTGATGTACCAGCCCTAAAAAGGGCTTTTTGGGGTGCTGTCAGGACGCTGTCCTTACAGCAGATGAGTCTCTGAGGACTGGATTGGACACAGAACACTAGCCTAGCTAATGCTTTCCCTATTAATTCAGCAGCAGCATTCTCCCTGCTCTAACTAACACTGCAGCTTCAGAATGAATCTAAGATGGATGCTGTCCTTGCTTTTTGATAGAAGGTGGGAGGGTCTGGGAGGGAGGGTATGCTGATTGGCTGGAAGGTGTCTGCTGACTGTGAGGTACAGGGTCAAAGTTTGCTCAATAATGACGTATAGGGAGCGGACCGAACATTGCATATGTTCGCCCACCGCGGCGAACACGAACATGCGATGTTCGCCGGGGAATAGTTCGGGTCATCTCTAATCCTTGCAGGTGACTGCTTTTGAGATTCTGCAGTAGCTGTAGTTGTGTAAGGAGGTAAACCCTCTCACTACCCTGCTGACAGCTTCCCTTGCCATTCTCTATTGTAGACAATTCTTCTTCTTTCTAATTCCATCATTTACCTTCAACGTCACTGGCATTAGAATCTCTATTGTGACTTTTGACTGAATTGGTCTTCAAATAAAGTTGGTTTGGGATTTTTCTTTTGACAATTTGAAAAATTGCCTCTAAAATGATAAAGTAAATATATAGTAAATGTTAATTAATAACTATTTTATGAGGTATCACTATCCATCCTAAAAGCAGAGAAATTAATTTTTTTTCCAGATTTTCTGGAAATTTGGGATAAAAAAAAGAAAGGTAAAACATATTCACTCAAGTGTACCACTAACATGAAGTATGTGTCACAAAAACATACTCAGAATCGTTTGGATAAGTAAAAACATTCCAAAGTTATTACCACATAAAGTAATACATGTCAGATTTGCAATATTGTTCACTAAGTCACTGCATATTTTCTCCACTACTAGCTTGTCTGCACGCCCTACTACTGGAGACTGGAAATATTAGGAATGCTTATCATACTCTTTGCTGCTTCTTACAGTGTAGAGGTAAGTCATTTTTCTTCTCTGTAAACTTTTGCATCAAAACATATATCATTTAAAAATTCAGTGACCCTTGGAGTAAGTATTTATTACCAACTGAGCTAGACCAAAGAAGGAAGGCCAGTAACAAAATGTAAAAGGATCCTACAAATTAAAAAGTTGACCCTGCAGAAGGTAGTTAAACACCAGTCAGTTTATATCTATATTGCTTGTCTCTGAAACCCCCATTCACCAGAAAAATGAGAATAATCTAATGTCTCTTCGGTAAATATATATGATCGAGAAAAGATGGAAGCGCATATATATGGTTCTCTCTTTTGAAGTCTAAGAGACTACCTGGCTCGACTGTCTCCATAACTCCAAAATACTTCAGTGGAGAGGCAACAGAAAAAAATAAACAAAATAAACATTTTTCTTTGTGATATATTTTTAACACCTTCTAGGCCTCTGCCGCACATGTACCGTGTAAGTCCAGCATTTAAACTTGGCGATGGCTCAGAAGCTGAGCAGGCGCAATAGCCATTGGGTTTCTGCTGTTTTAAAAAGCAGACATTCAGAGCAAATGCCTATGTTCAGCGATAAGATGCAGAAGATGTTTTTTCCACTGTCCCTTGTTGCATCTGTGTAAGCATCTACTCTAGAATAAGTGTCAGGGGGGGCGGATAAGTGCCTGTTGTGAGAACTAGACTGACACAAACATAAAGGTGTCAACCGGACCTGGCCTACTTGCTGTGGTTCTGCCTCACCACTGCTGCAAAAAACATTTACCCAGTGGGTCTTCTGCTTGGGAAGTAATGCATGCTGCCAGCTCTGCTCTGCTTTTCAGTGATGACAAGTTTAGTGAGGGCAGCCAGCAGCTACAGGCCAGCACAGACTTGCAGAAGGCTTCCACTGCATCCTCCCTTATATGTGCAAGTAGCAAAGATAGTCGGATGGGAGCACATGTTGGGAGCTATCAGGGACATGGCCATGAGACTAGTGACATAAGTGGCGAACAGACAGTAATGGATTATGATGTAGCTGTTCGCATGTAGGAGCCGGGTAAAGAGGTGACATCATCATCAGGGGGTGAGGGTGGCAGCGTGCCAATGAGCAAACAGGATGAAAGCAGTGGGAGATCTGGAGCCAAAGATGCATGGGGTAGACGGTCTGCAACTGGTCTCAGAACATATAAATCTGATTTGGGACAGAAAACATAGCACCTACATCTCATGGCCACCTGAGCCCTGTGGAGGCTGAACTGGCACAGCAGGAGGATTAGGAGGGGATATGAATGCTCAGGAATTCTATACAGAACTTAATTTGTATGTTATTCATAGAATTACTATGCATACTTAGTTTCAAAAGGTGGTCTAATATATAGATGCATTTATCTAGTTCACTTGCTGCACCATTAATTCTTAATCTGTTCTGTTATACATAGTCTTACTGTGCATCAGGCTCATTATCAACAGGCGGTCTCATATAAAGGCACGTTTATCTAGTTCAGTGATGGCAAACCTTTTAGACACCAAGTACCCAAACTGCAAAAAGTTATAACAGACCTGACCTGTATCCACACAGACTGCTGTATATCATATTTTCTCTTAAAGAGGACCTGTCACCTTTCCTGACATGTCAGTTTTAGCAACTACTTGCATTCTCCATGTCAGAAAAATGTTATTGTTGTGCCTAGTGTTGAGTGAATAAAAGTTAACAAAGTGGAATATGATACAAATTTCAGGAAACATTGGATTTATCACAAATCTGAACTTCTTAGCGCTTCGTGGTAACAAATCAATTCTTCCTGAAATGACAGTGTAAAAAAAATAAATAAATGAAGAATATGTTCCAAATCTTGCATGTGCTGACAAGGTGACATCATCATGTTAGCGCACAGAAGATTTGGTGCTTTTTTTTTTTTTTTTCAATCAAGATAGCCGCGACTGCCTTTCCACAATTAAATGAAAGAAGTGAGTATGTATTCTTTTTTTAACCCCTGATTTACCCCTCAAAGGTCTCAATGTGACTCTCAAATGCCACAATGATTGTTGCACGTGGCATATGAGGGGTTCAGTGACGGGGTGTGGCACGATCAACGTTTCCCGTCATTGCGCCCACTACATACAATAGAATGCAATTTGGGAATAAGTACTTTGTAACGAATGAAATTTCTTGTCGAAGTTTAGCAAACTTTTGAAAACTTCGCTCATTTTTACTTATGACTCTATGCTATACCTTTCCTGTATTATTCCTGCAAGAATTTTACAAATAAATTGCCAGCAGTCTGCAGTAAAGGTACTGCTTGGTGTTTCCAGTAGCAGGTGTGTCTGACTTTGTAAAATTGGTGCTGTCGGGGTCAGACAGTGCAAGGACACATCCCCAACTGGCAACACCCATGTGTACTATTATTGCAAGCTGCATTCAATTCATTCATAACCTCTAGTAGAAATAATAAAGGAGTGGCACAACATAGAGTCGTAAGATGCTCCAGAAGTATTACATGAGGAATGCAATTGGTCACTAAAATTGACATGTCAGGAGAGATGACAGGTCCCCTTTAAGAGATATGCCATTAAATAATGATGTAATATTACTGATTATTGGTTATTTTCTCCAGGTCTTTGTGTACAACAGGGAACTTTGGTTGGTCATAAAGAAGATTTTTGGTTACAAGTCAAAAAGCCAGTACAAGAAAATTCAATGGGCTTTGGAAAAGCGTACAGACAGCTCTTTGTACAAAGGGATATTTCCTTCAGAACAACAGTTTTCAATACGAGAAAGAGACTGTGTTTGATGAATCATCAAGTGAAAAAGGATGAGAAGCAATCATTAGGGATGAGCGAATTTCATATTTTTAAGTTCGTGTGCAGGTTTGTGTTGTGGTATTTACTGAATTGCGTTAAAGATTCCGTTACTACGGACCATAATGCAATTCCATGATGGAATGCATAATGGAATGCCTTGAGATGCATTCCGTGGTTAATTCTGTCATATTAGAAGTCTATGGCGTGCATAACGGATCCGTCCGGTTTATGTTATGCTGGAGAGAACTCCAGCATAACGTAAAGGCATTCCATTATGCATTCCATGATGGAATTGCATTATGGTCCGTGGTCACGGAATCCATAACGCAATTAAGTAAATACCACAACACGAACTCTGATACGAACTTCAAAATTTGAAAATCGCTTATCCCTAGCAATAACGTAGCAATAAAATATTACTGTATGTGTTTTTACATGTTGATGGATATGGAAAGTTCTCAGACCCTTTCACTTTACATGGATATAAGTATTCATTTTGCTATTGCATTAAAAATCTTGCTCTATAAGTTTCTATACCTTGATTGGAATACACCTGTGTTAAATTGAATTTACTGGACAGGTCTCACAACTGACAATGTATATCAGAGCAAAAACGTAGCAATGAAGAGGAAAAAACTGCATGTAGAGCTCAGAGAGGAGTGGCTTAGCAACATCTCTGTGAATGTCCTTGGTTGGCCCGGCCAGAACCCTGACTTGAAACCAAACATCTCTGACGAGACCTGAAAATGGCTGTCCTACAACAGTCCGCATCCACTTGGACAGCTTGGGAGGCTCTGCGGAGAAGAATAGCAGATAATCACCAAATCCATGGGTTTAAACCTTGTGAGTTGTGACATCATATCCAAGAAAAATGGAAGCTGGGGGGCGGAGCCTGGACACGCTCTTAGATGGCCGCTTGAATCTGAGCTCCTCAACCTATCTAACAATTAAACCCGGTTATCAGCTCTAAATCAGAACAAACATGGGAAAGATTGGCAAAATCAAGCCCAAAGACCACCCAGACTCGAACATACTCTGCGGGCAGTCTTTGAATCAGCTTTATCGCCTTTGAAAAAAGACTTAACCGACATCAAAGAGGAGTTGAAGCACCTAGGCCACAGAGTGGTTGCCCTGGAACGCTCAGGAGGTGGTCAGTGATACCTTGCAACTGCATTCCAACCTACTTAATGAAGCATACTTACGCCTGGAAGACCAGGAAAACCGCAGAAAACGGCGGAATATCCGCATCCGCAGTGTACCAGAATCTTTTGCTCCAGAGGCGCTTCCATCGGTGGCACGAGAACTCTTCTCATCTCTCTTAGGTGAGGAAAGAGCTAGCAAGATCACCGTCGAGAGGATTCATAGGGCCTTAAGGCCTACTCCGAAACTCAAGGAGCCACCACGCAATGTCATCTACGAGATCCTGAGCTTTGTAGATACTGCAGCGCTCCTTAAAGTAGCGAGGGAGGAAAAACAGGTCCAATACGACGGGAACTCTGTCCTTTTCTTCCAAGACTTGGCTCTCTCCACCCTTGCCAAAAGACGGCCCTGCGGCCTTTATTAGAGGTTTTGAAAGCCAATTCCTTACCATTCTGCTGGCTTTACCCGTTTGGTCTGTCCTTCTCAAAGAACGGGAGACAGGTTGTTGTCCGCTCACCAGGCGACCTAAAATCTGCTTGGGACATTTTAGGAGCAACACTGATAGATATACCATCATGGTTCCCTGCAGACCAAGGAGCTCTGCTCCCCATTATGCCTCGCAGGGAAACCCGGCAAAAGGTCTCATCTGGAAAACCAGATAAAAATAAGAGAGATCGCTAAGTTTTTTCCCCCCTTTTGTTCAAATATGTCACATTACCGCAATGTCTTTTCACCCACTGTGGGGCGATGTCTGCGATTACAGGGTTGACCGATACGGTTACCCTTCCCTCGCACCTATTGCTCTCATATGAGCTACATTTACTAGGATGTTGTCAGCACATTTGGGCCAATCGACTGATGTCTCAGCTTTATTATCTACCGCTGAGAGGGTCTAAACGCATATCAGGGTTTCATAGCCGTCTATTCTGATTCCATACATGTTCTATTGTGTTAACGTACATGTTCTATAGTGTTAACCTACTATGGTAGAACAGGTATTATATCAATATGTTCATAATTGCTTCTACCATCAAGTTTTTAGCTTGAAAGCCATGTTCCCATATTTATGGGTTTATTTTTAGGGTTTAACTATGCTTTGGTTGCTTACAGACCTGACGGCTTCTCTCCCGCCTTCAGGTGCCCTGCAACTCCCCCTTCCTAGGAGACTACCTGGTTAGTTTTTGGACTGGGGAATTTTGCTCTCCATGTGAAGTGTTGCAGGTTAATTACTACTTTTGTCAGTACCCAGTTATTCTAAATATGCTTTTTTGTCCTACCTTTCTGTTCATACCTCACCAGCTGTTTTTCGACTTACCTCCTTTCTCTCTAACTCTTTCCTATCTCTGAAGGGAGCTCATGGCACTGACTCACCTCCTCTATATTTACAATTATGACGTCTATTACAGTATAATCGCTAACTTTCAGAGGATTGAACGAGCCGAGGAAGCGATCTCAAATCCTCTCACTTTTGTATAAAGCCAAGACTTCCGTGACCTTCATTCAGGAATCCCACTTCCGAACAGGTAAGGTCCCCAATATGCCGATTAAAGGGGTATTCCCATCTTGCCTTTTCAACCTTACCAGCAGCAGATGTCCTGGTAACTTCCTGGAGTAGAGAGTGAAGGCTGGACACGCCTCCTCATGACTCACCCTGAGAGCTCAGTTCTAACGTGCTTGCTCATGTGGATGAGTCATCAGTCAGGCAGCCTGCATGTATGTAAAGCCCACCCCCCTGCTGCTAAGTGAACTAATACAGTCTAATACACTTTTACACATACAAACCCATTCTGTGCAGCAAAAACAATAAATCACTACAGCCCAAATGCATGTTAGCTAGTAGCTATATGAACTGTGATATAGATAGATATTATCACTGACTTATTACCCAGCTTTCCCGGTGTCAGATATTATCACAGACTTATTACCCAGCTTTCCCGGTGTCTGATATTATCACTGACTTATTACCCAGCTTTCCCGATCTCAGATATTATCAATGACTTATTACCCAGCTTTCCCGGTCTCAGATATTATCACTGACTTATTACCCAGCTTCCCCGATGTCAGATATTATCCCTGAATTATTACCCAGCTTTCCCCGTGTCTGATATTTTCACTGACTTATTACCCAGCTTTCCCGGTCTCAGATATTATCACTGACTTATTACCCAGCTTTCCTGGTCTCAGATATTATCACTGACTTATTACCCAGCATTCTCGGTGTCTGATATTATCACTGACTTATTACCCAGCTTTCCCAGTATCAGATATTATCACTGACTTATTACCCAGCTTTCCCAGTGTCAGATATTATCACTGACTTATTACCCAGCTTTCCCGGTGTCTGATATTATCACTGACTTATTACCCAGCTTTCCCGGTCTCAGATATTATCAATGACTTATTACCCAGCTTTCCCGGTGTCAGATATTATCCCTGAATTATTACCCAGCTTTCCCAGTGTCAGATATTTTCACTGACTAATTACACAGCTTTCCCGGTCTCAGATATTATCACTGACTTATTATCCAGCTTTCCCGGTGTCTGATATTATCACTGACTTATTACCGAGCTTTCCCAGTATCAGATATTATCACTGACTTATTACCCAGCTTTCCCGGTGTCTGATATTATCACTGACTTATTACCCAGCTTTCCCAGTATTAGATATTATCACTGACTTATTACACAGCTTTCCCGGTGTCCGATATTTTCACTGACTTATTACCCAGCTTTCCCGGTGTCTGATATTATCACTGACTTATTACCCAGCTTTCCCGGTCTCAGATATTATCAATGACTTATTACCCAGCTTTTCCGGTCTCAGATATTATCACTGACTTATTACCGAGCTTTCCCGGTGTCAGATATTATCCCTGACTTATTACCCAGCTTTCCCGGTGTCAGATATTATACCTGACTTATTACCCAGCTTTCCCGCTGTCTGATATTATCACTGACTTATTACCCAGCTTTCTCGGTGTCTGATATTATCACTGACTTATAACCCAGTTTTCCCGGTCTCAGATATTATCAATGACTTATTACCCAGCTTTCCCGGTCTCAGATAGTATCACTGACTTATTACCCAGCTTTCCCAATGTCAGATATTATCCCTGACTTATTACCCAGCTTTCCCGGTGTCAGATATTATCCCTGACTTATTACCCAGCTTTCCCGGTGTCTGATATTATCACTGACTTATTACCCAGCTTTCCCGTTCAGATATTATCACTGACTTATTACCCAGCTTTTGGGACCATCTGTGGATGGGACTTATGGGACCATCTGTGGATGAGACTTATGGAGCCATCTGTGGATAGGACTTATGGAGCCATCTGTGGATGGGACTTATGGGACCATCTGTGCATGGGACTTATGGGGCCATCTGTGGATGGGACTTATGGGGCCATCTGTGGATGGGACTTATGGGGCCATCTGTGGATGGGACTTATGGGGCCATCTGTGGATGGGGCTTATGGGGCCATCTGTGGATGGGACTTATGGGGCCATCTGTGGATGGGATTTATGGGCCATCTGTAGATGGGACTTATGGGGCCATCTGTGGATGGGACTTATGGGGCCATCTGTGGATGGGATTTATGGAGCCATCTGTTGATGGGACTTATGGGCCATCTGTAGATGGGACTTATGGGGCCATCTGTGGATGGGACTTATGGGGACATCTGTGGATGGGATTTATAGAGCCATCTGTGGATGGGACTTATGGGGCCATCTGTGAATGGGACTTATGGGGCCCTCTGTGGATAAGATTTATGGAGCCATCTGTGGATGGGACTTATGGGGCCATCTGTGGATGGGACTTATGGGGCCATCTGTGGATGGCACTTGGGGGGGAATCTGTGGATGGCACTAAGGGGGGAGCTTGATCTGTGGATGACACTTGGAGGAGGGAGTCTGGGGATGGCACTTATGGGGGGGAGGCATCTGTGGATGCCACTTGGAGGAGGGAGTCTGGGGTTGGCACTTATGGGGGGGCATCTGTGGAGGCACTTGGGGGAGTCTGGGGTTGGCACTTATGGGGGCATCTGTGGAGGCACTTGGGTGGGGAGTTTGGGGTTGGCACTTATGGGGGGGTATATGTGGAGGCACTTGGGGGAGTTTGGGTTTGGCACTTATGGGGGGGAGGCATCTGTGGAGGCACTTGGGGGAGTCTAGGGTTGGCACTTTTGGGGGCATCTGTGGAGGCCCTTGGGGGGGAGTCTGGGGTCGGCACTTATGGGGGGGAGGCATCTGTGGATGCCAATGCGAGGAGGGAGTCTGGGGTTGGCACTTATGGGGGGGCATCTGTGGAGGCACTTGGGGGGGAGTCTGGGGTTGGCACTTATGGGGGGCATCTGTGGAGGCACTTGGGTGGGGAGTTTGGGGTTGGCACTTATGGGGGGTATCTGTGGAGGCACTTGGGGGAGTCTGGGTTTGGCACTTATGGGGGAGGCATCTGTGGATGCCAATGCGAGGAGGGAGTCTGGGGTTGGCACTTATGGGGGGCATCTGTGGAGGCACTTGGGGGGGAGTCTGGGGTTGGCACTTATGGGGGGGGCATCTGTGGAGGCACTTGGGTGGGGAGTTTGGGGTTGGCACTTATGGGGGGGTATCTGTGGAGGCACTTGGGGGGGAGTCTGGGTTTGGCACTTATGGGGGGGAGGCATCTGTGGAGGCACTTGGGGGGGAGTCTAGGGTTGGCACTTTTGTAGGGGAATCTGTGGAGGCCCTTGGGGGGGAGTCTGGGGTTGGCACTTATGGGGGCATCTGTGGAGGCACTTGGGGGGGAGTCTGGGGATGGCACTTATGGGGGAGGCATCATTCTGCGCAGCAGAGCGCACGGTGTCCTCGGTTGCTGTGACGCCGTGCGCTTACTCTTGCTGCCGTAATACAGTGATACACTATTACAGATCAAAAGAGTGTATCGCTGTATTCCAGCAGCAGGGGCGGAGCGCACGGCGTCATAGCAACCGAGGACGCCGTGCGCTCCGGACCGTATGTGGATGGAACTGGGGGGAGAGGCTGTGGATGGCGCTTAGACTTTCTACTCGTTGGAGCGCACGGCGTCCTCGGTTGCTATGACGCCGTGCGCTCCCACAGCGATACACTCTTATGATCTGTAATAGTGTATTGCTGTATTCCGGGGGCAGGAGGGAGCGCACGGTGTCATAGCAACAGAGGACGCCGCGCGCTCCAGTGTGGCAGTGTGGGGACATCTATGGAGGCACTTGGGGGAGACTGGGGATGGCACTTAGGGAAGGGGGTGATCTGTGGATGGCACTTAGAGGGGGAGGAGGCTGTGGATGGCACTTGGGGGGGCTGTGGATGGCACTTAGACTTTCTACTCGCTGGAGCACACGGCGTCCTCGGTTGCTATGACGCCGTGCGCTCCCTCTTACTGCCAGAATACAGCAATACACTGCTATGATCTATAATACTGTATCGCTGTATTCCGGGGGCAGGAGGGAGCGCACTGCGTCATAGCAACCGAGGACGCTGTGTGCTCCAGTATGTGATTGCATTTAGTGGGTGGGGGGCTAGTCTGTGGATGGCAGATAGATTCTCTGCCGCGTCTCCTACAGAGCATGAGCGGCTCTGTAGCAGACGCGGCAGGGAATCGATCAGAACGCGCATGCCCGGCCCGAGAATAGCATATGCTACTCTGACCAAAGAGAAAAGGTTCAGAGGCTTTGGCTTACCTGATCTACACACATAATACAAAGCCATGCAAATGGCGAGATGTTAGGAACTGCTATCGTTGGGATCTGTGAGCTTTTGTAGGGAAATGGAGAGGGCAAGCCTAATGGCTTCTGAGCGGGCGATTTTGTGGGGGGTCAGACCCTTTGGGAGAGATAAATAATACCCACCAATTTTGAAAGGAGCCTTGGCGACTTGGTCTGAATCCTATACTAACCGTACTATTGGGTTCCCCTCCCCTAATTTACCACTCGACTTATTGCAACTGCATGCACACCCACGGATCACTCAGCCCTCTGGAATCTGGCCTTTGCTGTCAGGTCTTAATCTATCAGATATCCAAACCAAGAACGGTGCTTTAAATTGGGTTAAGGCCCTAGAAATGTCTAAGACTCAATCCTCATCCTTTTTCCACACTCAGGATTTTGAAATAGATGTTAAATCGGTCTCTATAGCGCGTAACTCAATCTCACTAAGTCATGGCTTGAACAACTACTGGAAAGGAACACCTTACCCGGTAAACTGCTTTCTCTCATCTACAAATCGCTCCTATCGTACAGACCTAGAGTCTTGCACTAAATATCAGCTTGGGAGAAAGAACTCTCCCTTACCTTATCGGAGCCTGAGAAAGCATTCATCTTGATCAACTCGCACGGTTTTAATAGATGTATAAAAATACAAGAAAACTCACAAAATTACTCATGAGGTGGTATAAGACCCCGGAGTTTCTCCACAGAATTAACCACAATATCCCAGAGATTTGCTGGAGGTGTGGATCAGGCCGGGGATCTCTCTCGCACATATGGTGGCACTGCCCCCTTATTTAGCCCTTCTGGACTGAAATTGAGCGTATGGTCAACCAAATCTGCTCTACGACCATAACGTTGGATATTAAACTAATTCTGCTATGGTGTCCTTTGAACTCCTTCACGCCTTCCAAGCGAAACCTCCCCACCATGCTCATTACAGCGGCCAGATTGCTTATCCCATTATACTGGCTTAAAGACTCCCCCCCTCTAATCTCCAGTTGGACAGAAAGAGTAGACCAGTTTTACCGGTTCGAAGAGTTAGCTCACTGGGAGACACACTCCCGAGCGGCCTTTTTGAAGACTTGGGGCCCTTGGAGGTCATACAGGAAGTTTTTGTAGATTACTCCAAGCACTTCCTCTCTGATAAACACGTATTAGTATAGGTATCCTGGGTGGTTCCTCTGCTCGTTCAATGCGCCTTATGCATATTAGATATCACCAATTTGCACGTGCCTATTGGTGGGACCAATTGGTAGACGCGCTATACCTCTCTCTTTGCCATGGGCTTCCTTCCATTCATTCAGCGACTCCCTTCTTTTTCCTCCTCTTCCCTTATGTCCGCTGTGGATAGCATTTCTCCTCTCTTCAAGGCCCCTTTTTCATTCTTTTCTCTCTTCCTTCTCTTCTAGCTTTGTTACGACTGGTCTTTACCAGTCTTTGCCGACTCTTTACCATGGATCCAGGACGAGCCAATTGAAATGGTCATCAAGCCATGACCCTGTGTCGCCACACTCATCATTTTCTCCGGCAAACAGAGGCACTTCTTACACTTTCATATTACTTATTGTTAGTGTTTTGCCATATTTGACATGTCCTTCATTGTTTATTGAACTTAATAAAAAGTGAATTTACAAAAAAGACTGGAGGCTGTAATCGCTGCTAAAGGTGCTTCAACTGAGTCCTGAGTAAAGGGTCTACATGCTTATGCAAGATTTTAGGGCAGGCATGCTCAACCTGCGGCCCTCCAGCTGTTGCAAAACTACAACTCCCAGCATCAGGCTACAGCAGGGAATTGTGGAAGTTGTAGTTTTACGACAGCTGGAGGGCCGCAGTTTGAGCATGCCTGTTATATGATATTAGGTGAAAAATTAAGAGGAAATATGAGATATTTTAAATAATTTTACAGCAAAACTGCAACATATTAAAATGTGAAAAGTGAAAGAGTTTGAAACTTTCTAAATGCATTGTATGTTCTTGTCATGTAAATGCAACAGAAACATTCAAATTTATGAATTAGTGAGCAAGTTCACTGAGTACATTTTAGATATCAATGTGTATTAAATATCTAACATTTCATGAAAACATATTTGCATTTATTTGTGGCTGCAGAGGTAAACAAATACATGGATTCATCCCTTTAAAACACATGCAGTTTTTCATACAGTTTTTGAGCCAAAGCAAAAAGTAGATTCAACAGGAAGGATAAGTAAAAGTCTTGTCTTTGGGCCCTATTCATGTTAGTGCTTTGGTCAGGAATTCCATCGATGACTGTGAGCCAAAACCAGAAATAGAGCCCACACCAAGATAAGGTATAATGGAAAGATTAGTTCGGTTTCTGTTTTTCAGACTCATCTGGTTTTGGCTTATAATCACTGTGTATAAAGCCTTGTGTTTACTCTAAGTGGCCAACCCCAGCTGAGTGCGTGTTTTCACAGCTAAAAACCACAGCAGAAAAATTATTAACAGATAATTACCTTAAAACTGGTCATTTATAGTGGCAGATTTGTAATTTGGTGGTGATTTTAGAGTTTTTACAATCATTATGGTACAATTATTGGTTGAGGTTTCTCTGCTTCTCCATTGATTTCTATTGAATCCACAATCAAATCTTATTTAAGTTTCCAGTATATAATGCATCCCCCACCCTAGCGCCAGTATATATTGCTGCTCCCACCATAGTGCCAGTATATAATGCTCTCCCCCACCCTAAAGCTGGTATATAATGCTCTCCCCCAAATGCTAGTGCCAATGTATAATGCTCCCTCCACCCCAGTGCCAGTATATCATGCTCCCCCCACCCTAGTGCCAGTATATAATGCTCTCCCCACTCTAGTGGCAGTATATACGCTCTACCCCTATCCTAGTGCCAGTATAAAATGCTGCCCCCCACTCTAGTGCCAGTATATAATGTCCCCCATTCTTGAGGCCATATATAATTCTCCCCCCAGGCTAGTGCCAGTATATAATGCTCCCTCATCCTAGTACCAGTATATAATGCACCTCACTCCCCCCTGTGGTGCCAATATATAATGCAACCCCCTGTAGTGCCAGTATATAATGCATCCCCCTTCCCCCTGTAGTTCCAGTTAAGCGTGATGTTCCTTCACCACCTTCCTTGGTGCTCCCAGTGCTGTCTTGCTTAGAAATAAAAAAACATTCACCTTACTCCCATTCCCCCACTGCCATCTGAGATGGATGTGCTTCCCCATGACATCACCGCTCCTGCGCTGGGTCTCTTAAAATGACTTTATCATGTGAGACCCAGCGCAGGAGGTCTCAATGATGTCGTCATGACATCTTGTGCTACTCTACTGCCTCAGGGGCTTCAAATGCAGCAATAATAGCGCCCCATCTTATTGGTAGCCAAGTGGTGTAGTAGTTGGCGGGCACCTACCCTCACCTTGCTCTTGTCTCTGGCCTGTCTAGTGCTACACATGGATAGAGATGGCCCGAACTATCCGCCGGCGAACAGTTCCCGGCGAACATAGCGTGTTCGCGTTCGCCTCAAACGGCGAACACATGCGATGTTCGGTCCGCCCCCTATATATCATCATTGAGCAAACTTTGACCCTGTACCTCACAGTCAGCAGACACATTCCAGCCAATCAGCAGCATACCCTCCCTCCCAGACCCTCCCATCTCCTGAACAGCATCCATTTTAGATTCATTCGGAATTTGCAGTCTTAGTGAGAGGAGGGAGAGTGTAGTTGCTGCTGATTTAATAGGGAAATCGATAGCTAGGCTAGTGAATTCAGTGTCCACTCCAGTCCTGAAAGACTCATCTGATCTCTGCTGTAAGGACAGCGTCCTGACAGCACCCCAAAAAGCCCTTTTTAGGGCTGCAACATTAGTCTGCTTTTTTTTTTTCTCCATATACATATTGCAGTTGCCTGGCCTGCCTGTGTGTGAGGAGCTGCAGGCCCACAGACTGTAGTGTGCCCACTGCCAGTGCCCACCCCTGTCATCCCATGTGGCACAGGACTTTGCATAAAAAAAAAGGCATTTCATTTTAACACTTTAATCTATGGTTAGTTGCCTGCCAGTGTGTGTCAGGCCCACTTCCACTGACTGTAGTGTGCCCACTGCCAGTGCTCACCACCACTCATACCGGATGGCACAGGACTTTGCATCAAAAAAGGCATTTCATTTTTACACTTTAATCTAAGGTTAGTTGCCTGCCAGTGTGTGTCAGGCTGACTTCCAGTGACTGTAGCGTGCCCACTGCCAGTGCCCACCACTCATACCGGCTGGCACAGGACTTTGCATAAAAAAAGGCATTTAATTTTTACACTTTAGTGTAATTTCAGCTGCTTGCCTGCTGCTAGTGTGTGTCAGGCTGACTTCCACTGACTGTAGTGTGCCCACTGCCAGTGCCCACCCCTGTCATCCCATGTGGCACAGGACTTTGCATCAAAAAAAGGCATTTAATTTTTACACTTTAGTGTCATTTCAGTTGCTTGCCTGCTGCCAGTGTGTGTCAGGCCCACTTCCACAGACTGTAGTGTGCCCACTGCCAGTGCCAACCACTGATACCGGGTGGCACAGTAGCTTGCCGATAAATAAGGCATTTAATTTTTAGACAGTAGTCTAAATTCAGTTGCTTGCCTGCTGCCAGTGTGTGTCAGGCCCACTTCCACAGACTGTAGTGTGCCCACTGCCAGTGCCAACCACTGATACCAGGTGGGACAGTAAATTGCACGGCGCAGACGCAGTCACCGTGGATTAAAACAGAGTGGAGGGAGCCAGCGTTTTTTTAAACTATCTCCCCGTTCGAAAAATCTATTCAATAAATGGCCCCCAGATTGGGGACGTTAGAGGGATTAAACTGATGAGAATAGTACTACAGAAAATACCACTTATATCGGGTGTGAGAGTAAATTGCACGGCGCAGAAGCAGTGACCATGGATTAAAACAAAGGGGAGAGAGCCAGCGTTTTTTTAACCATCTCCCCATTCGAAAAATCAATTAAATTCACCTTTCGGGGACCCTTGGTGTTGTACGTGGCTGGGTGGAGGAAGAAACCTTCAATGACATCACAGGGACGTGGCTAGCTTGGTATCCAACCTTGTGCAAATGGGGAGTTTGCGGTTGTGCAAATGAACTGTTTGCGGTTGTTTGCGGTGCATTAAAAGGGGAGTTTGGTCTGTCAATGTCTGTAAAGTGGGCGTAACCCTTACACTAACTGATCGATACAACATCATACCTGATCGTATACACACACTGGATGTTTTAAAGCATGTTATTCCAAACAATTTAGGAATGTTAGTTGATTTATGCCCTTTATGGATTAAAACCCGACTCTGCGTCCACTACGTATTTTTCCATGGGAGTTTTGCCATAGATCCCCCTCCGGCATGCCACAGTCCAGGTGTTAGACCCCTTGAAACAACTTTCCCATTACTATTGTGGCCAGAAAGAGTCCCTGTGGGTTTTAAAATTCGCCTGCCAATTGAAGTCTATGGCGGTTCGCCCGGTTCGCCCGTTCGCGAACATTTGCGGAAGTTTGCGTTCGCTGTTCGCGAACAGAAAATTTTATGTTCGCGACATCACTACACATGGAGGCTGTACTTTCTCTGCAACTGCTGCGTTCTCTCCACTTTGATTGACAGGGCCAGGTGTGAAGACATTTTTACTGCCTACTCCTGTCAATAAAAGTGCAGAGGGCGTGGCTCTTTCTGAAGCTGATTAAAGGCTGCCTACATGTCTTCTCCTTCAAGGCATTGTCATGTATTAACATATGCCAGTTGTTTATTATAGCTTTCTGTATTATAGTAGCCATGGGGGTATATTTAAAAGCAAATACTTTCACAAGAGGGCACTGAAAACAATGCAGAGAAAAAGGTGAAAAAGCTGTATTCGCTTTTAAATGTACCCCAATGCTTCTATAATACGGAAAGCTATAATAAACAACTGGCATATGTTGATACATGGAGGTGTTTTATTCCACAAATAAAAAAACAAAAAAAATTAGTTAATTTAAAAATGTTGTAAAAAAGCTTGAGGGTACCTGCACACAGGTGCAGGTGAACGCACAGAAGATCCGCATGAATTTCCTTGTGGATTTCTGCACACAAGCTGCACCAAAAAGCGCAATTTCTAATAGAGATCTTTGATGCCTATTTGCTGTAATACTCAACCTTCATTTGCAAAGCCACACAGCAGGTGAATATCCGCAAGGAGAACATCCATGAGATTTGTTGAAAAACCATGCAAGGATACAGCCACACGTTCAGTTTTCCTGATACAGCTTTGGAAGTGAAAACCAGGAGTGCGACTTTTTAAACGTCTATTTAAAACCATTTGGCCAGAAGACATTTACCAATATTTGTACGGCATTTTCTGATGTTAATAAAAAAAGTCGCAAAATTCCTTTTTTGTGACTTTTTAAACGTCCGTAAAAAACGTCAGTTTGTCACTTGGAAGATTTTCACACCATCCTCACCACGTGGGAAGCTTTTACAAGCATAACAGAAGAGTAAAATAGTACTCCAGTCAAGGGCTAGAGTAATTTTTTACTCCAGGCACATGGACTGAGGGAGGTGCGTATTATTTATGGCGCACATCTCTTTATAAATTAGGTGTGTGAAGATCTGAGGTTATGGGTCGTATTGATCACCTAGGCAGAATAACAATGCAACTGCAAAGGAGCACGGCACTAGGGAGCAACGCTCTGAGGAAAGCCACGTGTTTGATTGTAATAGTCAGAGCCATTACCACTTTCATCCTCTGCTCCACCTTCTCCTGGGTCACTGCACTTGCAGATCACGTACACCAATGCATGCTGATTGTCTTCCCTGGGGCAGGTGGGATCTTCCAGCAACACAATGTGACCTATCATATGGCTAGAAATGTCCGACACTGGTCTTAAGAGCATGTCAGCATGTCCAAAACTTCCCCTTACTACGTTGCTTCAGTAATTCCCCAGACTTGAACCCACTTGAGCATCTGTGGGACCACCTCATGTTTGTTCGATGGATCCTCCCCAAACACTCTCTAGCAACTGTGCGATGCACTGCTGTCACCATGGTTTCAGATACCTGTGACAACCTACCAGGACATTATTGAGTCACTCCTAGTGCTGTCTAGTGAGCGGCATCGGCAATATTCGTTTTTGCGATATTTCGTGAATTTTTCACATAATATTCACAATAAATTAGCAAATTCTAGAATTTGCGATCGGCAGTTATTATTTTCGCAATTGTGCAAAGTGATACTAATGATACAAATTTTTTTTTTTTTTTTTTTGCGCAATATGTACACCTTCACATTTTAGCAGGTCTGAGTAGATATTACTGATTGGTCCACTAAGTATTGTTGGGACATCACAGTACTGTGTCTAACAGAGACACTGATCCCTATCACAGCACAGTAATTCCTATCATACTACCTAACACTATATCACTATCTAACCTACACTGACTATCTCCCACTAACTATCTGTATTATATATATATGAGCTAACTAACTAATGTAATTAAATAAGGATCCAGATGACTCAGCAAAGCACAGAGCACAGCAATGACACTGCTGTCTCTCTCAGAACTGCAAAAAAAAACAGTAGAAAATGGCTGCTGGGGAGTTTCTTATATAGTAAGGGGTAGGCAACTTTCTTATAGGTTGCTAGGGATGTTGCTAAGCTGTAACAAAGATATTGCAGCTTTCTCATTGGCCCACAAGCAAGAAGCAGTAGTACTGATGAAAAAAAAAAAATTTTTTTCGTGATTAAGAATATATAGCACTATAGTCTAGATTTTCACGAATTCTCAAAGGGCCGATATTTGCGATACAAATTTGCGATTAGAATCAACACTAGTGCTGTCCTTGCTGCACAAGACAATTACTCTGGTTATTAGCTGGTGGTCATAACAATGTGATTTGACTGTGTACGGTGTGAAACAGAAGCATGATCTCATGCAGATCACCACTAATTTGCGAGCTGCAGTTAGGACATGACCATTTTGTAGCCGAATATCATAGAGCAGTTAGAACCAAATCATTTATTTGGTGTTTATTGTTGATGAACGGATGGTTTTGCAAGTTACCTCATGGCCATTAACAATGAACACTGAATAAATGTTTCAGTTCTAGTGAATATGATCCTGCTGCGCCTTGGGTGGCCAGCCTGTGTGGGCCCATGCCATGAAAAAAAATAAAAAATGTAATATGTTTCAGTATTACTACGCTAGACTTTTAAACCCTTCCAGACATGTGTCACTTTATGTGTTAATAACTTTAGAATGCATTTACTTATCCAAGATATTCTTGTACTTTGTTATTGTGGGTTAAGGAAAAATAATCATGTAGAGTTTTTCTAATAATCAATAGCTAATATTTGATAGACTTTATCAAAGTGTGTAGATGTAACTTTAGTTTATCTAAAGGAATGTTTGCAAAAAAATGTGCTAGAATAAAATCTGTAGCAAGGCCCTGAAACGGTCATTCTGACATTAGGCCCCTGTGTGAGGTCTGATGCAGATAAGGCAGCAGGATGACTAGTGACAGATGCCTCTCTTTTAGACAAAATAATCCTTGTAGCTCAATGATGCATTTTAACTCCTGTATTACTGTTTAATGTGTACAAGACATGTATTGTAAGGGGACATCCAGTGTAAGATTGGGGTACCCAAGAACCACCAGTCAAATTAATTCTGGGTGTCCACTGTACAACTACCTGCAAATATTACCTGAACCACATTCACAAATACACTGCGGTAGCACAAATTTTTTTCATAATTAGCCTGCTGACTATCCTGTGCCTTAAACTGCTCTATCCTGGAGACCCCATCAGTGTCATGGTAACTAGCTCTTTTCTTGCACTAGGGCCCTCTTAGCTATGTGAGCCACGAACATAGGCCCACACAGCAGGAGGCTGAAGCAAGACACTGGAAAATGTTGGATTATGGGAGCCACTGCAGTGACTTTGAAGAGACGAGTCCCTGGGGAAGGAAGAGTACACTAACTGGCAGCCCGGATGCATCCATAATAGTAAACTGTTTAATTTGTAAGATAATCTATTACGTTTTTATATAGATCAATAAACAAACAAAATAGTCATTACAACCCAAATTATAGAAAAAATACAAAAATCTTTATCGATACATACCAGTATAAAACCATTATTAATGGGGTTTATTCACTTCAGCAAGTGGCATTTATCATGTAGAGAACATTAATACAAGACATTTACTAATGTATTTTTATTACCCGTATTGCTTCCTTTTGCTGGCTGGATCCATTTTTCCATCAACTTATACAGCGCTCATTTCCATGGTTACGACCACCCTGCAATCCATCAGTCGTGTTCATGCTTGCACATGATTGGAAAAAATTCCGGCTTTTCTGTAGAGATGTCCCAAACTATTCGCTGGCGAGCAGTTCCCGGCGAACATTGCATGTTCGCGTTCGCTGCGGCGGGCGCACATATGCGATGTTCGGTCCGCCCTCTATACGTCATCATTAAGCAAACTTTGACCCTGTACCTCACAATCAGCAGACACATTCCAGCCAATCAGCATACCCTCCCTCTCAGACCCTCCCACTTCCTATCAAAAAGCAAGGACAGTATCCATCTTAGATTCATTCTGAAGCTGCAGAGTTAGTTAGAGCAGGGAGAGTGCTGCTGCTGCTAAATTAATAGGGAAAGCGTTAGCTAGGCCAGTGTTCTGTGTCCACTCCAGTCCTCAAAGACTCATCTGCTGTAAGGACAGCGTCCTGACAGCACCCCAAAAAGCCCTTTATAGGGCTGGTACATCAGTCTGCTTTTTATATATATATATATATATATATATATATATATTGCAGTTGCCTGACCGTGTGTGAGAGGCCGCAGGCCCACAGACTGTACTGTGTGCACACCACTCATATAGGGAGGCACAGTACCTTGCAGATAAAAAAGTAATTTCATTTTTGCCCTTTAATATAATTGCAGTTGCCTGCCAGTGTGTGTCAGGCCCACAGACTGTACTGTGCCCACTGCCAGTGCCCACCACTCATATAGGGTGGCACAGTACCTTGCAGATAAAAAAGTAATTCAATTTTCACCCTTTAATGTAATTGCAGTTTCCTGCCAGTGTGTGTCAGGCCCACAGACTTATCCTTAGCCTGTAGTTTCTAAAATGGGGTTACATTTTGAGAGTTTCTACTGTAGGTGTGCATCAGGGGGTCTTCTAAATTGACATTGTAAATTAAAATGATCCCAGTAAAATCTGCCTCCCAAAAAGCATATGGTGCTCTTTCCCTTCTGAGCACTGCGTTGGGACCATACAACAGTTTACTACCACATATGGGGTATCAGAATGAGGGTAATAAATATCGAGTTTTGTTTGGCTGTTAACCTGGTCTGTGTTATAGGGAAAATTGAATAAAATGAAAAATCTTTCACCTTCATTTTCCTTTCATTTTTGTGAAACACCTAAAGGGTAGTTTCAAAAACACCTAAAGGGTAGTTTGTAAAATCAGTTTAAAATAAATTGAGGGGTGTAGTTTCTAAATGGGGTCATCAATGGGTGTTTTCTACTATGTAAGCCCCACAAAATGACTTCATAACTGAACTGGCCTTTAAAAAAGTAGTTTTTGGAAATTTTCTTAAAAATTGTAAGAATTGCTTCTAAAATTCATAGCCTTCTAATGTCATAAAAAATAAAATTACATTTATAAAATTATGCAAACATAAAGTAGACATATGGGAAATATAAAGTAATCGTTAATTTCTAACGATAATTTGTTTTCCCTTAGTCCTAACAGCAGCACAGATGGGGTTAACCACCCCCCATGGACTGGCAGGACCGACGGAATGTTTAATGAGCCCAAGACTAATAACTAAATTTAACAATTAAGTATCTCCTTAAAAGGAGGAAGTCAACCCCCAGCCCACTGTGTTTATAGTAAGAAAAAAACTAGACTTACTAGGGTGGGAAATTTGTGTGCTGCTGTTAGGACTAAGGGAAAACAAATTATCATTAGAAATTAACGATTCCCTTTCGTCCTACCAGTAGCACAGATGGGGAGATAGCTAGAAGAAACCCCTAGGGAGGGCCTTCCTGCCTGGCAGAACTAAGAAAAGTCTGCCCAAAGGCCGAAAACTCAGCTAGACTGGCATCTAGTCTATAATGGGAGATGAATGTCGATTCAGAGCTCCAGGAGGCAGCTTTGCAAATCATGTTGAGAGGCAGAAGACTCCTCTCGGCAAAAGAAGTAGCCACAACTCTAGTAGAGTGGGCCTTAACGAATCCCGGAGGGTCCAGAGATTATGGAAACAAAGGATTCCTTAATAGCCTCCTCAATCCACCGACTGATGGAAGGTTTGGATGCCTTATAGCCTTTAAACTTACCGGCAACAGGATTAGCAGATTCTCATCTTTCCTGAACTCCTTGATCTATCCACATAGATCCGGAGACATCTCGAGACGTCCAGAGGATGTCTAGCAGGTTCCTAGGAGGAGGTGGTAGATGTCGACAGAACCGGGAGGAATATCACCTGGTTGATGTTCTGGAAGGAAGGAACTTTAGGCCTACAATACGGGAGGAATCTAAGAAGGTCCTGGTCATGTAAGAAAATGTTATAGGGCTCATGTGCTGAGAGAGCTTGAAGCTCAGAGACCCTCTTGGCCAAAGTCACTGCAAGGAGAAACACAAACTTCCAAGTGACGAACTTGATGTCCACCTCCTCTAACGGTTCAAAGGGGGGAGATGCTAACCCCCTGAGAACTACTGAAAAACCCATTGAAAAAAAGGGGTCTCAGTACTGTAGGCTTTAATCTTTCAGCTCATTTAAGGAACTGTTTGATCAGCGGGTCCTGAGAAAAAAGCCTGTTAAGGCAAGCTGAGATGGCTGAAACTTGAACCTTCAGAGTAGAAGGGCAAGGCCTCTATCAAGGCCGTCTTGCAGGAACTGAAGGATAGCGGAGAGGGGCGGATATGCAGACGCCACCTCAGTTGAGGTACAACAGGATGGGAATATCCTCATAATACAAGAGTAGGCTCTCTTGGTAGAGTCCGCTCTAGAATGAGACAGCGTTCTCAGGACCGACTCTGAAAGCCCTTCTATTCTGAGAAGGGACTGATCAACCTCCAGGCTGTCAGGTTGAATCTGTGCAGATCTGAGCAGAGATGAGTGTCCCACGACACCAGGGTCTGCTGTGGGGGGAGCCTCCAATATTGTCCTCGACTCAACTGGGTGAGCTAGGTAAACCAGGATCTCTTCGGCCAAAACAGTATGATGGCTATCACCGAGACCTGATCCTGACGGATTTTCATCAATACCCTCGGTATCATGGAAAAGGGAGGGAAGATGTAAGCCAGCCTGAACCTCCAAGATATTGACAGAGCGTCTAACGCCAGGGGGTTGTCCTCCCTGTAAAGGGAGCAGAACCTCTCCACCTTGGCATTGAACCTTGTTGCCATGAGATCCACCTCTGGCATACCCACTTGAGGACTATCTGCTTGATTCTCCGGATGTAAAGACCGCAGCTCAGCCGCTATCATATTGAGGGAGCCTTGGATGTGGATCACAGATAAGTGGGAAGGTACAACTCTGCCTAATCCAGAATCACCACGATCTCTGACAGGAGGAGAAGTGATCTTGTGCCTCCCTGCTGGTTGATGTAAAGTACCGCAGTCACATTGTCTGACTGGACTTTCGCCGCTTTGCCCCGGATCTGAGGGGCTAAGTGAAGGAGGGCTAGCCGGATAGCTTGAATCTCGTGGAGATTGGATGAAAGAAGCCACTCCTGAGGAAACCAGGTCCCGTGAACTGGAGAGTCGTCTAGGTGAGCGTCCCAGCCTACTTAGGACGCATACGTAGTCAATATGACCCAGATTGGCTGGGTCATAGACTTCCCGTCTAAAAGATGGCACCACCATCTGAGGGAATACCGAGTTTGCCAAGTCAGGGAGCACAGGGAGTTTAGCCCAGCAGGGCTGCCATTCCATTAGGAGAGAACCTCCGACTGTAGAGGGCGGAGGTGCCATAGAGCCCAAGGGACTGCTTCCGCAGACGCTGACATGAGCCCCAACATCTTCATGAGAGTCCGGATTGGAACTCGCCGGGGAAAGGAACTTGCCGTGTTCTGAACCCGGAATCTTCTTTCTGGAGTCAACTGGAGCGACATCCCAGTGGAGTCGATTATGAAGCCTAGATATCTTACTGAAGTCGACGGGCTCACGTTCGACTTCTACCAGCTGATGATCCAACCTAGGTGGAACAGAAAGGAGATTGTTACCTGAAGAAGTTGTTTAGGACCGCTAGAGCAGAGGCTTTCAAAGCCAGTCGTCCAGATAAGGAATGATGGTCAGTCCTTGAAGCCTCAAAGCCGCCACCACAGAACCACCACCTTGGTAAAAGTGTGAGGAGCAGAAGAAATGCCAAAGTGAAGGGCAACAAACAGAAGATGCCTGACAACACCAGACACCTGGACCGTGATCCTGATATACTTCCTGGAACCAGGATGGATCGGGATGTGCAGATATGCATTCTTGAGGTCCAGGGTTGCCATCACGTCTCCAGGATTGACGACGTGAACTACTGACCTGATGGTTTCTACACGAAACTTCACCTTCCTTATAAATCGATTGAAATATCTCAGATCGATAATCATCCGGGGATCTCCTGAAGCCTTGGGAACCAGAAAAACTGGTGAATAGATCCCTAGGCTCCGTTCTCCTGCTGGAACCTCCTCCGGAGCCCCTTTGCATATGTAGTCCTGAATGTAGGCCTCTAGGATCGTCTCCTTGGCAGCTTGTAGAAGGTTGATCTTGACAAACCTGTCCAAAGGAATAGAGGTGAGATTGACTAAATAACCATTGGAAATGATATTCAGGACCCAGGGATCCGAGATCGCTTGGATCCATTCTTCTCAGAAGTGGGAGAGATGACTCCCGACGGGTACATGAAGCTTAGGAATGGGGAAGCTTATTGGCAGGACTGCAGGAGTAACGTGAATTAACCAAGAGCCTCGAAGAGGCCCGTAGTCAGGAGGTGGATTTTCCATCTTTGGCTCCTCCACGAGAGCACCTCAAACCCTTTCGCTGTGCTCTCCAGTCACTACAAGAGCTTGTTTGCTGGCCAGACCTCGAAAGGACTGCTGGGGAAGGCTCTTCACCTTCTAGTCTGAAAGGTCCTCCATGATCTTATCTAGCTCCGAACCGAACAAACGGTTGGGCTCGAATGGAAGGCCATATAAGCTGTATTTTGAGGAATTGTCAGCGACCCAAGGCTTAAGCCAAAATGCAACATGGGCCGCCGATCCCAGGGCCATGCTATATATAGGCCCCTGACGTTATTTGATAGTATTGTTACAGGGTGCCAAAGGCGCACTTGGTCTCCCATGAGCCACAGACCTGCTGCTTAGCTTCAAGAGCAAAGATCTGTGTTTGGCCTCGTTCCCAGGACTTGCTTTGCTAGTGGGGAAGCTTCAACTGGAGCTGTGCGGTATCGCACAAGAAGTCCGTAGCCAGGTTGATGGTCTTGAAAGCAGCCAGTATGTCGTCCTGGAAAAAACCTCTGGTTCACATCAACTTAAATTTGATACAGGCGAGATCGGAGGAACGTAGAGACTTCAAAAGCCGCTATGGCTGTGGAAGCGGAAGCCGCAGCTGCCGTAACACCCCGTCTTAGTGTGCACTCTGCAAGGGGGTCCTGCAGCTAGACCCATCGTCTGCAGGAACCAGAGTGTGCTTGGACAACTTGGCAATAGCCATGTCCACCTTGGGAATGGATCCCCATGAATCCACCAAGAGTTAAGCCATTGGGAACATGGATTTAAACTTATTTGTTAAAACCGGACCTTTTCCAGGTTTTTTCCACTCTATATCATGACAGAGAGGAGGGTCTCATCCGCTTTGAAGACACGAGGTGCCCGAGTAGTGGGAACGGGAGGCTCCCCACAGTCAACATCATGATCCCCCGACCTGATGGACTTGAGCAACTTCTGTGTCTTTCCAGGGGAGAAAACACAATGTTAGCTCCTCCTCATCATCCGAGAAGGAAGAAACTAAGGAGACCAAGAAGGTCTCTCTACCGGGACAGAGGTCTCCATAGGGGACTGGGCACAAATAGGAAGCCTTTCCATCCAGCAGGCCTATGACTCCTTTAACAGAGCCATTGATACATATCCTGCAACGTAGGTTCACTAGAGGTCAGAAACCTCTAACAGCAGCTGTAACACCTGGGGTAGGTTAAGTCAACAGACCCAGGGATTCCCAACTGGTCTCCCAAGCTGGTCTTAGCCCAGCCTTAAACTGTTTAGCTTCTGCAATCTCACGAGTGCAGGTATGATCAGCTTACAATAACCGTTAACTGCTGCATTGGTAGCAGGATAGATGCTTCCTCTTGGAATCCACTTTCCTGCCTTCCGAATCCCGCGGAGAAGACATCACTGCGGGAAAAAAAAGGGACAAATAAAACATTCGTAAACCACCTATCTACGCAGGAAAGGTAGAAAAATAGACCGGAGGCAGCTGAGGAAAAAAACACCACAAGTGGAACAACACCAATTTTAGGACTCTGGGAGCTGGCTGAAAAAGCATATGTAGCCAGAGACTGAATTGGAGCACACAGCCTCCCAAAATAGGGGAAGGGGAGGGATAGCCAATCCACCCTTCCCCCAGTAAATCCTCCACAGGAAGATGCATAAAAAAATTGCATCTATGAAAAAAATCGTGCCCGTGAAAAAATCACGGCCGGATTACCCGAAGGTGATGCAAAAGTAGAATCCCCGCGTCACCTCCGGAAGATGGCAGCGCACAGGGACCGGGAATCCTGGACCAAGGACGCCGCCAAAATACACCAGCCAGGCGCAACTGCGCGGGGCCGGCAGCAAATAAACTGCCGGCCAAACTGACAAGGTACCTAGGAAAAAGGGCAACGCCGTTACCCAAACGAAAAGAAGGCTCCCCGCACTTTCATAAGAAAGGGGGGAACAAACCGCCTAGTCCACCTGTCCAGGGGGACAGAAAAAAACACAGTGGGCTGGGGGTTGACTTCCTCCTTTTAAGGAGATACTTAATTGTTAAATTGAGTTATTAGTCTTGGGCTCATTAAACATTCCGCTGGTCCTGCCAGTCCACGGGGGGTGGTTAACCCCATCTGTGCTGCTGGTAGGACGTAAGAGAATAACTATTTTATGAGGTATCACTATTTGCCTTAAAAGCAAAATATTTTCTAACATAGTAACTAGTGATGAGCGGCAGGTGCCATATTTGATTTTGACAAAATTCGCGAATATTCGAAAGAATATTCGTTTCATATTCGTCGAAATCGAATATTCGTCATTATTCTAGTTATCGCGATTAATATGCGATTTAAATAATTGCGTATTGCGATTTTAACATAGGCTACTTTCCTATTGGTTTCATATCTAGAATTATAGAGAAGATGACGAATATGACGAATGTATTCGTCATATTCCTCAAAACGAAGATAAGAAAGTATTCTCCATCTTCGTTTTAGCAACCTATTCGTCAACTTCGCTAATTCTAGCAATCAAATAGGAGGGTTGACTATAGAGACAGCTGTGTTTAATTCGCTATTCGATTATATTACAGCTTTTTTTAATAGAATAATTATATTACTTGATAATTATTATAATTATTCTATTTATTTAAAAAAAAATGATATAATCGCATAGCGAATTAAACACAGCTGTCTCTATAGTCAACCCTCCTATTTGATTGCTAGAATTAGCAAAGTTGACGAATAGGTTGCTAAAACGAAGATGGAGAATACTTTGTTATCTTCGTTTTGAGGAATATGACGAAAACATTCGTCATGTTCGCTAATTCTACCAAGCCAAGAACGTGTCCATACTAAAATGTACTGTCAGATTTGAGAATTACGTTGAAATCGCAATGCAATTAATATAACTTGAATTAATCGCATTGCGATTTCTACTTAGACCTGGTTTACTATGGTTGGCTTGGTAGAATTTAGCGAATATGACGAATGTATTCGTCATATTCCTCAAAACGAAGATAACAAAGTATTCTCCATCTTCGTTTTAGCAACCATAGTAAACCATGTCTGTTGAAATCGCAATGCGATTAATTAAAGTTATATTAATCGCATTGCGATTACAACTTACCACTGCTATCTTACATATTAGGCTAGAATTAACAAATATGGAATATAGCAGCAGTGCTAAGTAGAAATCGCAATGCGATTACTTCAAGTTATATTAATCGCATTGCGATTTCAACTTCGAGCTGGGCTTATAATGGGTCAGCTTGCTAGAATTAACGAAGTTAACGAATATGGAATATATTATAGCAGTGTTAATTGAAATCGCAATGCGATTAATGTAACTTGGAGTATTCGTATTGCGATTTCTACTTAGCACTGCTGCTATATTCCATATTCGTTAATTTTAGCCTAATATGTAAGATAGCAGTGCACTGCTAAGTTGTAATCGCAATGCGACTAATATAACTTGAATTAATCGCATTGCGATTTCAACGTAATTCTCAAATCCGACAGTACATTTTTGTATATGGAGACGTTCCCATGGTGATGGGGACGCTCCATGAGCACGGAAGTCGGCAGAAGCGGCAACGGGCACTGACTAGAGCAGCCAGGAAGCCAGGAATACTCAGGACAGGTAAGACCTACTTTTGGGAAGTGGGTAAGAAAAAAATATAACTAAAAAAAAAAAAAAAAAAAAAGAATATTTAAAATAGCGAATTTATAGCACTATATTCAAAATATTCGCGAATTAACGAAGTGGCGATATTCGCAATAAAAATTCGCTATTCGAGTATTCGCGCTCAACACTAATAGTAACATAGTTAACGAGGATGAAAAAAAGACATCTGTCCATCTAGTTAAGGGCTCATGCACACGACCGTATTTTGTTTCCTTGTCTATTCCATTTTTTTGGCGGATAGGATGCAGACCCAAAAAATGCAGACAGCAAACCATGTGCTGTCTGCATCAGTATGTCCGTTCCGTAGTCCCGCAAAAAAAATAGAGCATGTCCTTTTTTTTCTTCTAGTTTGCGGACAAGGATAGGCATTATTACAATGGTTCCGCAAAAATAACGGATCCGCAAAAAATACAGATGCCATACGGACGTCATCTGTTTTTTTTTGCAGACCGCAAAACACATATGGTCGTGTGCATGAGGCCTAAGCCTGTAATCCTGCAAGTTGATCCAAAGGAAGTAAAAAAAAAACCTGTGAGGTAGGAGCCAATTTTCCCCACTGTAGAAATAAATAATTCCTTCCCGACTCCAATCAGATTGACTCCTTGGATCAATGACCCATCTCTAGTAACTATAGCCTGTAATATTATTACCCTCCAGAAATACATCCAGGCCCCTCTTGAACTTTTTTAGTGAATTCACCATTAGTGATGAGTGAGCACCAAAGTGTTCGGGTGTTCGGGTACCCGGTATGAACACATAGCGATATTCGTGCGCTTGGCCGAGCCGAGTATAATGGAAGTCAATGGGAGACAACCAGGTACCCCCTGCTCGGATGAGGGGAGGGTGCCTGGTCCATTGGAAATGGTCAGAAAGTGACAGAAACACCACCAAAATGGATCTGGAACGGCATGGGGACCATGTCTGGGTGCATCTTGGACTCCAATGTCGCTGCTGGGAACCATATTGTCCCAGTTGTCCGCCACTTTTACATAGTGACAAAATCACGCCCAAAATGACGCCCCCTAAAAAAAAATACATTTTTAGAGGTAAAATTGTTAGGAAACATTCTTTCCTGTGTATTCAATTGTATATAAAGTGCAAATGCTGCCAGAAATTACAAGGAAGAAGCACTCCGATACAGCCTGTATATCATATAAAGGAGGGCCTCATTCACATAGTGCTACAATTGTTCAGGTACAATACTGCACATATTAAGCCTATGCAGTAAGTGAAAGGACTGTCAAAAATTACAATGAACCGTCACTCCAATGCACCCTTTATTGCACATAATGGAGGGCATCATACACCCTTGAAACATTATCACTGATGGCCTACTGGTGAGCCTCAAAAACATTTGGAGCAAGGGCGTGCTGGATACCTTCTAAAACATTATAGTTGAGGGCCTGAAGGTAAGCGGACCCAATATAAAATTGTAGTGAGGGCCTGAAGGTGAGGGAACCCCATAAAACATTGCAGTGATGGCATACAGTGAGCAGACGGTATAAAGCATTGGAGATGAGGGCCTGAAGCCTAGCGAACCCCATAAAACATTGCAGTGATGGCCTACACGTGAGTAGACTGTATAAAGCTTTGGAGGTGAGGGCGTGATTCCTAGCAAACCCCATCAAACATTGCAGTGATGGCCTACTGGTGAGCAGACCATATAAAGCATTGGAGGTAAGGGCCTGCAGCCTAGCGAATCCCATAAAACATTGCAGTGATGTCCTATAGGTGAGCAGACCATATAAAGCATTGGGGGTGAGGGACTGAAGACTAGCAAACCCCATAAAACTTTGCAGTGATGACCTACAGGTGAGCAGACGGTATAAAGCATTGGAGGTGAGGGCCTGAAGCCTAGCGAACACCATAAAACATTGCAGTGATTGCCTACAGGTGATCATACCGTATAAAGCGTTGGAGGTGAGGGACTGAAGCCTAGCGAACCCCATAAAACATTGCAGTGATGGCCTACAGGTGAGCAGACCATAGAAGGCATTGGAGGTGAGGGCCTGAAGCCTAGCAAACCCCATAAAATATTGCAGTGATGGTCTACAAATGAGCAGACTGTATAAAGCATTGGAGGTGAGGGACTGAAGCCTAGCGAACCCTATAAACATTGCAGTGATGGCCTACAAGTGAGCAGATGGTATAAAGAATTGGAGGTGAGGGACTAAAGCCTAGCGAACCCCATAAAACATTGCAGTAATAGCCTACAAGTGAGCAGACAGTATAAAGCATTGGAGGTGAGGGCCTGAAGCTTAGCGAACTCCATAAAACATTGCAGTGATGGCCTACAGGTGAGTAGACCATATAAAGCATTGGATGTGAGGGACTGAAGGTGAACGAACCCCATAAAACATTGAACTGATGGCCTAAAGGTGAGCAGACCTTATAAAGCATTGGAGGTGAGCGCCTGAAGCATAGTGAAGCCCATAAAACATTGCAGTGATGGTTTACAAGTGAGCAGACAGTATAGAGCATTGGAGGTGAGGGCCTGAAGACTAGCGAACCTCATAAAACATTGCAGTAATGGCCTACATGTGAGCAGACCATCTAAAGCATTGGAGGTGAGGGCCTGAAGCCTAGCGAACCCCATAAAACATTGCAGTGATGGCCTATAGGTGAGCAGACCATAGAAGGCATTGGAGGTGAGGGCCTGAACCTTGCGAACCCCATAAAACATTGCAGTGATGGCCTCCAGGTAAGAATACAATATAAAGCATTGGAGGTGAGGGCCTGAAGGTTAGCAAACACCATAAAACATTGCAGCAATGGCCTACAAGTGATCAGACCGTATAAAGCATTGGAGGTGAGGGCCTGAAGCCTAGTGAACCCCATAAAACATTGCAGTGATGGACTACAGGTGAGAAGACCGTATAAAGCATTGGAGGTGAGGGACTGAAGCCTAGCGAACCCCATAAAATATGGCAGTGATGGCCTACAGGTAAGTATACACTATAAAGCATTGGAGGAGAGGGCATGAAGGTTAACGAACCCCATAAAACATTGCAGCAATGGCCTACAAGTGATCAGACCGTATAAAGCATTGGAGGTGAAGCCTAGCGAACCCCATCAAACATTGCAGTGATAACCTACATGTGAGAAGACCGTATAAAGCATTGGAGGTGAGGGACTGAAGCCTAGCGAACCCCATAAAATATGCCAGTGATGGCCTACAGTTAAGCATACACTATAAAGCATTGGAGGTGAGGGCATGAAGGTTAATGAACCCCATAAAACATTGCAGCAATGGCCTACAAGTGATCAGACCATCTAAAGCATTGGAGGTGAGGGGCTGAAGCCTAGTGAACCCCATAAAACATTGCAATGATAGCCTACAGGTGAGCAGACCACTAATACCCTATTTCCCTGATGAAGCCGCACATGCAGCGAAACATGTCGGGCGGGTGAGTGCCTGCTGTCTTTCAGACAGGGACCGAATCGGAAGCATACAATTGTATGAATGAATGTGTGGTGGGTAAGCGCTAAACAGCATGTATCTGCGTGGCTGAGAAAGTTGGTGTGATATAGCTCATAGTAAAGAGGGGTGAGCAGTGGGCGCCCCCTTTACGATAAAATAGGGAAAACATTCCATGGTAATTTTGTAGGAATCTATTTCATCTCTTAGGAGCCATAGTGTGACAAAGCATGTGTGCACAAACATAGGAATTAGTCAAGTTTTTCCAGCGCCATAATATAAGTGCAGTAGGAGAAAATAGAAATCTGCTTTATTATACAATCACATTGTTGCAACACTGACTTACAATCATAATTTGACTGCCAAGAAGCTTCAAAGAGTGAGCAATTAGCTACACATTCCAGTGTTGCAACAAAGTTGTAGGTTGCAATCAAGCACACTGTGGAGCAACGAATGCGCTGGATTCCTGATAGGAATGTAGAGAAATATATGCATTATGGCAGCTGCACACATTATAACACATTATAACACAGCACAACACATTATAACACAGCAAAGTGAACTGCAGCCATAAGCAGTACCTCCAAATAAAAGAGGATTACACACATTCAGTATTGAGTGGAATATCTGATTCCTCCCCTGATCATTTTAATGGGACTGGGAGTATAAATAAATGTATCAGCTTTTATAAAAATATAATAAAGGTTACGTTTTAATATCTATGTTGTAACCCCTAAAAGGATTTAGTAGGTCTATGTGACCATTTTGTAAATAAATAAATAAATAAATAGCTGAAATGTAGGACCCTGGCACCCAGACAGAGTATAGGTTTATTCAACTTGGTGTTGCCCCCCAAAATAATGGTACAATAAAAAAAAAGAGGATTCAATAAAGAAGTTCCCTGGAGTACAAGAATGTATGGTTGAGGGTGAGGCAGTTCTAAATGTCTATTCTGCACAAGAGTTGGACAGTTCCTGTGGGATCCATGCCTGGTTCATTTTTATAAACATCAGCTTGTCTACATTAGCTGTGGACAGGTGGCTGCATTTGTCTGTAATGGCGCCCCCTGCCGTGCTAAATACACGTTCAGACAATACACTGGCCGCAGGGCGGGCCAGCACCTCCAAGGCATAAAAGGCTAGCTCTGGCCATGTGGACAATTTGGAGACCCAGAAATTGAATGGGGCCAAACCATCAGTCATTACGTGGAGGTGTGTGCACATACTGTTCCACCATGTTTTTGAAATGCTTCCTTCTGCTAACACATTCTCTATCAGCTAGTGGTGCAGTTAGCTGTGGCGCTGTGACAAAACTTTTCCACATCTCGGCCATGCTAACCCTACCTTCAGAGGAGCTGGCGCTAAAACAGCTGCGTTGGCGACCTCTTGCTCCTTCTCTGCCTTCACCTTGTGCTTCCACTTGTCCCCCCGTGTCAGTTGGGAATGCTCTCAGGAGCGCGACTACCAGCGTGCGCTTGTACTTGCGCATTTTCCTATCACGCTACAGTGCGGGAATTGAGGTGGGCACATTGTCTTTGTATCGGGGATCCAGCAGGGTGACCACACAGTAGTCAGCACACGTTAAAATGTGGGCAACTCTGCTGTCGTTGCGCAGGCACTGCAGCATGTAGTCGCTCATGTGTGCCAGGCTGCCCAGAGGTAAGGACAAGCTGTCCTCTGTGGGAGGCGTATCGTTATCGTCCTCCGTTTGCCCCCAGTGACGCACTAGGGATGGGCCCGAGCTGCGTTGTGTGCCACCCCACTGTGAACATGCTTCATCCTGATCCTCCTCCACCTCCTCCTCATCCTCGTCCTCCTCGTCCTACAGTAGTGGGCCCTGGCTAGCCAAATTTGTACCTGGCCTCTGCTGTTGCCAAAGACCTCTCTCTGAGCCACTTCTAAAAGACTGGCCTGAAAGTGTTAGAAATGACCCCTCTTCCTCCTCCGCTTCCTCCTGGGCCATATCCTGTTACATCATCGCCCTAAGTGTTTTCTCAAGGAAACATAGAAGTGGTATTGTAACGCTGATAACGGCGCCATCGCCACTGGCCATGTTGGTGGAGTACTCGAAACAGTGCAACAGGGCACACAGGTCTCGACTGGAGGCCCAGTCATTGGTGGTGAAGTGGTGCTGTTCCGCAGTGCAACTCACCCGTGCGTGCTGCAGCTGAAAATCCACTATGGCCTGCTGCTGCTCGCACAGTTTCTCCAGCATGTGCAAGGTGGAGTTCCACCTGGTGGGCACGTCGTATATGAGGCGGTGAGCGGGAAGGCCAAAGTTACGCTGTACCGCAGACATGCGAGCAGTGACAGGATGAGAACGCCAGAAGCACGCACAGACGGCCCACACTTTATGCAGCAGCTCTGACATGTCGGGGTAGTTGTGAATGAATTTCTGCACAACTAAATTCAGCACATGTGCCAGGCAAGGGATGTGCATCAAACCGGCTAGTCCCAGAGCTGCAGCGAGATTTCGCCCATTATCGCACACCACCAGGCCAAGGTTGAGGCTCACCGGCAGCAACCAAAGGGAAAAATAATGGTATTTACTTGATATCGAAGGTCCATGCAACCAGAAAACTAACCCAATTTTTTTAAAACTATAAACCTTTTAAAATACACTACATTTTTATTGATATCAACTTAAAACGACCAACAAGGTAATTATTCATATGACATTACTAAAACATAAATTGCTGTTCGCAGACAATACTAATATACAGTAGGGATGTTAAGGGTGCCTGGAAAATACAACGAAAAATAGAAGGTGAGATGGGGGAATCACTGTCCCTATAATGTATCTCTCTAAGCCTCAGCCCGGAGGCGCCCACCTGATTGTGGTGATGTTCCGTCCCCGAACCTAGGCCTATATAGCCCTAAGACAACCCTAAAAACAACCTGCAAGCCCGACGCGTTTCCCCCTACTTGTTATGGGTTTCTCAGGGGGTAAAGCAAATCAGGCTCAAAACAAAGTGCAATAATCAATAGGATGAAGAGAGACTGGCTGATGTACATATATAGATAGATATAAATGGTATCTTATTGGCTGGATACACAAAATAATGTAGATACTAATGGTACCTTATACTGATGACAAGGCATACAATAGATGGACATATGCTCTGGTGAGATATAGTGCAATAAGCCAGCTCACCGGCAGCGACCACTCGTCGGTCTGTTGTTCTATACCCCGCCACAACTCCTGCGCGGTGTGGGGCCTGTCCCCCAAACACATCAGTTTCAGAACGACCTGCTGACGTTTAACCCGGACTGTGCTAAAGCTGGTGGTAAAGTATGTGGGTGACCGTATGAGCAGGTGGAAGAAGAGGAGGAGGAAGCCGAGTATTCCCAGCCGGCACTACATTTACCCAGTGTGCAGTTAGGGAGGTATAGCGTCCCTGGCCGTGCTTACTGGTCCACATATCTGTGGTTAGGTGGTCCTTGTCACAGATGACATTGCGCAGTGCACACTTGATTTTATCGGATACTTGGTTGTGCAGGGAAGGCACGTCTCTCTTGGAGAAGTAGCGGCGGCTGGGAACGATGTACTGTGGGAAAGCCACCGCCATCAGCTGTTTGAAATGCTGTCATTCAGGCTGGTGGACACAAACAGCTTCAAAGGCCAGTAGTTTAGAAATGCTGGTATTCAGGCCCAGGGCTCGAGGATGGCTAGATGGGAATTTACGCTTTCTTTCCAAGATTTGTGAGATGGAGAGCTGAACACTGTCGTGTGACATGGTGGAGATGCTTGGTGATGGAGGTGGTGGTGTTGGTGGCACATCCTCTGTTTGCTGGGCGGCAGGTGCCAACATTCCTCCCGAGGAGAAGGAAGAGGCTGAAGCAGCAGCAGAAGAGGGAGCAGGAGGGGCCTGAGCCCTTTCTTGGTTTTGAAGGTGCTTACTCCACTGCAGCGCGTGTCTCGCATGTAGATGCCTGGTCATGCAAGTTGTGCTAAGGTCCAGATAGTTAATGCCTCGCTTCAGGCTCTGATGGCACAGCGTGCAAACCACTCGGGTCTTGTCGTCAGCACATTGTTTGAAGAAGTGCCATGCCAGGGAACTTCTTGGAGCTGCCTTTGGTGTGCTCGGTCCCTGGTGGTGGTGGCCAGTAGCAGGCGAACTCTCTTGGCGACGGCTGTTCTGCTTTTGCACCCTGATCCCTCTTTTGCTATGCTGTTGACTCGGTCTTACCACTGCCTCTTCCTCTGAACTCTGAAAGTCAGTGGCACGACCTTCATTCCATGTGGGGTCTAGGACCTCATCGTCCCCTGCATCGTCTTCCAGACAGTCTTCCTCCCTGACCTCCTGTTCAGTCTGCACACTGCAGAAAGACGCAGCAGTTGGCACCTGTGTTTCGTCATCATCAGAGACGTGCAGACTCCGATGAGGTGGTATTCCCATGTAGTGTTGAGCGAACAGTTCGAGCATCGTTCGGGTTCGTACCGAATTTTGGGGTGTCCGGGACCCGGACCCGAACCCGGACATTTTCAAAAAAGTTCGGGTTCGGGTTCGTCGTTCGGCATGTATTTAGGCGCATTTTGAAAGGCTGCAAAGCAGCCAAACAACATGCATCATACTACTTGCCCTAAGATGCCATCGCAGCCATGCCTACTATTGGCAAGGCTGTGATTGGCCGAGTGCAGCATGTGACTCAGCCTCTTTATAAGCTTGTGCGCACGTCGGGACGTGCTCACTCCCGATGTGAATAGAACAGGGATAGACGGAGCTGATGCTAGGGCGAGAATAGGCAGGGATAATTGAATAACTGGAAGCAAATTTCTCTCCTCCACCTGTGATTCATCTGAACAACTGCAGCTGAGCTGCTTTTTTGATAGGGATTGGCTATTTTTAGAGTGGCCAGAGTGATTTTTCCATCCACATGTACCTAGGCTGACCGCCGGCCGCCATTTTGCGACTTGTAGTGCTGCAGCAGAAGCTGCCACAGTGTGCATTCCAAAGCTCCAAACAAGTCAGACATCTACACCTGGGATTCAGACCAATAGCGATTTAGCAGCACAGTCCAAGGCTATTTTTTTTAAAGGTTGTGCAGACCATTTTGTGGCACATGTTACTGGGCTGATAGGCGGCGGCCATCTTGGGACTAGTGCTGCAGCACAATCTCTCCCAACGTCCATTAATCACTTGTAATAGTGGTCTGTGCCATAGAAATCCTACATCAGGGACTTGGGTGTGCTTGTGTCACCCCTACTAATACCAGTCCACCTGTAATCCATACAGTCAAAAGACTGAAAGTATTCCAGTGAGGGAATTTTTTTTATTTAAAAAGGCCAAGTTAGTTTATCTGGCGCTCAATATACTAGATACAGTTAGGCTCATGCGTTTCATACATCTGGAATTAGCAAATTAATGTGCTGGGGTTGGGAAAACATATATGTACCCATACTAGAATCTGTCAAAGAAAGCGGTACTCACATATAACAGTCATTCCATCTGTAATCCATACAGTCAAAAGACTGAAAGTATTCCAGTGAGGGAATTTTTTTATTTAAAAAGGCCAAGTTAGTTTATCTGGCGCTCAATATACTAGATACAGTTAGGCTCATGCTTTCATACATCTGGAATTAGCAAACTAATGTGCTGGGGTTGGGAAAACATATATGTACCCATACTAGAATCTGTCAAAGAAAGCGGTACTCACATATAACAGTCATTCCATCTGTAATCCATACAGTCAAAAGACTGAAAGTATTCCAGTGAGGGAATTTTTTTTATTTAAAAAGGCCAAGTTAGTTTATCTGGCGCTCAATATACTAGATACAGTTAGGCTCATGCTTTCATACATCTGGAATTAGCAAATTAATGTGCTGGGGTTGGGAAAACATATATGTACCCATACTAGAATCTGTCAAAGAAAGCGGTACTCACATATAACAGTCATTCCATCTGTAATCCATACAGTCAAAAGACTGAAAGTATTCCAGTGAGGGAATTTTTTTATTTAAAAAGGCCAAGTTAGTTTATCTGGCGCTCAATATACTAGATACAGTTAGGCCCATGCGTTTCATACATCTGGAATTAGCAAACTAATGTGCTGGGGTTGGGAAAACATATATGTACCCATACTAGAATCTGTCAAAGAAAGCGGTACTCACATATAACAGTCATTCCATCTGTAATCCATACAGTCAAAAGACTGAAAGTATTCCAGTGAGGGAATTTTTTTATTTAAAAAGGCCAAGTTAGTTTATCTGGCGTTCAATATACTAGATACAGTTAGGCCTCATGCTTTCATACATCTGGAATTAGCAAATTAATGTGCTGGGGTTGGGAAAACATATATGTACCCATACTAGAATCTGTCAAAGAAAGCGGTACTCACATATAACAGTCATTCCATCTGTAATCCATACAGTCAAAAGACTGAAAGTATTCCAGTGAGGGAATTTTTTTATTTAAAAAGGCCAAGTTAGTTTATCTGGCGCTCAATATACTAGATACAGTTAGGCCTATGCTTCATACATCTGGAATTAGCAAACTAATGTGCTGGGGTTGGGAAAACATATATGTACCCATACTAGAATCTGTCAAAGAAAGCGGTACTCACATATAACAGTCATTCCATCTGTAATCCATACAGTCAAAAGACTGAAAGTATTCCAGTGAGGGAATTTTTTTTATTTAAAAAGGCCAAGTTAGTTTATCTGACGCTCAATATACTAGATACAGTTAGGCTCATGCGTTTCATACATCTGGAATTAGCAAACTAATGTGCTGGGGTTGGGAAAACATATATGTACCCATACTAGAATCTGTCAAAGAAAGCGGTACTCACATATAACAGTCATTCCATCTGTAATCCATACAGTCAAAAGACTGAAAGTATTCCAGTGAGGGGATTTTGCTTATAAAAATAATATATTTCATTGTGGTGCGAGTTGAATCGCAACAATGAAGAAAAATACTATTAAGGGACGAGGACGCGGTCGTGGTGGTGTCCGTGGAGCCTCTGTTGCTGGTAGAGGACGTGGCCGCTCGGCCCCAGGCGCACACAGTAGGGAACGAACTCCTCAACTAGCCGGCAGAATGTACCGCAATATCTCGTGGGGCCCAATGCCGCTCTTAGGATGGTAAGGCCTGAGCAGGTACAGGCATTAATCGATTGGGTGGCCGACAGTGCTTCCAGCACGTTCACCACATGGTCTTCCACCCAGTCTTCTGCGGAAAGCGCACAGGTGGCACCTGAAAACCAAGCCCATCAGTCTGTCACATCACCCCCAAGCATATCAGGGAAACGGTCTGAGCCACAAGTTATGCAGCAGTCTCTTCTTCTGTTTGAAGACTCTGCTTCCAGGGTTTCCCAGGGGCGTCCACCTAGCCCTTCCCCAGTGGAGGAAGACATACCATGCACTGACGCACAACCACTTATGTCTCCAGATGAAGAGGACATGGGAATACCACCATCAGCAGAGTCACGCACGTCTCTGATGATGACGAAACACAGGTGCCCACTGCCGCGTCTTTTGCAGTGTGCAGACTGAACAGGAGGAGGTCAGGGAGGGAGACTGGGTGGAAGACGATGCAGAGGACGATGAGGTCTTAGACCCCACATGGACTGAAGGTCGTGGGCGATGACTTTCACAGTTCAGAGGAAGAGGTAGTGGTGAGACCGAGACAACAGCGAAGCCAAAGAGGGAGCAGGGGGCCAAAGCAGACGAGCCGCCGCCCCAGAGTTCGCTCTGCTACTGGACATCGCCAACAGGGACCCAGCCCCACAAAGGCAGCTTCAAAGAGTTCCCTGGCATGGCACTTCTTTAAACAATGTCCTACCGACAAGACCCGAGTGACTTGCACGCTCTGCCATCAGAGCCTGAGGCGAGGCATTAACGTTCTGAACCTCAGCACAACCTGCATGACCAGGCATCTACATGCAAAGCATGAACTGCAGTGGGGTACACACCTTAAAAACCAGGCACTCGCTGAGGCTCCCCTGCTCCTCTACCGCTGCTGCCTCGGCTTCCGCCTCGAGAGGAATGCTGCCACCTGCCGAGCAGCAAACAGAGGATGTGCCACCGACACCACCACCACCGCCACCGTCAACTAGCGCCTCCACTATATCACACAGCAGCGTTCAGCTCTCAATATCTCAAACCTTAGAGAGGAAGCGCAAATTCCCCGAGTCACCCTCGAGCCCTTGGCCTGAACGCCAGCATTTCTAAACTGCTGGCCTTTGAAATGCTGTCATTCCGGCTGGTGGACACAGACAGCTTCAAACAGCTGATGGCCATGGCTGTCCCGCAGTATGTGGTTCCCAGCCGCCACTACTTCTCCAAGACAGCCGTGCCTTCCCTGCACATGCAAGTGTCCGATAAAATCAAGTGTGCACTGCGCAACGCCATTTGTGGCAAGGTCCACCTAACCACAGATACGTGGACCAGTAAGCACGGCCAGGGACGCTATATCTCACTAACTGCACACTGGATGAATGTAGTGGCGGCTGGGCCCCCGGCGGACAGTTCCTTGGCGCACGCCCTTCCGCCCCTAGGATCGCAGGGCATCATTCTCTGCCTCCTGTAGCCTCCTCCTCCTACTCGGCTTCCTCCTCCACTGCTTCCACCAGCTCATCCGGTCAGCCACACACCTTCACCACCAACTTCAGCACAGCCCGGGTAAACGTCAGCAGGCCATTCTGAAACTCATATGTTTGGGGGACAGGCCCCACACCGCGCAGGAGTTGTGGCGGGGTATTGAACAACAGACCGACGAGTGGTTTCTGCCGGTGGGCCTCAAGCCAGGCCTGGTGGTATGCGATAATGGGCGAAATCTCGTGGCAGCTCTGGGACTAGCCGGTTTGACGCACATCCCTTGCCTGGCGCATGTGCTGAACTTGGTGGTGCAGAGGTTCATTCACCACTACCCCAACATGTCAGAGCTGCTGCATAAAGTGCGGGCCGTCTGTGCGCGCTCCGCCGCTCACATCCTGCCGCTGCTCGCCTGTCTGCGCTACAGCGGAACTTCGGCCTTCCCGCCACCGCCTCATATGCGACGTGCCCACCCGGTGGAACTCCACCTTGCACATGCTGGAGAGACTGTGCGAGCAGCAGCAGGCCATAGTGGAGTTTCAGCTGCAGCACGCTCGCGTCAGTCGTACTGCCGAACAGCACCACTTCACCACCAATGATTGGGCCTCCATGCGAGACCTGTGTGCCCTGCTGCGCTGTTTCGAGTACTCCACCAACATGGCCAGTGGCGATGACACTGTTATCAGCGTTACAATACCACTTCTATGTCTCCTTGAGAAAACACTTAGGGCAATGATGTTAGAGGAGGTGGCCCAGGTGGAGGAGGAGGAGGAGGATGAGGGCTCGCTTCTAACACTTTCGGGCCAGTCTGTTCGAATTGGCTCAGAGGGAGGTTTGTTTAAGCAGCAGAGGACAGGTTCACAAGTCGCCAGCCAAGGCACTGTACTGGAGGACGAGGAGGATGAGGAGGAGGAGGTGGAGGGGGACGAGGATGACGCAAGTTCACAGCGGGGTGGCAGCCCAGGCCCATCACTGGTGCGTGGCTGGGGGATACGGTGGACGATGACGATACGCCTCCCACAGAGGACAGCTTGTCCTTACCCATGGGTAGCCTGGCCCACATGAGCGAATATATGCTCCAATGCCTGCGCAACGACAGCAGAGTTGCCCACGTTTTAACGTGTGCAGACTACTGGGTGGCCACCCTGCTGGATCCCCGGTATAAAGACAATGTGCCCACTTTAATTCCTGAACTGGAGCGCGACCGTAAGATGCGCGAGTACAAGCGCACGCTGATAGAGGCGCTCTTGAGAGCATTCCCACATGTCACAGGGGAACAGGTGGAAGGTGAAGGCAGAGGAGTGGCAAGAGGTCGCCAACGCAGCTGTGTCACGGCCAGCTCATCTGAGGGCAGGGTTAGCATGGCAGAAATGTGGAAAAGTTTTGTCTCCACGCCACAGCTATCTGCACCGACACCTGATACGGAACGTGTTAGCAGGAGGCAGCATTTCACTAACATGGTTGAACAGTATGTCTGCACACTCCTCCACATCCTGACGGATGGTTCGGCCCCATTCAACTACTGGGTTTCGAAATTGTCCACGTGGCCAGAGTTAGCATGTTATGCCTTGAGGTGCTTTCCTGCCCGGCGGCCAGCGCTTTATCTGAACGCGTATTCAGCACGGCTGGGGGCGTCATTACTGACAAGCGCAGCCGCCTGTCCACAGCCAACGTGGACAAGCTGACCTTCATAAAGATGAACCAGGCATGGATCCCACAGGACCTGTCCCTCCCTTGTGCAGAGTAGTCCTTATTAACTGCCTAAAAACATGTCTTGTTGTGCTACGGGCCACTTCTTTATTTGATACAAATTTTATGAAACCCACAGTTGAATGAAACTCTTCTCTGTCTGGGCGCCGGGCCTAACCAGATGAAAGTGGCCGGTTAAACTAACGGTTGACATGAAGCCATAACCTCTGCCATGCTACCTCTGTCTTCTGTCTGGGTGCTGAGGCCTAAGTCAAATAAAGCGGTCTTCTGCTGTGCTGGGGATATGAAGCTAATCTCTGACCTCTCTCCTCTGTCTGGGTCCAAAGGCCTAAATCACTGAAAGAGGCCTTCTCCTGTGGTGTGTGATATGATGCCAGAATATGTGCTGTGGGGCCTCTCTCCTCTTCCTGGGTGCAGGGGTCAAATAAACTAAATTGTGGCCTACTCCTGTGGTGGTTGATATGATGCCTGATTCTCTGATGTGGAACCTCTCTCCTCTGTTTGGGTGAAGGGGTCAAAGTCTTTCAAAGTCGCCTTCTCCTGTGCTGATTGATATGAAGCTGATGGTTGTGCCATCTGACATGGTTGCCGGGGTCCCATTAAATTGGGGCCTACTCCTGTGGTGGGTGATCTAAATGCCTGATTCTCTGCTTTGAAACCTCTCTCCTCCGTCCGGGTGTAGGGGTCAAAGTCTGTCAAAGTCGCCTTCTCCTGTGCTGATTGATATAAAGCTTATGCTTGTGCCATCTGACATGGTTGCCGGGTCTGATTCAATGGTGGCCTACTCCTGTGGTGGGTGATCTAAATGCCTGATTCTCTGCTGTGTAACCTCTCTCCTCCGTCTGGGTGTAGGGGTCAAAGTAACTAAATGGTGGCCTACTCCTGTGGTGGGTGATATGATGCCAGAATATGTGCTGTGGGGCCTCTCTCCTCTTCCTGGGTGCAGGGGTCAAAGTAACTCAATGGTGGCTTCTCCTGTGGTGGCTGATATGATGCCAGAATATGTGCTGTGGTGCCTCTCTCCTCTTCCTGGGTGCAGGGGTCAAAGTAACTAAATGGTGGCTTCTCCTGTGGTGGTTGATATGATGCCTGATTCTCTGCTGTGAAACCTCTCTCCTCCATCTGGGTGTAGGGGTCAAAGTCTTTCAAAGTCGCCTTCTCCTGTGCTGATTGATATAAAGCTGATGGTTGTGCCATCTGACATGGTTGTCAGGGTCTGATTCAATGGGGGCCTACTCCTGTGGTGGGTGATCTAAATGCCTGATTCTCTGCTGTGAAACCTCTCTCCTCCGTCTGGGTGTAGGGGTCAAAGTCTTTCAAAGTCGCCTTCTCCTGTGCTGATTGATATGAAGCTGATGGTTGTGCCATCTGACATGGTTGCCAGGGTCTGATTCAATGGGGCCTACTCCTGTGGTGGGTGATCTAAATGCCTGATTCTCTGCTGTGAATCCTCTCCTCCGTCTGGGTGTAGGGGTCAAAGTCTTTCAAAGTCGCCTTCTCCTGTGCTGATTGATATGAAGCTGATGGTTGTGCCATCTGACATGGTTGCCGGGGTCTGATTCAATGGTGGCCTACTCCTGTGGTGGGTGATCTAAATGCCTGATTCTCTGCTGTGTAACCTCTCTCCTCCGTCTGGGTGTAGGGGTCAAAGTAACTAAATGGTGGCCTACTCCTGTGGTGGGTGATATGATGCCAGAATATGTGCTGTGGGGCCTCTCTCCTCTTCCTGGGTGCAGGGGTCAAAGTAACTCAATGGTGGCTTCTCCTGTGGTGGCTGATATGATGCCAGAATATGTGCTGTGGTGCCTCTCTCCTCTGTCTGGGTCCAAAGGCCTAAATCACTGAAAGAGGCCTTCTCCTGTGGTGTGTGATATGATGCCAGAATATGTGCTGTGGTGCCTCTCTCCTCTTCCTGGGTGCGGGGTCAAAGTAACTCAATGGTGGCTTCTCCTGTGGTGGCTGATATGATGCCAGAATATGTGCTGTGGGGCCTCTCTCCTCTTCCTGGGTGCAGGGGTCAAAGTAACTCAATGGTGGCTTCTCCTGTGGTGATTAGTATGATGCCAGAATATGTGCTGTGGGGCCTCTCTCCTCTTCCTGGGTGCAGGGGTCAAAGTAACTCAATGGTGGCTTCTCCTGTGGTGGCTGATATGATGCCAGAATATGTGCTGTGGGGCCTCTCTCCTCTTCCTGGGTGCAGGGGTCAAAGTAACTTAATGGTGGCTTCTCCTGTGGTGGTTGATATGATGCCTGATTCTCTGCTGTGTAACCTCTCTCCTCCGTCTGGGTGTAGGGGTCAAAGTAACTAAATGGTGGCCTACTCCTGTGGTGGGTGATATGATGCCTGGTTCTCTGCTGTGGGACCTCTCTCCTTTGTCTGGGTGCTGTGGTCAAAATAATAGTAAGTGACCTTCTCCATTGGTGGGTGACTTGAAGCCTGATTCTGTGCTATGGGACCTCACTCCAATTAATATTGTTTAATTTTTATTTATTTTATGTTAACTCATCATTTCCCTATCTACATTTGTTTGCAGGGGATTTAACTACATTTTGCTGCCTTTTGCAGCCCTCTAGCCCTTTCCGGGTGTGTTTTACAGCCTTTTTAGTGCCCAAAAGTTCGGGTCCCCATTGACTTCTATGGGGTTCGGGTTCGGGATGAAGTTCGGGTCGAGTTCGGATCCCGAACCCGAACATTTTTCGAAAGTTCAGCCGAACTCGTCGAACCCGAACATCCAGGTGTTCGCTCAACTCTATTCCCATGCCCTCATCATCAGGAAACATCAGTGGTTGTAAATCAGTGCATTCTATGTCTTCCACCACTGGGGAAGGGCTAGGTGGATTCCCTTGGGAAACCCTGCCAGTAGAGTCTTCAAACAGCATAAGAGACTGCTCCATAACTTTCGGCTCAGACAGGTTCCCTGATATACATGGGGGTGATGTGACAGACTGATGGGCTTAGTTTTCAGGCGCCACCTGTGCGCTTTCTGCAGAAGACTGGGTTGGAGATAATGTGAACCTGCTGGATCCACTGTCAGCCACCCAATCGACTAGCGCCTGTACTTGCTCAGGCCTTAACATCCTTAGAACGGCATTAGGCCCAACCAAATATAACTGTAGATTCTGGCGGCTACTGGGACCTGAGGTAGTTTGTTCACTAGGACGTATAGCTGTGGCAGAACGGCCACGTCCTCTCCCAGCACCAGAGGGTCCACTAACACCACCACAGCCATGTTCACGTCCCTTATTAGATGTTTTCCTCATTGTTACCACTCACCACAATAGGGAAAAACTTATTTGGCCCAATGTATAGAGTTCCAATTAAGGGCTTTATTTACAAGCACCTAACACTATCAAGCTATCTATTTATGTACTGTTATACACTAATACAGGCACAGCAGAAACCACAGATTTAGGGAAATATCAATTTTAGGCCTAGTATTTAGGCCCTGGCTGAAAGGTATCCTTTTACAGACATAAATACACTTGGAGATACACAGTAGCGTGTGCAAATATAGAGGATTTATTTTTCAGGCCTTGTATTTAGACGTTGACACGCTGAATGTAATATACCCTATTGCAGACAGAATTACACTTGGAGAGGAACAGCGGAAAGCAAAGATGTTTAGGATTTCTATTTCAGGGATTTTATTTAACCGCAGAAAAAAATCTATCCCTTGACGGACTGTTTTACATTTGGAAAGCCACAGCTGGAACCCCAGATTTAGGGGATTGGTATTTTGGCAATTGAATTTTAGAGATGGCCCAAACTATTCGCCGGCTAACATAGATTGTTCACGTCCGCCCTGCGGACGTCAGGAACTGTCCGCCGGTGAATAGTTTGGGACATCTTATTTGCTAATTCAACTTAGAGCTAAGTTCCTAATGGTTGTATTGCTAGAATATAACGAAGATTGAGAATTTAGCTCTATATTCTCAATCTTCGTTATATTCTAGCAATACAACAACCATTAGGAACTCAGATCTAAGTTTAATTAGCAATGCGATTAATATAACCTGCATTAACTGCATTGCAAGTTTAACTTAGAGCTGAGTTCCTAATGGTTGTTGTATTGCTAGAATATACGTTATATTCTAGCAATACAACCATTAGGAACTCAGCTCTAAGTTGTAATCGCAATGCGAATAATACTTACAATTATTAATCGCTTTGCGAATCCATTTGATGCCTCTATTTGATTGTATATGACGGTTGACTATGACTACCACCAACGTTCTGCTGCCTCCAAAGCAAGATATCTGAACCCCCCAGGGGCCATTTGGGTGTTTTTTTTATAGAAAACGCATCAAAAACGCATCAAAAATGCATCTACGTTTTTATAATTTTTTCATTTTTTATTTTATTTTCTTGTGTATTTTGCCACATTTGGTTGCATATTTACATTTGGTATAGGCAAATATGGTAGTCTAGATCATATGTCTATACCAAAACCTAGGATCATTGTTTGACAGCATATTTTCTAAGCCATGTAGCTGAATATAGATTTGGGCAGAGTAATGATCTAGACCTGTGTTTCCCAACCAGTGTGCCTCCAGATGTTGTGAAACTACAACTCCCAGCATGCTTGCACAGCCAAAGGCTGTCCGGGCATGCTGGGAGTTGTAGTTTTGCAAAAGCTGGAGGCACACTGGTTGGGAAACACTGAATTCTAGACTACCATATTTGCCTATACCAAATGTAAATGTGCAACCAAATGTGGTAAAATACACAAAAAAATTAAATAAAAGATAAAAAAATGATAAAAACGCAAATGCGTTTTTGATGCGTTTTTAATGCTTTTTCTATCAAAAACGCTTAAATGGCCCCTGGTGGGTTCAGATATCTTGCTTTGGAGGCAGCAGAATGTTGTTGGTAGTCATAGTCAACCATCATATACAATCAAATAGAGGCATCAAATGGATTCGCAAAGCGATTAATAATTGAAAGTATTATTCGCATTGCGATTACAACTTAGAGCTGAGTTCCTAATGGTTGTATTGCTAGAATATAACGTATATTCTAGCAATACTACAACCATTAGGAAATCAGCTCTAAGTTGAACTCTCAATGCGATTAATGCAGGTTAAAAATAATCGCATTGCGAATTAAACTTAGATCTGAGTTCCTAATGGTTGTTGTATTGCTAGAATATAACGAAGATTGAGAATATAGAGCTAAATTCTCAATCTTCGTTATATTCTAGCAATGCAACCATTAGGAACTTAGCTCTAAGTTGAATTCGCAAATAAGATGTCCCAAACTATTCACCGGCGGACAGTTCCCGACGAACATAGCTAGTACGCGTTCGTCACGCGGGCGAACATATGCGATGTTCGGTCCACCCCCTATTCGTCATCATTGAGTAAACTTTGACCCTGTACCTCACAGTCAGCAGACACATTCAAGCCAATCAGCATACCCTCCCTCCCAGACCCTCCCATCTCCTGGACAGCATCCATTTTAGATTCATTCGGAAGCTGCAGTCTTAGTGAGAGGAGGGACAGTGTAGCTGCTGCTGATTTAATAGGGAAATCGATAGCTAGGCTAGTGTATTCAGTGTCCACTCCAGTCCTGAAAGACTCATCAGATCTCTGCTGTAAGGACAGCGTCCTGACAGCACCACAAAAAGTCCTTTTTAGGGCTAGTACATCAGTCTCCCTCCCAGACCCTCCCACCTCCTATCAAAAAGCAAGGACGGCATCCATCTTAGATTCATTCTGAAGCTGCAGGGTTAGTAGTTGTAATCGCAATGTGATTAATATAACCTGTATTAATCGCATTGCGAATTCAACTTAGAGCTGGGTTCCTAATGGTTGTATTGCTAGAATATAACGAACATTGAGAATATAGCGCTATATTCTCAATCTTCATTATATTCTAGCAATACAACCATTAGGAACTCAGATCTAAGTTGTAATCGCAATGCGATTAATACAGGTTATATTAATCGCATTGCGAATTCAACTTATAGCTGGGTTCATAATGGTTGTTTTGCTAGAATATATCGAAGATTGAGAATATAGCGCTATACAGAGCAGAGTGACGGGCAGCGCTACGTGACTCCAGCTTAAATAGAGGCTGGGTCACATGCCATTAGTAAGCATGGCTGTGATGGCTTCTTAGGGCAAGAAGTAAATCACTGGCTGATTGGCTGCTGTGCAGCCCTTCAGAAAGCGTGAATACATCGCCGAACAACGGACCCAAACCCGAACTTTTTGGAAAATGTTCAGGTTGGGTCCATGTCCCGAACACCCCAAAATTCTTTACTAACCCGAACTATACAGTTCGGGTTCGCTCAACTCTAACTGCAGTAATTGCATACAGGTTAGCAGTCCGTATAAAGCATTAGAGGTGAAGGACTGAAGGCGAGCGAACCCCATATAACATTGCAGTGATGGTCTACATGTGAGCAGACCGTATAAAGCTTTGGAGGTGAGGGACTGAAGGCGAACGAACCCCATAAAACATTGCAGTGATGGCCTACAGGTGAGTAGACGTATAAAGCATAGGAGGTGAGGGCCTGATTCCTAGCGAACCCCATAAAACATTGCAGTGATGGCCTACAGGTGAGCAGACCATATAAAGCATTGGAGGTGAGGGATTGAAGCCTATCAAACCCCATAAAACATTGCAGTGATGACCTACATGTGAGCAGACGGTATAAAGCATTGGAGGTGAGGGCCTGAAGCCTAGAGAACCCCATTAAACATTGCAGTGATGGCCTACAAGTAAGCAGACGGTATAAAGCATTGGAGGTCAGGGACTGAAGCCTAGCGCAGTGTTTCCCAACCAGTGTGCCTCCAGCTGTTGCAAAACTACAACTCCCAGCATGCCTGAACAGCCAAAGGCTGTCCGGGTATGCTGGGAGTTGTAGTTTTGCAACAGCTGGAGGCACACTGGTTGGGAAACACTGGCCTAGCGAATCCCATAAAAAATGGCAGTAATGGCCTACAGGTGAGCAGACCGTATAAAGCATTGGAGGTGAGGTTCTGAAGCCAAGCAAACCCCATAAAACATTGCAGTGATGGCCTACAGGTGAGCAGACCATAAAAGGCATTGGAGGTGAGGGCCTGAAGCCTAGCGAACCCCATAAAACATTGCAGTAAAGGCATACACTTGTGCAGACCAAATAAAGCATTGGAGGTGAGGGAATGAAGCCTAGCGACCCCATAAAACACTGCAGTGATGGCCTACAGGTGAGCAGACCGTAAAAGCATTGGAGGTGTAGGACTGAAGGTGAGCGAACCCCATAAAAGATTGCAGTGATGGCCTACAGGTGAGCAGACGGTATAAAGCATTTGAGGTGAGGACCTGAAGCCTAGCGAACCCCATAAAACATTGCAGTGTTGGCCTACAGGTAAGCATACAGTATAAAGCATTGGAGGTGAGGGCCTGAAGGTTAACGAACACCATAAAACATTGCAGTAATGGCCTACAAGTGATCAGACAGTATAAAGCCTTGGAGGTGAGGGCCTGAAGCCTATTGAACCCAATAAAACATTGCAGTGATGGCCTACAGGTGAGAAGACCGTATAAAGCATTGGAGGTGAGGGACTGAAGCCTAATGAACCCCATAAAACATTGCAGTGATGGCCTACAGTTAAGCAGACAGTTTAAAGCATTGGAGGTGAGGGACTGAAGCCTAGTGAACCCCAAAAAACATTGCAGTGATGGCCTACAGGTGAGCAGACGGTTTAAAGCATTGGAGGTGAGGGCCTGAAGCCGAGTGAACCCTACAAAACATTGTAGTGAGGGCATATATATTCTGTATGGAAGAGGAGGCAGAGGACGAGGCAGATGACAAAACAGTATTCAAACATATACTTTATTTTTGCGGTGAAAAGGGTGCATCTGAATCTTGTGGATAGATTACATTATAAAGCATACATTTAAATTGTGTTTTTGTTCCTCATTAGCTCAGCTTTCCTCTGGTGGAGTGAAGAAGCCAGGGGCAAACCAGGCCTTGTTCATTTTCATCTGAGTCAACCTGTCAGCATTGTCAATGCACAAGTGGATACGCTTATCTGTTATAATGCCACCAGCAGCACTAAATGCATGCTCAGACAATGCGCTGGCGGCCGGCGCAGGCCAGCACCTCCAAGGCATAGAGCGCAAGTTCTTGCCATGTGTCATCTTTGACACCCAGTAGTGTTAAGGCACTGAGGGATCATTTAGGACGCTGACACGGTCTGCAATGTATTCCTTCACCATCTTCCAAAACTTTTCCCTCCTTGTAGCACTAGGCCACGATTCAGGGTGAAGTTGCTGGCGGGGTATCATAAATGTGTCCCATGCCTTGAAAAGTGTTGCCCTGCCTCTGTTGGAACTACTGTGTATTCCCCTTATCTCCCTTACTCGGTTGCCTAAGGAAGTACGGACCCGGGCGGCCGCATTGTCAGATGGAAAATTTTGGAGCAATCTGTCAACAAGTACCTTCTGGTATTGCACGGTCTTACTCGTCCTCTCCACCACAGGAATCAGAGATGAGAAGTTCTCTTTGTAGCGGGGGTCGAGAAGGATGAACACCCAGTAATCATTACCTTATCTGCCACATTCAAAGCATCCTCCTTAATTGTGAGCAGCGATCGTTTGAGTAGACACAGCAGTGGGATGGTTACACTGATAATAGCATTATCACCACTATCCATCTGTGTGGATTCATCAAAGTTTTTTAAAACCTCACATAGGTCTGACATCAATGCCCACTCCTCGCTTGTGAATAGTGGCAGTTGACTGGAAAGGCGACAACCATGTTGTAGCTGGTATTCCTCAACTGCCCTCTTCAGCTCACAAAGCCTGGCCAACATGTAGACCGTAGAGTTAAACCGTGTGCTCAAGTCGCACAACAATCAGTGAACAGGAAGCCGCAAGCAGTGCTACACTGCTTCCAGCTAGCGACTGATGGCTGCCTGATGTTGGAGGTGGATACGGAGGAGGAGGCGGCAGAGGAGGAGAAGTGGGGGTTTCAGCCAGTAACATAGCTGCTGGCGAAGACCCTCATGGACGTAGGGCCTGCAATCCTGGGCATGGGTAGTACTTGTGCCATACCAGGGTACGACTCCCAGCTTCCTCCACAACATTCACCCAGTTTGCGGTCAGGCAAATGTAGCATCTCTGGCCACAAGCACTTGTCCATGTGTCCATGGTGCGGTGGACCTTCCTAGTAAGTGCGTTGGTCAGGGCACGGGTAATGTTCTGGGACACATGGCGTTTAAGGCGGGCACGGCACACCGTGAGAGATAGTGGTGGCTGGGTACTGCGTACCGAAGGACGGCCGCCGACATCAGACTGCTGAAGGTCTCAGTGTCCACAAGCCTAAATGGCAACATTTCAAGGGCCAGTAATTTCGAAAGTTGCGCATTTAGGGCTATGGCCTGTGGGTGGGTATTTGCGCTTGCGTTCAAATGCCTGTGTTATCAACATTTGGACTCTGCGCTGGAATAGGGAAATAGATGTTTTTGCCAGGGGCGGACTGACCATTAGGGCACTCGGGCATGGACCGAGGGCCCGTGGTCAGTAGGGGGCCCGTCCCCAGGGCAGACGCGGCGGCGGCAGGGAACATCAGGACGGAGATGAGCGCTTGCATTGCGCTCATCTCCGTGCGGTGCAGCAGCAGAGGAGGGAGAGGCGTGTCCTCTCTCTCCCTGTTCCTCTGATAGGCTGCCAGCATTAGGCCGGCAGCCTATCAGAGGCCGGTGCAGGCGGCGCGATGACGTCATCGCGCCGCCGGAGCCGTACAGCTTGAGACACAGGCCGGAAGAGGCCAGCATCGCATCGCTGGAGGTAAGTATAAGTGTTCTTTTTTTTTTTTCTTGGGGCTACTGGCACTAAAGGGGCTACTGGCACTAAAGGGGTTACTGGCACTAAAGGGGGCTACTGGCACTAAAGGGGCTACTGGCACATAAAGGGGCTACTGGCACTAAAGGGGCTACTGGCACTAAAGGGGCTACTGGCACTAAAGGGGCTACTGGAACATAAAGGGGCTACTGGCACTAAAAGGGGCTACTGACACTAAAGGGGCTGCTGGCACTAAAGGGGGCTACTGGCACATAAAGGGGCTACTGGCACTAAAGGGGCTACTGGCACTAAAGGGGCTACTGGCACATAAAGGGGACGGCTACTGGCACATAAAGGGACGGCTACTGGCACATAAAGGGGGCTACTGGCACATAAAGGGGACGGCTACTGGCACATAAAGGGACGGCTACTGGCACATAAAGGGACGGCTACTGGCACATATGGGGGCTACTGGCACATATGGGGGCTACTGGCACATATGGGGGGGGGCTACTGGCACATATGGGGGGGGCTACTGGCACATAATAAGGGGGGGCTACTGGCACATAATAAGGGGGGGGCTACTAGCACATGGGGGTAGGCACAAGAGAGGCACTTATTACTAGCACATGTGGTGGCATGGAGAGGCACGTGTTACTGGCACATTATTATGGGGTACTATGGGGGCTTCTAATGAGGCCACAAATAATGGGTATTTTATATGGGGGGCTCTGTGTGGTACTAGTATTACCAGGGGTATTATCAGTTTCTGCAGTGTAGTATTGGGGAGCACAGCGGCACAGTATTGGGGGTAGAAGGATGATTTGTCCAGAAGATGGGAGGATGATGGAAAAGTAGTAAACTAAGATTTTTGTTTGTTAAACTGCAGAGATGGAAAATGGCGACAACATGGCGGTCTGGTCTGAAGGTCTGAAAGGAGAAGACGAGGACAGAAAACATCTACATCAAAGAAGACGTCACTGGAAGTAATAGGTAAGTGCCCTGTATTTCTGTAGTGATGGGATCAGAGGCATAACGATGACGGTGTGACCAGGTAGTGGAGGCGGGATATAGGTGTGGCTGGAGGTATAACATTGGCGTGGCTGGAGGTAGGGCATGGGTGGGGCCTGGAAGGGGGCCCTTGATTTATTTTGCCCGGGGGCCCTGAGGGTTCTCAGTCCGCCCCTGGTTGTTGCTGACGGTTCATGCACAAATCCAGGTGCAGGGCGAGGGGCATCCGGGCCTGTGCCTTCGACAGGGGATTGGCCAGCAGTGCGTAACACAGGGAAAATATAGGCAGTGGTGGGACCCGCAGATGCAGAGTGTGGACCTAGGCGGTCGGCCCACTAATTAGGGTGCTTGGATGCCATGTGACGGATCATGCTGGTGCACAGGGCACAGGTTGCAAACTACCACTCTTTTGTCGTCTGCGCTTTCCTCAAAAAAGCGCCATACTGCGGAACACCTACCCCTTGGCAAGGTAGATTTACACATGGGGGTGCTCGGTGTAACGGTTGCGGGCCTGTTTCCCTTTTGCAACCCCACTGACTCTTCCAGACTGTTGCGATGCTACGGATCCCTCCCTCTCTGTACTGCTGTCCTCACTCGGCTTTTCCCCTTCCCATGTGGGGTCAGTGACCTCATCGTCCACCACCTCCTCTTCCACTTCCTCACTCTGCTCATCCTCCTGACTTGACTTAACCACCATCTCAGTGATTGGCAACTTTGTCTCATCATCATCCATCTCGTTTACGAATGATTGCCGTTCACCACCGTCATCTTCTTGAGACTGTGAAGGCTCAAGACCTTGGGTATCAGGGCACAATATCTCAGGTACCTCTTCAAGCGTGCTTGGCGAGAGAGCTAAACCAAGTACTGGCGATGAAAAGAGGTCATGTGAATATTCGAGTGCGAGATCACTTACTTGGCCAGATACGACATGGTGGGAGGAAGGAGGATCAGAGTGAGGATTTGGTTGACCAGACTCTTGGCTACAGAGACTGGACTTTGTGGAATAGAGGGTGGTGCTTAACCGACTGGAAGCATTATCTTCTGCAATCCAACCGACCACCTGTTTGCACTGGTCCGACTTGGACAGTGCTGTCCTGCACCACCCAGGTTAGTTGGACATGAAGCTGGGTAAGGTGGATTTTTTTGTTTTTTCTGGTGCACTGGCATAGACACAGTTTCATTGTGCCCAGGGCCATGGCCTCTGCTTGCACCATCAGCATCATGCCCAGGGCCACGGCCTTTGCTTGCATCATCAGCATCACGCCCAGGGCCACGGCCTCTGCTTGAACCATCAGCATCACACCCACTCCCCCCTCCCTTCGTGCTCGCCTTGTTCATATTAATGTTTTTGTCTGTAGATGTGGCGCAGATTGTTTTACTGTCTGCTAAAGACACAGAATTCTGATGCAGGACAGAAAAATACAAATTTTCGGCACTACACTAGGCCACAGATAATGAAAATTTTACAGTACACACTGTATTGGATTGCTGTAATGTACTGGAGACAGAGAAATACAAATTTTCGGCACTTCACTACGCCACAGATAATTACATTTTTACAGTACACACTGTATTGGATTGCTGTAATGTACTGGACACAGAAAAATCAAGTTTTTCAGGAGTACACTAGTCCAGAGATATTGTAATTTTTACAATACACGCTGTATTGGCTTGCTGTAATGTACTAGAGACAGAGAAATACAAATTTTAGGCACTACACTAGGCCACAGATAATTTAATTTTTACAGTTCACACTGTATTGGCTTGCTGTAATGTACTGGAGACAGAAAAATACAAATTTCCGGCACTACACTAGGCCACAGATAATGTAATTTTTATAATACACACTGTATTGGCTTGCTGTAATGTACTGGAGACAGAGAAATACAAATTTACGGCACTACAGTAGAATACAGATAATGAAATCTTTACAATACACACTGTATTGGCTTCCAGTAAGGTACCGGATACAGAAAAATACAGATTTTTGACATTACACTAGCCCAGAAATAATGTAATATTTACAATACACATTGCATTGGCTTCCAGTAAGCTACTGGATACAGAAAAATACAGATTTTCGGCACTACACTAGCCCAGAGATGATGTAATTTTGACAATACACACCGTATTTGGATGTAGTTCTATATTGGATACAAATTTGTCCAAAATAAAATGTATTCTCTGCGGGAATACTGTATGTACGGTTGCAGCCTAAACGCACACACAGATGTGCCCAAAAGTAGTTAACTATGGCCAAAATATAAATCACTCTCTGCTGGACTAATTAATATAACGGTTGCGGATTGAACACACACACAGATGTGGCACATGTTAGGTTAATTTACCCAGAACAAATAATTTATCTGATGGTGCAGTGTATATCTCAGTAGCAGGCACACTGTTGTGAATGAGCCCCTTTTTATAATGTCTGCCCAACACGCTGCTTTATCATGGTGCAGTGTATATCTCAGTACCAAAGAATACTTTAGTGAATAAGCCCCTTTTTTTAATGTCTGCCCAACATACCGTACTGCTTTATGATGGTGCAGTGTATATCTCAGTACCAAGGAACACTGTAGTGAATAAGCCCCTTTTTATAATATCTGCCCAACACACTGCTTAATGATGGCATATTGTAGATGTCACTAATCGGAAATCTTTCTGTCTTTTAGAAGTTAAAAAAGCAATTTACAAGCCATGCACTATCTGTCCCTTCCTGGTGATGCCTGTCTCTGAGAGTGCTGAGGCAAACCCCTTCTTCAAAAAAAAAAAAAGGTGATGCACTGCTGTCAAACACACACTCTAGTCCTCAAAAGGACTGTTAGGTCTTTCAATTAGGTTTTTCTAGTGAAATCAGTAAGTTAATGAACAAAAGGCTATCTGTCCCTGCCTACTGTCTGCTCTCCTTGACGATGAATAAGCCGAGCGCCGGACCTCAGCTCCTATTGCTATGGCCTTACACTGAGGGGAATTACTTACCTGGACCTTCACTGCCTGCTTAGAAGGCGCCAAACGTGCGGGGAGGAGACTTGAGCAATGCGACGAATAAATGTGGTGCTTGGCCGAGTAAAGCCGAGCGCCAAGCATAGCGATGCTCGAGCCAAACCAATACTCGGCCGAGCATGCAGGTTCATCACTACTAACCATCACCACCTCCTCAGGCAGAGAGTTTCATATTCTCACTGCTCTTACCATAGAGAATTCTCTTTTATGTTTGTATACAAACCTTCTTTGCTACAGACACAGAGGTCACAGTCACAGTCCTGGGGATAAATAGATGATGGGAGACATCTCTGTACTGACCCCTGATATATTTATACATAGTTATTAGATCTCCCCTCGTCGTCTTTTTTCTAAAGTGAATAACTCTAATTTTGATCATCTTTCAGGGTACTGTAGTCCACCTATTCTAATTATTACTTTAGTTATCCTCCTCTGAACCCTCTCCAGCTCTGCTATGTCTTCCTTGTTCACAGGAGCCCAGAATTGTATACAGTACTCCATGTGTGGTGTGACTAGTCATTTGTAAAGTGGCAGGACTATGTTCTCATCACGGGCATCTATGCCCCTTTTGATGCAACCCATTATCTTATTGGCTTTGGCAGTAGCTGTCTGACACTGGTTTCTACTACAGCTTAGTTTGCTGTTCACTAAAATTCCGAAGTCCTTTTTCATGTCAGTGTTATCCAGTGTTTTACTATTTAGTATGTACTGGTGACTTTCATTATTCCTTCCCATGTGCATAACCAGGGGCGTACCTAGAAGTGACTGGGCCCCAAAGCAAATTTTTGTATGCCCCCCCCCCCCCAACTCCCTCCTCCTGTGTAAACCTCACTCCTTTGGCTAGACACGATCTAGACCAGACTAGCCTGCCACACCATCCTTTTCCTATATAATACATATATATATATATATAGATGCGAGAAAAGGACGGCAGCACTCCACTACAGTGGAGTGCTGCCGTCGGTTTCTAGCATCTAGTACAGAGGACTTGAGTTGTCGGTCCTTGGCTGGATTTTTGCACCCACCTAGAAATAGTGTGTTGTTTTTTAATTTTCTCTTTTCTATATACATATATATATACACACACACACACACTGTCATGTAGTGTCATTGTATAATACTGTTGTGGGGGCCCTGTCACCTGGATTTTGGGTATAGAGATGAGGACATGGGCTGCTAGATCACCGCTAGCACATTCGCAATATCCAGTCCCCATAGCTCTCTGTTCTTTTATTGTGCCAAAAAAAGGATTTTAAAGATATGCAAATTAACCTTAGATGAGTCCTGCTTGAGAGAGGAGTCCAGCGAAGGAGCCCAGCACCGCCCCACATCCTCCAAATCTCCTCCTTGCTTCCAGACGCCACGAAGCTAGAGCGCCGTAATCTCGCAATGCACGAGCCAGCGTATGCGCAGTTCGTTCCCTGAGGCTGATGCCAGCACAGGGAAGGAACACCATGCCGAGCTAGCACACGCACATTGCGAGATTAAGGAGCTCCAGCTTCGTGATGTCGGGAAGCAAGGAGGAGATTCGGAGGATGTGGGGCGGTGCTGGGCTCCTTCGCTGGAATTCTCTCTCAAGCTGGACTCATCTAAGCTTAATTTGCATATCTTTAAAATCCTTTTTTGGCACATGGGGACTGTATATTGCGGATGTGCTAGCGGTGATCTAGCAGCCCATGTCCTCATCTCTATACCCAAAATCCAGTGTTAATAGTAAAGACTTCTTTATATAAAACATTGGGAAGGGGGGTGATACTGTCTATAGCTACATGGCAGCCTCCCCTATCTGCCCGCTGTTCCGCCATGTACTAGTGCTTATTATGGCACATATAAGCGCACACTCTCTGCATATATGAGTAACAAAACAAGCAGTAGTAGATGGCAGAACAGCAAGCAGGGGGGCGCAAACAAGGGCTGGGGGGGGGGGCGCAGACAAGAGGTGGGGGCTCGCAGACAATGGCCAGGGGGATGCAGATAAGGACCAGGGGCTGCACTGAAAGGACCAGGGTGGCACACACAGGGGCCAAGGGAGCACAGACAAAGCTCAGGGAGGTGCACACAGGGGAGCAGACAAAGGCCAAGGGGGGCACAGATAAGGGCCAGGGGAGCAGACAAGGGTCATGGAGGGGACAGAAATAATGGCCAGGGCCCAGGGTAGCAGACAGGGGCCAGGGGGGGCACAGGCCAGGGCACAGAGACAAGGGCCAGGGAGGCACATACAGGGGCCAGTCTGGTACACTCTATGAGGGAGAGGTCAAGAAGAAAGGGAACTGCAGTTGTGGAGAATGATGGAGCCCAGCACAGAAGGGTCACACAGGAGTCAGGGAAGACTTCACTAGGACATAGTAATGGTACACATAAGGACAAGCAGTAAGGAGCAGAAAGGGTTAACTTCAGAGGCTGCCATGCCTGTGTTATCAGTACAAGGTCAGTGTATGCAGCAGCTCTGTATAGATAAGCATCTGTAGGAGAACACTATAGCACCTAAGGTTTTACCGGGACACTTCTTTACATGAATATTTATTGATTTCTCTGACCCTAACTGCAAATGGCAAGCAATTTCTTCTCTAGCCAGGAGGCTTTGATCACTGTGGGAGATGCACAGACAGGGGTCAGGGGCTGTGCTGACAAGGGGGCACACAGGCAGTGGGCACAGACATACCTGAAAAGCCTGCAATAGTGCAATGTGCTCCTCTTGCCTGCCGCATGTTTCTCCTGCCTGCTGCTCCTCCTGGAACTTGGTGGGCGGGGCTAATTGCAACAGAAACACATCGGCTTGATTCCTGCACTGTGCCTGGCTGGCAGTAAGATGCATGGGAGAGAGGGTCGGAGAAGGGACAGGCGCACTGCCTGTATGTGAAGGGGCCTGTCTGAAAAACGTATTAAATAATCAAGAAACTTGACACTCTGCCAGGCATCGGGCCCCTTGTCAGCCTGGGCCCCGAAGCAGCTGCTTCCCCTGCTTCCCTGGTAGTTACGCCACTGTGCATAACCTTACATTTGTCAGCGTTAGAACCTCATCCATCTGTAGCAGTATAAATAAAGGTAAAACATATTGTGGGTCATTTATCAAACAGAAATACATCTAAATTAGACATATTTCTGGTGCAAATTGCAGCGCAAAGGTCCTTTGCCGTGCAATCTGCATCTTCTCACGGCTAACACTAGGCCTAAAAACGTGGGTGTGGTGTGGGTAGCGAAGGGGATGGGACAGCAGGCCCGTCTAATTTACCATTTTCTACCCCTGTTTTAGGCATATGGGTTATTATGAGCGGTGTCTAAAACCCCAGCTTTAATAAATGACCCCCAATGACTCAAATCACTATCATGAACTACCATGGGGAAGATTTATCAAACTAGTGTAAAGTAGAACTGGCTTAGTTGCCCATAGCAACCAATGAAACTCAACGTTTCATTTTTCACAACTCCTTTGGAAAATAAAATGTGGAATCTGATTGGTTGCTATGGGTAACTAAGCCAGTTCTGCTTTACATCAGTTTGATAAATCTCCCTCATTAATGTGCCACGAGAAAACAATCTCAAATACTTAAAAGAATTTCAGAGTTATTACCACATAATGTGACACGTCAGTTTTGTAAAAATTGACTGGGGCTCAAAGTGAAAAGTGGCTCGGTACTGAAGAGGTTAAAGCTTAGGTATTTTCAGATCTTGATTATGTTTCTTTGTTATTAATCATTGTGTTCTTTTTAATATAAATAATAATTGCATTGCTGTCCATCTCAAGGACAAATGCTGCTCTATGCATTCTTATCAGTATTTATAAGTACCTCCAGTCTGTAAAAGCAGCATGGAAGTTGTTTGAATATTAGTGCTTATCTATAAGCAAAAGTGGAGAACTGATGAGGCAAATAATAATGTGTATAATGTGTTTTTTAATAATCAATAGCTAATAGCCTTTAAACAACTATGTACATATAATTGAATTTAATGTAATTAAAGATAGGTTGCTTGTAACAAAATGTGATATCATCTAACATGTTCTAGAATTTAGCTAAAATCTGTGGCAAGGCCCTGAAGCCATCATTCTGACATTAGACCCTGTATGAGGTCTCATGCAGATTGTAACAGGATCATTGAAGACAGATACGTCTCTTCAAAGGGGGATTTTGATGGGCCTACTGAGCGGCCAATTGTCAAGAAGGAAACGTTTCTTCCTGACAGTCGGCTGCTCATTCGGTGAAGGAGACTGTGCAGTTGCATGCAGCGATCTCCTTCACTGTATGAGGACAGGGGATCAATATAGTGATCCCTCGTCCTCATACAGAATCATTGCTATTGAGCAGCAGACCACACGATCTGCTCCTCTGAAGCCGTGATCTGTGGTGCCTGCATGAGCGACAGGATCACCCGTTGAACGAGGCATGTGTAGACGGCCAGATGATTGGGAACAACCGTTCGCAGATAATCTGGATGATTATTGGTGCATCTAAATGCTCCTTTAAACAAGATAATTCTTGTATCTTAATGATGCCTATTAACTCCTGGTGTTACTATTTCAGGACAGCATGGTGGCTCCGTAAGATTGTGAGCTCTATTGTGGACAGCAAGTGTGATAATATCCGTAAAGTGCTACAGAATATGTTAACACTATATTAGTGAGTAAAATAAATAATACAACTTGTGCAATATTGTAAGGGGACACCCACATGGACACTCTCCACGTAAAACTCTTTTCTGCCCATGAGACAAGATACTTTTGTTAACAGAAATTGCCAATTTCCCTATCATTGGTAAATTTGGGTCGTTGTGCGTTTACCTTTATTTTAAAAAATCAGAAATTTTAAAATTTAAAAAAAAATTGCAATTTTCGAAATTTGAATTTCTCTGCCGTTAAGACAGAGAGTGATACCTCACAAAATAGTTATTACCATTCACTGTATGTCTACTTTATGCCGGCATCTTTTTTTAAATGGCATTTTATTTTTTAGGACGTTAGAAGGCTTAGAATTTTAGAAGCTATATTTCAAATTTTTAAGACAATTTTACAAACCAACTTTTTTTTCTAAATGATCACATTTTAGAAACTAAACCCTTTATATTATTCAAAACTGAAATTAGAAGCTTTGTTAACCCTTTAAGTGTTACACAGAAATTAATGTAAAAAAGAGGTGAAATTTGAAAATCTTTGAAAATTTCCATTTTAACCTCTTAGGGACACATGACGTACTGGTACGTCAAGATTCCCTGGTACTTAAGGACACATGACGTACCAGTACGTCATGTGTATTTACGATCACCGCCGCGCGGCCGGCGGTGATCGGAACAGAGTGCCTGCCGAAATCTTTCGGCAGGAACTCTGTGACAAAGCCGTAGGGGTCATGTGACCCTCCCCTTGTCGGCGATCGCAGCAAAGCTGCGTTTCTGGGTTATTCGAGTCTCTGGTGACCCGATTACCCGGAATAGGATGGTGATCGGTTGTGTGATAATACACCACTAATCACCATCCTTAGATCCTGTGAGGTGATGGTCACCTCACCTCACAGGATCGCTTCCTATTGGCTGCACGGGCGGACGGGGGTTAACTCCCCCCCTGCTCTCCTCTCCTCCTCCATTCGGCTTCCGGGAGCTAGGAGAGTAGCAGCCTGCACGTCCATCTCCAGAGCCCAGCACCCCCATTTGTGCCAAGCACCGCCCTTATGACCATCCAGAGTGCCATCTGGCACTTATAGGTATTTAGGGAGAGGTTAGGGACAGGTTGGGTTAGGCAGGGAGACTTAGGGAGAGTTTAGTGTTTAAAAAAAAAAAAGTTTCACTGTTGCATCACCCTGATCGGGTGTCTGGGGTCCACAGCACAGTTGTGTGACTGTAGATCCCCCAGGGGTGCTGCAGCTTGCCCCCCTGCCCCCCCTTCCCCACATCCTTTGGGGACGCAAGCGTTTTTTTTTTTCTTGCATATGCTGACTGTGGCCGGCACTCTTTGGCGTCCGGTCACTGTTAGCGCATCGCCCACCACACTGCTGATCAGCGTCGGACAGCTGATCAGCGAGTTTGAAATTTTTTTTTTCACGTATTTTTAGCTGCCATTTTTGTTGTTGTTTTTTTTTTTCTGGTAAGTTCGTGAACACCCGTGCCCCCACACACACGCACACTAAATAAAGTTTTTCACACGCACGCACACACACACACTCCCCTATGACCTGCCAGTCGTTCTCGGCCGAGGAGGCATACGCCCAGCTTGCCTCTAAATCCGAGAGCCCCAGAGAGGACGAGGATGACCCCACATTCCTGTTGTCATCCGCGTCCTCCTAATCATCTAGCGATGATGCTGAGCCCCCAAGGCGGCAGAGCAAGGAGATCGCCATGCCAGGGACCCTGTGGCCCACACTAGTACGAGCAGCTCTGGGGCTCATACTAGTTTTCTGTGTACGAGGAACGAGATTCCCATATTCAACCCCCAGAATGTCCCTCCACTCTAGATGTTTTCGGGAAACTTGTGTGGGACCTTATGAACCCACTGCTAGATAAGGGTTACCACCTGTACGTGGATAACTTTTATACTAGTATCCCCTTCTTCCAGTCCCTCGCCGCCAGATCCACGTCCGCTTGTGGGACCATGCGGAAAAATCAACAAGGCCTCCCTACCCACCCCCTCCAGGTACCTAACCCCAGGGGTTAGACCCGTGCCCTTACCAGTGGAAACCTGTTGCTGGTCAGATATAAGGACAAGAGGGATGTCCTTGTACTGTCCACAATTCACGGTAACGGCATCACCCCTGTCCCTGTGCGAAGTGCCGCGGCAACGGTCTTCAAGCCTGATTGTATCATCGACTACAATCGGTATATGGGAGGAGTTGATCTCTCTGATCAAGTCCTCAAGCCATATAACGCCATGCGCAAAACCCGGGCATGGTACAAAAAAGTTTCAGTCTACTTGGTGCAGGTTGCCATGTACAACTCTATTGTGCTGTCCCAGAGCGCTGGCAACACAGGAAAATTCCTTCAGTTCTATGAGGCAGTCCTCAAGGCCCTGATCTTTTCTGACCGGGAAAGAGCAGGCCGGAGTACCTCGGGAACTGGAGGCACCCGGATGGTCCCTGGCCAACACTTTCCAGGTGTGGTCCCCCATACTGGAAAGAAGGGACGGACCCAAAAAAGGTGCAGAGTGTGTCACAGGAGGGGGATACAGAAGGACACCACCACTCAGTGTGACACGTGCCCCGATCATCAGGGCCTCTGCATTATTGGTTGCTTCAGGGAGTACCACACTTCCATGGAGTACTAAATTTTTAAATCTCCTTCCCCAATTTTAATTCCATTTATCCTCAGACTTGAGACATCAAAAAATTTTTTTTTTTATTATATTTTGTAAAACTAAAATAAATAAAAAAGTAGACATACTAGGTATTGCCACGTCCATAATAATCTGCTCTATAAACTATTCCATGACTTAACCGCTCAGATTAACACGATAAAAAAATAAAAAGGTGCGATATAAGGTTTTTGTCACCTTATATCACAAAAAATGTAATAGCAAGCGATCAAAAAGTCACATGCCCCCCAAAATAGTGCCAATAATAGTGCCAATGTCTCATCCCGCAAAAAATGAGCCCCTACCTAAGACATTTGGCTAAAAACTTGAAAAAAAAAATAAGATTAACACAGTGGGAAAAAAATAAATAAAACGGTGCCAAAACAGCTATTCTTTGGCAAATTTTCAATTTTAATCCATTTTAACAGCCAAACAAAACTTTATATTTATTACCCTGATTCTGCAGTTTACAGAAAGAAACACCCCATATGTGGTCGTAAACTGCTGTATGACCAAACGGTGGGGCACAGAAAGAAAAGAAACACCATATGGTTTCTAGAAGGCAGATTTTGATGGCCTTTTTTTTGGCACCATGTCCCATTTGAAGAACCCCTGATGCACCCCTAGAGTAGAAACTCCATAAAAGTGACCCTATCTAAGAAACTACACCCCTCAAGGTATTCTAAACTGATTTTACAAACTTTATTAACCCTTTAGGTGTTCCTCAACAGTTTATGGCAAATGGAGATGAAATTTCTGATTTTCTATTTTTGGTAACCTTGCATCAAAAAATGTAATATAGAGCAACCAAAAATCATATGTACCCTAAAAATAGTCCCAACAAAACTGCCACCTTATCCCGTAGTTTCCAAAATGGGGTCACTTTTATGGAGTTTCTACTCAAGGGGGGCATCAGGGGGAATTCAAATGGGACATGGTGTAAATAAACCAGTCCAGCAAAATCTGCCTTCCAAAAACTACACGGCCCTCCTTTCCCTCTATGCACTGCCGTGTGGCCGTCCAGTAGTTTACGACCACATATGGGGTGTTTCTGCAAACTACAGAATCAGGGCAATAAATATAGAGTTTTGTATTGCTGGTAACCCTTGCATTGTTACTGGAAAAAATTGATTAAAATTGAAAATTTGCCAAAAAATCTAAGTTCTTAAATTTCATCTCCATTTGCCAATAACTCTTGTGAAACATCTAAAGGATTAACGACTTTTGTAAAATCAGTTTTGAATACCTTGATGGGTGTAGTTTCTAGAATGGGGTCATTTTTGGGTGGTTTCTATTACGTAAGCCTCACAAAGTGACTTCAGACCTGAACTGGTCCCTAAAAAGTGTGTTTTTGAAAATTTCGGAAAAATTTCAAGATTTGCTTCTAAACTTTTAGCCTTGTAACGTCCCCAAAAAATAAAATGGCATTCCCAAAATGATCCAAACATGAAGTAGACATATGCGGAATACAAATTAATAGCTTTTTCTGGTGGTATTACTATGTATTATAGAAGTAGAGAAATTGAAACTTGGAAATGTGCAATTAGGCAATTTTTTATAAATAAAAATTATTATTTTTTTACGCCATTTTACCACTGTCATGAAGTACAATATTTGTAGAAAAAACAGTCTCAGAATGGCCTGGATAAGTAAAAGTGTTTTAAAGTTATTCACACATAAAGTAAAACTGGTCAGATTTGCAATAAAATGGACTGGTCCTAAAGGTAAAATATGGCCGTGTCCTTAAGGGATTAATCAATTTATTTTTACAACACAGCCAGTGTTAACAGCGAAACAAGCCTCATCGTTGATTACGCTGATTCTGCATTCATGGTCTGACAACCCTACCAATCAGCTGTTTTTGGGTAGCAGCAATAGCAGAAACTAAACAGTTGATGTAGCAGTAATCACAAGGCTACGTCCACTGTGTAGTGGCCATAACAGGTATACTGCAGCTCAGCACCCATTCAGGGTGTCAGGTGTTGGACCTGCACTGATCTGATATTGATGAATAGGGATGAGTGAAGAAAACTTCGGATCCAAGAAGTGAGGTTGCTTCACTCCATAATGCTGTTTGGAGATCAGTCTCCTTAAAGCATTAAAATGTATGTGCCCCAGTGAGGCGAAGTGAGTTATCACCAACGTCTTGAGTAAGGTTGAGCAAACCCGAACTGTAAAGTTAGGGTTCGTACTGAACTTTAGAGTTTTTTGTACCTGGACCCGAACCCGGACATTGGCGTAAAAGTTCGGGTTCGGATTTGTGTTTGGCGATTTCTTGGAGCTTTTTAAAAGGCTGCAGGGCAGCCAATCAACAAGCGTTTCACTAGTCTGCCATTAGAAGCCATCACAGCCATGTCTACTAATGGCATGGCTGTGATTGGCCAAGAGCAGCATGTGACCCAGTCTCTATATAGGCTGGAGTCACGTAGTGCCGCACGTCACTCTGCTCTTCTCAGTGTAGGGATAGGATGCTGCTGCTGCTGTGAGGGAGAGATTAGGGAATAATTATGTTGAACTTGGTGGTGTTCAGTCTTCAAACTACAGAGATTATTGACGGTGCTATGCTAAATTTTTGTACCCAGCCCTGAGCCCAGTGACACTGAAAAATAACTTTTGATCCATCTGCTAGTTCGGCGGGTGTCGGCGGCCATTTTTGTAACTGCAGTGCACTTGCAACTGCATGTGAACTGCATGTGTGCCAGGAACACTACTTAATTCTGTTCTGGTAGCTCCGTGGAGGACAAATTACTTTTTGTTGGCCGATCAAGTAGCCCTGTGGCCTGCAGTGCATACCTGGCAGTGAAAATTATTCAATTACATCAGTCTGTCACATATTTTTGTGACCTAAAGCGATTTTTTTATCTGTCTGCAACAGGCACTGCCTATCTGACAGTCCAATAAAAACGAGAAATACAGCAGTTACCTTGCTGATATAAAAAAGCACACTTTTTTTGCTAGGTAGTAAATTTACGGGCTATGCTGCATTTTAGACAGTCCAAATAAACCATTACATACTGCAGTTACATTGCTGCTACAAAAAAAAGCACATTTTTTGTGCTAGATAGCAAATTTGCGCGCTATGCTGCATTTCTGACAGTCGAATACAACATTCTGCATTTACACTGCATTTACAACATACTGCATTTACATTGGTGTTATAAAAAACACACACTTTTTGTGGTAGATTGGTGACAGGGACGTAAATTTGTAAAAATCTTCTGTTCCATTGGTGGGTGACATTTTACCATGTTTGCCATATACAAACCCCTGCTCTGCATTGGTGACAGGGAGGTAAATTTCTAAAAATTGTCTGTTACATTCTTGGGTGACATTAACCCAGTTTTGCCATATCCAAACCCCTGCTCTGCATAGGAAAGGGAGGTAAATTTACAAAAATCTTCTGTTACATTATTGGGTGACATTAACCCAGTTTTTACATATGCAAACCCCTGCTCTGCAGGGAGGTAAAAATTGTCTGTTACATTCTTGGGTGACATTAACCCAGTCTTGCCTTATACATGCCCCTGCTCTGCATAGATGACAGGGGGGTAAATTGGTAAAAATCGTCTGTTAAATTCTTGGGTGACATTTTACCATTGTTGCCGTATACAAACCCCATCTATGCATAGGTGACAGGGAGGTAAATTTGTAAAAATCCTCAGTTACATTCTTGGGTGACATTTTACCATTTTAGCCATATACAACCCCCTGCTCTGCATAGGTGAAAGGGTGGTAAATTTAAAAAATCCTTCTGTTACATTATTAGGTGACATTAACCTAGTTTGTCCGTATACAAACCCCTGCTCTGCATAGGTGACAGGGAGGTAAAAATAATCTGTTACATTCTTGGGTGACATTAACCCAGTCTTGCCTTATACAAACCCCTGCTCTGCATAGGTGACAGGGAGGTAAACTTGACAAAATCCTCTGATACATTCTTGGGTGACATTTTACCATTTTTGCTGTATACAAACCCCGGCTATGCATAGGTGACAGGGAGGTAAATTTGTAAAAATCGTCAGTTACATTGTTGGGTGAGATTAACCCAGTTTTGAAATAAACAAACCCCTGCTCTGCATAGGTGACAGGGAGGTAAATTTGTAAAAATTGTTTGTTACATTGGTGGGTGACATTTTAACATTTTTGCCGTATAAAAACCCCTGCTCTGCATAGGTGACAGGGAGATAAATTTAAAAAAATTGTCTGTTACATTCTTGGGTGACATGTTACCAGTATACAACACTCTGCTCTGCATAGGTGACAGGGAGGTAAATTTAAAAAAATCATCTGTTACATTCTTGGGTGACATTTAACAATTTTTGTCGTATACAAAACCCTGCTCTGCATAGGTGACAGGGAGTTAGAGTTGAGCGAACACCTGGATGTTCGGGTTCGAGAAGTTCGGCCGAACTTCCCGAAAATGTTCGGGTTCGGGATCCGAACTCGACCCGAACTTCATCCGGAGCCCGAACCCCATTGAAGTCAATGGGGACCTGAAACTTTGGGCACTAAAAAGGCTGTAAAATAGTCCAGGAATGGGCTAGAGGACTGCAACAGGCAGCAAAAGGTAGGTAAATGCCCTGCAAACAAATGTGGATAAGGAAATGAATTAAAATAAAAAAAAATAAATACAAATTAACCAATATCAATTGGAGAGAGGTCAAATAGCAGAGAATCATGTGTCATATCATCCACCACTGGAGAAGGCCACTTTGAGTTATTTAGGCCCCAGCACCCAGACAGAGGAGAGAGGTCCCACTGCAAGGAAAAAGGCGTCATATCATCCACCACAGGAGAAGGCCACTTTCAGTTATTTAGGCCCCAGCACCCCGACAGAGGAGAGAGGTCGCACAGCATGGAATAAGGCTTCATATCACCCACCACTGGAGAAGGCCACTTTCAGTTAATTAGGCTCCAGCACCCAGACAGAGGAGAGAGGTCTCACAGCAAGGAATAAGGTGTCATATCACCCACCACTGGAGAAGGCCACTTTCAGTTATTTAGGCCCCAGCACCCAGACAGAGGAGAGAGGTCCCACAGCAAGGAATAAGGCGTCTTATCACCCACCACTGGAGAAGGCCACTTTCAATTATGTAGGCCCCAGCACCCAGACAGAGGAGAGAGGTCCCACAGCAGATAATCATGCGTCATATCACCCACCACTGGAGAAGGCCACTTTGAGATATTTAGGCCCCAGCACCCAGACCGAGGAGAGAGGTCCCACAGCAGAGAATCATGCGTCATATCACCCACCACTGGAGAAGGCCACTTTGAGTTATTTAGGCCCCAGCACCCAGACAGAGGAGAGAGGTCCCACAGCAAGGAATAAGGCGTCTTATCACCCACCACTGGAGAAGGCCACTTTCAATTATGTAGGCCCCAGCACCCAGACAGAGGAGAGAGGTCCCACAGCAGATAATCATGCGTCATATCACCCACCACTGGAGAAGGCCACTTTAAGATATTTAGGCCCCAGCACCCAGACCGAGGAGAGAGGTCCCACAGCAAGGAATAAGGCGTCTTATCACCCACCACTGGAGAAGGCCACTTTCAGTTATTTAGGACCCAGCACCCAGACAGAGGAGAGAGGTCCCACAGCAAGGAATAAGGCATTATATCACCCACCACTGGAGAAGGCCACTTTCAGTTATTTAGACCCTAGCACCGAGACGGAGGAGAAAGGTCCCACAGCAAGGAATAAGGCGTCATATCACCCACCATTGGAGAAGGCCACTTTCAGTTATTTAGGCCCCAGCACCTGGGCAGAGGAGAGAGGTCCCACAGCAAGGAATAAGGCGTCATATCACCCACCACTGGAGAAGGCCACTTTCAGTTATTTAGGCACCAGCACCCAGACAGAGGAGAGAGGTCCCACAGCAGAGAATCTTGCGTCATATCACCCACCACTGGAGAAGGCCACTTTCAGTTAATTAGGCTCCAGCACCCAGACAGAGGAGAGAGGTCTCACAGCAAGGAATAAGGTGTCATATCACCCACCACTGGAGAAGGCCACTTTCAGTTATTTAGGCCCCAGCACCCAGACAGAGGAGCGAGGTCCCACAGCAAGGAATAAGGCATCTTATCACCCACCACTGGAGAAGGCCACTTTCAATTATGTAGGCCCCAGCACCCAGACAGAGGAGAGAGGTCCCACAGCAGATAATCATGCGTCATATCACCCACCACTGGAGAAGGCCACTTTGAGATATTTAGGCCCCAGCAACCAGACCGAGGAGAGAGGTCCCACAGCAGAGAATCATGCGTCATATCACCCACCACTGGAGAAGGCCACTTTGAGTTATTTAGGCCCCAGCACCCAGACAGTGGAGAGAGGTCCCACAGCAAGGAATAAGGCGTCTTATCACCCACCAATGGAGAAGGCCACTTTCAATTATGTAGGCCCCAGCACCCAGACAGAGGAGAGAGGTCCCACAGCAGATAATCATGCGTCATAACACCCACCACTGGAGAAGGCCACTTTAAGATATTTAGGCCCTAGCACCCTGACCGAGGAGAGAGGTCCCACAGCAGAGAATCATGTGTCAAATCACCCACCACTGGAGAAGGCCACTTTCAGTTATTTAGGACCCAGCACCCAGACAGAGGAGAGAGGTCCCACAGCAAGGAATAAGGCATTATATCACCCACCACTGGAGAAGGCCACTTTCAGTGACTTAGGCCCCAGCATCCAGACAGAGGAGAGAGGTCCCACTGCAAGGAATAAGGCGTCATATTACCCACCACTGGAGAAGGCCACTTTCAGTTATTTAGGCCCCAGCACCCAGAAAAAGGAGAGAGGTCCCACAGCAAGGAATAAGGCATCATATCACCCACCACTGGAGAAGGCCAATTTGAGTTATTTAGGCCCCAGCACCCAGACAGAGGAGAGAGGTCCACCAGCAGAGAATCATGCATCATATCACCCACCACTGGAGAAGGCCACTTTCAGTTATTTAGGCCCCAGCACCCAGACAGAGGAGAGAGGTCCCACAGCAGAGAATCATGCGTTCTATCACCCACCACTGGAGAAGGCCACTTTGAGTTATTTAGACCCTAGCACCCAGACGGAGGAGAAAGGTCCCACAGCAAGGAATAAGGCGTCATATCACCCACCATTGGAGAAGGCCACTTTCAGTTATTTAGGCCCCAGCACCTGGGCAGAGGAGAGAGTTCCCACAGCAAGGAATAAGGCGTCATATAACCCACCACTGGAGAAGGCCACTTTCAGTTATTTAGGCACCAGCACCCAGACAGAGGAGAGAGGTCCCACAGCAGAGAATCTTGCGTCATATCACCCACCACTGAAGAAGGCCACTTTCAGTTATTTCGGCCCTAGCACCCAGACAGAGGAGAGAGGTCCCACAGCAAGGAATAAGGCGTCATATCACCCACCACTGAAGAAGGCCACTTTGAGTTATTTAGGCCCCAGCACCCAGACAGAGGAGAGAAGTCCCACAGCAGAGAATCATGCGTCATATAACCCACCACTGGAGAAGGCCACTTTGAGTTATTTAGGCCCCAGCACCCAGACAGTGGAGAGAGGTCCCACAGCAAGGAATAAGGCGTCTTATCACCCACCACTGGAGAAGGCCACTTTCAATTATGTAGGCCCCAGCCCTCAGACAGAGGAGAGAGGTCCCACAGCAGATAATCATGCGTCATATAACCCATCACTGGAGAAGGCCACTTTGAGATATTTAGGCCCCAGCACCCAGTCCGAGGAGAGAGGTCCCACAGCAGAGAATCATGTGTCATATCACCCACCACTGGAGAAGGCCACTTTCAGTTATTTAGGACCCAGCACCCAGACAGAGGAGAGAGGTCCCACAGCAAGGAATAAGGCATTATATCACCCACCACTGGAGAAGGCCACTTTCAGTTACTTAGGCCCCAGCTTCCAGACAGAGGAGAGAGGTCCCACTGCAAGGAATAAGGCGTCATATTACCCACCACTGGAGAAGGCAACTTTCAGTTATTTAGGCCCCAGCACCCAGAAAAAGAGAGAGGTTCCACAGCAAGGAAAAAGCGTCATATCACCCACCACTGTAGAAGGCCAATTTGAGTTATTTAGGCCCCAGCACCCAGACAGAGGAGAGAGGTCCCACAGCAGAGAATCATGCATCATATCACCCACCACTGAGAAGGCCACTTTCAGTTATTTAGGCCGCAGCACCCAGACAGAGGAGAGAGGTCCCACAGCAGAGAATCATGCATCATATCACCCACCACTGGAGAAGGCCACTTTCAGTTATTTAGGACCCAGCACCCAGACAGAGGAGAGAGGTCCCAAAGCAAGGAATAAGGCATTATATCACCCACCACTGGAGAAGGCCACTTTCAGTTATTTAGACCCTAGCACCCAGACGGAGGAGAAAGGTCCCACAGCAAGGAATAAGGCGTCATATCACCCACCATTGGAGAAGGCCACTTTCAGTTATTTAGGCCCCAGCACCTGGGCAGAGGAGAGAGGTCCCACAGCAAGGAATAAGGCGTCATATCACCCACCACTGGAGAAGGCCACTTTCAGTTATTTAGGCACCAGCACCCAGACAGAGGAGAGAGGTCCCACAGCAGAGAATCTTGCGTCATATCACCCACCACTGGAGAAGGCCACTTTCAGTTAATTAGGCTCCAGCACCCAGACAGAGGAGAGAGGTCTCACAGCAAGGAATAAGGTGTCATATCACCCACCACTGGAGAAGGCCACTTTCAGTTATTTAGGCCCCAGCACCCAGACAGAGGAGAGAGGTCCCACAGCAGATAATCTTGCGTCATATCACCCACCACTGGAGAAGGCCACTTTGAGATATTTAGGCCCCAGCACCCAGACAGTGGAGAGAGGTCCCACAGCAAGGAATAAGGCGTCTTATCACCCACCACTGGAGAAGGCCACTTTCAATTATGTAGGCCCCAGCCCTCAGACAGAGGAGAGAGGTCCCACAGCAGATAATCATGCGTCATATAACCCATCACTGGAGAAGGCCACTTTGAGATATTTAGGCCCCAGCACCCAGTCCGAGGAGAGAGGTCCCACAGCAGAGAATCATGTGTCATATCACCCACCACTGGAGAAGGCCACTTTCAGTTATTTAGGACCCAGCACCCAGACAGAGGAGAGAGGTCCCACAGCAAGGAATAAGGCATTATATCACCCACCACTGGAGAAGGCCACTTTCAGTTACTTAGGCCCCAGCTTCCAGACAGAGGAGAGAGGTCCCACTGCAAGGAATAAGGCGTCATATTACCCACCACTGGAGAAGGCAACTTTCAGTTATTTAGGCCCCAGCACCCAGAAAAAGGAGAGAGGTTCCACAGCAAGGAAAAAAGCGTCATATCACCCACCACTGTAGAAGGCCAATTTGAGTTATTTAGGCCCCAGCACCCAGACAGAGGAGAGAGGTCCCACAGCAGAGAATCATGCATCATATCACCCACCACTGGAGAAGGCCACTTTCAGTTATTTAGGCCGCAGCACCCAGACAGAGGAGAGAGGTCCCACAGCAGAGAATCATGCATCATATCACCCACCACTGGAGAAGGCCACTTTCAGTTATTTAGGACCCAGCACCCAGACAGAGGAGAGAGGTCCCAAAGCAAGGAATAAGGCATTATATCACCCACCACTGGAGAAGGCCACTTTCAGTTATTTAGACCCTAGCACCCAGACGGAGGAGAAAGGTCCCACAGCAAGGAATAAGGCGTCATATCACCCACCATTGGAGAAGGCCACTTTCAGTTATTTAGGCCCCAGCACCTGGGCAGAGGAGAGAGGTCCCACAGCAAGGAATAAGGCGTCATATCACCCACCACTGGAGAAGGCCACTTTCAGTTATTTAGGCACCAGCACCCAGACAGAGGAGAGAGGTCCCACAGCAGAGAATCTTGCGTCATATCACCCACCACTGGAGAAGGCCACTTTCAGTTAATTAGGCTCCAGCACCCAGACAGAGGAGAGAGGTCTCACAGCAAGGAATAAGGTGTCATATCACCCACCACTGGAGAAGGCCACTTTCAGTTATTTAGGCCCCAGCACCCAGACAGAGGAGAGAGGTCCCACAGCAGATAATCTTGCGTCATATCACCCACCACTGGAGAAGGCCACTTTGAGATATTTAGGCCCCAGCACCCAGACAGTGGAGAGAGGTCCCACAGCAAGGAATAAGGCGTCTTATCACCCACCACTGGAGAAGGCCACTTTCAATTATGTAGGCCCCAGCAAACAGACAGAGGAGAGAGGTCCCACAGCAGATAATCATGCGTCATATCACCCACCACTGGAGAAGGCCACTTTAAGATATTTAGGCCCCAGCACCCAGACCGAGGAGAGAGGTCCCACAGCAGAGAATCATGTGTCTAATCACCCACCACTGGAGAAGGCCACTTTCAGTTATTTAGGACCCAGCACCCAGACAGAGGAGAGAGGTCCCACAGCAAGGAATAAGGCATTATAATATATCACCCACCACTGGAGAAGGCTACTTTCAGTGACTTAGGCCCCAGCATCCAGACAGAGGAGAGAGGTCCCACTGCAAGGAATAAGGCGTCATATTACACACCACTGGAGAAGGCCACTTTCAGTTATTTAGGCCCCAGCACCCAGAAAAAGGAGAGAGGTCCCACAGCAAGGAATAAGGCATCATATCACCCACCACTGGAGAAGGCCACTTTCAGTTATTTAGGCCCCAGCACCCAGACAGAGGAGAGAGGTCCCACAGCAGAGAATCATGCATCATATCACCCACCACTGGAGAAGGCCACTTTCAGTTATTTAGGCCCCAGCACCCAGACAGAGGAGAGAGGTCCCACAGCAAAGAATCATGCGTTCTATCACCCACCACTGGAGAAGGCCACTTTGAGTTATTTAGACCCTAGCACCCAGACGGAGGAGAAAGGTCCCACAGCAAGGAATAAGGCGTCATATCACCCACCATTGGAGAAGGCCACTTTCAGTTATTTAGGCCCCAGCACCTGGGCAGAGGAGAGAGGTCCCACAGCAAGGAATAAGGCGTCATATCACCCACCACTGGAGAAGGCCACTTTCAGTTATTTAGGCACCAGCACCCAGACAGAGGAGAGAGGTCCCACAGCAGAGAATCATGCGTTCTATCACCCACCACTGGAGAAGGCCACTTTGAGTTATTTAGACCCTAGCACCCAGACAGAGGAGAAAGGTCCCACAGCAAGGAATAAGGCGTCATATCACCCACCATTGGAGAAGGCCACATTCAGTTATTTAGGCCCCAGCACCTGGGCAGAGGAGAGAGGTCCCACAGCAAGGAATAAGGCGTCATATCACCCACCACTGGAGAAGGCCACTTTCAGTTATTTAGGCACCAGCACCCAGACAGAGGAGAGAGGTCCCACAGCAGAGAATCTTGCGTCATATCACCCACCACTGAAGAAGGCCACTTTCAGTTATTTAGGCTCCAGCACCCAGACAGAGGAGAGAGGTCCCACAGCAAGGAATAAGGCGTCATATCACCCACCACTGGAGAAGGCCACTTTCAGTTATTTAGGCCCCAGCACCCAGACAGAGGAGAGAGGTCCCACAGCAGAGAATCATGCGTCATATCACCCACCACTGGAGAAGGCCACTTTGAGTTATTTAGGCCCCAGCACCCAGACAGAGGAGAGAGGTCCCACAGCAAGGAATAAGGCGTCTTATCACCCACCACTGGAGAAGGCCACTTTCAGTTATGTAGGCCCCAGCACCCAGACAGAGGAGAGAGGTCCCACAGCAGATAATCATGCGTCATATCACCCACCACTGGAGAAGGCCACTTTAAGTTATTTAGGCCCCAGCACCCAGACCGAGGAGAGAGGTCCCACAGCAGAGAATCATGTGTCTATATCACCCACCACTGGAGAAGGCCACTTTCAGTTATTTAGGACCCAGCACCCAGACAGAGGAGAGAGGTCCCACAGCAAGGAATAAGGCATTATAATATATCACCCACCACTGGAGAAGGCCACTTTCAGTGACTTAGGCCCCAGCATCCAGACAGAGGAGAGAGGTCCCACTGCAAGGAATAAGGCGTCATATTACCCACCACTGGAGAAGGCCACTTTCAGTTATTTAGGCCCCAGCACCCAGAAAAAGGAGAGAGGTCCCACAGCAAGGAATAAGGCATCATATCACCCACCACTGGAGAAGGCCACTTTCAGTTATGTAGGCCCCAGCACCCAGACAGAGGAGAGAGGTCCCACAGCAGAGAATCATGCATCATATCACCCACCACTGGAGAAGGCCACTTTCAGTTATTTAGGCCCCAGCACCCAGACAGAGGAGAGAGGTCCCACAGCAGAGAATCATGCGTTCTATCACCCACCACTGGAGAAGGCCACTTTGAGTTATTTAGACCCTAGCACCCAGACGGAGGAGAAAGGTCCCACAGCAAGGAATAAGGCGTCATATCACCCACCATTGGAGAAGGCCACTTTCAGTTATTTAGGCCCCAGCACCTGGGCAGAGGAGAGAGGTCCCACAGCAAGGAATAAGGCGTCATATCACCCACCACTGGAGAAGGCCACTTTCAGTTATTTAGGCACCAGCACCCAGACAGAGGAGAGAGGTCCCACAGCAGAGAATCATGCGTTCTATCACCCACCACTGGAGAAGGCCACTTTGAGTTATTTAGACCCTAGCACCCAGACAGAGGAGAAAGGTCCCACAGCAAGGAATAAGGCGTCATATCACCCACCATTGGAGAAGGCCACATTCAGTTATTTAGGCCCCAGCACCTGGGCAGAGGAGAGAGGTCCCACAGCAAGGAATAAGGCGTCATATCACCCACCACTGGAGAAGGCCACTTTCAGTTATTTAGGCACCAGCACCCAGACAGAGGAGAGAGGTCCCACAGCAGGGAATCAGGCGTCATATCACCCACCACTGGAGAAGGCCACTTTCAGTTATTTAGGCACCAGCACCCAGACAGAGGAGAGAGGTCCCACAGCAGAGAATCTTGCGTCATATCACCCACCACTGAAGAAGGCCATTTTCAGTTATTTCGGCCCTAGCACCCAGACAGAGGAGAGAGGTCCCACAGCAAGGAATAAGGCGTCATATCACCCACCACTGAAGAAGGCCACTTTGAGTTATTTAGGCCCCAGCACCCAGACAGAGGAGAGAAGTCCCACAGCAGAGAATCATGCGTCATATAACCCACCACTGGAGAAGGCCACTTTGAGTTATTTAGGCCCCAGCACCCAGACAGTGGAGAGAGGTCCCACAGCAAGGAATAAGGCGTCTTATCACCCACCACTGGAGAAAGCCACTTTCAATTATGTAGGCCCCAGCACCCAGACAGAGGAGAGAGGTCCCACAGCAGATAATCATGTGTCATATCACCCACCACTGGAGAAGGCCACTTTCAGTTATTTAGGACCCAGCACCCAGACAGAGGAGAGAGGTCCCACAGCAAGGAATAAGGCATTATATCACCCACCACTGGAGAAGGCCACTTTCAGTTAGTTAGGCCCCAGCTTCCAGACAGAGGAGAGAGGTCCCACTGCAAGGAATAAGGCGTCATATTACCCACCACTGGAGAAGGCCACTTTCATATATTTAGGCCCCAGCACCCAGAAAAAGGAGAGAGGTCCCACAGCAAGGAAAAAGGCGTCATATCACCCACCACTGGAGAAGGCCAATTTGAGTTATTTAGGCCCCAGCACCCAGACAGAGGTGAGAGGTCCCACAGCAGAGAATCATGCATCATATCACCCACCACTGGAAAAGGCCACTTTCAGTTATTTAGGCCCCAGCACCCAGACAGAGGAGAGAGGTCCCACAGCAGAGAATCATGCGTTCTATCACCCACCACTGGAGAAGGCCACTTTGAGTTATTTAGACCCTATCACCCAGACGGAGGAGAAAGGTCCCACAGCAAGGAATAAGGCGTCATATCACCCACCATTGGAGAAGGCCACTTTCAGTTATTTAGGCCACAGCACCCAGACAGAGGAGAGAGGTCCCACAGCAAGGAATAAGGCGTCATATCACCCACCACTGGAGAAGGCCAATTTGAGTTATTTAGGCCCCAGCACCCAGACAGAGGAGAGAGGTCCCACAGCAGAGAAGCATGCGTCATATCACCCACCACTGGAGAAGGCCACTTTCAGTTATTTAGGCCCCAGCACCCAGACAGAGGAGAGAGGTCCCACAGCAAAGAATCATGCGTTCTATCACCCACCAATGGAGAAGGCCACTTTGAGTTATTTAGACCCTAGCACCCAGACGGAGGAGAAAGGTCCCACAGCAAGGAATAAGGCGTCATATCACCCACCATTGGAGAAGGCCACTTTCAGTTATTTAGGCCCCAGCACCTGGGCAGAGGAGAGAGGTCCCACAGCAAGGAATAAGGCGTCATATCACCCACCACTGGAGAAGGCCACTTTCAGTTATTTAGGCACCAGCACCCAGACAGAGGAGAGAGGTCCCACAGCAGAGAATCATGCGTTCTATCACCCACCACTGGAGAAGGCCACTTTGAGTTATTTAGACCCTAGCACCCAGACAGAGGAGAAAGGTCCCACAGCAAGGAATAAGGCGTCATATCACCCACCATTGGAGAAGGCCACATTCAGTTATTTAGGCCCCAGCACCTGGGCAGAGGAGAGAGGTCCCACAGCAAGGAATAAGGCGTCATATCACCCACCACTGGAGAAGGTCACTTTCAGTTATTTAGGCACCAGCACCCAGACAGAGGAGAGAGGTCCCACAGCAGAGAATCTTGCGTCATATCACCCACCACTGAAGAAGGCCATTTTCAGTTATTTCGGCCCCAGCACCCAGACAGAGGAGAGAGGTCCCACAGCAAGGAATAAGGCGTCATATCACCCACCACTGAAGAAGGCCACTTTGAGTTATTTAGGCCCCAGCACCCAGAGAGGGGAGAGAAGTCCCACAGCAGAGAATCATGCGTCATATAACCCACCACTGGAGAAGGCCACTTTGAGTTATTTAGGCCCCAGCCCCTGGGCAGAGGAGAGAGGTCCCACAGCAAGGAATAAGGCGTCATATAACCCACCACTGGAGAAGGCCACTTTCAGTTATTTAGGCACCAGCACCCAGACAGAGGAGAGAGGTCCCACAGCAGAGAATCTTGCGTCATATCACCCACCACTGAAGAAGGCCATTTTCAGTTATTTCGGCCCTAGCACCCAGACAGAGGAGAGAGGTCCCACAGCAAGGAATAAGGCGTCATATCACCCACCACTGAAGAAGGCCACTTTGAGTTATTTAGGCCCCAGCACCCAGACAGAGGAGAGAAGTCCCACAGCAGAGAATCATGCGTCATATAACCCACCACTGGAGAAGGCCACTTTGAGTTATTTAGGCCCCAGCACCCAGACAGTGGAGAGAGGTCCCACAGCAAGGAATAAGGCGTCTTATCACCCACCACTGGAGAAAGCCACTTTCAATTATGTAGGCCCCAGCACCCAGACAGAGGAGAGAGGTCCCACAGCAGATAATCATGTGTCATATCACCCACCACTGGAGAAGGCCACTTTCAGTTATTTAGGACCCAGCACCCAGACAGAGGAGAGAGGTCCCACAGCAAGGAATAAGGCATTATATCACCCACCACTGGAGAAGGCCACTTTCAGTTACTTAGGCCCCAGCTTCCAGACAGAGGAGAGAGGTCCCACTGCAAGGACTAAGGCGTCATATTACCCACCACTGGAGAAGGCCACTTTCATATATTTAGGCCCCAGCACCCAGAAAAAGGAGAGAGGTCCCACAGCAAGGAAAAAGGCGTCATATCACCCACCACTGGAGAAGGCCAATTTGAGTTATTTAGGCCCCAGCACCCAGACAGAGGTGAGAGGTCCCACAGCAGAGAATCATGCATCATATCACCCACCACTGGAAAAGGCCACTTTCAGTTATTTAGGCCCCAGCACCCAGACAGAGGAGAGAGGTCCCACAGCAGAGAATCATGCGTTCTATCACCCACCACTGGAGAAGGCCACTTTGAGTTATTTAGACCCTATCACCCAGACGGAGGAGAAAGGTCCCACAGCAAGGAATAAGGCGTCATATCACCCACCATTGGAGAAGGCCACTTTCAGTTATTTAGGCCACAGCACCCAGACAGAGGAGAGAGGTCCCACAGCAAGGAATAAGGCGTCATATCACCCACCACTGGAGAAGGCCAATTTGAGTTATTTAGGCCCCAGCACCCAGACAGAGGAGAGAGGTCCCACAGCAGAGAAGCATGCGTCATATCACCCACCACTGGAGAAGGCCACTTTCAGTTATTTAGGCCTCAGCACCCAGACAAAGGAGAGAGGTCCCTCAGCAAGGAATCATGCGTCATATCACCCACCACTGGAGAAGGCCACTTTCAGTTATTTCGGCCCCAGCACCCAGACAGAGGAGAGAGGTCCCACAGCAAGGAATCATGCGTCATATCAACCACCACCGGAGAAGGCCACTTTCAGTTATTTAGGCCCCAGCACCCGGGCAGAGGAGAGAGGTCCCACAGCAAGTAATAAGGCGTCATATCACCCACCACTGGAGAAGGCCACTTTCAGTTATTTAGGTACCAGCACCCAGACAGAGGAGAGAGGTCCCATAGCAGAGAATCTTGCGTCATATCACCCACCACTGAAGAAGGCCACTTTCAGTTATTTCGGCCCTAGCACCCAGACAGAGGAGAGAGGTCCCACAGCAAGGAATAAGGCCTCATATCACCCACCACTAAAGAAGGCCACTTTGAGTTATTTAGGCCCCAGCACCCAGACAGAGGAAAGAAGTCCCACAGCAGAGAATCATGCGTCATATAACCCACCACTGGAGAAGGCCACTTTGAGTTATTTAGGCCCCATCACCCAGACAAAAGAGAGAGCTCCCATAGCACAGAATCAAGCTTCATATCACACACCACCGGAGAAGGCCACTTTGAGATATTTAGCCCACGGCACTCAGACAGAGGAGATAGGTCGCATGGCAGAGGTTCAGGCTTAATGTCACCCACCATTGTAACAGGCCACTTTCAGTTATTTAGGCCCCAGCGCCCAGATTGAGGAGAGGTTCATTCAACTTTGGGTTGCACCGCAAGATCATGGTAAAGTTGAAAAAAATGAGGATTCAATAAAGAAGTGCCCCGGAGTACAAGAATACATGGCTGATGGAGAGGCAGTTATAAATGTCTATTCTGCACAAGGGAGGTCCTGTGGGATCCATGCCTGGTACATTTTTAAGAACGTCAGCTTGTCCACGTTGGCTGTGGACAGGCGGCTGCGTTTGTCAGTAATGACGCCCCCTGCCGTGCTGAATACACGTTCAGACAAAACGCTGGCCGCTGGGCAGGCCAGCACCTCCGAGGCATAATATGCTAACTCTGGCCACGTGGACAATTTGGAGACCCAGAAGTTGAATGGAGCTGAACCATCAGTCAGTAAGTGGAGGGGTGTGCAGACGTACTGTTCCACCATGTTAGTGAAATGCTGCCTTCTGCTAACACGTTCCATATCAGGTGGTGGTGCAGTTAGCTGTGGCTTGGAGACAAAACTTTTCCAAATTTCTGCCATGTTGGAGACCTCTTGCTCCTCCTCTGCCTTGGGCTTCCACCTGTTCCCCTGTGACATTTGGGAATGATCTCAGGAGCGCCTCTACCAGCGTGCGCTTGTACTCGCGCATCTTCCTATCACGCTCCAGTGCAGGAAGTAAGGTGGAGACATTGTCTTTGTACTGGGGATCCAGCAGGGTGGCAACCCAGGAGTCCGCACACGTTAAAATGTGGGCAACTCTGCTGTCGTTGCGCAGGCACTGCAGCATGTAGTCGCTCATGTGTGCCAGGCTGCCCAGAGATAAGGACAAGCTGTCCTCTGTGGGAGGCGTATCGTCATCGTCCTCCGTATCCCCCCAGCCACGCACCAGTGATGAGCCTGAGCTGTGTTGGGTGCGACTCCGCTGTGAAACTGCTTCATCCTCATCCTCCAGTAGTGGGCCCTGGCTGGCCACATTTGTGCCTCTGCTGTTGCAAAAAACCTCCCTCTGAGGCACTTCTAACAGACTGGCCTGAAAGTGCTAAAAATGACCCCTCATCCTCCTCCTCCTGGGCCACCTCCTCTTCCATCATCGCCCTAAGTGTTTTCTCAAGGAGACATAGAAGTGGTATTGTAACGCTGATAACGGTGTCATCGCCACTGGCCATGTTGGTGGATTACTCAAATCAGCGCAACATGGCAACCAGGTCTTGCATGGAGGCCTAGTCATTGGTGGTGAATTGGTGCTGTTCTGTCGAGCGACTAACCCGTGCTTGTTGCAGCTGAAACTCCACTATAGCCTGCTGCTGCTCGCACAGTCTGGCCAGCATGTGCAAGGTGGAGTTCCATCTGGTGGGCACATCGCATATGAGGCGTTGAGCAGGAAGGCCGAAGTTACCCTGTAGCGCAGACAGACGAGCAGTGGCAGGATGTGAACGCCGGAAGCGAGCACAGACGGCCCGCACTTTATGCAGCAGCTCTGACATGTCGGGGTAGTTGTGAATGAACTTCTGCACCACTAAATTCAGCACATGCGCCAGGCAAGGGATGTGCGTCAAACCGGCTAGTCCAAGAGCTGCGACAAAATTTTGCCCATTTTCGCACACCACCAGGCCAGGCTTGAGGCCCACCGGCAGAAACCACTCGTCGGTCTGTTTTTCAATACCCCGCCAAAACTCCTGCGCGGTGTGGGGCCTGTCCCCCAAACATATGAGTTTCAGAATGGCCTGCTGACGTTTACCCCGGGCTGTGCTGGAGTTGGTGGTGAAGGTGTGTGGCTGACTGGATGAGCTGGTGGGAGCAGAGGAGGAGGAAGCCGAGTAGGAGGCTACAGGAGGCAAAGAATGATGCACTGCGATCCTTGGTGGCGGAAGGATGTGCGCCAAAGAACTCTCCGCCTGGGGCCCAGCCGCCACTACATTTACCCAGTGTGCAGTTAGAGAGATATAGCGTCCCTGGCCGTGCTTACTGGACCACGTATCTGTGGTTAGGTGGACCTCGCCACAGATGGCGTTGCGCAGTGCACACTTGATTTTATCGGATACTTGGTTGTGCAGGGAAGGCGCGGCTGTCTTGGAGAAGTAGTGTCGGCTGGGAACAACATACTGTTTGACAGCCATGGACATCAGCTGTTTGAAGCTGTCTGTGTCCACCAGCCTGAATGACAGCCTTTTAAAGGCCAGTAGTTTAGAAATGCTGGCATTCAGGCCCAGGGCTCGAGGGTGGCTAGGTGGGAATTTACGCTTTCTCTCCAAAGTTTGTGAGATGGAGAGCTGAATACTGCCGTGTGACAAGGTGGTGATGCTTGGTGACGCAGGTGGTGGTGTCAGAGGCACATCCATGGTGGGCGTCAGGTGCCAACATTCCTCGAGAGGGGGAGGAAGAGGCAGAGGCAGAAGCAGAAGAGGGAGCAGGGGGAGCCAGAGTGAGTTCCTTGCTTTTAAGGTGTTTACTCCACTGCAGTTCATCCTTTACATGTAGATGCCTGGTAATGCAGGTTGGTCTAAGGTTCAGAACGTTAATGCCTCGCTTCAGGCTCTGATGGCACAGTGTGCAAACCACTAGGGTCTTGTCGTCAGCACATTGTTTGAAGAAGTGCCATGCCAGGGAACTCCTTGAAGCTGCCTTTGGGGTGCTCGGTCCCTGGTGGCGGTGGCCAGTAGCAGGCGAACTCTCTTGGCGGCGGCTGTTCTGCTGTTGCCCCCTGCTCCATCTTTGCTACGATGTTGGCTTGGTCTCACCACTGCCTCTTCCTCTGAACTATGAAAGTCAGTGGCACGACCTTCATTCCATGTGGGGTCTAGGACCTCATCGTCCCCTGAATCGTCTTCCACACAGTCTTCCTCCCTGACCTCCTGTTCGGTCTGCACACTGCAGAAAGACGCAGCAGTTGGCACCTGTGTTTCGTCATCATCAGAGACGTGCGGACTCCGATGAGGTGGTATTCCCATGTCCTCATCATCAGGAAACATCAGTGGTTGTGCATCATTGCATTCTACGTCTTCCACCACTGGGAAATGGCTAGGTGGATTCCCTTGGGAAACCCTGTCAGCAGAGTCTTCAAACAGCATAAGAGACTGCTGCATAACTTGAGGCTCTGACAGTTTCCCTGATATACATGCTGGTGATGTGACAGACTGATGGGCTTGGTTTTCAGACGCCACCTGTGCTCTTTCTGCAGAAGACTGGGTGGTAGATTATATTGTGAATGTGCTGGATCCACTGTTGGCCACCCAATTGACTAGCGCCTGTACCTGCTCAGGCCTTACCATCCTTAGAACAGCATTGGGCCCCACCAAATATCGCTGTAAATTCTGGCGGGTACTGGAACCTGAGATAGTTGGTTCACTGAGGGTGTGGCTGTTGCAGAATGGCCATGTCCTCTCCCAGCACAAGAGGGTACACTAACACCACCACGACCGCGTCCGCGTCCCTTACTAGATGTTTTCCTCATTGTTACCGTTCACCAAGCACCACAATAAGAAAAAAAATATTTGGCCCAATGTATTGATTTCAAATTCAGGCCTTTTTTTACAGGCACCTAACACTATCTGTCTATTTTTTTATGTACCGTATTACATTAATCCAGGCACAGCAGTAACCACTGATTCAGGGGAATATCAATTGTAGGGCTAGTATTTAGGCCCTGGATGAAAGGTATCCTTTTATGGACAGATTTACACTTGAAGATGCACAGTAGCGTGTGAAAAAATATGTAGGATTATGCCTTCAGCAATTGTATTTTAATACTTTGTGTAATATACCCTTTAACGGACAGAAATACAATGGAATATGCATGTTAGCATGTGAAGTTATTGAGGATGACTCTCTCAGCACTTGTATATACACCTTGAGTTTAATATACCCTTTTACGGACTGAATAACACTTGCTATATTGGCAAGTGAATTTTACCCCAGAACAAAATCTATCCTTTGCCGGATACTATTAAACTTGGCCAGCCACAGCTGAAACCACTGATTTATGGTATTGCTATTTTGGCAATTGAATTTCACCCCAGAACGAAATATATCCTTTGCAGGACACTATTAAACTTGGCCATCCACAGCTGAAACCACTGATTTATGGTAATGCTATTTTGGCAATTGAATTTCACCCCAGAATGAAATATATCCTTTGCAGGACACTATTAAACTTGGCCAGCCACAGCTGAAACCACTGATTTATGGTATTGCTATTTTGGCAATTGAATTTCACCCCAGAACAAAATATATCTTTTGCAGGACACTATTTAACTTGGCCAGACACAGCTGAAACCACTGATTTATGGTATTGCTATTTTGGCAATTGAATTTCACCCCAGAAGAAAATATATCCTTTGCAGGACACTATTAAACTTGAAAGAATAAAATAGAGATACAGCTCAAACTATATATAGAGGAAAATATTGTGCTCAATACCGAAATGGTGCCAGCTCCAATGCACTCGCTAAGAGAAAATCAAAACAGTGGTAACGATATGGCACTCATAATCCGGAGTAAACAAGTAATTTAATATTAACCAATAATCAACCAATAAAATTGAATAAAATTCATAGATATGAAAATAAATATGAAAAAAAATAATAATTGCAGGGACTATTATTGTGTATAACCAGTGGGGCAGAGTCCATGTGTAAATGGTGGCGTCCCACCATACACTATGCGCTCCTTGTCTTACCTTTATCCCACCGGTATTCCGACAAACTCAGCTGGCCAATAACTCACTTTCACTTTCCGCTTGTTTGGCGGCGTGCCACGTGTTTGCGTGGGGAAGTTTCACTTCGCGAGCTCCCCGAGATCCTCCCCTGTTGTGTTCAAAGGGTGGTTCGTGATGGAAGGTAACTGCCGAACGGGGCTCGATTTACAGATTGAGCAGTGATTCGACCAGGAGTGTGATCTCCGTATCCACACTGAGCCAAAGCTTTTGTTTCAAAGTTCCAGCGTACACTGATTAGGAGGTATTTGGAGCTTAAATTTTAGTTGTTCCCAAACGCGTTTCGAGGTCCCAATGTATCTCTGACCTCTTCCTCAGTGATAAAAAAAGACCTCCTTTTATATCACACATTATCACTAAATCCAGTTGCTATTGGTCGACTCGATTTCCACTAAACTCCAATTTGTATGGTCCATTTGATTATAATGAAATCCCGGGCTGGACCCTATTTTGCAGTTCTAGATGTGGGGTATACATCCTATGTTGATTCTCATTTTCATGCCTCCTTCTCTAATAAGCACAGATTATAGTAATTAACTTCATCTCAGTTTGCGATTCGTTTGATCTCCACTTGCGATTAGGCTGCGGTTCCTGTGCGTTTTTTTTGGGGCTCATGCGTTTTCTTATGTATTGCTGCTGAAATGTTGTATAATTTAATCTTAATGAAGCAAATTCCTTTCTTATGCTTTTTCTTCATTATATAACCACATTTATATGAAAACCTATTATAATCACATATGTATTACCTATCTCTCCTTAAACACATTAATTGTTTCTTACTTCCAGACTATGGATGCCTTACTGCTAATTGCTCTTCATATCCTTCTTTCTTGGGAATCATTTAGATATAGTTGATTGTTGCGCAATAACAGTCCCTGCAATTTTTTTTTTTTTTTATATATATTTATTTTCATATCTATGAATTTTATTCAATTTTATTGGTTGATTATTGGTTGATATTAAATTACTTGTTTACTCCGGATTATGAGTGCCATATTGTTACCACTGTTTTGATTTTCTCTTAACAGGTGCATTGGAGCTGGCACCATTTCGGTATTAAGCACCATATTTTCCTCTATATATAGGTTGAGCCGTCTCTCTATTTTATTCTTTAATTCCAATACAGCTCCAATTGAGACAGAGCTCACTTAGATTATAGAATGGATATCTGGAGTTATCCTGAAAACAAACGTATGAATGTTGAATCATACAACTTTGACGTTCAAAATGAAAATGATGGAGATACTACGCAATCAATGACTGAATTGTTTAAAGAAACTGAGATTTTACTATTGAAACAACTACGTCAAAGATGGGAAATTAAATCCCTGCAACAATATATCCATGAGGATATTATACCAAAAGGCTTGAGTTTATTGAAAACTCCTGCCCAAGATTTATGGGTGTAAAGATACGGTGGTTTGCGCTCCAGCCTGGATCCATGCCCTGTGTAACCATGACAACGATCGCTGTTTGCCTCCCAGGCTGGAAGCAGTGGCCGCTGGGCCGTCTAAGGTGGCTCCGCCCATCCACACTTGGTCAATAAATAGGAGCCAGGTGCTGCACAGGGTGTTCCACTAATGGAGTGCGCACCCTGCCTGCTCCATTCACCACGAGGACGCAAGCTCCTAACTACCTGCAACTCTGAACCTCCAGGAGAAACCCTCACCTACCTTATCCGGCTACACCACTGCAGGATCCCTGCATGACTTCTAACAGCAAGTATCAGCCTGTCATTTTGTTTCACTGACATTGCTCACTGAAAGGAAGGGACTCGCGCTGGTGGCTATTAGTACTGCAGGCCTGGGATTCCTGAACGTTGCCTAGAGCTGTTATTCATGAACTTTAATCTGTACTCTCATTCCTTAAATGAACTTTCCTCACTATTAGTTTTACACTCTATCTTTAGTACGCGGTACATGATTTTGTTACCCCATACTCTCCGCTTAAGACTGAGAGAGCCGCCTGGGGTACACACTGAGCAGCCGCAAAAGACACCATCAACACTCAAGTAGTGTGACAGGAGTGGATGTCAAAGGACTCCGCAGTTGAGATCCTAACTGATCAATTTGGTGCGTTACATATTAGTGGAATCCTCATGGATCCAGCGGAGCTCGCGCGGCACATGGTCGCCCTCACTGAGAGGGTGGAAACCCTTAACGTGACCGTACAGAATCTCCAATTGGAAAATCAGACGTTGCAAGATCTCGTCTCGTCGCGCACAGGACACCTCCACGATGGACCGGAACCCAAGGTCAGTCCACCTGAACTTTTCTCAGGAGACCGGAAGCAGTTCCGCGAATTCCTGAATGCGTGCAAGCTGATGTTTCAGTTACGCCCCCGGACCTATCCTACCGATAGAACCAAAGTACTCACCATGATCTCGTACCTCAGGGGGAGGCCAGAGCATGGGCTAACACCTATTTAGAAAAGGAAGACCCGGTCTTGAATTCCTTTCCGCAATTTCTTGAAACAATGGCCCTCCTTTACGAGGACCACAACAAGCAGCTGACTGCGGAGACCGCCATTCGCACCCTAAAGCAAGGGAGACGACCCGTTGAGGACTTTATTGCGGAATACACTCGTTGGGCCCGTGAGACTGAATGGAATGATCTCACTCTTAGAAATCAGTTCCGTCTCGGTCTATCTGAGGCCCTGAAGGATGAGTTAGCCCGCGGAGAGCTGCCACATACACTCGACGCCTTGATGCAGAAGGTCACCACCATTGACAGACGCTTAAGGGAACGTAGGGCCGAGAGAGTCTCAGGGTTTACACCCACCCCGAGACAGACCAGCCCGGATCCTGTAGCAGAGATGATGGAGATTGGGGCAATTCGTGGTCCTCTGACTGAGAGAGAGAAGACCCGGAGACGGAACCTCAACCTCTGCTTATACTGTGCGCCGGCTGACCATTCGGTTGATGGATGTCCTGCCATAAGAAAGAAACATGAAAGTAAAATGATGACGTTCTGTAACTTAGGCAGAAAAGATAACAACACAAGTGGTTACATTTATACGTCTCTTACCTTACAGTGGGACCAAAACCGAACTATCGTTGATGCAATGGTGGACACGGGAGCTTCAGGGAATTTTATCGATAAGCATCTAGTAGAGAGAAATAAAATTCCCCATACAAGGAAAGATGTATCGATATCCGTGAGTTTTATTGATGGTACAACCTCTAGACCTATCCATAGCCAGACTCAACCCCTTTTGGTGACAAGCTGAAAATAACCACACAGAATTTCTATCCTTTGATGTCATACACTCCCTTCGTTCCCCATCATTTTAGGCTTGCCATGGCTCCGGTTACATCAACCAGTTCTCCTATGGGAACAGGGGAGAATTGGGTTTACTCACGTTATTGCAGGGAGACCTGCTTCCCTATTAAAACTCTCATGCATGTAGGGGTGAACCAGGTCCCTACCCAATACTCAGAGTTTTCGGAGGTATTTAGTGCAAAGATGGCGGAATCCCTACCGCCCCATAGACCCTACGATTGCCCCATAGACCTGCTGCCGGGCAGTGAAATACCCACAGGAAGAATCTACCCATTGGCACAACCAGAACTTGACCACCTCAAACAGTATCTCGAAGAGAACTTAAGGAAGGGATTCATTCGGCCTTCAACCTCCCCTGCAGCCGCAGGTATGTTCTTCGTAAGGAACAAAGACTTGAGCCTCAGACCCATCATTGATTACAGAGCATTAAATAAAATAACAATCAAAAACCGGTACCCCTGCCGCTAATATCCGAGCTTATTGAAAGACTTCAAACATCAACTATCTACACTAAACTGGACTTGAGAGGCGCATACAACTTGATTAGGATTAGAACCGGGATGAATGGAAAACTGCTTTCCGCACCCGGCACGGACTCTTTGAGTACATGGTAATGCCTTTCGGCTTGTGCAATGCCCCTGCCACATTCCAAAACTTTATCAACGACATATTTAGGGATCTACTAGATGTATGTGTTGTCATCTATCTAGATGACATATTGGTCTACTCCGATAACCTACAAGATCACAGGAAACACGTCCGTTGGGTACTTGCGCGATTAAGCGTCCATCACTTATATGTCAAACCAGAAAAGTGTATATTCGAGACTACTACCCTTCCGTTCCTTGGTTATATAATCTCACCCAAGGGAATTCAGATGGATCAGTCAAAGATCACTTGCATCCAAAACTGGCCGATTCCGGACTCTAGGAAAGCCCTCCAGCGATTCATAGGGTTCTCGAACTTCTACAGGAAATTCATCAAAGACTTCTCCGCTACCATCAAACCCCTAACCAGATTAACTAGTGTCAATACGAAATTTGTTTGGTCCATGGAGGCCCAATCAGCTTTTGAGTTACTTAAAGACAAATTCACTTCAGCACCAATTCTGACCATTCCGAATCCAAACTATCACTTTGTGCTGGAAGTAGATGCATCACAGGCAGCCATAGGAGCTGTTCTGTCCCAGCGGAGCTCCTTCTCATCCCCACTACATCCTGTCGGGTTTTACTCCCAGACTCTAAACACAGCTGAAATCAACTACCCCATAGGGGAAAAGGAACTTCTTGCCATAAAATGTTCCCTAGAGAACTGGAGGCACCTACTTGAAGGTTCAACACACCCCATCACAATATACACGGATCACCGTAATTTACAATACCTGAAAACCAGTAAAACACTGTCAGCACGTCAGGTACGGTGGAGTTTTTTTTGACAGATTCGACTTTCAAATTACTTATCGACCAGGCTCAAAATGGGAAGGCTGACGCCTTATCACGTCTGGCTGAATGCCGCGCCGCAGTCACAGCCCCCACATGCATTATACCACCTAACAAAATTATCCTCGCCACCATCGAATTGGAAACCCAGCTTAAGGATGCTCTGAAAATTGACTGTGCTAACATCCCCCGGGACTTCTGAAAGACCAACGGGGTTTCCTCTACAAAAACAACCTACTGTACATACCAACTCCTCTCACCACCCAGGTAATCAAACTCTGCCATGACACACCCTCGCGGGACACCCTGGCATTGCCAAAACCATAAACCTGATACGCAGGAACTTCTGGTGGCCAAAAATGACCAAAGAAATTAAGCAATATGTTTCCACGTGTGAGACATGTGCCTCATGCAAAAGTGATAGAAATCGACCATATGGCCTTCTTATGAGTCTTCCTATCCCCAACAGACCCTGGGAATGGGTTTCAATGGACTTCATTGTAGAACTCCCCGCTCCAGAGGAAACAACACCATCATGGTTGTAGTAGACCTACTAACTAAGATGGCACACTTCATCGCCCTCAAAAATTACCTTCCTCCAGTGAAACTGCCGAGGCCTTTCTGTCCAATGTCATAAAACTACATGGAATCCCTAGCCAAGTTATATCAGACAGGGGTTCACAATTTATATCCAAATTTTGGAGAGCACTTTGTCTTAGACTCCAAATCGACCATAGAATGTCTACCGCCTACCACCCCCAAACTAACGGGCAGACGGAAAGGGTGAACCAATGTCTGGAACAATTTCTCAGATGTCACTGCTCATTCCTTCAAGATGACTGGGAAAGCCTACTCCCTCTTGCCGAATTCGCTTACAACAATTCTGTGAATTCCTCCACTCTACATAGTCCATTCTTTGCTAATTATGGATTCCACCCTAGGTCTCTCCCTGAAATCAGCCTTCCTACAAACGTTCCTGCCACAGATGATTATGTAACTACCTTGCAAACAACCCTCATGATGCTGAAAGACAACCTCCAACGGGCAAAGGAAAGGCAGAAGATCTACTACGACCGTCACAGAAGAGAAAATCCTCCTTATCAGGTTGGAGACTCGGTATGGCTGTCAACGAGAAACCTTCGGTTGGGGGTACCTGCTAAGAAACTGGGTAGGCAATTTTGGGTCCTTTTCTGATAGAAAGAATTATCAACCCCAACACGGTGAGACTTACCCTTCCTCTTCGACTACAGGTACATCCCACATTCCATGTATCGTTGCTAAAACCGTTTAGACCTAGCCCGCTCTCTCACGGGTTCCTCAACCCTCCCCCGATAGATGTCCGTGGTGAGGAGGAATTTGAGGTTGAGCAGCCTCGACTCCAGAAGAAGACGGGGAGGATCCAGTACCTCGTTAGATGGAAGGGTTACGGGTCTCAGGATGACTCTTGGGAAGATGTGCGAGACGTCCATGCACCCAGACTCCAAAGGTTGTTCCACAGGAGATTTCCGACCGACCCTCCCCTACTGGGGTACCTCGGAGAGGGTCCCCTTAAGGGGGTACTGTAAGGATACGGTGGTTTGCGCTCCAGCCTGGATCCATGCCCTGTGTAACCATGACAACGATCGCTGTTTGCCTCCCAGGCTGGAAGCAGTGGCCGCTGGGCCGTCTAAGGTGGCTCCGCCCATCCACACTTGGTCAATAAATAGGAGCCAGGTGCTGCACAGGGTGTTCCACTAATGGAGTGCGCACCCTGCCTGCTCCATTCACCACGAGGACGCAAGCTCCTAACTACCTGCAACTCTGAACCTCCAGGAGAAACCCTCACCTACCTTATCCGGCTCCACCACTGCAGGATCCCTGCATGACTTCTAACAGCAAGTATCAGCCTGTCATTTTGTTTCACTGACATTGCTCACTGAAAGGAAGGGACTCGCGCTGGTGGTTATTAGTACTGCAGGCCTGGGATTCCTGAACGTTGCCTAGAGCTGTTATTCATGAACTTTAATCTGTACTCTCATTCCTAAAACGAACTTTCCTCACTATTAGTTTTACACTCTATCTTTAGTACGCGGTACATGATTTTGTTACCCCATACTCTCCGCTTAAGACTGAGAGAGCCGCCTGTGGTACACACTGAGCAGCCGCAAAAGACACCATCAACACTCAAGTAGTGTGACAGGAGTGGATGTCAAAGGACTCCGCAGTTGAGATCCTAACTGATCAATTTGGTGCGTTACAATGGGATTCTAAATTTGAAATCAAGTGGAATACATTACTGAGAGAACAGTCAAAGTTGCTTATTAAACTGGTTATTGAAAGCAGAATGGAAATTTTGGAAGAGGTGACAAGTCATTTAGGTATAGTAAAAGAGAAAATTGAAAAATTCCCCAAAAACGAAGAATATGAGATCTGGCAACATAGGCTTTGTAAAAGTTTGGACAGGATAGAACAGGAAATCATGAATAAAAAATCTAAGAAAATAAAAAAACATCTAATGATAGATTCAAATATTCCAAATGAATCACAAAAACACAAAATGCAAGAAAGGCTTAGAACTTCTGGCCGGGAAAGGTATGAAAAGGACGAACAAAGTAGTACCATTGAATATACGGTACCAATTACCAACAAATATGAGACACTGAGGGACAATCATTTTTTAGACAAGACTCCACCCCATCACAAAACACGAGCGCGGGTGAGATCACAACAGACCCCAATACGGGATCACCAACAAAAATTAGGGGGGACACATCAATACAATCTCAGACACAGGCACGTAGATCCGACACAGAGACTGATAGAACCGACACAGAACAGAGGGACATACAGGTCACCAGATAGACAATACAGGGAGCACAGGGAGATATATTGGGGGGGAAAGAAGAGGAAGACACGAAGGGGAAGAAGAAGGAATAAGGAGATACAGATAGAGGATAACCCACAAGATATGATAATTAATCTGACAAAGACGGTGTAAGACAGATGCACAAAAAAAACTCCTTAACAAAGGACAAAAATTTGCACCCACTAATCGACTTAATCACTTTAATGCATATATTGGTATAGAATAATTTGTTAGGAAACTCTACCTTAAAAAATACCATTTGAAGAACCCACTTGAAAGAAGTACTGTCACTATAGGGGAATACTCACACACAGGTTTGTAGTCTAGGAACTATCCAACACAGGAATTAAGTGATGAGATTGTTGCATTCCGACAATCTGTGGAACATGATATAAGGAAGATAAAGAATAGTAATGTGTCTAGTAATATTACGAATCAGGAGATTAAAGCTATAAAATAACTACAAATGAAAGATAATCTGGTGATTAGATCAGCTGGTAAAGGGGGGGCAATTGTAATTTGGGGGGTGGATGAGTATAACAATAAGTGTCTCAAACAATTGGGGGATGAAACTACCTATATGAAATTTCAGTCTGATCCGACTTTAATATATCAAGAGGAACTGAGACAACTGTGTGAGAAGGGTCTATCCAAAAATATATTGAACAAACAGGAATACGATTTCATTTGTGATACACAAGCAAGAACTCCAATGTTTTATTGCTTACCAAAGCTACATAAAAACCCTACCCAACCACCTGGTCGCCCAATTGTATCCGGGATCGGATCAATCACTTGTAATCTGTCCATGTATATTAATAAACTTCTTCAGCCAACGGTAAAAAAAGATGAGAATGTACATTAAAGATACGACCCAGATTATTGAAATTTTGGAAGGGTTAATATATGATCCAACATGGAAACTATGCACACTAGATGTACAATCACTATATATGATCATAGATCACCAACAAGGGGTACAAGCTATGAAGGAACAATTACAAAGAGAGGATAGACTAAAGAAGGAACAGATAGAATTTTTGGAGTAAAGTGTTAGATTTATATTATCACACAACTACTTTTATTTTGAATCTAACCATTATGCACAGAAGTGTGGTACGGCCATGGGCACCAGGTTCGCCCCAAGTTATGCAAACCTCTTTATGGCCAACTGGGAGGAGCAATGCGTATTGTCGCATCTTGGGGCGAGCCTGGTGTTATGGTTCCGATACATAGACGATATTATATTGATATGGAATGGAGATGATTATTCCCTTGATCACTTCATAGAAACCTTAAACAGAAATGACAAAAATATCCGCCTTTCCTCCAATAAATACAAAGAAGTTTTGGAATTTCTGGATTTGAGTATTCACATAGAAGGCCGGCCCGTAACCTAATTTGTAGCACCTTTCAAAAAAAGGTTGCTAAAAATAGCTTTATACCTTACACGAATAAAACGAAATTGTACTAAGTTAGAAAAATTCGAAGAAGAGTCCCAAAAAATGAAGGAACATTTTTTTAGAAAGAATTACCCTCTGTCCCTTGTTGAATCATCCCTAAAAAAAAGTGTGCCAATTAGACAGAGAGTCCTTTTTTAAACCTACAAAAAGAAGAGAAGAAAAAGGTGAGGGAGATACACTAAGGGTTATACTACCATACAACGTACAACATCGTAGGATCCAATGTATTATTAAAAGACATTGGCACTTTTTGAAAGGGGACAAGGTAACAGGTCCATATATCCCTATGGTACCACAAATAGTATATAAGAAAGCACCTAATTTAGGTTTAAAGATAGCCCCTACAGTGAAAGCAAAAAAAAACTAAAAGTGGATCATCCACTCTCTAGACATTTTAAAGAGTATCACGCACAACAGGTTAAAGATCTCAGTTTCACAACACTCCAAAAGGTAGAGGTGGATTGGAGAGAGGGCAACCATATTGACAAAATGTCTCGAGTAGAATCGAGGTGGATCTTCGATTTGAACTCTTTGATGCCATATGAACTCAATACAGAATTGGAGATTTTCGGTTTTCTATAGATAGGGTGGGTGCCACTCTCTGACATGTGGTTGGCTGGTATTATCTACGTACATCCGACCGCATCTTAGTGACTGGCTTCCACCCCAGTAAATTACAATCAATATGCACGACAAGTTACATCCTGAAGTATATACCTGGAACTGTGTCATGCAATTGGAACCATTTATGACTTGTTGTCACCTCTATACATTTTAATTAATGTCTTCTGATTACATTTTAATTGATGTCTTTTGAATTATGTTTTATGGGTTATACAAAAGTTTAAAGATGCAATATAATAGAGTTAATAATATGGATATGAAGAGCAATTAGCAGTAAGGCATCAATAGTCTGGAAGTATGAAACAATTAATGTGTTTAAGGAGAGATAGGTAATACCTATGTGATTATAATAGGTTTTCATATAAATGTGGTTATATAATGAAGAAAAAGCATAAGAAAGGAATTTGCTTCATTAGGATTAAATTATGCAACATTTCAGCAGCAATACATAAGAAAACGCATGAGCACCCAAAAAAACGCACAGGAACCGCAACCTAATTGCAAGTGGAGATCAAACGAATCGCAAACTGAGATGAAGTTAATTACTATAATCTGTGCTTATTGGAGAAGGAGGCATGAAAATGAGAATCAACATAGGATGTATACCCCACATCTAGAACTGCAAAATAGGGTCCAGCCCGGGATTTCATTATAATCAAATGGACCATACAAATTGGAGTTTAGTGGAAATCGAGTCGACCAATAGCAACTGGATTTAGTGATAATGTGTGATATAAAAGGAGGTCTTTTAATGCGAGCTAAATTATTACTGAGGAAGAGGTCAGAGATACATTGGGACCTCGAAACGTGTTTGGGAACAACTAAAATTTAAGCTCCAAATACCTCCTAATCAGCGTACACTGGAACTTTGAAACAAAAGCCTTGGCTCAGTGTGGATATGGAGATCACACTCCTGGTCGAATCACTGCTCAATCTATAAATCGAGCCCGATTCGGCAGTTGCCTTCCATCACGAACTACCCTTTGAACACAACGGGGGAGGATCTCGGGGAGCTCGCAAAGTTAAACTTCACCACGTCAACACGTGGCAAGCCGCCAACCAAGCGGAAAGTGAAAGTGAGTTATTGGCCAGCTGAGTGTGTTGGAATATCGGTGGGATAAAGGTAAGATGAGGAGCACATAGTGTTTGGTGGGACGCCACCATTTACACATGGACTCTGCCCCATCGGTTATACATTTGCTTTAGTCAATTGACTGACAAAAAGTGACTTATAGGATCTTCATTCTACAGATGAACAGGAAGACATATATGCGGTTTCTTCCTTCTTTCTTGGAAATCATTTAAATATTGTTGGTTGTTGCACAATAACTGTCCCTGCAATTATTTTTTTTTTTTCATATTTATTTTCATATCTATGAATTTTATTCAATTTTATTGGTTGATTATTGGTCACTATTAAACTTGGCCAGCCACAGCTGAAACCACTGATTTATGGTATTGCTATTTTGGCAATTGAATTTCACCCCAGAACAAAATATATGCTTTGCAGGACACTATTAAACTTGGCAAGCCACACCTGAAACCACTGATTTATGGTATTGCTAATTTGGCAATTGAATTTCACCCCAGAACAAAATATATCCTTTGCAGGACACTATTAAACTTGGCCAGCCACAGCTGAAACCACTGATTTATGGTATTGCTATTTTGGCAATTGAATTTCACCCCAGAACAAAATATATCCTTTGCCGTACACTATTATATTTTGCCAGCCACTGCTGGGGCACCAGATTCAGGGTATTGCTATTTTGGCAATTTAATTTCACCCCAGAACAAAATATATCCTTTGCCGTACACTATTATACTTGGCCAGCCACAGCTGAAACCACTGATGTATGGTATTGCTATTTTGGCAATTGAATTTCACCCCAGAACAAAATATATCCTTTGCAGGACACTATTAAACTTGGCCAGCCACAGCTGAAACCACTGATTTATGGTATTGCTATTTTGGCAATTGAATTTCACCCCAGAACAAAATATATCCTTTGCCGTACACTATTATATTTTGCCAGCCACTGCTGGGACACCAGATTTAGGGGATTGCTATTTTGGCAATTGAATTTCACCACAGAAAATTATCTATTCTTTGCCAAACAGCAGACTGTATTACACTTGGCTAGCCACAGCTGGGACACCAGATTCAGGGTATTGCTATTTTGGCAATTTAATTTCACCCCAGAACAAAATATACCCTGTTACGGACAGATTTAAACTAGGCCTGAAACAGCTGAAACACCAGATTTAGAGTATTACTATTTTGGCAATTGAATTTCACCCCAGAACAAAATATATCCTTTGCAGGACACTATTAAACTTGGCCAGCCACAGCTGAAACCACTGATTTATGCTATTGCTATTTTAGCTATTGAATTTCACCACAGAACAAAATATATCCTTTGCAGACAGTATTACACTTGGCTACCCAGTACCACAGCTGGGACACCAGATTTAGGGGATTGCTATTTTGAATTTAACACCTTAATAAAATATATAAATTTCTATCCTGAGTTTCTAGAGGTGACAATAAGCATAGCCAAGCCCCTGATGTAGGATATAGCAAAAAAAAAACTAGGATTGATGGACTTGGTGGCAGCTTGTGCTGGTGCACCACAATTCACAAAATGGCTGCCGATCACCCCAATAAAAAGAGACAGAAAAACGCTCTGTGCAGCCTAAAAACCAGTGAGCAATTAACTAGCAGAAGTTGAATGATTCACAGCTGTAGATCAATCACTTCATTAGGTGTTTTTGCTGACTTTTCCCTGCCTAATCTCGCCCTCACAGAAGCTGCGTCCTCTCCCTACACTAATCAGAGCAGTGTGACGTGCGGCGCTACGTGACTCCAGCTTAAATAGAGGCTGGGTCACATGCTGCACTTGGCCAATCGCAGCCATGCCATTAGTATGAATGGCTGTAATGGCTTCTTATGGCAAGAAGTAAAACGCTAGCTGATGGGCTGCTGCCCTTCAGAAAGCAGGAAGAAATCGCCAAACAACAGACCCGAACCCGAACTTTTTTGAAAATGTTCGGGTCCGGGTCCCGAACACCCGAAAATTCGGTACAAACCCGAACTATGCTCGAACTGTTCACTCAACACTAACAGGGAGGTAAAATTATAAAAATTGTCTGTTACATTCTTGTGTGACATTAACCTAGTTTTGCCGTATACAAACCCCTGAACTGCATAGGTGACAGGTAGGTAAATTTAAAAAAATCGTCTGTTACATTCTTGGGTGACATTTTACCATTTTTGCTGTATACAAACCCCTACTCTGCATAGGTGACAGGGAGGTAAATTTATAAAAATCGTCTTTTACATTCTTGGGTGACATTAACCCAGTTTTGCCTTATACAAACCCCTGCTCTGCATAGGTGACAGGGAGGTAAATTTGTAAAAATCATCTGTTACATTCTTGGGTGATATTTTTCAATTTTTGCCGTATACAAATCCCTGCTCTGCATAGGTGACACGGAGGTAAATTTGTAAAAAACATTTGTTACATTGGTGGGTGACACTTTACCATTTTTGCCTTATAAAAACCCCTGCTCTGCATAGTTGACAGGGAGATAAATTTAAAAAAATCGTCTGTTACATTCTTGGGTGAAATCTTACCATTTTAGCCGTATACAACCCCCTGCTCTGCAAGCCCGGCCTAGTGGTGTGCAATATTGGGCAAAATCTCGTAGCAGCTCTGAGCCTAGCTGGTTTGACGCGCATCCCTTGCCTGGCGCATGTGCTGAATTTGGTGATGCAGAAAATCCTGTTCCTCAAAAACTACCCCAATATGTCGGAGCTTCTTCAGAAAGTGCGGGCCGTCTGTGCGCGCTTTCGCCATTCGCACCCTGCTACTCTTCGTCTTTCTGCGCTGCAGCGTAACTTCGGCCTTCCCGCTCACCGCCTCATATGCGACGTGCCCACAAGGTGGAACTCCACCTTGCACATGCTGGAGAGACTGTCCGAGGAGCAGCAGGCGATAGTGGAGTTTCAGCTGCAGCATGCACTGGTGAGTCGCTCAGCTGAACAGCACCACTTCACCGCCACTGAGTGGGCCTCCATGCGAGACCTGTGTGCCTTGTTGCGCTGTTTTGACTACTCCACCAACATGGCCAGTGCGGATGAAGCCTTTCTCAGCGTTACTATCCCACTTCTATGTCTCCTTGAAAAAATGCTTTGGGCGATGATGGAAGAGGATGTGGCACAGGAGGAAGAGGAGGAGGAAGAGGGATCATTTCCACAGTTATCAGGCCAGTCATTCACAAGTGGCTCAGAGGGTGGGTTCATGCACCAACATAGGCCAGGTACACAATTGTCCAGCCAAGGCACAGTTCTGAGGATAAGGAGGAGGAGGAGGGGGAGGATGAGGAGGAACCATGTTCACAGTAGGGTGGCACCCAAAGCAGCTCAGGGCCATCCCTGCAGCGTGGCTGGGGGGATACCGAGGACACAGATGATACACCTCCCACAGAGGACAGCTTGTTGTTGCTTAGGGGAAGTCTGGCACACATGAGCGACTACATGCTGCAGTGCCTGCGCAACGACCGCCGAGTTGCCCACATTCTAACTTGTGCTGATTACTGGGTGGCCACCCTGGTGGATCCCCGTTACAAGGACAACGTGCCATTCTTAATTCCCTTACTGGAGCGTGATCGAAAGATGCGTGAGTATAAGCGCACGCTGGTAGACGTGCTGCTGATGGCATTCCCACCTGACACTGGGGCCTCAGTGGAAGCACAAGGCGAAGGCAGAGAAGGAGGAAGAGGTCACCAACGCAGCCAGGGCACTGTCAGCACCTCAGAAAGCAGGGTTAGCATGGCCAAAATGTGGAAAACTGTCACCATGCCAACAACCAGCACCACCAGCTGATAGGCAATGTCTTAGCAGTAAGCAGCATTTCAGCGACATGGTGAAGCAGTATGTTTGCACATGCCTACACGTATTGACTGATTGGTCTGCCCCATTCAACTTCTGGGTCTCAAAATTGGGCACATGGCCTGAGCTTGCCCTTTACGCCTTGGGGGTTCTGGCCTGCCCTGCAGTCAGTGTATTGTTTGAACGTTTATTTAGCATGGCAGGGGGCATTATTACAGACAAGCGCAGCCGTCTGTACACTGCTAATGTGGACAAGCTCATGTTCATTAAAATGAACCAGGCATGGATCCCACAAGGCTTGTCTGTACCTTGTGCAGAATAGACTTTTATACCGGCCTCAACCATCCATTCTTGTACTCAAGTGCACTTATTCTTTGTTTTATTGTTTTATATGTCCCAATATTTTGGGACTACCCCAATTAAAAAAAAACAAAAAACAGTCTCCTCCACCTCCACCATCGATTCCCCCTACACCGCCATGGTCACCGCCTCCTCCACCACCTACTGCACATCCACCTCCTCCTCCTAGTTCAAGATTGGTATTTTTAATTTTTATTTATTTTATTTTAACTTATTTCCCTATCCGCATTTGTTTAAAGAGCACTTGTCATGCTCTTAAGCACATTTTGCTGCCTTTTGCAGCCCTCAAGCCCTTTCCATGACATTTTAGAGCTATTTTAGTGCCCAAAAGTTCGGGTCCCCATTGATTTCAATGGGGTTCATGTTCAGGGTCAAGTTCGGGTCCCGAACTCGAACTTTACGACGAAGTTCGGCCGAATCCGACGAACCCGAATTTCCAGGCGTTCGCTCAACTCTAGTCTTGAGAGAATAGCTTTTGAATTTATTATTAAACTTGAAAACATTTTAAAACTGGTATCCGATGTCGTCTTGGTAACGTTTGGTACCTTGGTACTCTAGCCGACTTCAGAACCAAGTTTTAAACTGGTTTTCAAGTAAAAATATCTAATACAGAAGTTATTCACCGAAGTACCGAGCTCATCCCTATTGCTGACCTATTCAAGGGAAGCTGTAGATCAATATTCATTTGTAAAAGGTGGAAAACCCCTTTTAGGTCAATATAGTGATTGTTTGCTAATGGAAAGCCAAGACAAACATAGAATATATTATGTATAATACTGTAAATGATCCCTAATTTGGGATATCACGTTAAATTTCAATAACTTGCTTTATCATTATAGTATACTTGGTCACTGAGAAGAACTGAATGGATATAGTTTTTCTCAAGTTTTAAAATCTACTGTGCAGTTTTTCAAACATATGTATTGATCCAATGTATCTAAAAATAAAATGAAGCAACTTTACAAATAGTTTAAAATCAAAATATCATACAATTTATGTGCAGTACACATCTGACATGCAAACTTAATAATAATTGTTATTTATATAGCCAAAAATTAAAGCAAGAGGGTGAGGGCCCTGTTTGCAAGAGCTTACAACCTATGAGGAGATAGGGGTGAAACAAAAGATAAAAAAACTGCTTGTTTTGTACCCGGACTGTAATTTTAATCTTCTGGAGACCCGAACACGGACATTGGTGTGAAATTCTGTGTTATGATTTTAAATAAAGCTTGTTGAAAGGCTGCAGCGCAGTCAGTCAACAAGCTTTTAGGCTGTTGGCATATGGAAGCCATCACAGTAGTGCCTTGTATTGGCATGGCTGTGATTGGCGGGCACAGCACGTGACCCTGCATACTGTACATAAATTCTGGATCACGTGTTGTTCTGCCATTCTGCTCTGGCAAGTGTAGGGACAGGACACTGCTGCAGTGAGGGACAATGTTATGCTTTTCATCTGTCTGTCAAGTCTGTGGGTGACCTGTGGGCATTTTTGATCGGTGCAATAAATCTCCTTTGTACCAGTGACACAGAAATACAATACATAATCAGGCTAATAATTCTGTGGGTGACCGATAACCATATTTCCGGGTTCAAAACACTGCCTTTGCATCTGTCTTACTCAGGGGTCAAGTCCTGGGAAAAAAAGTGTGGGAACTCACCCAAGTGCCTCCGCATGATGTCACAGCGCACGGTGTTCGCAAAGGGCAGAGGAGGTCGGCTTGAGCAAGTACTGTATTTTTTGCCCTATTAGACGCACCGGCCCATAAGACGCACCTAGGTTTTAGAGGGGGACAATAAGAAAAAAATATTTTTCATTACACCTCAGGTCAGACCACCAATCAGACCCCCAATGTTAATCAGACCTCAGCTAACAGCCCCAATAAGATCCCCAATGTTAATAAGACCCCCAATAAGACATCAGATCAGACCCCAATATGAATGACCCCCAATCAGACCTCAGATAATAGCCCCATGCCTCATAACAGCCCCCAGTAGCCTCATAGCAGCCCCCAGTGCCTCTCCATCAGCCCCCCTGTGCCTATCACCAGACCCCTGTGCCTCTCATCAGCCCCCCAGTGCCTCTCATCAGCCACAAGTACCTCTCATTAGCCCCCAGTGCCTCTCATCAGCCCCCAGTACCTCTCATCAGCCCCCAGCAGATCTCATCAGCCCCCAGTGCCTCTACATTAGCCCCCAGGTGCCTCTCATCAGCCCTCAGTACCTCTCATCAGCCCCCAGCAGATCTCATTAGCCCCCAGTGCCTCTCATCAGCCCCTAGTACCTCTCATTAGCCCCCCAGTGCCTCTATATCAGCCCCCAGCAGATCTCATCAGCCCCCAGTGCCTCTCATCAATCCCCCAGTGCCTCTCATCAGCCCCCAGTACCTCTCATCAGCCCCCAGTGCCTCTCATCAGCCCCCAGTACCTCTCATCAGCCCCCCAGTGCCTCTACATCAGCCCCCAGCAGATCTCATCAGCCCCCAGTGCCTCTACATTTGCCCCCAGTGCCTCTCATCAGCCCCCAGTACCTCTCATCAGCCCTCAGCAGATCTCATCAGCCCCCAGTGCCTCTACATTAGCCCCCAGTGCCTCTCATCAGCCCCCAGTACCTCTCATCAGCCCCCCAGTGCCTCTATATCATCCCCAGCAGATCTCATCAGCCCCAGTGCCTCTAATCAGCCCCCAGTGCCTCTAATCTGCCCCTAGTGCCCCTAATCAGCCCCCAGTGCCTCTAATCTGCCCGTAGTGTCTCTAATCTACCCCAGTACCTCTTATCAGCCCCCAGCAGATCTCATCAGCCCCCAGAGCCTCTTACCAGCCCTCAGGGCCCCATTCACTAGCGCCCAGTGCCCCATCCACCAGCCCCCAGTGCCCCATCCACCAGCCTCCAGTCAGTGCCTCTCCAATCAGCCCATAAAATATGAAAAAAAAAAAAAAAAACTTACCTCTCCTGCTCCTGGACGCAGACGCTCCTCTTCTACTGCTGTCGGCTGTGAAGGCTGCGCACGGAGTGACGTCACAGAGCGACTCACTCCTGTGCACAGCCTTCACAGCCGACAGCCGAGGACCAGAAAGCGCTTCCTGGTCCTTTCGCCCTGAAAGGGAACGGCGTTCCTGCCATGAAAAAAGTGCAGGAACGCCGTTCCCACGCGTTCCCCCTCGACTCGACCCCTGGTCTTACTGTAATAGAAGAGTTAATCAGTCTGTTAATTGTGTCAGTGACATAAAGCCATTTTTGGGGGTTCAAAACACCGCCTTTGCATCTGTCTTATCTTAATAGAAGAGTTAATCAGTCTGTTAATTAAAAAAAAATATTCATATCCCTTTAACTTTTCCACATTTTTTCAATATTACACCCACAAACTTAAAGTATAACTGTCAAATTTTATTTTTTTTACTATTGGATTTTGGTGATTAATATTACCTTGTTGGCCCTGTTTTAATTTCTGATTGTTTAATAAATAACCCCTAAAAGCCACCTAAAAGTCCCCAGTATTGGCTATATTTACCTGAGATAAAATCAGGTTTGCTATGCTCCTTCCATCTACCAGATAGAGGACGGAGCACACTGTGTGCACTGGGAACTGATAGTGAGTCAACAATGTAAGGGAATGTATAAAAAGCCAGGTTCTTCCTGACAGGAGATAACAGTGCTGGGCTGTGTTTGTGAACTTCTCCACATGCCTGTGCTTGGCAGACACTCCCTTAGCAGTTCTGGAGAATGTACATATGCCGGCTGCTCAGTGTATAAATGACAGCCTTATCTGATAAGAGGAGAGCTTGTAGAAGGACTACAGGCTTCAGCCAGACCTGGGAACTTCACTGCAAGACCCCCCTATACAGAGCTGGTCTTCACTAACTTCACTGCAGGTGTCCTATGGATTAGCCTCAGGGCTGAGGGCGGCCATCTTAACAGAATAGTGAAATTGCAGTTTTAGGCTACATTCACACGACTGTGAATGTGTCCGCGTCCGTTCCGCAATTCTGCGGAACGGGTGCGGACCCATTCACTGTCTATGGGGCCGGACGAGGTGCGGAGAGCACACTAGGTGCTCTCTGCTTCCGCATTTGCGGAGCGCGGCCCCGAACTTCCGGTCCGCGGCTCCGCAAAAGATAGAACATGTCCTATTCTTGTCGGCATCCAGCGGACAAGAATAGGCATTTCTATGGGGGGTGCGGCTGGGTGTATTGCGGATCCGCAATTTGCGGATCCGTAATACACTACGGTCGTGTGAATGTAGCCTTATGCAGACTGGTTGCCTAGGGCTGAATCTTATTAAATAAGGGGTAAGTAAGTCTAATAGTTATTGATTCAGGTATATTATCATATTAGTAACTACATATATGAAAACTGAAATTTGGGTCTAAATGTGACAGTTATCCTTTAACTGTATTTTTTGGGGATTGTATGTGATAGACCAACACAAAGTAGCAATAAATAAAAATCTGGAAACTGTGGTATGCATTTGTATTCAGCCCCCTTAAATCAATACTTTATAAGACACCTTTCACTGCAATTATAGCTGCAAGTCTTTTGGGGAATATCTCTACCAGCTTTGCACATCTAGATGGTAAAATGTTTGCCTATTCTTCTTTGCAAAATAACTCAAGCTCTGTCATAATGGATGGGGAGCATCCGTGAACAGCAATTTTCAAGTCTTGCAACAAATTCTCAATGGGATTTAGGTCTGGACTTTGACTGGGCCATTCTAAGACGTGAATATGATTTCATCAAAACCATTTGATTGTAACTTTGGCTGTATGTTTAGGGTTGTTGTCCTGCTGAAAGGTGAACCTCCGCCCCAGTATCAAGTATTTTGCAGTCTCTATCATGTTTTCCTCCAGGACTGCCCTGTATTTAGCTCCATCCATCTTTCCATTAACTCTGACCTGCTTCCTTGTCCCTGCTAAAGAAAAGCATCCCACAGCATGATGCTGCCACCACTTTGTTTAACAATTGTTATTTTATGTTTAGGGTGATGTGCAGTGTTAGTTTTCTGCCACAAATGGTGTTTTGCATTTAGACTAGGGCTGCACGATATGGGAATTTTGTGCGATTGCGATTGGGGCCCTAAAAATTGCGATAACGATATGCGATGCGTTATTTTAAGGGAATTGTGCTAGAGGTCTATCTGCTTGGATTTTCAAGGTAAAAGCACACATAGATGACTGATAATGTCAAATGTAGTTATGCTGAATTTAAGAACTGAAATGTGCAGTGTTTTTCAAAATAAAATACATATTTGCATTACTGTAAAAGTACAAAATACAAAACTTGCCATTTTCTTAATAGCACTGCACAGAACAGAAAAATAAAATAGATATAAGAACATGTGTTCATTAAAATAACGACTTTCCACCAGCCCCTCCTCCCTCTCCGCACTATAACTGATGTATCGCTGGCTGTGCTGTGCAGCATAGCGGCCGGAGATACAGTGTCAGTGTCACGTAGAAGGTCAACCATCGCTTCATAAGATGAAGATGCACTGCCACCCCCCCCCACACTTTTGGGGGGAAAAAAGTGTGTCTTATAAAGCAAAAATACGGAAATATAACTGCAGCATTTTTGGGTCAGCAGATTGATTTGCGAAATGGCGATTCATTGCGATTGCTTTCGCGATATATTGTGCAGGCCTAATTTAGACCAAAAAATTCATCTTTGGTCTCATCTGACCAGAGTACCTTCATATCTCTGGCAAACTGCAAATGGGACTTCTTATGACTTGCTTTAAAAAATGGCTTTCTTCTTGTCACTCTTCCATAAATGGCAGAATTGTGGCAGAATTGTCCAGAACTGTGGACAGATTCTCCCACCTGAACTGTGCTCTCTGCAGCTCCTGCAGAGCGACCATGGACCTCTTGGTCCATCTTAGTTTTATTTTTTATATTTTCCCAATTTTTTGGGGTCTACAGCAATTTATTTAAAAAAAAAACATGTTGTTGGCGACTACCTTTAAGGCTTTATGACATGCAAGAATGTAACCGACAATTGTAATTTCCCTGACAGTTAAGCAGTGCAGGGGTTTGTACCTGGCAAAAATGGTAATATTTCACCCAAAAAGATGGCTAGAAGGTTGGAGGAGTGTTTAAACTAGGGACTGGGGGGGAGGGTAATTACGATATAGGAGGGGAAGATAGTGCAGATAGAGACCAGGGGCGAGGTAGTGTGTCTGGGGGAGGAATGGAAGGGGGGACTAGAACAGCTCAGAATGAAAGATGTAGGGTAAAAAATACACATAAACCTGTCAAATGTATGTATACTAATGCCAGAAGCCTGACTAACAAGACTGGGGAACTGGAATTAGTGATGTGTGAGGAGGACTATGACGTAGTGGGAATAACTGAGACATGGCTGGATGATAGCTATAACTGGGCAGTTAATATAAAAGGTTACAATCTGTTTAGAAAGGATCGTCAAAACCGGAGAGGTGGAGGGGTCTGCCTCTATGTGAAGTCATGTCTAAATCCCGTAATTCGAGAATACATCTCTGAGGGACAGGAACATGTGGACTCACTGTGGGTAGAAATACATGGAGCAAAAAACAATAATAAAATACTAATAGGAGTGTATTATAAACCACCTAATATACCAGAGTCCACAGAAAATCTATTACTAAACGAGATAGACGAGGCGGCAAATCATAATGAAGTCGTTATCGTGTGGGAATTCAACTACCCAGATATAGACTGGGAAACTGAAAGCTGTACATCCCAAAAAGGAAACAGGTTCTTGGCAATAGCCAAAGACAATTTCCTTTCCCAACTGGTTCAGGACCCCACTAGAGGGATGGCCATACTCGACTTAGTATTAACCAATAGACCTGATAGAACAACAGACGTGCAGGTTGGGGGACACCTGGGAAATAGTGACCATAAAGTTATAACCTTCCAATTATCCTTCAAACGAGAGTTTCTAAAGGGAGGAACAAAAATACCAAACTTCAAAAAAGCAAAATTTAGCCAACTAAGCGAGGCCATAGGCCTAACTAACTGGGACAAAGTCCTCAAAAATAAAAATACAACCATAAAATGGGAGATTTTTTAAAAGCATTGTAACATCCAATTGTGAGAGGTACATACCTTATAGGAATAAAAGGCTAAGGAACAATAAGAAACCAATGTGGATAAATGGAACTGTAAAGAAAGCAATAAATGACAAAAATAAAGCATATAAATCAATAAAACAGGAGGGGAGTCAGGAAGCACTGATAAACTATAAGGAAAAAAATAGAATATGTAAAAAACTAATAAAATTTGCCAAACTAGAGACCGAGAGATTAATTGCCAAAGAGAGTAAAACTAACCCTAAAATGTTCTTCAATTATATAAATAGTAAAAAATAAAAATCTGAAGGAGTCGGCCCTCTACATAGCAATGAGGGGGGTGTTGCAGAGAGCGACGAGGATAAAGCAAAACTATTAAATATTTTTTTTCTCCACTATATTCACTGAGGAAAATATACTGTCAGATGAAATGCAGAATGTAAAAGTAAATCCCCCATTAAAAGTGCCCTGTCTGACCCAGGAAGAAGTACAACAGCGACTTAAAAAGATTAAAATAGACAAATCGCCAGGACCGGATGGCATACACCCCCGTATCCTAAGGGAATTAAGTGATGTCATAGCCAGACCATTATTTCTGATATTCACGGACTCTATAATAACAGGGAATGTTCCACAGGATTGGCGCATAGCAAATGTGGTGCCAATATTCAAAAAGGGTCCAAAAACAGAGCCTGGAAATTATAGGCCGGTAAGTTTAACATCTATTGTTGGTAAACTGTTTAACCTCTTGCCGCCACGCTAACGCCGATGGGCGTCAGCGCGGCGTCTCTCTCAGGTCTCAGTAACGCCTTTCGGCGTCATCTCGTGAGACCTGAGATTTCACATGAACGCGCGCGCGTCGTGCGCGCGCGTTCATGTGATCGGAGCCGGGACAACTGAAACTACAGCCTGCCAGCGCTGATCATGCGCTGGCAGGCTGTATATGCGGAAAAAAACGCATTTAAATCGCATATCAGACGCTGTTTTTTAAAGTGATGTCCGCACAGAACTATATAGAAAATGCTTTTTCTTGTCCGTAATTGCGGACAAGAATAGGACATGTTCTATATTTTTGCGGAACGGAAGTGCAGACCCGGAAGCGCGGATCCGTAATTCCGGATCCGAGCGGGACAAAGTCTGTCCCCATAGAAATGAATGGGTCCGCAATTCCGTTCCGCAAACAGAATTTCAGACGTGTGAATGGGGCATAAGGGTCCCTTATCACCGCCAGTTAGTTAGCTACTTGTTGGGTAGTTAGCGCCCACCGCACTTCAGTCACTGATTTTGGCAGAGATTTTTTCATCCACATTGATCGATGCGAATGAAAAAATCTGTGCCGTTCATTTTTTTTTTTCTTTCAGCGCAGAGGCTGAACGGAAAAAAAAAAATCTCATTACCTGTATGGTCAATATAAGGAAAATCGCAGAAACTCCTAATGCTGGCCATACGTGTAATGATTGCGGAGACCCTCAAATGCCAGGGCAGTACAAAAACCTCACATGTGACCCCATTTTAGAAAGAAGACACCCCAAGGTATTCCGTGAGGGGTATGGGGAGTTCATGTAAAATTTTATTTTTTGTCACAAGTTAGTGGAATATGAGACTTTGTAAAAAAAAAAAAATATATATATATATATATCAATTTCCGCTAACTTGTGTCAATGCCATGCCCCTCACAGAATACCTTGGGGTGTCTTCTTTCCGCAATGGGGTCACTTGTGGGGTATTTATACTGCCCTGGCATTTTTGTGGTCCTAAAGCGTGAGAATCCACAAAGTATGGGTATATATAAAAATACACCCCAAAACACGTTGCCCTACTTCTCCTGAGTACGGAGATACCACATGTGTGACACTTTTTTGCAGCCTGGGTGCGCAAAGGGGCCCTAAAACCAATGAGTACCTTTAGGATTTCACAGGCCATTTTTTCGCATTTGGATTCTCACGCTTTAGGGGCCCCTAAAATGCCAGGTCAGTATAAATACCCCACATGTGACCCCATTTTGGAAAGAAGACACCCCAAGGTATTCCGTGAGGGTCATGGCGAGTTCACAGAATGTTTTTTTTTTTGGCACAAGTTAGCGGAAATTGATATTTTTTTAATTTTTTTTTTATTTTTTACAAAGTCTCATATTCCACTAACTTGTGACAAAAATAAAATTTTACATGAACTCACCATACCCCTCACGGAATACCTTGGGGTGTCTTCTTTCCAAAATGGGGTCACTTGTGGGGTATTTATACTGCCCTGGCATTTTAGGGGTCTCTAAAGCCTGAGAAGAAGTCTGGAATCCAAATGCGTAAAAATGTCCTGTGAAATCCTAAAGGTACTCATTGGTTTTAGGACCCCTTTGCGCACCCAGGCTGCAAAAAAGTGTCACTCATGTGGTATCGCCGTACTCAGGAGAAGTAGGGCAATGAGTTTTGGGGTGAATTTTTATATATACGGTGAGAGAAATATGGGTGTGAGAAATATCTCTGTAAACGACAACTTTTTAAATTTTTTTATACAAAGTTGACAATTTACAGAGATATTTCTCTCACCCAGCGTGGGTATATGTAAAAATACACCCCAAAACATATTGCCCTACTTCTCCTGAGTACGGCAATACCACGTGTGTGACACTTTTTTGCTGCCTGGGTGCGCAAAGGTGCCCAAATTCCAACGAGTACCTTTGGGTTTTACAGGGCTGCTCACAATTTAGCCCCGCCCAAAATGCCAGAACAGTAAACACACCCCACAAATGACCCCATTTCGGAAAGTAGACACCCCAAGGTATTCACTGAGGGGCATAGTGAGTCCGTCTGAGATTTTATATTTTTTTGCCAGAAGTTATCAGAAATGGAAACTTTATTATTATTTTTTTTTTCCTCAGAAAGTGTCATTTTCCGCTAACTTGTGAAAAAAATGAAATGATACATGAACTCACCATGCCCCTCCGTGAATACTTTGGGGTGTCTTCTATCTAAAATGGTGTCATTTGGGGGGTATTTATACTATCCTGGCATTCTAGCACCTGAAGAAACATGACAGGTGCTCAGAAAGTCAGAAGTGCCGAAATTCACTTTTTTGCACCATAGTTTGTAAACGCTATAACTTTTACCCAAACCAATAAATATACACTTATTGGATTTTTTTTTTATCAAAGACATGTAGAACAATAAATTTTGTGAAAAATTTATATAGAAATGTAGTTTAAAAAAAAAAAATTACAACAGAAAGTGAAAAATGTCATTTTTTTGCAAAAATGTCGTTACATTTTTATTAATAGCAAAAAAAGTAAAAATGTCAGCAAGAATGAAATACCACCAAATGAAAGCTCTATTAGTGAGAAGAAAAGGAGGTAAAATTCATTTGGGTGGTAAGTTGTATGACCGGGAAATAAACGGTGAAAGTAGTGTAGTGCGGATTTGTAAAAAAGGGCCTGGTCACTAGGGGGGTATAAACCTGTGGTCTTCAAGTGGTTAAAGGGTTTCTAAGAGATGCTATTTTGAAGTATCTCAATGAAAATAAGCAAATAACGCCATATCAGCATGGCTTCATGAGGGATCGGTCATGCCAAACAAATTTAATCAGCTTCTATGAGGAGGTAAGTTCTAGACTTGACAGCGTCAAATCAATAAATGTCGTATATCTGGACTTCTCCAAAGCATTTGACACCGTACCTCATAAAAGGTTAGTATATAAAATGAGGATGCTCGGACTGGGAGAAAATGTCTGTATGTGGGTAAGTAACTGGCTGAGTGACAGAAAACAGAGGGTGGTTATTAACGGTAGATACTCAGATTGGGTCACTGTAACTAGTGGGGTACCTCAGGGGTCAGTATTGGGCCCTATTCTCTTCAATATATTTATTAATGATCTTGTAGAAGGCCTGCACAGTAAAATATCTATTTTTGCAGATTACACTAAACTGTGTAAAGTAATTAACACTGAAGAGGACAGTTTTCTGCTACAGAGGGATCTGGACAGATTATAGGCTTGGGAAGAAAAATGGCAGATGAGGTTTAACACTGACAAATGTAAAGTTATGCACATGGGAAGGAATAATGCAAGTCACCCGTACATATTAAATGGTAAAACACTCGGTAACACTGACATGGAAAAGGATCTAGGAATTTTAATAAACAGCAAATTAAGCTGCAAAAACCAGTGTCAGGCAGCTACTGCCAAGGCCAATAAGATAATGGGTTGCATCAAAAGGGGCATAGACGCCCGTGATGAGAACATAGTCCTACCACTTTACAAATCACTAGTCAGATCACACATCAGTACAGTGTAAAGTTCTGGGCTCCTGTGAACAAGACAGACATAGCAGAGCTGGAAAGGGTTCAGAGGAGGGCAACTAAAGTAATAACTGGAATGAGGGATCTACAGTACCCTGAAAGGTTTTCACAATTAGGGTTATTCACTTTAGAAAAAAGACGACTGAGGGGAGATCTAATAACTATGTATAAATATATCAGGGGTCAGTACAGAGATCTGTCCCATCATCTATTTATCCCCAGGACTGTGACTGTGACTGTGACAAGGGGACATCCTCTGCGTCTGGAGGAAAGAAGGTTTGTACACAAACATAGAAAAGGATTCTTCACTGTAAGAGCAGTGAGGCTATGGAACTCTCTGCCTGAGGAGGTGGTGATGGTGAGTACAATAAAGGAATTCAAGAGGGGACTGGATTTATTTCTGGAGTGTAATAATATTACAGGCTACAGCTACTAGAGAGGGGTCGTTGATCCAGGGAGTTATTCTGATTGCCTGATTGGAGTCGGGAAGGAATTTTTTTCCCCTTAAGTGGGGAAAATTGGCTTCTGCCTCACAGGAGTTTTTTGCCTTTCTCTGGATCAACTTGTAGGAAACAGGCCGAACTGGGTGGACAAATGTCTTTTTTCGGTCTTATATACTATGTTACTATGTTTCTATGTTATTTAAAAGAGCATTATTCACATTTTCGCTCACTGTCATCTATGCATAGCAGGGCTTTGTACCTGGCAAAAATTGTAATATTGCACCCAACAATTTAAAAGAGAATTATTCACATTTTCGGTCACTGTCACCTATGCATAGCAGGGCTTTGTACCCGGCAAAAATGGTAATATTTCACTCAACAATTTAAAAGCGGATTATTCACATTTTCGGTCACTGTCACAGTGCAGGGTTACTTGACAGCAAATAATTGGAATATGTCAACCCCTGAACTCCCAGACGGATTAACTATATTATTGTCCCCAGCACATATGCAGCGCAGACCGCAAAGGAAATTCTTGGCCTAAAAAATTATGATTTTATCACCACCCATGGAAAACATGGATTTCAGTGGTATATTTTGGGGTGTAGGACCTCATTGTTCTCAACATCATCTTCCACCCAGTCTTCAGTGATGCCCTCTTTGTCGGTCTGCACACCGCAGAAAGCCGCAGTGGTTTGCACCTGTGTTTTGTCATCAATCATCAGAGACGTGCTGCCATGGTCTTCCCCTGTCCCCAATCTGAAACCTAAGTGGTTGGGCATCCGTGCACTCAATCGCTTCCATTTCTGGGGCAGGACTATGGTTATTGCAATGGGAAAGAATCATAAGAGACTGCTGCATTTAACTGCCAATAGTCAACAATTAAGTTCACTATACAGTAAGGCAGTGCCCATATTATAAACAGAATACATTTCTTTAGGTCACACAACAGTGTAATGGAGCAATTCAATACAATTACTTCACTATCACCAAAAATTCGATTTTTTAAACCAACAATGTAAAAACAGAAGTTAACGGTTTTTATTTGACTGTCAGAAATGCAGAGTACACCGCAAATGTGCTGTCTACCACAAAACCAGTGTGTTTGCAACCAACTATGTAAATGTCGAGTTCAAAAGGTTGCTTTAAATGACTGAAATACAGGGTAGGCCCCAGATCTGCTATGTATCACAAAACCAGTGTTTATTACAACAAACTACAGAAATACAGTATGCCACTGCTAAATTTAAAAATACGTTTTTTGTGCGTTCTATGCCAAACTGCTCTGTGTAACAAAAATATGGGTTTATTTCCCACAAAATACACTGAAATGTACTGTTGGATGTGAGAATCATGATCTCACAAATTTGACTAAGTTGTATTCGCAATACGAATAATATAACCTGTATTACTCACATTGTACATTCAACTTGCTTCTGTGTAGAATTAACTAATATTGAGAGTATAGCACTATATTCTCAATCTTCATTATATTCTAGCAAGCTAACCATTAGGAACTCAGTTCTAAGTTGAATTCACAATGCGAGTATATGTTCGCATTGCGAATTCTACTTAGAGCTGAGTTCCTAATGGTTGTATTGCTAGAATATAACGGAGATAACGAATATCGAATATAGCACTATATTCTCAATCTTCGTTATATTCTAGCAATACAACCATTAGGAACTCAGCTCTAAGTTAAATTCACAATGCGAACATATACTCGCATTGCGAATTCAACTCAGAACTGAGTTCCTAATGGTTGGCTTCCTAGAATATACCGAAGATTGAGAATATAGTGCTATGTTTGATATCTTCGTTGATTCTACTGAGCTAACCCAATAGAAAATTTCCCTGTATACACTGTTTAAAGTTCAAATCGCAATATGCAAATATAAATTTGTGTAACATTCACAATATATAGAATAATGACGAATATTCAATTTCGACAAATATATAACGAATATTCAATCGAATATTCACGAAATATCGCAAAATCGAATATGTCATCTCCCGCTCATCACTATAAATGACCTGCCTTGAGGTATAATACGCATGGCGAAGTTGAGCATTCCAAGAAGGGACTGGAGAACGTTTTTGGTGGTAACCCTAACTTCAGCTAGCCTGTGTACCACTTCTTTGATCCTAAGCAACTTGTCTTGAGGGAGACCAGCTTTTATCCTAACTGTATTCAGACATATACCCAGGAATGTAATTGAAGTACCAGGTCCTTCAACCTTGTGTGGAGATATAGGCACTCTAAGGTCTGCAAACACTGACTGTAACACCTGTAGGTCTTGAGGTGTTTGCGCTGGGGGTTCTATCAACAGAAAGTCATCCAGGTAGTGAATGACAAGAATAACACGGAATAAGTCTTGTAAAATCCAATGTAAGGCCCTGGCAAACTGATCAAAGATCCATGGGCTAGACCAGGCATCCTCAAACTGCGGCCCTCCAGCTGTTGTAAAACTACAACTCCCACAATGCCCTGCTGTAGACTGATACCTGTAGGCTGTTTGGGCATGCTGGGAGTTGTAGTTTTGCAACAGCTGGAGGGCCGTAGTTTGAGGATGCCTGGGCTAGACTTTGACCCGAAGGTCAATTTATTTGCGAAGTACTACTGATCTAACCACTTTAGATCATGCCATTGCCACAATTCTGGTTGAATTGGGAGCAACTTTAAATCGTCTGTGACGTCTGCTTTAGATAACCAGGCCCCCCTACCCAAACTCAGTATTATCTGAATCGCTTGATCAATTGGGTAAAGAATGTGGGGCCAACAAGTCATATATAGGGATGAGCGAACCTGAACTGTATAGTTCGGGTTTGTACCGAATTTTGGTGTGTTTGGGACACGGACCCGGAACCGAACATTTTCAAAAAAGTTCGGTTTCGGGTTAGTTGTTCGGCGATTTCTTTCCGCTTTCTGAAGGGCTGCACAGCAGCCAATCAGGTAGCGTTTTACTTCTTGCCCTAAGAAGCCATCACAGACATGCCTACTAATGGCTGGCTGTGATTGGCCAAGTGCAGCATGTGACCCAGCCTCTATTTAAGCTGGAGTCACGTATCGCCGCACGTCACACTGCTCTGATTAGTGTAGGGAGAGGACACAGCTTCAGTGAGGGCGAGATTAGGCAGGAAAAGTCAGAAACAGCACCTAATGAACTGATCGATCTACAGCTGTGAATAATTCAACTTCTGCTAGTTAATTGCTCACTGGTTTTTAGGCTGCACAGAGCGTTTTTCTGTCACTTTTTTCTTGGGTGATCGGCGTCCATTTTGTGACTTGTGGTGCACCAAAACAAGCTGCCAACAAGTCCATGAATACTATTTTTTTTTTTGCTCTATCCTACATCAGGAGCTTGGCTGTGCTTATTGTCACCAGTAGAAACTCAGGATAGCAATTTCTATATTTATTAAGGGGTTAAATACAATTGCCAAAATACCAATCCCCTAAATCTGGTGTTCCACCTTTGGCTAGCCAAGTGTAATACTGTCTGCTGTATTGCGGTCAAATTCAATTGCCAAAATAGCAATACCAGAAATCTGGTGTCCCAGCACTGGCTGGCAAAGTATAATAGTGTCCGCCAAAACATATATTTTGATCTGGGGTGAAATTCAATTGCCAAAATAGCAATACCCTGATATTGGTGTCCCAGCACTGGCTAGCAAAGTATAATAGTGTCCGCCAAAACATATATTTTGTTCTCGGGTGAAATTCAATTGCCAAAATAGCAATACCCTGAATCTGGTGTTCCAGCAGTTGCAGGCCTAGTTTAAATCTGTCCGTAATAAGGTATATTTTGTTCTAGGGTAAAATTCAATTGCCAAAATAGCAATACCCTGAATCTGGTGTCCCAGCACTGGCAGGCAAAGTATAATAGTGTCCGCCAACACATATATTTGGTTCTGGGGTGAAATTCAATTGCCAATATAGCAATACCCTGAATCTGGTGTACCAGATGTTGCAGGCCAAGTGTTAATCTGTCCGTAAAAGGGTATATTTTGTTCTGGGGTGAAATTCAATTGCCAAAAGAGCAATACCCTGAATCTGGTGTCCCAGCCTTGGCTGGCAAAGTATAATAGTGTCCGCCAAAACATATATTTTGTTCTGGGGTGAAATTCAATTGCCAAAACAGCAATACCCTGAATCTGGTGTCCCAGCCTTGGCTGGCAAAGTATAATAGTGTCCGCCAAAACATATATTTTGTTCTGGGGTGAAATTCAATTGCCAAAATAGCAATCCTCTAAATCTGGTGTCACAGCACTGGCTGGCAAAGTATAATAGTGTCCGCCAAAACATATATTTTGTTCTGGGGTAAAATTCAATTGCCAAAAGAGCAAAACCCTGATTCTGGTGTCCCAGCACTGGCCGGCAAAGTATAATAGTGTCCGCCAAAACATATATTTTGTTCTGGGTTAAATTCAATAGCCAAAATAGCAATACCCTGAATCTGGTGTTTCCAGCAGTTGCAGGCCTAGTTTAAATCTGTCCGTAACAGGGTATATTTTGTTCTGGGGTGAAATTCAATTGCTAAAAGAGCAATACCCTGAATCTGGTGTCCGAGCACTGGCTGGCAAACTATAATAGTAACATAGTAACATAGTAACATAGTAACATAGTATATAAGGCCGAAAAAATACATTTGTCCATCCAGTTCGACCTGTTTCCTGCAAGTTGATCCAGAGGAAGGCAAAACACCCCTGTGAGGTAGATCCAATTTTCCCCACTTAAGGGGAAAAAATTCCTTCCCGACTCCAATCAGGCAGTCAGAATAACTCCCTGGATCAACGACCCCTCTCTAGTAGCTATAGCCTGAAATATTATTACGCTCCAAAAATACATCCAGGCCCCTCTTGAATTCCTTTATTGTACTCACCATCACCACCTCCTCAGGCAGAGAGTTCCATAGTCTTACTGCTCTTACCGTGAAGAACCCTTTTCTATGTTTGTGTACAAACCTTCTTTCCTTCAGACGCAGAGGATGTCCCCTCGTCACAGTCACAGTCCTGGGGATAAATAGATGATGGGAGAGATCTTTGTACTGACCCCTGATATATTTATACATAGTTATTAGATCTCCCCTCAGTCGTCTTTTTTTCTAGAGTGAATAACCCTAATTTTGATACCCTTTCGGGGTACTGTAGTTGCCCCATTCCAGTTATTACTTTAGTTGCCCTCCTCTGAACCCTCTCTAGCTCTGCTATGTCTGCCTTGTTCACGGGAGCCCAGAACTGTACACAGTACTCCATGTGTGGTCTGACTAGTGATTTATAAAGTGGTAAGACTATATTTTCATCACGGGCATCTATGCCCCTTTGATGCAACCCATTATCTTATTGGCCTTAGCAGCAGCTGCCTGACACTGGTTTTTACAGCTTAGTTTGTTATTTATTAAAATTCCTAGATCCTTTTCCATGTCAGTGTTACTGAGTGTTTTACCATTTAGCATCTACGGGTGACTTGCATTATTCCTTCCCATGTGCATAACTTTACATTTGTCAGTGTTAAACCTCATCTGCCATTTCTCTGCCCAAGCCCCCAATCTATCCAGATCCCTCTGTAGCAGAAAACTGTCCTCTTTAGTGTTAATTACTTTACACAGTTTAGTGTCATCTGCAAAATTGATATATTACTGTGCAAGCCTTCTACAAGATCATTAATAAATATATTGAAGAGAATAGGGCCCAATACTGAACCCTGAGGTACCCCACTAGTGACCGTGACCCAATCTGAGTGTGTACCATTAATAACCACTCTCTGTTTTCTATTACTGAGCCAGTTACTTACCCACATACAGATATTTTCTCCTAGTCCAAGTGTTCTCATATTATATACTAACCTTTTATCTGGTACAGCGTCAAATGCTTTGGAGAAGTCCAGATATACGACATCCATTGATTCGCCGCTGTCAAGTCTAGAACTTACCTCCTCATAGAAACTGATTAAATTAGTTTGACATGACCGATCCCTCATGAAGCCATGCTGATGTGGTGTAATTTGCTTATTTTCATTGAGATACTCCAAGATAGCATCTCTTACAAATCCTTCAAACATTTTACCCACAACAGATGTTAAACTTACCGGCCTATAATTTCCAGGCTCTGTTTTTGGACCCTTTTTGAATATTGGCACCACATTTGCTATACGCCAGTCTGGTGGAACATTCCCTGTCAGTATGGAGTCCGTGAATATCAAAAATAAGGGTCTGGCTAGGACATCACTTAATTCCCTTAGGATACGGGGTGTATGCCATCCGGTCCTGGCGATTTGTCTATTTTAATCTTTTAAGTCGCTGCTGTACTTCTTCCTGGGTCAGACAGGGCACTTTTAAAGGGGAATTTACTTTTACATTTTGCATTTCATCTGACAGTTTATTTTCCTCAGTGAAAACAGTGGTAAAGAAAATATTTAATAGCTTGGCTTTATCCTCATTGCTTTCTGCAACTCCCCTCATTGCTATGTAGAGGGCCGACTCTTCAGGTTTATATTTTTACCATTTATATAATTGAAAACATTTTAGGGTTAGTTTTGCTCTCTTTGGCAATTAATCTCTCGGTCTCTAGTTTGGCAGTTTTTATTAGTTTTTACATATTCTATTTTTTTCCTTATAGTTTATCAGTGCTTCCTGGCTCCCTCCTGTTTTAGTGATTTATATGCTTTCTTTTTGTCATTTATTGCTTTTTTACGGTTCTATTTATCCACATTGGTTTCTTCTTATTTCTTAGCCTTTTATTTCTATAAGGTATGCATCGATCACAATTTGATGTTACAATGCTTTTAAAAATCTCCCATTTTGTGGTTGTATTTTTATTTTTGAGGACTATGTCCCAGTTAATTGGGCCTATGGCCTCCCTTAGTTGGCTAAATTTTGCTTTTTGAAGTCCGGTATTCTTGTTCCTCCCTGTAGAAACTCTCGCTTGAAGGATAATTGGAAGGTTATTACTTTATGGTCACTATTTCCCAGGTGTCCCCCGACCTGCACGTCTGTTGTTCTATCAGGTCTATTGGTTAATACTAAGTCCAGTATGGCCGTCCCTCTAGTTGGGTCCTGAACCATTTGGGAAAGGTAATTGTCTTTGGCTATTGCCAAGAACCTGTTTCCTTTATGGGATGTACAGGTTTCAGTTTCCCAGTCTATATCTGGGTAGTTGAAGTCCCCCATAATAACCACCTGATTATGGTTTGCCGCCTTGTTTATCTCGTTTAGTAATAGGTTTTCTATGGACTCTGATATATTAGGTGGTTTATAGTAAACTCCTATTAGTAATTTATTATTGTTTTTGGCTCCATTTATCTCCACCCACAATGACTCCACATTTTCGTGTCCCTCACAGATGTCTTCCCGGAGTGTGGGCTTTAGAGAGGACTTTATGTAAAGGCAGACCCCTCCCCCTCTCCAGTTTTGACGATCCTTTCTGAACAGATTGTAACCTTGTACATTAACTGCCCAGTCATAGCTATCATCCAGCCATGTCTCAGTTATTCCCACTACGTCATAATCCTCCTCACACATCACTAATTCCAGTTCCCCAGTTTTATTAGTCAGGCTTCTGGCATTAGTATACATACATTTGAGAGGTTTATGCATATTTTTTGCCCTACACCTTTCCTTCTGAACTTTTCTAGTCCCTCCTTCCATTTCTCCCCCAGTCCCACTACCTTGCCCCCTGTCTCTATCTGCACTATCTTCCCCTCCTATAATATAATTTCTCTCCCCCCAAGTCCCTAGTTTAAACACTCCTCCAACCTTCTAGCCATCTTTCTCCCCAACAAGGCTGCCCCTTCCCCATTGAGGTGCAGCCCGTCCCTACGATAGAGCCTGTAGCCGATAGCAAAGTCGGCCCAGTTCTCCATGAACCCAAAACCCTGCTTCCTACACCAGTTCTTGAGCCACTTGTTAACCTCTCTAATCTCCCGCTGCCTCTCTTGTGTGGCCCGTGGTACAGGCAGTATTTCGGAAAATACTACCTTTGAGGTCCTTGCCCTAAGCTTTTGACCTAAATCCCTGAAATCATTCTTAACCAGTCCCCGACCGCCGTACGCAGGATTGCGTCCTGCGGGCGGCCGGGATCTTCTGTTTGGACGCGCCGGGGCGTCATCTCGCGAGACGCGAGAGTTCACAGTGAAGCGCGGCTCGAGAGTTGGACTACAGCCTGCCAGCGATGATCAATCGCTGGCAGGCTGTAGATGCGATATAAATCGCATCAAACAGCTATATCAGACGCTGTTTTATGAACAGCGTCTGATATAGCTGCTACCTGGTCCTCTGGTGGTCCCATTTTCTGGGATCGACCACCAGAGGACCAGGTAACACAGTAAAAGTTGCACCAAACACTACACTTACCCCCCCCACCCCCCCCCTCACCTATTAACCCCTTGATCACCCCATCTAGACCCCCTGATCACCCCCCTGTCATTGATCACACCCCTTGTAAGGCTTTATTCAGACGTCCATATGTGTTTTGCGGATCCGTGGATACACGGATCCGTGGATTCACGGATCCGTGGATTCACGGATCCGCGGATCCGATCCGCAGATCCTCAAAACACGGACACCGGCAATGTGCTTTCCGCATTTTGCAGATCCGCACATTGCCAGAACTATATAGAAAATGCTTTTCTTGTCCGCAATTGCGGACAAGAATAGGACATGTTCTATATTTTTGCGGAACGGAAGTGCAGACTCGGAGCGCGGATCCGTAATTCCGGATCCGAGCGGGACAAAGTCTGTCCCCATAGAAATGAATGGGTCCGCAATTCCGTTCCGCAAACAGAATTTCGGACGTGTGAATGGGGCATAAGGGTCCCTTATCACCGCCAGTTAGTTAGCTACTTGTTAGGTAGCTAGCGCCCAGCCCACCGCACCGCAGTCACTGATTTGGCAGAGATTTTTTCATCCACATTGATCGATGCGAATGAAAAAATCTGTGCCGTTCATTTTTTTTTTTTCAGCGCAGAGGCTGAACGGAAAAAAATCTCATTAACCGTATGCTCAATATACGGAGAATCGCAGAAACTCCTAATGCTGGCCATACGTGTAATGATTGCGGAGACCCTCAAATGCCAGGGCAGTACAAAACCCCACATGTGACCCCATTTTAGAAAGAAGACACCCCAAGGTATTCTGTGAGGGGTATGGCGAGTTCATGGAAAATTTTATTTTTTGTCACAAGTTAGTGGAATATGAGACTGTAAAAAAAAAAAAAAAAAAAACAATTTCCGCTAACATGTGCCAAATTTTTTTTTTCTGTGAACTCGCCATGCCCCTCACGGAATACCTTGGGGTGTCTTCTTTCCACAATGGGGTCACATGTGGGGTATTTATACTGCCCTGGCATTTTAGGGGTCCTAAAGCGTGAGAATCCAAATGCGTAAAAATAGCCTGTGAAATCCTAAAGGTACTCATTGGTTTTAGGGCCCCTTTGCGCATCTTACTAATGGCATGGCTGTGATTGGCCAAGTGCAGCATGTGACCCAGCCTTTATTTAAGCTGGAGTCACGTAGCACCGCACGTCACACTGCTCTGATTAGTGTAGGGAGAGGACGCAGCTGCTGTGAGGGCGAGATTAGGCAAGGAAAAATTTTCAAAAGCACCTAATGAAGTGATCGATCTACAGCTGTGAATGATTGAACTTCTGCTAGTAACTTGCTCACTGGTTTTTAGGCTGCACAGAGCGTTTTTCTGTCACTTATTTTCTGAGGTGATCGGCGGCCATTTTGTGACTTGATGTGCACCAGAACAAGCTGCCACCAAGTCCATCAATCCATCAATACTAGTTTTATTTTGCTATATCCTACATCAGGGGCTTGGCTGGGCTAATTGTCACCCCTAGAAACTCAGGATAGCAATTTCTATATTTTATTAAGGGGTTAAATACAATTGCCAAAATACCAATCCCCTAAATCTGGTGTTCCAGCTTTGGCTAGCCAAGTATAATACTGTCTGCTGTTTGGCAAAGGATAGATTATTTTCTGTGGTGAAATTCAATTGTCAAAATCCCCTAAATCTGGTGTCACAGCACTGGCTGGCAAACTATAATAGTGTCCGCCAAAACATATATTTTGTTCTGGGGTGAAATTCAACTGCCAAAATAGCAATCCCCTAAATCTGGTGTCCCAGCACTGGCTGGCAAACTATAATAGTGTCCGTCAAAACATATATTTTGTTCTGGGGTGAGATTCAACTGGCAACATAGCAATCCACTAAATCTGGTGTCCCAGCACTGGCTGGCAAACTATAATAGTGTCCGCCAAAACATATATTTTGTTCTGGGGTGAAATTCAATTGCCAAAATAGCAATACCATAAATCAGTGGTTTCAGCTGTGGCTGGCCAAGTTTCATAGTGTCCTGCAAATCATATATTTTGTTCTGGGGTGAAATTCAATTGCCAAAATAGCAATACCATAAATCAGTGGTATCAGCTGTGGCTGGCCAAGTTTTATAGTGTCCTGCAAATCATATATTTTGTTCTGGGGTGAAATTCAATTGCCAAATAAGCAATACCCTGAATCTGGTGTTCCAGCTGTTGCAGGCCTAGTTTAAATCTGTCCGTAACAGGTTATATTTTGTTCTGGGGTGAAATTCAATTGCCAATATAGCAATACCATAAATCAGTGGTTTCAGCTGTGGCTGGCAAACTATAATAGTGTCCGCCAAAACATATATTTTGTTCTCGGGTGAAATTCAATTGCCAAAATAGCAATACCATAAATCAGGGGTTCCAGCTGTGGCTGGCCAAGTTTCATAGTGTCCTTCAAAGGATATATTTTGCTCTGGGGTGAAATTCAATTGCCAAAATAGCAATACCATAAATCAGTGGTTTCAGCTCTGGCTGGCAAACTATAATAGTGTCCGCCAAAACATATATTTTGTTCTGGGGTGAAATTCAATTGCCAAAATAGCAATACCATAAATCAGTGGTTTCAGCTCTGGCTGGCAAACTATAATAGTGTCCACCAAAACATATATTTTGTTCTGGGGTTAAATTCAATTGGCAAAATAGCAATACCATAAATCAGTGGTTTCAGCTGTGGATGGCCAAGTTTCATAGTGTCCTGCAAAGGATATATTTTGTTCTGGGGTGAAATTCAATTGCCAAAATAGCAATACCATAAATCAGTGGTTTCAGCTGTGGCTGGCCAAGTTTCATAGTGTCCTGCAAAGGATATATTTTGTTCTGGGGTGAAATTCAATTGCCAAAATAGCAATACCATAAATCAGTGGTTTCAGCTGTGGCTGGCCAAGTTTCATAGTGTCCTGCAAAGGATATATTTTGTTCTGGGGTGAAATTCAATTGCCAAAATAGCAATACCATAAATCAGTGGTTTCAGCTCTGGCTGGCAAACTATAATAGTGTCTGCCAAAACATATATTTTGTTCTGGGGTGAAATTCAATTGCCAAAATAGCAATACCATAAATCAGTGGTTTCAGCTGTGGCTGGCCAAGTTTCATAGTGTCCTGCAAATTATATATTTTGTACTGAGGTGAAATACAATTGCCAAAATAGCAATACCCTGAATCTGGTGTTCCAGCTGTTGCAGATCTAGTTTAAATCTGTCCATAAAAGGATACCTTTCATCCAGGGCCTAACTACTAGCCCTAAAAGAGATATTCCCCTAAATCAGTGGTTATTGCTGTGCCTGGATTAGTGTAATACGCTACATAAATAAATAGGTAGATAGTGTTAGGTGCCTGTAAAAAAAGGCCTGAATTTGAAATCAATACATTGGGCCAAATATTTTTTTTCTTATTGTGGTGCTTGGTGAACGGTAACAATAAAGAAAACATCTAGTAAGGGATGTGGACGCGCGCGGTCGTGGTGGTGTTAGTGTACCAACTGGTGCTGGGAGAGGACGTGGCCATTCTGCCACAGCCACACATCCTAGTGAACCAACTACCTCTGGTTCCAGTACCCGCCAGAATTTACAGCGATATTTGGTGGGGCCCAATGCCGTTCTAAGGATGGTAAGGCCTGAGCAGGTACAAGCGCTAGTCAATTGGGTGGCCGACAGTGGATCCAGCACGTTCACAACATTATCTCCCACCTAGTCTTCTGCAGAAAGCCCACAGGTGGCGCCTGAAAACCAAGCCCATCAGTCTGTCACATCACCCCCATGCATATCAGGGAAACTGTCTGAGCCTCAAGTTATACAGCAGTCTCTTATGCTGTTTAAAGACTCTGCTGGCAGGGTTTCCCAAGGGAATCCACCTAGCCCTTCCCCAGTGGTGGAAGACATAGAATGCACTGATGCACAACCACTGATGTTTCCTGATGATGAGGACATGGGAATACCATCTCATCGGAGTCCGCACGTCTCTGATGATGACGAAACACAAGTGCCAATTGCTGCGTCTTTCTGCAGTGTGCAGACCGAACAGGAGGTCAGGGAGGAAGACTGAGTGGAAGACGATGCAGGGGACGATGAGGTCCTAGACCCCACATGGAATGAAGGTCGTGCCACTGACTTTCATAGTTTAGAGGAAGAGGCAGTGGTGAGACCGAGCCAACAGCGTAGCAAAAGAGGGAGCAGGGGGCAAAAGCAGAACAGCGGCCTTCAAAAGAATTCGCCTGCTACTGGCCACCGCCACCAGGGACCGAGCACCCCAAAGGCAGCTTCAAGGAGTTCCCTGTCATGGCACTTCTTTAAACAATGCACAACCTGCATGACCAGGCATCTACATGCAAAGCATGAACTGCAGTGGAGTAAACACCTTAAAAGCAAGGAACTCACTCTGGCTCCCCCTGATCCCTCTTCTGCTGCTGCCTCGGCCTCTTTCTCCGCCTCGGGAGGAATGTTGGCACCTGCCGCCCACCAAACAGAGGATGTGCCACCGACACCACCACCTGCGTCACCAAGCATCTCCACCATGTCACACGGCAGCGTTCAGCTCTCCATCTCACAAACCTTGGAGAGAAAGTGTAAATTCCCACCTAGCCACCTTCGAGCACTGGGCCTGAATGCCAGCATTTCTAAACTACTGGCCTTTGAAATGCTGTCATTCAGGTTGGTGGACACAGACAGCTTCAAACAGCTGATGTCCATTCCTGTCCCACAGTATGTTCTTTCCAGCCGCCACTACTTCTCCAAGACAGCCGTGCCTTCCCTGCACAACCAAGTATCCAATAAAATCAAGTGTGCACTGCGCAACGCCATCTGTGGCAAGGTCCACCTAAACACAGATACGTGGACCAGTAAGCACGTCCAGGGACGCTATATCTCCTTAACTGCACACTGGGTAAATGTAGTGGCGGCTGGGCCCCAGGTGGAGAGTTCCTTGGCGCACGTCCTTCCGCCGTCAAGGATCATTCTTTGCCTCCTGTAGCCTCCTCCTCCTACTCGGCTTCCTCCTCCTCTGCTTCCACCAGCTCATCCAGTCAGCCACACACCTTCACCACCAACTTCAGCACAGCCCGGGGTAAACGTCAGCAGGCCATTCTGAAACTCATATGTTTGGGGGACAGGCCCCACACCGCGCAGGAGTTGTGGCGGGGTAGTTTCAGCTGCAGCACGCACGCGTCAGTCGCACTGCGGAACAGCACCACTTCACCACCAATGATTGGGCCTCCATGCATGACCTGTGTGCCCTGTTGCGCTGTTTTGAGTACTCCACCAACATGGCCAGTGGCGATGACACCGTTATCAGCGTTACAATACCACTTCTATTTCTCCTTGAGAAAATGCTTAGGGCGATGATGGAAGAGGAGGGGCCAGGAGGAGGAGGAGGAGGAGGAGGATGAGGGGTCATTTTTAGCACTTTCAGGCCAGTCTGTTAGATGTGGCTCAGAGGGAGTTTTTTTGCAACAGCAGAGGCCAGGTACAAATGTGGCCAGCCAGGGCCCACTACTGGAGGACGAGGAGGATGAGGAGGAGGTGTAGGAGGATGAGGATGAAGCAGGTTCACAGCGGGGTCGAACCGACACAACTCAGGCCCATCACTGGTGCGTGGCTGGGGGATACGGAGGACGATGACGATACACCTCCCACAAAGGACAGCTTGTCCTTAACTCTGGGGAGCCTGGCTCCCGTCTACATGCTGCAGTGCCTGCGCAACGACAGCAGAGTTGCCCACATTTTAACGTGTGCGTAATACTGGGTTGCCACCCTGCTGGATCCCCGGTACAAAGACAATGTGCCCACCTTACTTCCTGCACTGGAGCATGATAGGAATATGCGCGAGTACAAGCGCACGCTGGTAGACACGCTCCTGAGAGCATTCCTAAATGTCACAGGGGAACAGGTGGAAGCCCAAGGCGAAGTCAGAGGAGGAGCAAGAGGTCGCCAACGCAGCAGTATCACGGCCAGCTCCTCTGAGGGCAGGGTTAGCATGTCAGAAATGTGGAAAAGTTTTGTCTCCACACCACAGCTAACAGCACCACCACCTGATACGGAACGTGCTAGCAGGAGGCAGCATTTCACTAACATGGTTGAACAGTACGTGTGCACACCCCTTCACGTACTGACTGATGGTTCGGCCCCATTCAACTTCTAGGTCTCCAAATTGTCCATGTGGCCAGAGTTAGCATTTTATGCCTTGGAGGTGCTGGCCTGCCCGGCGGCCAGCGTTTTGTCTGAACGTGTATTCAGCACGGTAGGGGGCTTCATTACTGACAAACGCAGCCGCCTGTCCACAGCCAACATGGACAAGCTGACGTTTTTAAAAATGAACCAGGCATGGATCCCACAGGACCTGTGCCTCCCTTGTGCAGAATAGACATTTATAACTGCCTCCCCCTCAACCATGTATTATTGTACTCCGGGGCACTTCTTTATTGAATCCTCATTTTTTTTAACTTTACCATGATCTTGCGGTGCAACCCAAAGTTGAATGAACCTCTCCTCTGTCTGGGTGCTGGGGCCAAAATAACTGAAAGTGGCCTTCTCCAGTGGTGGGTGATATGACGCCTTATTCCTTGCTGTAGGACCTCTCTCCTCTGTCTGGGTGCTGGGGCCTAAATAACTGAAAGTGGCCTTCTCTAGTGGTGTGTGAAATGAAGCATGATTCCTTGCTGTGGGCCCTCTCTCCTCGGTCTGGGTGCTGGGCCGAAATAACTGAAAGTGACCTTCTCCAGTGGTGGGTGATATGACGCATGATTCCTTGCTGTGGGACCTCTCTCCTCTGTCTGGGTGCTGGGCCGAAATAACTGAAAGTGGCCTTCTCCAGTGGTGGGTGATATGACGCATGATTCCTTGCGGTGGGACCTCTCTCCTCTGTCTGTGTGCTGGGGCCAAAATAACTGAAAGTGGCCTTCTCCAGTGGTGGGTGATATGATGCATGATTCCTTGCTGTGGGACCTCTCTCCTCTGTCTGGTTGCTGGGGCCGAAATAACTGAAAGTGGCCTTCTCCAGTGGTGGGTGATATGACGCATTATTCCTTGCTGTGGGACCTCTCTCCTCTGTCTGTGTGCTGGGGCCGAAATAACTGAAAGTGGCCTTCTCCAGTGGTGGGTGATATGACGCATGATTCCTTGCGGTGGGACCTCTCTCCTCTGTCTGTGTGCTGGGGCCAAAATAACTGAAAGTGGCCTTCTCCAGTGGTGGGTGATATGACGCATGATTCCTTGCGGTGGGACCTCTCTCCTCTGTCTGTGTGCTGGGGCCGAAATAACTGAAAGTGGCCTTCTCCAGTGGTGGGTGATATGACGCATGATTCTCTGCTATGGGACCTCTCTCCAATTGATATTGGTTGATTTTTATTTATTTTATTTTATTTTAATTAAAGTTCCCGAACCCGAACATTTTCGGGAAGTTCGGCCGAGCTTCTCAAACCCGAACATCCAGGTGTTCGCTCATCTCTAGTTATATTCTGTATGTCGTCTACATATACATTGTTCCCTGGATGGAATACACGTCCTATCATGATGGCGTCCTCACACACCTCTGATGCCATATATTTTTCAAAGTTGATTCTAAGCTTTTTGAGAGCCATTATTCCTGTCTGTCCTTTCCAACACAACCGGCACACTCCTGGGGACCCTGCTCTTTCCAACTTGTAACTCTTAGTGCACAATCTTCAACAAGATCAGCACACTCCTCTCCTGAAATATTCTGCACTGCTGATGAATCCTGCTTCTTTCACTCTCAGTGTGTGATATGCTACTCATCTTTTTTATTTTTTATTAGAAATTCAAACAGTACAATTCACCAAAAACAAAACATTACTATATTCTATTTCCCCTAATAACTCTACCCCCCTGTTCATACCCATCCAACCCTCTCCCTTGTAATGCGTCTCCCGCCAGGGGGGATAATGAGGGAGAGTAGGCAGGAAAACCTTAAAACTTCTATTTTCCCCTAATTTTAGTCCATTTTTACTCAGTATTTCTCTGCTTATGTAGAATTTTTTCATATCTCTTAATCTTATTAACCAGGTAAGCCAGGAAGTAATACTTGGAGCATTTCAAGAAAACCAAACCCTAGAAATCAAAAGTCTCACCAATAACATTATTTTAATCAAAAGAATCCTTTTATATTTTGGACATTCTACCTTGATGAGGTCACTCAGTACCCAACATTCCACCGTAAACGGAATCTCAGCTTTCAATACCCGGATAATAAAATTATAAATTGCCCCCCAATATTGTTTCAACTCTGTACATGACCAAAACATATACAAGTCACCCGCCCCAGATAAATCACACTGTGGACAATTAGCAGTGTCCCTTAAACCACATTTATTAAGCCATAAAGGTGTAATATAGATTCAGTGCAAAATATTAAATTGAACCAAAACGTGATTAAAGGTATAAGAAACTAAACTTAAATTTGCCAATATATGATCCCAATCTTCGAGGGAAATTCCCGGACAATTAACTTCTTCAGGACCGCCGTACGCAGGATTGCGTCCTGCGGGCGGTCCTGTTCTTCTGATCGGACGCGGCGGCGCGTCATCTCGCGAGACTTCCTGTTAACGCGCGCGCGTGCGCGCGCGCGTTCACAGCGTCGCGCGTCTGAAGAGTTGTACTACAGCCTGCCAGCGATGATCAATCGCTGGCAGGCTGTAGATGCGATATAAATCGCATCAAACAAGTATATCAGACGCTGTTTTGTGAATATATCAAGTATATCAGACGCTGTCATTGATCACACCCCTTGTAAGGCTCCATTCAGACGTCCATATGTGTTTTGCGGATCCGTGGATTCACGGATCCGTGGATTCACGGATCCGCGGATTCACGGATTCGCGGATCCGATCCGCGGATTCGATCCGCGGATCCGATCCGCAGATCCTCAAAACACGGACACCGGCAATGTGCTTTCCACATTTTGCAGATCCGCACATTGCCAGAACTATATAGAAAATGCTTTTTCTTGTCCGCAATTGCGGACAAGAATAGGACATGTTCTATATTTTTGCGGAACGGAAGTGCAGACCCGGAAGCGCGGATCCGTAATTCCAGATCCGAGCGGGACAAAGTCTGTCCCCATAGAAATAAATGGGTCCGCAATTCCGTTCCGCAAACAGAATTTCGGACGTGTGAATGGGGCATAAGGGTCCCTTATCACCGCCAGTTAGTTAGCTACTTGTTAGGTAGCTAGCGCCCAGCCCACCGCACCACAGTCACTGATTTTGGCAGAGATTTTTTCATCCACATTGACCGACGCAAATGAAAAAATCTGTGCCGTTCATTTTTTTTTTTTCAGCGCAGAGGCTGAACGGAAAAAAAAAATCTCATTACCCGTATGCTCAATATACGGAAAATCGCAGAAACTCCTAATGCTGGCCATACGTGTAATGATTGCGAAGACCCTCAAATGCCAGGGCAGTACAAAAACCCCACATGTGACCCCATTTTAGAAAGAAGACACCCCAAGGTATTCCGTGAGGGGTATGGTGAGTTCATGCAAAAAAAAAATTTTTGTCACAAGTTAGTGGAATATGAGACTTTGTAAAAAAAAAAAAAAAATTAATTTCCGCTAACTTGTGCCAATTTTTTTTTTTCTGTGAACTCGCCATGCCCCTCACGTAATACCTTGGGTTGTCTTCTATCCACAATGGGGTCACATGTGGGGTATTTATACTGCCCTGGCAATTTTGGGGTCCTAAAGCGTGAGAATCCAAATGCGTAAAAATGGCCTGTGAAATCCTAAAGGTACTCATTGGTTTTAGGGCCCCTTTGCGCATCTTGGCTGCAAAAAAGTGTCACTTATGTGGTATCGCCGTACTCAGGAGAAGTAGGGCAATGTGTTTTGGGGTGTATTTTTACATATACCCATGCTGGGTGTGAGAAATATCGCTGTAAACGACAACTTTTTACATTTTTTTATTCAAAGTTGTCAATTTACAGAGATATTTCTCTCACCCAGCATGGGTATATGTAAAAATACACCCCAAACACATCGCCCTACTTCTCCTGAGTACGGAGATACCACATGAGTGACACTTTTGCAGCCTGAGTGCGCAAAGGGCCCTAAAACCAATGAGTACTCTTGAATTTCACAGGCCATTTTATGCATTTGGATTCTCACACTTAGGAGCCCCTAAAATGCCAGGTGAGTATAAATACCCAACATGTGACCCCATTTTGGAAAGAAGACACCCCAAGGTATTCCGTGAGGGGCATGGTGAGTCCACAGAATTTTTATTTTTGGCACAAGTCAGCGGAAATTTTTTTTTTTTTTTTTATTTTGTTTTTACAAAGTCTCATATTCCACTAACTTGTGACAAAAAATCAAATTTTACATGAACTCACCATACCCCTCACAGAATACCTTGAGGTGTCTTCTTTCAAAATGGGATCACATGTGGGTATTTATACTGTCCTGGCATTTTAGAGGCCCCTAAAGCGTGAGAAGAAGTCTGGAATCCAAATGCGTAAAAATGCCCTGTGAAATCCTAAAGGTACTCATTGGTTTTAGGGCCTTTAGCACCCAGGCTGCAAAAAGTGGCACACATGTGGTATCGCCGTACTCAGGAGAAGTAGGGCAATGTGTTTTAGGGTGTATTTTTATATATACCCATACTTTGTGTGAAAAATATCTCTGTAAACAACAACTTTTAATTTTTTTTATACAAAGTCGACAATTTACAGAGATATTTCTCTCACCCAACATGGGTATATGTAAAAATCCACCCCAGAACACATTGCACTACTTCTCCTGAGTACGGCGATACCACATAAGTGAGACTTTTTTGCAGCCTGGGTGCGCAAAGGGGCCCAAATTCCAACGAGTACCTTTAGGTTTTACATGGCGGCTCACAATTTAGCCCCGCCCAAAATGCCAGAACAGTAAACACACCCCACAAATGACCCCATTTCGGAAAGTAGACACCCCAAGGTATTCACTGAGGGGCATAGTGAGTCCGTCTGAGATTTTTTTTTTTTTTTGCCAGAAGTTATCAGAAATTGAAACTTTTTTTTTTCTCAGAAAGTGTCATTTTCTGCTAACTTGTGAAAAAAATGAAATGATACATGAACTCACCAAGCCCCTCCGCGAATACTTTGGGGTGTCTTCTTTCTAAAATGGTGTCATTTGGGGGTATTTTTACTTTCCTGACATTCTAGCACCTGAAGAAACATGACAGGTGCTCAGAAAGTCAGAGCTGCTTCAAAATGCCGAAATTCACTTTTTTGCACCATAGTTTGTAAACGCTATAACTTTTACCCAAACCAATAAATATACACTTATTGGACTTTTTTTATCAAAGACATGTAGAACAATAAATTTAGAGAAAATTTATATAGAAATGTAGTTTTTTAAAAAAATTTACAACAGAAAGTGAAAAATGTCATTTTTTTGCAAAAATTTCGGTCATTTTTGATTAATAGCAAAAAAAGTAAAAATGTCAGCAGCAATGAAATACCACCAAATGAAAGCTCTATTAGTGAGAAGAAAAGGAGGTAAAATTCATTTGGGTGGTAAGTTGTATGACGGAGCAATAAACGGTGAAAGTAGTGTAGTGCGGAATTGTAAAAAGTGGCCTGGTCATTAAGGGTGTTTAAGCTAGGGGGGCTGAAGCGGTTAATTCGGCAAGGCTTTTGTACCGTAGAACATGTATTATTAAATTGTGTTTTAAGCAACACTTTATAAAGTTGAGAAATTTTAACCCTCCATCCCATGTTTCCTATAAATGAATAGACGAAGCGGGGAGATCGAGAAAACGACTACACAGGGCATGGGGAAGGATGGGTCAAAGGGGTCAAACATGGAAGCAGAGGAGGACACAAAGCAACATATACGCAGGGGATCCACCGAGAGTCCGGTCCAGCAAAAAGCAAAGGGCCCAGAGGTGGGGGTGTCCCATGTTTAGATTGAGAGGCTCGTGTCTTGCATAGTGCGGCGCGACAGAACGGTCGAAGGGAGGAGCGATCTAGCAAACCTACGTCATCGCGTCTTCACCTACTTTGACGAGTGTGCTTCTTCATCGGGAGAAGAAGGTGGCCGCTTGCTCGTGAGACAGCTGCGGAGCCAGCAAGTCGCTAGCATGGCCGGGTGTCAGCAGGGTGGCAACAGTGGGAGGTCGGTAGCTAAACGTGCCTGGGGTAGACCACCCGCTTTGCAGGAGTCTACCTGCCCAGGAAGTAGCGGTGCACGGTCTCATGGAGACAGCGGTGGTAGCAGTCAGTCAGTGCATAGTGTTGGGGGTAAAATGACCTACTCGTTAGTGTGGCAGTTTTTTGTTAAGCCGCCGGAGGAGGTGAACATGGCCATATGTAGAATATGTGGGCAGAAGGTGAAGCGTGGCCAGGGCGCCAATGTTGGCACCGAGGCCCTGCATCAACATATGCAGCGTCACTATAAAGTGGCCTGGGAGAACCATGGCTCGGATGTGGTGGTCCAGCCTGCCACAGTAACTGCTGCATCACCCAGTGGCATGCAGCCGATTTCAGGCAGTCAACGCTCCACCACCTCTGCCGAAGGAAGCTGTCTGTCCTTCCCATCATCTACCGGTCCTGATGCTCCTGTTCCTAGTCCTCTTACTCCTCATCACTCATTCTGTCAGCAATTGATCACCGAAGCGATTGCCAAGAGACAACAGTATGCGTGCACTCATCCAATGATGCAGAAGCTGAACATGCTCCTGGCCAAGTTTCTGGTGCTGCAGTCTCTCCCTTTCCAAGTGGTGGGCTCTGCACCTTTCAGAGAACTGATGGCTTGTGCCAAGCCGAAGTGGAGAGTCCTAAGCAGTAATTTCTTTGTCAAAAAGGCAGTTCCAGCTCTGCACACACATGTAGAACAGAAGGTGGGCCAGTCCATGAGCCTGTTGGTGTCTGCCAGACTGCCAAAGTGCACGTCAGCACCGACGTGTGGAGCTGTAACTACGATCAGAGACAATACATGTCCTTTACAGCCCACTGGGCGAATGTGGTTCCTGCACAGCCACACCAGCAACTTGTCCAGGTCACGCCGCTTCCACCTCCACGTTGTGATGCCGTTGGTCCTGCGACAATGTCCGCCTCTGCCATGTCCTCACCCTCCACTGCAGGGACAAGTCACAGTGCCCCTCCAGCATACCACATGTGCAAGGCATGGCGGTGTCACGCTGTTCTACACCTCATTTGCTCCACAGACAGGATCCGTTTTTTGGAGGTTGTTGTTCTGACAGATCAGAGGAAGTGCAAAATAATCAGTGACGTCAACACAAACTTACTGCTGACACCCTCTCCACTCAGTAGGGGGGCTCTACTTGTATAAGCGGTTAATAGAACAGGTTCTGTTGACATCTATGTGGAATCAGCTGATGAGATTGTAAAAGGAGTGTACATCTTCTTGACGCTAACATTGACCTGTATGGCTGAGTTTACACTTGAGTTATTTGATCAGTTTTGGCCCTGTGACTTCCCACCAAATGAAGTGTGCAGTGATTCTAAGAGCGACGCCTGTCATCTGCATGTCATACGGACTCACAGTATTATTTCATTACCAGAGCAGACTCCCTATGCGTGTTACTGCAAGGCACAGTGTTCTACACTACTATAATGGCTCTCTGCAGCCAGGAAATAGCCATTTTTTAATGAAATTCGCCACGAATAAATTTGGATCGAACCACATTTTTTCCCAAAAAGTAGGCGAAACAGCGAATTCCATTTTTAAAAAAATTTGCTAATCTCTAAAAATGACAAACAAAATGAAAAATGGTTGCTTGACGCCTGTATACTTGTCAACTCAGCCAAAGCTATTGCAAGTCCCATGGGATCCATACCTGGGTTATTTTAATGAACGTGAGCTTATCCACGTTCGCTGTGGACAGGCGGATGTGCCTATCCGTGATCACACCCCATGCCGTGCTAAACACATGTTCGGACAATATACTTGCCGCAGCACAGGCCAGCACCTCCAAGGCATAAAGGGCAAGCTCAGTCCATGTGTCCAATTTAGAGACCCAAAAGTTAAATTGGGCAGACATATTAGTCAGTGGGTGCAGAAGTGTGGACATGTACTCTTCCACCATGTTGCTGAAGTGCTGCCTCCTGCTAATACGGTACATATCAGATGATGGTGCTGGATGTTGTAGCATGCTGATGAAGGTTTTCCACATTCGGCCATAACCCAATATTCTGAGGTGGTGCCGGTGAGTGCCACTGTAATGGCGACTTCTTCCTCCTCCTCTGCCTAGTACTTCCACTGAGCCTCCGAAAGTAAGGATGGCACGTTGCCCTTGTAGCAGGGATCCAGCAAGATGGCCACCCAATAATCAGCATTAGTGACAATCAGGGCAACTCGTTGCGCAGTCAATGAAGCATGTACTCGCTTATGTGTGCCAGGCTTCCCAGAGGCAACAACAAGCTGTCCTTGGTTTGAGGTGTATTGTCTGTGTCCTCTGTATCCCCCCAGTCATGCTCCAGTGATGCCCGCAAGCTGCTTTGGATGCCACCCTCCGAGCAACGTGTGGACTACTGGTCTGATAAACGTGTGAATGACCCCTGTTCATCCTTCTCTTCCTCCTGTGCCACCATCTCATCTATCATCGCCTGAAGCGTTTTTTCAAGGAGGCATAGAAGTGGGATAGTAACACTGATGACAGCGTGATCAGCACTGGCCTTATTGGTGGAGTACTTAAAACAGCGCAACACGGCATAAATGTCCCGCATGGAGCCCCCTGCTTGGTGGTAGAGTGGTGCTGTTCTGCAGAGCGACTCACCAGTGCGTGCTGCAGCTGAGAATCTACTTTCGCCTGCTGCTGCTTGCACGGTCTCTCCACTATTTGATAGGTGGAGTTTCACCTTGTGGGTACGTCGCATATAAGGCAGTAAGCAGGAAAGCAGAAGTTACATTGCAGGGCAGACAGGCAAGCAGCAGCAGGGTAAGAATGTCAAAAGCGCACACAGACAGCCCACACAGCAGCAGGTCTGACATATTGGGTTCATTTGTCAGGAACCTCTGCACCACCAGATTCAGCACATGGTCTGGGCAAAATATGTGCTTTAAACTTGCTAGGCCCAGAGCTGCTACAAGATTTCACCCATTATCGTACACCACCAGGCCGGGCTTGAGGCTCAGCTGCACCAACCACTCATTGGTCTGTTCTTCAATGCCCGTCCACAGCTCCTGCATGGTGTGGTGTTTTTCCCTGACACAGATGAGTTTGAGAACAGCCTGATGTCGTTTACCCCTGGCTGTGCTGAAGTTGGTGGTGCAAGTGTTATGCTGACTGAATGGGAATCGCATACCGTGGGAAATTTACCTCCATAAGGTTTTTAATAGTGTCTGTCTCCACCAGACAGAATGGACGGACCTTATTGCGGATATAATTAAGGGGTGACATGGTGTCACGACACCACTTAATTGCATTGGTGTAGTGTATTTCATGGTATTATTTCTTACATGGTAACAGATGCCTTGGTGCAGTCTGATCTTCAAGGGTGACCTGTCTTCAAGTTGATTGGAGAAGAAATCAACGGTCCGCTCGTGAGTACCTATAAAAGAAAGGTTTGTCGGTTATCTGCGCAGTTGGTGAGCGGCAACACCCCCCTCCCTATGGTAATGTCATGGTGTTTAGTATGGGGAAAATAGTTACTATTTAGTGGAATAATTCTGTTAAATAATAATTTAAGGTTTTTAGTGGAAAGTTAATTTTATGGTATTTATCCTTCTGTGATGTTAACATACCTAGCCCCGTATCCTAATATATCCATTCAATAAACTATTTAATATTACTGTGTGATGAGTTTTGTGTTCTAACTTGAGAGGTTTATGACACCATGGCAACATTTCAAAGGCCAGGGATTTTGAAATGCTGGCACTCAGGGCCAGAGCTCGCGGGTGGGTAGGGGAGTACTTCCTCTTTCTCTCCAGTGTTTGGGGGATGGACAGCTGAACACTGGTGACACTGCTGGCGGTGGCGGTGTTGCTGTCACATTCTCTCTTTGTGGGGAGCCAGGGGGCCCTGTTGCTCCAGAGGGGGAGGAACAGTAATAGACTGCAGCAGAAGAGGGAGCAGGAGGAGCCTCAGATCTTTAGTGGTTTTTCAAGTGTCTACTCCACGGTTGCTCATGCTTTGCATTTATATGCCTTGCCATGCAGGTGTTGCTCAGGTTTTAAACATTTATGCCTCACTTTAGGCTCTAAAAGCATGGCGTTCAAACCGTGTCTTGTCATCAGCACATTGCCTGAAGAACTGCTATGCCAGGGAACTCCTTTGAGCTGGCTTTGATGTGCTCAGTCCCTGGGTGCGGTGGGCAGTAGAAGGTATACTGGCTAGGCACCAGCTGCTATGGTTTAGTACCCTGCTCCTTCTTTTGCTGTGCAGCTAGCATTGCGCGACGACCACCTCTTCCTCCAAATTGCACGCGTCACTCAGATGACCTTGGTTCACTGTGGGGTCTAGGACCTTATCATTCTCCACATCATCTTCCACCCACTTTTCACCCCTGCCCTCCTTGCAGTCTGTACACTGCAAAAAGCCGCAGCAGTTGGCACCTGTGTTTCGTCATCATCATCAGAGAAGTGCTGCAGTGGTTCCTCCACATCCTCAAACATAAGTGGTTGGGCATTAGTGCCATCAATCTCTTCCACTTCTGGAACAGGGCTAGTTGGACGGCTCATGCAACCACCACCAGCAGAGTCATCAAAAAGAATAAGTGACGGCTGCATGACTTGGAGCTCACACTGCTTGGCTGATTTGCAAGGGGGTAATGTGGAAGACAGATGCCCATAGGCCGCAGGTGCTTTCAGCAGAGGACCAAGTGGAAGACAATGTGAAGGAATTGGAGGCATTCTCAGCAATGCAATCTAATACCCCCTCTACATGTTCTGTAGGTATTCGGACCTACAAAATGAAGCAGAATGTCCTGTTGCCTGCGTGCACCAGAGGAAGGTTTTTTTTGGGAGTGTAGCTGGCTGATATCGACCACGTCTTCTCCCTGCAGTAGGAGCTCAACCACCACCAGCAGCACCACGACCAGGGCCACATCCCTTATTTGATGCTCTCTTCATTCTTTGAGGTCACCCACAAAATTGACAGATGAACAATTGTATTTCTGTGTTACAGATGCAAAGGAGGTGTATCTCATCCCTAAAAATGACAAATTAGCAGCCTTAGTCCCTAACACTGTCCTTCACTTGAGCTGCATCCTGTCCGTACACAAGTTAAAGCAGAATGGCAGCAACACACGTGGTCTGGCAGTTATACAGGCTGGGTCAAGTACTTTGCCGGCCAATCACAACCATGCCAATACTAGGCAGAACTGTGATGGCTTTGAAGTGTCCACAGCTAAAAAGCTTGTTAATTGGCTGCGCTGCCGCCTTTCAACAAACTTTATTCAGCATCCGATCACCAAACTCGGACTTCCGCTACAAAGTACGTGTTTGGGTGCCCGAACTCTCGTTGTTCAGTAGGAACCAAAACTTTACAGTACAAGGTTCGCTCATCCCTAGTTCCAAATTAATTAGTAACAAATCAAATTTATTGTCGAAGTTGAGTGAATCGACTGAATCGAATTTTTCAAAACTTCACTCATCACTAATTATTAGATTGACAAAATATATCACTCTGCTTTCAAAATTTCTTTGTTTTGCTTATTCACAATAAATGAAAATATTGCTTTCACAAATGTAAGAAAAACATGGCAGCAACTCAAATAATGAAGAGTGATTCCCGAACAATATGCTTTGCAATCATTCAAATTATATGGAGTTTGAAAGTAAAGTTAGTGCCTCCTCACTATTGTTGATCGAGCACCAAAGTGATCGGGTGCTCTGGTGCTCGAGTAGAACACTTTGTGATGCTCGGGTGGTGCCGGGTCCCACTGAGGTCAATGCACAGTGTGAGTCCGCCGCTTAGGAGTCCCTGCCCTGACTCCATATATAGCTATGTCCCTATATAGAGTCAGTGCTTGGGGACACACAGTGTCCTATAAAGCTGAATGATAAACTGTGACAGAAAAAGCTCATAGTAGTTTGTCATGTAGTTAGTATTCCTATACAGCAGAAGTATCATTTTATATTTCACTGCAGGTTAACAAGTAGCTCTATAGCTTAGTGGTTAAGGTTCTTGGCTCTAATGTAGAAGGTTGTGAGTTCAAATACTGGTGGAAATGTTTCAGAAATACAGCTAAATTAAATTTATATAAATGTATGGCACAAAATAAATGTGTAATTACTAAAAAAACCAAAAAAAAATATATTTTGGTGATTATATATATATATATATATATATATATATATATATAGATAGATAGATAGATAAAATCATACTTCTGATATATGGCTTCATGAGGGATCGGTCATGTCAAACTAATTTAATCAGTTTCTATGAGGAGGTAAGTTCTAGACTTGACAGCGGCGAATCAATGGATGTCGTATATCTGGACTTCTCCAAAGCATTTGACGCTGTACCACATAAAAGGTTAGTATATAAAATGAGAACACTTGGACTAGGAGAAAATATCTGTATGTGGGTAAGTAACTGGCTCAGTAATAGAAAACAGAGAGTGGTTATTAACGGTACACACTCAGATTGGGTCATGGTCACTAGTGGGGTACCTCAGGGTTCAGTATTGGGCCCTATTCTCTTCAATATATTTATTAATGATCTTGTAGAAGGCTTGCACAGTAATATATCAATTTTTGCAGATGACACTAAACTGTGTAAAGTAATTAACACTAAAGAGGACCGTTTTCTGCTACAGAGGGATCTGGATAGATTGGGGGCTTGGGCAGAGAAATGGCAGATGAGGTTTAACACTGACAAATGTAAAGTTATGCACATGGGAAGGAATAATGCAAGTCACCCGTACATGCTAAATGGTAAAACACTCAGTAACACTGACATGGAAAAGGATCTAGGAATTTTAATAAATAACAAACTAAGCTGTAAAAACCAGTGTCAGGCAGTTGCTGCTAAGGCCAATAAGATAATGGGTTGCATCAAAAGGGGCATAGATGCCCGTGATGAAAATATAGTCTTACCACTTTATAAATCACTAGTCAGACCACACATGGAGTACTGTGTACAGTTCTGGGCTCCCGTGAACAAGGCAGACATAGCAGAGCTAGAGAGGGTTCAGAGGAGGGCAACTAAAGTAATAACTGGAATGGGGCAACTACAGTACCCCGAAAGGGTATCAAAATTAGGGTTATTCACTCTAGAAAAAAGACGACTGAGGGGAGATCTAATAACTATATATAAATATATCAGGGGTCAGTACAAAGATCTCTCCCATCATCTATTTATCCCCAGGACTGTGACTGTGACGAGGGGACATCCTCTGCGTCTGGAGGAAAGAAGGTTTGTACACAAACATAGAAAAGGGTTCTTCACGGTAAGAGCAGTAAGACTATGGAACTCTCTGCCTGAGGAGGTGGTGATGGTGAGTACAATAAAGGAATTTAAGAGGGGCCTGGATGTATTTCTGGAGCGTAATAATATTTCAGGCTATAGCTACTAGAGAGGGGTCGTTGATCCAGGGAGTTATTCTGACTGCCTGATTGGAGTCGGGAAGGAATTTTTTCCCCTTAAGTGGGGAAAATTGGCTCTACCTCACAGGGGTTTTTTGCCTTCCTCTGGATCAACTTGCAGGAAACAGGTCGAACTGGATGGACAAATGTCTTTTTTCGGCCTTATATACTATGTTACTATGTTACTATGTATAATATGTGGGAAACTACTACTAAATATATAATAATATATGTAAATATAGTATGGCTAAAAACTCTAATGTGGAAGTTTGTGAGTTCCAATCCTGGCAGAACCTTTTTAGAAATAGAGGTTAAATTAGATTTAAATACACTTACCCGAGCACACATGGTATTCAGCCGAGCATTGCGATGCTCGAGTCGAACACCAGTTCGGATGAGCATGCTCACTTAACACTACCATTCTCAGTAGCTATGCCCCTAACATTAGCTAAGACACTTAGTGGCCCCTTAGAGTCCCCTCACAGTAGATATGAACCCTTAGTGCCCCTCGAATAACGTATGCCTCATTAGTGCTTCCTCACAGTAGTTATGCCCCTTTTATGCCCTCATAGTAATGTTTCCCCCTTAGTGCCCCAATAGTAAAGGCTTTTAATAAAATAAATAAATACTACTCACCTAGCTCACTCCCATGATGAACAGGGCACATTTTCCCCAGGCTTGTGCTTTTTCCTAATCAGTGTATCAGGCACAATTATGTCACTGCTTGCTGGGGAAAGCACAGACAGGTGAATGTTAATGACTCCCTTCTTCATCGCTGCATTCAACTGTATCTGCATCCTCAGGACGCAGACACAATTGAAAGCAGAACATGCTGTATCCTCCCAACCATCTCACTGGATTCAAGATGATTGGGAGCTGCCACTGGGGGGCTTGGGGAATTTGCTCTATTCACCCCATTATTAAAGTGGTCCTGGAATATTGTCTAGTTTAAAGTAACATTTTTTTTCTGAAAACCTTGAAAAATCTATGTAGATGGTATGTGCTGTAATATGGTACATTTGTTGCATATCCAATTATGCAAGGCATACAATATAAATTGTTATTATTGATTATACCTGATTTAATTTAAACTCTTCATGATCTAGTGATTTTTTATTTTATTTTTTACTCCCTGCCTTTCCAGAGCTATAACATTTTTTTTTTCTGTTCAGGTAGCCAAATAAGGCTTTTTTTTGTGGGACACCTATACTTTGTAATGGCACCATTTAATGTTGTATACAATGTAGTGGGAGGTTGGAAAAAAATGTAAATGGGGTGGAATTAAAAAATAGTTTTTTTTCACAATTTCCCCATCGTTTTATGTCATTCATTTTTATAACACTTCCTATGCAGTAAAACTTAACTGTTAAAGGGGTTGTCCGGGTTCAGAGCTGAACCTGGACATACCTTCATTTTCTCCTAGGCAGCTCACCTCACTTGAGCATCGGAGCAGTTCATGCAAGGGCACTTTTGATTATAATAACACACTCCCGGCGGAATCTTCCGCGCAGCATTGTGTTCGGTGACGTCACCGGTCTGATGGGTATGCTTTAGCGCTGCCCTAGCTGTTTCACTGGCTAGGGCAGCTCTAAAGCCCGCCCATCAGTGCTGGTGATGTCACTGGGCTTCCTGGCAGCCCCATCGAGAGCCCGATTCGTCACCAAAACACCTGAAAATGCCTTTTACCTGCGCAAAGCAAAGGAGAGCATAGGAGCATGAACTGTTCCGATGCTCCTGTCAGGGGGGCTGTCTGGGTGAATATGGAGGTATGTCAGCTCTGAACCCGGACAACCCCTTTAACTTCATTCTGCAGGTCAGTACAATTACAGCAATACCACATTTTTATAGTTTTTGTTGTGTTTTAATGGTAAAAAAACTATAAAAACTAGGAAAAAATATATTTTTCTTTCATATACTATTTTTCATATACTGCCATATTTACAGTATGCCTACAGAGCTTTTTGAGGGCTAATTTTTTGTGGGTGATCTATCATTTTTATTAATAGTAATTTGGAATTTGTATGACTTTTTTATCACTTTTTTGGGGGGGGGATTGAAGCTACCAAAAATCGTTCATTTAAAATTATTTTTTTTCCTGTTGCACTGTAGAGCCATTTTGGCACGCAGCAATGCTATTGATCTTTATTTTTTATTATTTATTTTTAAAAAGGGGTAAGATGAATGATTTGAAACCTTTACATCTTTTTATAAAAACGTTTTTTACTTAATTTTCACTTTTTTAACAATTACTTTAAGTCCTCCTATAGAACTTTGACATGCAATTGTCTGATTGCTTCTCCCATTGGCTGCAATAATTTACCATTAGAGTCTATTGGATAATCACTTACTTCCTATCAAGCCCTGCCACAGACAGGACCTGATAGCAAATTCATTATGACAGGCCTCAGAGCCTTTAGAAGTTTCAATGCTTGCTTGTGATCTTGGTGCAGGTGAGCCTTCGGTCCCTAGGAGCACAACGCTCCTGAGAAAAGACTGCTCAAGTGCCAAGGTAGAAAATTACCATGGTATATAAGGGGTTAAAATTCAGTTTTTGACCCTATGGCTGATCACGGTCTCTGCCTCTGGGTGTCTGCTTGGTAAAATATACTGTAGTTTTATTGTATTTTTATAGCCATATGTAAGAAAAGCACATAACACATTATTTGTAGTGATGAGCAGCAGGGGCAATATTCAAATTCAAAATATTTGGTAGAATATTCGTCATATATTCGCAAATTCGCTATTCGCAAAAATCGGCAATGTAATATCCGCGTAATGCGCCTGAAATACATGCGTGGGTCACTATTGCTACACTTTTCAAACTGCTCGAAGTTTCTTAAGACTGGAGAAAATGGTTTGCATGGCAGAACATTACAATAGCTTAATATGCAGATAGAGTGCTCCAATATATTTGAGATTGGGCAAATCGGCACTAATGATTCGATTATTTTAGCGCAATACGTGCAACTTCACATTTTAACAGGTCTAACTACATATTAGTGATTGGTGCACTAAGTACTGTTGTGAACTTGTGACATCAAATCACTATGTATGTATGTAGCATACATACATACATATATACATACATACAGCACTATGTATGTAGCATGTATGTATGGACAGCAGAACCTACCTAACATCATGCACTAGAATCAGCTACACTATATCACTATCTAACCTACACTGACTATCTCCCACTAACTATCTGTATTATATATATAAACTAACTAACTATCTAATGTAATGTGACAGTCACAAATGGAAACTAGTGGGCACACTGCTGTCTCTCTCAGAACTGTAATAAACTGTAGAAAATGGCTGCTGGGGAGGTTCTTATATAGTAAGGGGTAGGCAACTTTCCTATTAGTTGTTAGGGATGTTGCTAAGCTCAGACAAAGACATTGCAGCCTTCTCATTGGGCCACAAGCAAAAAGGGAGGTTACTGATGAAAAAAAAAGTAGAATATTCGATAATATGAATATATATCACTATATTCTAAATATTCGTGAATTCTCAAAGTTGCAATATTCTCGATTAAGATTCGCTATTCGAATATTCGCGCCCAACTCTAATTATTTGCAATAAAGTAAATGTGAACATCTCCTAGGTCCAATAAGAATCCTCAGGGAAATGAGGAGGCTGTACTTTCAGGATATAAAAGTATTGCAGTGAAAAGTTTTCAGGTCAGTAGGGATTAGGTCTCGCTGCATTCTCATGAAGGAATGGCAGGAAATCATGCTGTGCTTAATCAAGGAGAGGAGAATGAAATGGTGAGTACTGATGGGAGTAAATATAAGAGTGAAGGTCTATCAACTGTATGTCTATGACTATCGTTTGTATTTATACTGATCTTAATTAATTATAGTTTGTGATTATATTTGACTGCATTGCATATTGATTATTATTATTATTGATGTGGTGCCAATAAATATCTTATTTACTTAGCTCCTGCTGGTAAAAATAATGTACCTCTGCTGTGATTGATTTTATTAGCATTGTTTGTTTGCCTTACATTCATTTATATGGGGAAGGGGGGTTATTAGTTCTTCAAAAATTAAAGTGTAACTTTGAATTTTAGTGTCAGGTACATATATTACAAAGTGACAGTAATTTTACTGCAGCAAAGGGGTACTGTACGTTTAAACATATATAGTTCAGTAGATGTAAACAAAAAGTCAATGACCTTAATGTCCTTATTTTGACCTTAGGGATGCTCCTAGCCTTTATGCTGCCTGAGTTGAAAATTGAAATGGCTCAATATTATGTCCTCAATATTAATAGTGTTCCCTAAAGTGTCACCAATAGTAATAATCCTCTCCTAGAGTACCCTAATTAGTAATAGTGCCCCCTACAATGCCCCAATAGCAAAAATGCACTTCAAGAGTTCCCCCATTTGTTATATTGTGCCCTATAATAATAATGCCCAAACAGGACCCTCTGTCGTAATAGTTCCCCTGATAGAAAAAAGGCCCTTCAACCTATACTGCCCCAAGTGGTAATAAGGCTTCCCATAGGGACTTCAGTACTAATAAGATCTCCTATAGTGTCCTCAGTAGTTATAATGCCCCTATAGTAGTCCCTCTGCAAAAAATCCTATAATAACCTCCTATAGTGCCTCCTGTATTATAATGCCCCTCTGTGGTGCAAGAGTCTGTATTATAATGCCGCCTATGGTGCTCCAGCCTGTATTATTATACCCCCCTGTAGTGCTAGTATAAAAATGTCTCTCACCATTCCTTTTAGTCCCAATGTACTATAATGTCCCCTTGTAGTGCTAGTATGTATAATGATCTAGCGCACACCATATTATTATGCTTCCTTGTAGTATAATGCCCCCTGTAGTATACCAACCCCAGTAGTCCTCCCCTGTAGTATAATTCCCCCCTGTTGTCTCCCTGTAGAATAATGCCCCTCCTCTAGTATAATGCTCCTCTGTAGTTCCCCGTGTAGTCATCACTATCTGTAGCCAGAAAATCCTTTTTAAAAGGGGTTGTGCTCCTCCAGGACAGATCTCCACAGGGAAGCATGCTTACCTGCTATCCGGCAATGGATCCTGGCTCCCTCGCTGTAGGGCCTCGGTTGTCCTGCTGGACTCCCTGGATGTAAACTTCCTTTTTGGCACAGCTGTAGCCAGCATGACCCAAGGGGAGCAGGTCGCAACTGTGGCCAGCATTTTTGCTGCAGTAGTGTCAAACAGGAGGTTTACATCCAAAAAGCAAAGAGCAGCCAAGGCCATAAATCTTGGAGCCAGTGCCAAGTAGCAGATAAATATTCTTCCCTTCGCAAGTCTTTTCTAAAGTTGCACAACTCCTTTAAGAACTCTTCAATAAATATTTAAATGAATGCCCTTCATCAGAGTAAAAAAATATTATTTTAAAAGATCATGTAATCTAAAAGCTTACCTACAAAAAGCCACCCTACCCTAGTGACTCACCTATGGGTGCTGGCACACAGTGCAGTTCTGACACGTATTCAGGATGCAGTTTTCGGTTTTGCCAGTTTAGAAGCCTATTTAAACCCTGGTATTCTGCATGGTGGGAATGATTTAATTAATTTCAGCTTGCTACAATAACAAACGGCATCCTGAATTCATGTCAAAACTGTACTGTGTGCCAGCACCCTAAGCCCTCTCTTCTGCTGGGGCTTGCTCTGTGTGTGGATTTTATAGTAAGGATTTTTACAGGTGTTATAGCGGGGCTGTGTGTAAGCTTTATCCCACAGGCAGAGGGATCATCAATGCTGCCCTGACTTCTTGCCACAATTTCTCCCACTGTCCTGTTTTTATAAAAGCTTAATAACCCTTTCGCTGCCCCTCTAAACACATATTTTTCTCAGCTGTAAAGGGGCAGCAAAAGAGTTAAACCTCCTGACTTGTGCAAATAGCTTTCATAAACATAGGACAGTGATAAGGAAATGTCATCTAGTTTTAAAGAAACTGCCATGCCCCTGCCACTCCACCCAGGCACACAGAGAAGCCCTACTCACAGCGCTGAGTGCGGGAGGAGCCTGTACGATGAATTAGAGGCAGTACATGGCTTCTCTTTAGCCTATGGAAGATTATCATCCTTCCCTGCACGGATCTTCACAGAGGTTTCTCCATTCATGTGAAACATCTTAACAGTTGCAGGATATTACCGGGCCCACTTGTGGCAGTGTACTATGAAGCTTGAGGCTCCATAAAGCATTACATGTAACACCCCAGAGTGGCATTACCACTTCTTCACCCTGCTACTGTCTTTATTGGTATAATATAATGTCATCTTGTGTATTTATTTCAGGTTTACTACACTGTGCATTCCTATTTCTATGTAACTGTTGTGTTCAAATGTAATGTGCCTGGTTCACCAGCAGGTGGCAGTGTACATGGCAGAGCTACAGTGAGGTAGAATGGAGCTTTCCATTCCATTCTAACCCCCCTCTGTGGAGGAGTGGGCGAGTCCTACTTCCTCCAGGAAGGGTGGTTCCCAGTTTCTAGTCAGTTCTAGTTTACCCCCTGCTAGGGGTAAGGAGTGCCGCAGGGCATGTCTCTGCTGGACATGCCCTAGCCTAGCCAAGCCAGCCAGAGCACCCTCAGCTCTGCTGGATGCCACAGCTTAAAGCCTCGGGAGCTGTAAACCGTTTTGGAGAACTTTTATTGAAAGTAAAGCTGTTATTCAACTGCATACAAGGTCTGGTCTCAAGTTACTTTTTTTTATCCCTTAATTACTACCCCCTATTTGTCTGCTTCGGAGCCAAAGCCTGGGGTTTTAGCTGTATCCAGGTAGGAGCACTGTGACATTAAGGGACATTTTAAGCCACCCTATACCAGTCAGCCATTCCTACACCTGGGTACTCGGGTCATCCTTTAGGGCCCCATGAGGCGGCCAGCTGCATACACAGCAGGCGGCCAGCTTCATACACAGCAGGCAGCAGTCAGAATGCACATCTACTTAACTCAGAGCAGTGCGCAGGCACATCCGAAACACAACGTATAGAGGACAGTACAGTACTCTATGTGGTCACTGTAAGGGAACTTTACTGCTCTGCATTGCAAGCTCACCACTTTTCCCTAGATGGCGCTGCATGAGGCAATTGCCTCACCTTGCCTCATTAAAGGTGTGCCCCTTTTTATTCCTGCCTTTTGCCTAACTAATGTCGAGACTGCCATGAAACCCTCACCAACTTCTTGGTCACATTATTATTTAATTCCTATATTTCAGTAATTTATATAGAAATAGTTTGCAGGCACGTCCGAAAGACAGCGTATAGAGGACAGTACATTACCCTATCCGGTCACTGTAAGGGAACTTCACTGCTGCACATTGCCAGCTCACCACTTTCCCCTAGATGGTGCCGCCTGAGGAAATCACCTCACCTTGCCTCATTAAAGGTGCGCCCCTGTTTGTCCCTGTTTTTCGTGGGACTGCCAAGGAACCCACACCAACTTCTTGGTAACATTAATATTTATTGCAATATTTCAGTCATTTATATAGAGAAAGTCTATGCTTTCAGGGTGTGGGAGGAAAAAAAAACAATTCACAGAAGAGAAAGGCCTTCCAATTAAAATATAACTTTTACTAGATAATATTTATTAAATAAACTTGTTCAATTTTATACATTAGTAAAAAAAATAGGCCAGATTAAGGGTAGGTAAAGACTTACTGATAGCATCTAGGCAATGGGTCAACCGTTGATAGTTAGGTAAGAGATGTGTCACTTACAGTTTTGTAGATAAGTTGTATCAAAGATATAGATGAGCTTCACATGGGGCGGGAGAAGTTAATTCCCTGATGATACCCTTAGGTGTCTACCCCTGCCTACAGGCAGAGCACCTGCCCCGAAAGGGACGACCCCACCTCTCGATGGCTAAATCCTTATCTTACCCTACAGTGACCCTATGATGCGTGTCTTTTGCTCCAAAGCGATAGTTAGGACAATTCAATGTCCCAGATGAAGATGTGGCCCAACGCGTTTCCCCAGGTAGAAGTTCCTTGGTTCATCAGGGGAATCATGGATAATCAAAAAACATAGCCGAAGGATGGTGGCTACTCTCTGGCATTGGCTGATAGCGTGCACCCTCCATCTGTTGAGGCTAGATTTAAATACAGGGGATTTTTGGCGCCATACGATTATGTCACTCCCCCTCATTCCCTAATCGTATTGATTGACATGAATGTTGGCTTGACGATTGGTATACCATGTCATGTGGTTATTCCTAATGGGCGTGTCTACCTTACATCATACCAAACCGGGGTGTCTTTGAGTGATCCGGTCATCTATCTTGCTACGGAAGAATCGGAGGCGCTGAAATCATATCCGGTCGCATGACCGGAAGAACAGCCTGTGTATTGTCGGTTCCTGGTTATGCTAACCACTGCTAACCACTGACCCAACATGCTGATAGGATATTCATTCAGAATTAGGCCTCTTGCACACGGACGTTTTTTTTTTCTTTTCGTTTTTTTGCGTTCTGTATACAGTCTGTATGCGGAACCATACATTTCAATGGGTCCGCAAAAAAATTGAATGTACTCCGTATTTTTCCATATTTCCATTTTGCTAAAAGATAGAACTTGTCCTATTATTCACCGCAAATCACGTTTCATTCATCCGCATATCTTCCGTATCCGTTCGATTTTTGCAGAAACTTCTAATGAAAATTTTATGTCCAGCGCAATTTTTCTATGTAATTACTGTATATTGTATATGACATGTTTCAGTTTGCGATCCGTAAAAAAGGGATCACAAACGGAAAAAAAATTGGATAAACGGAAAGGCAAAACGGAATGGAAGTGGAAACACTACTGAAACAAAAAAAATTGAAAAATGTATCCATTTAAGACAGACTGCAAAACCTTATGGTCATGTGCAAGAGGCCTTAGGCTAAATCTCTAAGCTATTAACAGAGATCATTATTTTGTGTGAGGACATAAGAGCACTATGATGTTACAATGCAACGTAAGCTTCGCCTGATACCTGCTGGTGACAAGACACTGTCACACCAATGCTGATGACGATTTCATTTGGTGGGAAAGAAATCCCACCTCCTCTCTTAACCATCTTACTGCTGCCTGCCAAGGCAGCTTTAGACTGAGGCCACCTCTGTTTGCTGTGAAAATTTTATTGCCTCTAAGGGTGAAATTTGGGTGAAATCTACTATCTTTATTACTATGCTGTGTACATGCCAGTTCACATTTCAGGACAGTAACCTGCACTATGACCATGAGTAGTATAAAACAGACCCTCTCCCTACGATCTGATCAGATTATGGTATCATAGCTGCAAACATCAGTTTGCTTCTGCTGGTATGAGATTCTGTTCTGTTTCCTCCACCAGTGGTTTTGAGGGGGTGCTTCCAATTTGCTAAATAAGCCACCAATGTTTTCAATAAATTGTGGGACTGTGACCTATGCTATGACATTTCAGAGTTATTTTGATTTTATACTTTATGTTGTCATGGCTGCTAATAGCCTTGGGTTTCTGCCATGACAGTGGAACTAATTCCATAACTTGGATTCGTATGTGGGACAGTAGTTGACTATTTCTGTTACTGAAAAATTGAAAGTGTCTGATACCTATGACAGAATCTCTCCTAGAGCATTGACATGGATGGAGAAAATGAAATAATAAAAAATAAATTTGTGCACTGGGAGATTGTATGCTATATATTAAAGACCAGAACTGCATAATTTACACATACAGCAGTGCAACACCAGCTAAGCAGGTCATTAATCTATTCTGAAACTAATACTAATAGTGCAATTGCATCATGTCCTGGGAACAACTTTTCTTACTGACACCTGCGTTATCTAATGTGTATTATGAAATTGTCTTTCATGTGAACTAAATACTTACATTACAAATCTACAAATCTCTGAATATTTCAGTTGGTTGTACCTGGAACAGTGTGTGCCAAAAGCTTGCTAGTGATTCCCTATGTAGTAGTATCTATCTATCTATCTATCTATCTATCTATCTATCTATCTATCTATCTATCTATCTAATCATAGCTCATTTAAAAGTATCTTTTTTTTAAAACTGTATATCTCATCTGACACATTCATATTAACCCCATTCCTGCACCACAAAAGCTATCACTTGTTACACAGCTATCAATACTGACCGAGGTGCTGAAAGGATTTAACTCCCTCAAGATGAAGCTCATTTTCATTTTTTCCTCCCCACATTCCAAGAGCCATAACTTCCAAATTTTCCATTCACATAGCCATATGAAGGCTTATTTGTTGCAGGAAAAGCTTTTTGTATTATTATTTTTTTTAATAGGGCTTTTTAATTTGTCATGTCTTGCATTGTAAATTGCAAAAAAAAAATATTTGTTGCATGAAATTGAAAAAACTAAATTCCACCAAGGTTTCTTAGGTTATGACATTATGGTATTCACTGTGCACTAAAAATGACATGACATTCTTCTTCTGCGGGTCAATGCGATTATAGCGATGCCAGATTTATATAGATTGTAACTTGTTTTACTACTTTAAAAAAAAAAAAAAAAAAATTACAAATTTATTTGCATCGCCATTTTCTGACAGCAAAAACTTTTTTCTAATTTCCATTAATAGAGCTGTATGAGGGCTTGTTTTATGCAGAATGAACAGTAGTTTTTATTCATACCATTTTTGTGGTATATATTATTTTGATCAGTGTTATTGGCAAATCATGTGTTTTTTTATTTTTTCCATTATGACGTCCCGGGCACATAAAAAGAATTTTCATATTTTAATAAATCAGACATTTTCGGAAACAGCATATACAGTTTTAGAAATCTATTAGGGTGAATGGGATTTTGATGTACTCCTGCTGAGCTGTGCCTCGTGCACAGCTTAGCAGAGAGGTTACTATGACAGTCCTGGAAAGCCTCAGCAGGTCCCAGGCTGTCAAAGTATCTGAAAGGAGCCCAGCGATTTCACTTTGGGGACTCCAATCGGAAGGCAGAGGGAGCCGCACCCATGTATCAACAACTAAATACCCACTAAATCTTTTAATATATCTTTTATTAAAGGGGTTATCACATGAATAATGTAAACAATGAAAATCAGACATCATATAGTAGATGGCAATACCTTTCTAACAAAGCTAGAGCCAGCTCTGTTTCACACATGAATCCAGAGATTTCCCTATTCATTGCTCTGGTAGATTTATATTAAGCTGGCATAAATGGTCCCATTTTAGAAACTACACCCTTCAGGTTATTCAAAACTAATTTTACAAACTTTGTTAACCCTTTAGGTGTTCCACAAGAATTGAAGGAAAATGGAGATGAAACTTCAAAATTTCAAATTTTTTCAAAGATTTTCCATTTCAATACATTTCTTATGGAACACAGCAAGGGTTAGCAGCCAACAAAAACTCAAAATATATTACCCTGATTCTGCCCATAAACTGCTGTATGGGCACACAGCAATGCGCAGAAGGAAAGGAGTGTGATATGGTTTTTAGAGGGCAAGTTTTGCTGGACTGGTTTTTAGACACTGTGTCACATTTGACAACTCCCTGATGCACCCCTACAGTAGAAACTCCCAAAAAGTTATCCCATTTTGGAAACAGGATAAGCTGATTGTTTTGTTAGTACTAGTTTGAGGTACATATGATTTTTGATCACTCTATATTACGCTTTTTGTGAGGCAAGGTAACCAAGAAATAGCTGTTCGGCACAGTTTTTATTTCTTGTTTTTCACAAGACATATGTTCACCTAAGGCTACATGCACACGACCGTTGGTGTTTTGTGGTCCGCAAACCGCGGATCCGCAAAACACGGAAGCTGCTCCGCGTTCCGTTCCGCAACGCGACCCATTATAGAAATGCCTATTCTTGTCTGCAAAACGGACAAGAATAGGACATGCTCTATTTTTTTTGCGGGGGCAGGGAACGGAGAAACGGATGCGGACAGCAAACGGAGTGCTGTCCGCATCTTTTGCGGCCCCATTGAAGTGAATAGGTCCGTGCCCGAGCCGCAAAATATGCTGCTTGGACGCGGACCACAACAACGGCCGTGTGCATGAGGCCTAACAGGTTAGATCATGTGCTATTTTTATAAAGCGAGTTGTTATGGATGCAAAAAAAAAAAATTAAATATGTCTACTTTTTCATTTTATTTTTTTTGTTGTAAAATTTTTCTGCTGATCATCCTGTGTAGGGGCTGTAGAGTTGACATTTTTATTGATATCATTTTTGGTTACATATGATTTTTTTTTTAAATTCAATATTACACTTTATGGGGCAAGGTGACCAGAAAATCAGCTGTTTTGGCACAGTTTTTATTTATTTATTTTTATGGCATTCACCTGATGGGAGGGCTTATGTGATATTATTGTAGAGCAGGTAATTACGGATGCAAGATGACTTATATGTCTACTTTTTTTTAAAGTTATTTCAGTTTTACACAGTAAAAGCATTCTTAGAAAAAAAAACATGTTTTTGTATTTCCATTTTCTGAAAGCCATATTTTTTCAATTTTTTGGGCAATTGTCTTAGGTAGGGGCTCATGTTTTGTGGGATGAGGTGACGGTTTGATTGGTACTATTTTGAGGTACATATGGCATCTCGATCGCTTGGTAGTATACTTTTTGTTGTGTAAGGTGAGAAAAATGGCTTTTCTGACAGTTTTATTTTATGTTTTTACAGCTTTCACCTGGTGGGGCGGAATATGTGATAGTTTTAGAGATCTGGTCATTATGGATGTGGTGATACCTAATTTAGGGATGGGGAACCCGAACTGCAAAGTTTGGGTTCGTACCAAACATTGAGGTTTCAGGCACCTGAACCCGCGTAAGTCCATGTTCGGGTTCGGTGTTTGGATGCAGAATAAAGCTTGTTAAAAATTCTGCAGCACAGCTGTGGGCACTTGGAAGCCATCAAAGTCATGAATAGTATTGGCATGGCTGTGATTGGCTGGCGCAGCACGTGACCAGGCCTATAGTGTTAGGAAATCAATCTGGATGTTATTTCTGTCTGTGATTATAGATATTTTGTGGATGAAATACACCTCCTTTGCACCCGTGACGCAGAAATATAATACTTAATCTGTCTGTTAATTCTGTGGATGACATAAACCCATTTTTGGGGTGCAATAAACCTCCTTTGCTCCCGTGACACAGAAATACAATAGATAATTTGGCTGTTAATTCTGTGGGTGACCTATAGCCATTTTTTGGGGTGCAATACATCTCTTTGCACCCATGACACGTAAATACAATAATCAAGCTGTATGGTAATTGTGTGGGTGACATAAACCCATTTTTTTGGATAAGATACACCTCATTTGCATCCGTGACATGGAAATACAAAAGTTAATCTGTCTTTTAATTCTTTGGGTAACATAAACCCATTTTTTGGGTGAGATACACCTCCTTTGCACCCGTGACACAGAAATACAATTATACGTCTGTCAATTTTATGGGAGCCCTCAAAGAGTCATCAAATGAGGGATGTGGCCCTGGTCGTAGAGCTGCCAGTGTTGGTGAAGCTCCTGCTGCAGAGAGAGGACATTGGCGATCTGTACCAGCTACGCACCCAAATTAAACACATTTTGTAGGCCCGAATACTGCTGTACGAATGGTGAGGCCTGAACAAGTAAAGGCGGTAGTAGATTGGATGGCAGAGAGTGCCTTTGTCTTGTCTTCCACCCGGTCCACTGCTGAAAGCGCAGAGTTGGCACCGACGGCTCATGGGCATCTGTCTTTCACCTCAACCCCTTGCAAATCAGCCAAGCATTTTGAGCCCCAAGTCATGCAGCAGTCACTTATGCTTGATGACAATGCTGACAGGGGTTGCATGGACCATCCTCCTAACCTTGCCCCAAAAGTGGAAGAGATTGAGTTTACTGATGCCCAACCACTTATATTTGAGGATGAGGACCACCGCAGCACACCTCTGATGATGATGATGACGAAACATAGGTGCCAACTACTTCGGCTTTCTGCAGACCAGCATGGAGGGCAGAGGTGCGGAGTGGGTGGAAGATGATGTGGAGGATGATCAGTTTATGAACCCCACATAGAATCAAGATCATGCGAGTGATGTTTGAAGTTCGGATGAAGAGGTGGTTGCCACACAGCATCAGCCGCACATCCAAAGAGGAAGCAGGGTGCTCTTTGCCAATACGCCTGCTACTGCCCACCTCGCCGAGGTACTGAGCAGACCAACACCAGCTCAAAGGAGGTAGCTGGCATTAAAGTTCTTCAGGCAATGTGCTGATGACAAAACACGGGTGAATTGCACATTGTGCAGTCAGAGCCTAAAGCGAGGCATAAATGTTCTAAACCTGAGCACCACATGCATGACCAGGCATCTAAATGCAAAGCACGAGCTACAATGGAGTAGACACCTGAAAAACCACAAAAGATTTGAGGCTCCTCCTGCCCCCTTTTCTGCTGTGGTCTTGGCCTCTTCCTCCCCCCCCCCCCCCTCTGGAGCAGCAGGGCCACCAGGCTCCCTGCAAAGAGAGAATTTGATCGCACCACCACCAGCAGTATCACCGAGCATCTCCACAATGTCCCATGGAAACATTTAGCTGCCCTTTAATGCCGGGACGTTATGTCTCCCTAACTGCCAACTGGGTAAATGTAGTGGCGGCTGAGCCGGAGATGAAAAGCTGTATGGTGCATGTTCTACCACCACTAAGGATTGCTGCACGTGTCTCAGTGCCTCCTGTTGCCTCCTCCTCCTACTCGGTTTCCTCCTCTATGACCTCCTCATCTGGTAAGCTCAACAACTGCACCACCAACTTCAGCACAGCCAGGGGAAAATTCTTATGATGGATGAGGTGGTTGCACAGGAAGATGAGGAGGAGGAAGAGTAATCATTACCATGGTTATCAGGCCAGCCGTTCAGAAGTGGCTCGGAGGGTGGGTTCCTGCATCAACAGCGCTGGGTAACCAACTGTCCAGCCAGGGCACAGTTTTGGAGGATGAGGATGATGATGATGAGGAACCATGTTAACAGCAGGGTGGCACCCAAAGCAGCTAACAGGCACCACTGGGGCAAGACAGAGGGGATACAGAGGACACAGACAATATACCTCCCACCGAAGACAGCTTGTTGTTGCCTCTGGGCAGCCAGGCACACATGAGCGAGTACATGCTGCAGTGCCTGCGCAACAAACACTAAGTTGCCCTGATTGTTACCATTAATGGGTGGCCACCCTGCTGGATCCAAGCTACAAGGACAACTTTCCATCCTTACTTCCATCACTGGAGTGTGATCCTAAGATGCGTGAATGCAAGCGCACGCTGTTAGACGCACTACAGATAGTGTTCCAACCTGACAGTGGGGGTTCCGTGGAAGCTTGAGGAGGAGGAGGAAGTCGCCAACACAGCTGAGGAAGCAGCACTACCTCAGAAGGGAAGAAAACCATCATCAGCATGCCACAACATCCAGCACCACCATCTGATACTGACCGTCCTAGCAGGAGGCAGAGTTTCAGCAACATGGTGGAAGAGTACATGTCCACACGTCTACACATACTGACTTATGGTTCTGTCCCATTTAACTTCTGGGTCTCCAAATTGGACACATGGCCTGAGGTTGCCCTTTACGCCTTGGAGTTTCTGGCCTGCCTTGCAGCAAGTGTTTTGTTCTAACGTTTGTTTAGCACGGCAGGGGGTGTGTTCATGGAAAGGTGCATTCATGGACAAGCTCAAATTTATTAAAATAAACCAGGCAGGAATACCACAGACAGGACTTGTAGACAAGTATATTGTCCGTACCCAGCCATTGTTATACTCCACAGCAGCTTGTTTGTTCTGTTTGCTAATTCCCCCCCCCTCCCCCTACAAAAACAGTATTGGCTACCTCCTTCTCCATACTTCCACCTACAATGCAATGTCCACTGCCTCCTCAACCTCCTACTCCACTTTTACCTCTGACTCATAGTTCAAGATTGTTTTCTATTCTATGCTATTTTAAGTCATTTTCCTATCCACATTTGATGGCAGGGCAATTGTCCTGCTATTACCACAATTTTGCTTTCTTTTGCAGCCCTCTAGCCCTTAGTACGACTATTTTACAGCCATTTTAGAGCACCTAAGTTCAGGTCCCCATTGACTTCAATGGGGTTCAGGTTAGAGTTCGTGTCAAGTTTGGGTACCCAAACCGAACTTTGAACTAAAGTTCATCCGAACCTGTCGAACCTGAACATCCACGGGTTTGCTCATCCCTATACTTAATATGTCTGTTTTTTGTTTTTTTTTTACAAATTTATATGTGTTTATTAGAGGAAAAAGGTTTTCTTTTTTACTTGAAAGTTTATTTTTTTTATTATGAAAAACACTTTTTTAACCTTTTATCCCTGTCAGCCTTACTTGAGTTGCCTAGGAGACCCAGCCTAAGGACCTGGATCTCCTAGGATTCCGTAGAAGGCAAGTCCCGATGCCTGTGCAAGGTCCCGATGGAGAAATAAAGTAAAATTGATTTGTTACCACTAAGAACCAATAAATTTGGATTCATAGCGAATCAAACATTTCCTGAAATTTGGATCGTATTCCACTTTCTTAAAGGGTCACTTGTCACTTCAGCAAATGGCATTTATCATGTGGAAAAAGTTTATACAAGGCACTCACTAATGTATTGTGATTGTACATATTACTTCCTTGATGCTTGGATTCTTTTTTCTATCACATTGTACACTGCTTGTTTCCATGGTTACAACCACACTGCAATCTATCAGCACTGGTCATGCTTGCATACTATAGGAAAAAGCACCAGCCTATGTGCTCTCCTACAGTGCCAGTCATGAGAGAGGCCAGCACATTTTTCTATAGTGTGCAAGCATGACCACCACTGATGGATTGCAGGGTATTCGTTACCATGGAAACGAGCAGTGTATGATGTGATGAAAAAATGGCCTACTCATGTTGCTGCCACCTACACACTCTGTAATTGTGCCTCTCTGTGGCCTAATAATGTTGCTGCAATGCTGCAACCTCAGCCTCTGTCATTGTGCCGCTCTGTGGTCTGGGGGTGTTGGCAGCATGAGTAGGCTACACAGTGGTACATTGAAAGAATCAGGAGGTATCGACATCAGCAGCCTCAGGAGAAGGCCACAGAGTGGCACAATCACAGAGTGTCGAGGTGGCAGCAGCATGAGTAGACCAAAGAGTGGCACAATCACAGAGTCTGGAGGTGTCAGCAGCAGAAGCATCAGGGGGAGGCCATAGAGTGGCACAATGACCGAGTGAAGAGGTGGCAGAAGCATGAGTAGACCACAGAGCGGCACAATGACAGAGTCTCCAGGTGGCAGCAGCATAAGTAGGCCACAGAGAGGCACAATGACAGAGTGTAGAGGTGGAAGCAGCATGAGTAGGCCACAAGAGGCACAATTACCGAGTGAGGAGGTGGCAGCAGCATGAGGAGACCACAGAGCGGCACAATGACACAGTCTGGAGGTTGCAGCAGCATTAGTAGGCCACAGAGAGGCACAATGACAGAGTGTAGAGGTGGAAGCAGCATGAGTAGGCCACAAGAGGCACAATTACCGAGTGAGGAGGTGGCAGCAGCATGAGGGGGCCACAGAGAGGCACTATGACCGAGTCTGGAGGTGGTGGCAGCATGAGGAGCCCACAGAGTGGCACGATGACAGAGTCTGGAGCTGTTGGCAGCATGAGTAGGCAGCAGAGTGGTACAATGATCGAGTGAGGAGGAGACAGGAGCATGAGGCGACCACAGAGGGGCACAGTGACAGAGTGTGGAGGTGGCAGCAGCATGAGTAGGCCAAAGAATGGCAAAATGACAGAGTGTGGAGGTGGCAGCAACATGAGGAGACCACAGAGCGACACAATCACAGAGTGCGGAGGTGGCGGCAGCAGCAATATCAGGAGGAGGCCACAGAGTGGCACAATGACTTAGTGAGAAGGTGGCAGCAGCATGAGGATACCACAGAGCGGCACAATGACAGAGTCTGGAGGTGGCAGCAGCATGAGTAGGCCACAGAGTGGCACAATGACAGAGTGTGAAGGTGGCAGCAGCATAAGTAGGCCACAGAGTGGCACAATGACTGAGCCTGGAGGTGGCGGCAGCATGAGGGTGCCACAGAATGGCACGATGACAGAGTCTGGATTTGGCAGCGGCATGAGGAAGCCACAGAGTGGCACAATGACAGCGTGTCGATCAACCAAGACACTTCTGGGGGAATCTGCCTTGCATGAACAGGCCTCTAGTAGCTACCGAAGCCACCGAAATAAGTCACAAAAGATTTTACCGCATATTAGTACAGTGCTGAACGCTGAATAAAATTTGTTTTTCCACCAAAATACTTCAATAAATATTTTACCACATATAATGGAGCACGGAGATGGAGAGGGTCTTCGGATTCCCCCCGCACTATACAATAGTCTCAGAAATGAACTGTTGCTCCCGACAGCAGCTCCTGGGAAGGTCATGGAGCATTCTGGTCATCTGGCATCTATTCGCTCCACTGGAGTATTATTCTGAAAGTGTGTAGAAGCCACACGGGGCCCCCACGCTGCAGATAAATCATGAAGACATTATGTTGATTTTACCACATATAACTACAGCGTTGAATGCTGAATAAATTTTGTTTTTCGACCGAAATACGTCACAAAAGATTTCACCGCATATTACTACATCGCTGAACCCTGAATAAAATTTGTTTTTCTACCAAAATACGTCACTAAAGGTTTTGCCACATATACTGCAACAGTGAAGTGCGTTAATAATTTTTTTTATATTGAAATATGCCACTAAACCTTTTTGCTACAAATAACTGCGCCAGTGAAATGCATATATTTTTTATTTCTGTTTTGAAATAGGCCACTAAATGCTTTTGCCACAAATAACTGTAAGAGTGAAGTGCGTATATATTTTTCTCTTTGTACTGAAATACTCCACTGAACGCTTTCACCACATATAACTGCAGAAGTGAACTGCGTATTTTTTTTTTCTTTTTGTAATAAAATATGCCACTGAACGCCTTTAACCACATATAGCTGCAAAAGTGAACTGAGAATATATTTTTATTTTTGTAATGAAATACACCACTAAACGCTTTCAACGCATATAGCTGCAGAAGTGAACTGCATATATATTTTTCTTTTTCTACTAAAATACACCACTGAACGCTTTCACCACATATAGCTGCAGAAGTGAACTGCATATATATTTTTCTTTTTCTACTAAAATACACCTCTAAACCCTTTCACCACATATAGCTGCAGAAGTGAAATGCACTAATATTTTTCTATTTCCACATATATAAGCCACACAGCACTTGCACCCCAAGAACAAATTGCTGGAATGATAGAGCTGTATAATGGCTATTTGGATCCCCAAATTATCTTTCCCTGCACATGTAAATCGCTTTTCTAGCACTGTCCCTAGCGCCTTCTGATGTCTCTCCCTGCACTAAGATGCTGTGAAATGATCCCTCCCTATCCTTTCCCTGCACTTATAAATCACTTGTTTAGTACTTTGTCCTTACACGTGTGGCCGCCATTTTAGGAAAAATTGTGATTCATTACCACGAAGCACAAGGAATTTTTCCTGAAATTCGGATTGAATTCATCTTCGTCAGCTTCGATTCTCTCATCTCTACTACAGACCTTGGGCCACTAGCTCTTTGGCCAGCTTAATAGCCTTTTAAGAAAGAGAGGAACAACTAGCTCAAGCCTTTCCTCAGCACAGGTACTGAAGAAGCCAACTCAGTGCATTACCTGTATTGTTTTGGACTTGAGATCCTCTAGTAAAGAAGGTCACTGGTTTTCTATAAACCTTGACTGATTAGACTTATTTCCAATTGGGGTGCACCACACATTACCACCTGGAGAACAGCAACACTTGGTGGCACACCAAAGGTGTCCAGGGGATATAACATAACATACAAAGGCACTCCAAAAATCCATATATTTTTAGAAAGCAAACAACCTAATTAATGCAGTTGCCTTGATGACTGTTAACAGCTTGTCCATTGTCATCTAGCACTGTGACAAACAAGAATTATTAAGCATCAAATAAAAATAATTAATATATGAACTATCTTTCATTACAAATTGGGGGAGTGAGAATTGACATTAATTTAACAGTATTATGCATTGCCATGTATCATATTGAGCTAATATTAATGGCCAATAATTAGGATAGGCCAGCAATAATGATCATGGGGTTCTGAACCACAGATCCCCTGCCAATCATCACAATGAAGTCACATATATCCTTTTTTGTTTACACAGTCACAGTGGCTAATCTTGCTTGCTTGAATCTACTGGAGCTTGTTGAAGTGACCGAGGCTCCAGGGCCTGGAGCTGGAGTATATGGGAGAGGAACACATATAGACTTCTTAATGACATTTAGACTGCATTAGGAAAATTACTTTGGGGATGTCACATGGATTATAGACACAATGGTCTGGAGCTAACCCTATTGACTTTAATGGGAGAGTTTTCTAGGCATGATCTGTGGCCTGTACAAGGAAAGAATAGATAAGTTTTGACAATTACCTATTGGGAATGGTGGATCCTGTCTTATCTATACACAAAGGTGATATAATAACAGGCAGAATTAGAATGACAGATATGCAGTAAAATGATCTGTACAGACTAAGTGGCACTTATTATTAGGCTTAGTGGCCTTTGTGAAAACGGCAGGATTTTATGGTATTTGTTAAAATATAGATATTAGCTTGGAAAATTATAAATAACATCATCCAAAATTCTTTAAAATATGTTAAAAATTAAAAATGTGATTTAAACAATAGGTCATTTCCGATGACACATTCCCTTTAACATTACAAACATTATATAACAAAGCAAACTCTGCAGATACCCTAAGGTCTAAGGTACTGCATACTCTTTTGCTAAAAGGCAAGCCATCCTGGGGTTGTGCTTCGACTCCTTCATAGTAGATGGTGGAAAATGCCCAAAGAAACAAATCAAGCTGGCTCCCTTCTCTCCCAATATTGTGGAGAGAAAAGGGTTAAGGGCATAAATTAATCTACATACATTCTAAGGCCTAGGCTAAGTCTCGCTACCAGGGGGTAGAATAATAAAAAAGAGTCTCAAGGGGTAGTCCTTGATAACGACGAGGTGGTTTCCTATCTAACTATTTGAACAACAATTACCGTGGCCTCTGGGATCAGCTTCATTTGAGTCTATAAAACTACAAAAGTGTCCTGGTAACAAAGAAAAAAAACAGAAACGTTGTGGCTCAGAGTCCTAGACAATAGGTACTTTCTTGGAAAATTGCTTGAAGAGCTGGGACACAAGGGGCTCAGGTGTGATTGAGTCCATTCCTTGAGACACACAGCTTAGAACATTGCATAAACACATCTCAAGTGGTTTTGCCTAAACTGAACCTTATAGATGGAGTTCCTCTGAGATACAGACACTAGGCCAGACAGAGTAGGGCGAAAAAGCACATATCACAAAACATTTCAATTTGTCTCACCCTTTGATGACCGCTCCAAGATCTGTAGGGACATTAGGAACTTTAGACCGGATCGGAACTCACAGTCTTTTTTGAAGCAACTGGATCATTAGATGTGGAATCCTCAGGTCAGGTCTGTTATTGCTGGCTATGGTGCTCTCTATAGCTATAACTCCAGTATAGATTCCATCTGTGATCAACCAGTGATTTTCTGTGGTGGAATTAGGAACTGCAGGCTGAGTTTGTAGCAGCCCGTCTTCATCTTCAGGAGCACCACCCTGATTGTGGCCTAATTGGAAAGAAATGGCCTGATGAGAACCTCATAGCCGAGATGGTCGAGAGGAAGCCACAGCCGTGACTGCTGCCTCTGAAGGTATGAATTGTGGTGGGCCTCTATAGCCATCCATAGCTCCTCCATTGACTGCAGAACCTCAGGATCGTCACCATAGCTCATAGCAGACCACTTTAGACTCGGACACAGGTCCTGGGAGACATATCTGAGGAGAAGGTGACATTAAAGGAGAAGTGTAGTGGCCGCAGGGCAATAAATAACAGAGGCAATGTATGGTGATGCTGCTGATACTGTGAATGTAGGCTCAAAAAGTGCCAGACCTAGGCCAAGCTCGGCTGCCTCTAGCCCTATGCAATCAACTAATATATGGCATTTTTTCTCCACAAGACAGACACACAAAACCACAGCCGTGTACATAGGTATCAGGGCACTATGGCAGCACATGAGGCAGTATCATCACATCCTGTGGGAAAATAGAACTTGCCTGCATTCTGAATCAGAACAAGTCTGTCTTTCTTCTCCTGGTCTTCTTTGTAGTAGCTAGTCCAGATCTCCAAACAGTACAAAGTCGTTTTCATTAGTGATGAGCAAAACGAACTTCGGATCCTAGATCTGAAGTTGCTTCCCTCAAAACTTCAGATTAATAGGTCTCCATACAGTATTAAAATTAGAGTTGAGCGAATCGAAGATGACGAAGTGGAATTCGATCTAAATTTCAGGAATTATTCGACTTGCACCAAATCTAAATTTCCTCACGCTTCGTGGTAACGAATCGCATTTTTTCCTAAAAGGGCTGCTGCACATATTAGGACATGGAGTAAGGAACTCTGGGAACAAGGGATCACCCACAATGCCATGCATGCAGCCAATCAGCAGCCAGACAGCCCTGTGATGTCACATCCCTATAAATAGCCTCAGCCATCTTGGATTCAGCCATTTTCCAGTGTACTTAGTGCAGGGAGAAACATTAGCAGGTGCTAGGGACAGTGCTAGGAAAGTGCTAGGACTTGAAAACTTAAATTTTGCTCAATAGAATTTCATGGAAAACATTAGAAGTGTAGGGAAAGGATAGGGAGGAATTATTACACAGTATTGAAGCAGAACTGGGTTTAATAGGGTTGTTTAGAGCCTGGGTAATAGGAAAAATTCTATTACACCTTGCTGTACTGACTGCGGATCCAAATTGCCATTATACTGCTGCTCATTTCAGGTTTGCAATAACTCTGTAATTTCAGCAAACCGTCCTTTTTAGCGTGTATTAGTCGCAAAAAAAATATTATTTGCTGATCACTGAAGCAGTTATATGTTCTGAAGCCTTTTTTTGTGTGTATAAGTCAGGAAAAAGAAAAAGGGCTTATTTGCCATTGTGTGGTGAAGTGAGAAAATCAAAGCCCTTTTTGGTGTGTATTAGTGGCAAAACAAAAACTGTATTTGCCGTTCACGGTCGCAGTTATATGTTCTAAAACCTTTTTTGGCGTGTATTAGTGGCAAAAAAGAGAAAGGGCATATTAGCCGTTGTGTGGGGAAGTGGGAAAATTACAGCCCTTTTTGGAGTGTATTAGTGGCAAAAAAAAATATATTATTTGCCGTTCACAGCAACAGTCATATGTTCAAAAGACTTTTTTTGTTGTATATTATTGGGCGGGGAAAAAGGGGCTTATTAGCTGTTGTGTCGTGAAGTGAGAAAATTACAGCCCTTTTTGGCGTGTATTGGTTGCAAAGAATATATATTATTTGCCGTTCACGGCCGCAGTTATATGTTCTAAAGCCGTTTTTTGGCATGTATTAGTGGGAAAAAAGCGTTTATCAGCCGTTGTGTGGTGAAGGGAGAAAATGAAAGCCTTGACTACCGGCTTTCCACCATGTTAGACCCTTGCTACCAGTCCAAAATGGGGGCCTTTTTTACACTCGCTGAGAGGGAGGACAAACTGAACTACTATAGAGACATCCTATGTAGTCAGTTGCTGCCTATCTGCGCCATCCTCTCACAGGTCTGACCGGGCCCTCTGCACTCACGTTCCATTGCCATTGCTGCCGGGAATGGGTATGGCAGGAGCATTACCAGCTCCATCAGCAGCAGCCTGAGTCTAAAGTCCCTGATAAGCAGCTTTCTTCATTCGCACAGTGACCAGCAGCTAGACATAGAGCAACCAGGTTCCATGGCCTCCTCATGTTGCTGCTTCTGTCACCTCCACACTATGTCACCTTGCCACCCTGTGGTCTCCTGTTGCTGCTGCCACCTCCACACTATGTCACCTTGCCACTCTGTGGTCTTCTGATGCTGATGCCACCTCCACACTATGTCATATTGCCACTCTGTGGTCTCCTGATGCTGCTGCCACCTCCCCACTATGTCACCTTGCCACTCTGTGGTCTTCTGATGCTGCTACCACATCCACACTATGTTACCTTGCCACTCTGTGGTCTCCTGATGCTGCTACCACCTCCACACTATGTCACCTTGCCACTCTGTGGCCTCCTCATGCTGCTGCTGCCACCTCCACACTCTGTCACTGTGCCATTCTGTGGTTTCCTGATGCTGCTGCCACCTCCACACTATGTCACCTTGCCACTCTGTGGTCTCCTCATGCTGCTGCCACCTCCACACTATGTTATTGGGCTACTCTGTGGACTTCTCATGCTGTTCCCACCCTCCCCACTTCATGACTGGGCCACTATTTTGCCTTTTTGGCAAGGTTGACATCATCATTTATTTGACCCTTCCTCTGATCTGTCAGAAGGAAGTAAAAATAAGACACAGAACGGATCCTGTCTGCAGCTGTAAGGCCTGTATGGTCCCATCAGAATTGGCTTGTGATTTCGTAGGCAAAAGCAGGAGTGGGTACAAAACACAGAGGACATGCAAATATTCCATTCACTTGTCATATCTGTTTTGGATCCACTCCTATTTTTTTGGCATTAGCAATACTGATGAATTACTGACCAAATGCTAACCGAATGAAGGCGGATGTTCAACAGACATGATCCATTTTTTGGGGGGGATATTGTTCTGATGGATCAGAGGAAGGGCAAAATAATCAGTGACGTAAACTCAAACTTACTGCTGACAACCTCTCCACTCTGTGAGGGGAGCTCTACTTGTATAAGCGTTTAATGGAACAGGTTCTGTAGACATCTATGTGGAATCAGCTGACAACGGTGTAAAATAAGTTCGCCCTTTCAAGCTATAGTAGGATCTTGGGCCTCTGCACTGTTCTTTATACCTGACACTAACATTGACCTGTAAGGTTGAGTTCACATTTGAGTTATTTGGTCAGTTTTGATCCCGTAACTGCCCAAATAAGTGAAGTGTGCAGTGATTCTAGGAGCGATGCCTGTCATCTGCATGTCATACAGACTCACAGTATTATTTCACTCCCACAGCACAAGGCACAGTGTTCTACACAACTATACAGGCTCTAATGCAGCCAGGAAATAGCTGTTTTTTTAATGCGATACGCCACTAATTAATTTGGATCGGATCAAATTTTTTCGGAAAATTCGGTGAACTGACCAATATCGAATTTTTTAGAAATTTGCTCATCTCTATTTAAAATATACGACCTCCGATGAGGCGAAGTAAATTAGCGATGTCCCACAAGACTTTGATGAATAACATTGGTAATTGATTTGTAAACTGAAAAAGCAGTTTCAAACTTCTCCGAGTTTGGGTCCAAGTTTTAAACAAGTTTTTCAGAGTGGTGTAAAAATGCAAGTTGCGCAATCGCTTTGTGCAAGCGAGTTAAAATGACTTTTTGATTCCAGAATTCTGAAGTGAAGGTATGATAAATCAGGGCCATTGAGTTTATATTTTTATTTGCAGTCAAAACCCATCATAGTACTTTTAAATGTAGTAATTTGCCCTACATTCCAGCCTTTTAGACATTAAAGTAATATCCATTCAGGTATTTTGAAGTTAGATTAGAGCTAAACATGTTCAAACTTGCTATATAATGTATTTAACATTTGCTGCCACTCTGGGTCTTAATTAACTACCTAGTACAGTGTGAATTATGTTAACTTATTAATTCTTGAATTAAATAGAAGAATCTTTTACTCTATTACATGACTGATATATTAGCATTCCTTGTAAATATTCATGTTATACGGTAAAGACATATAATGATAAGCTTGCTTATTAAATGTAAATAGTCTTAATTTCCCTCGCACCATACACACAGCATGAGTATATCTATAACTTTACAAGTTTATTCTGCTACTTACATGACTATAAATGCATGGAATATTTTAGATAGCTATACAATTGACTGTTTATATCTGGTTGGGCATATGCTGTACATGCACTGATTTCTTTTTATGGTAGAACACAGTCAAGTTAAGGTCTCATGCAAACGACTGTATTTTCTTTCCGCTTCCGTTCAGTTTTTTGTGCAGCCCATATGCGGAACCATTCCATTAACTGGGCCTGTAGAAAATACCAAAGTTACTCCGTGTGCATTCCGTTTCCGATTTGTCCGCATGGCCGTTCCGCAAAAAAGTAGTGCATGTCCTATTGTTGTCCACAAATCATGGTCCAAGGCCTCATTCATGTCAACGGGTGCGCAAAAATTACAGAACGCACACAGAACACATCTGTATGCCATCCGCATTTCATCTGTATTTAGCGGATCCATACTGTAGAAATGCTATGCCCAGCCCATATTGCTCATGTGCTTGGTAATTAATAAGTTACTGTTTCCGTTTCTGATCCACAAAAAGTGGATCGCATATGGAAACCATACGGATATGTTTTGTGAAATAATGGAACGGAAGAGGACCTAAATCATAGAAAAAAAAAACTCAGATGCAGAACAATGGATCCGTGAAAATGAACCGCAAAAAAACAACGGTCGTGTGCATGAGCCCTAAGGCCTCTTTCACACAGGCGTTGCGGGTGCACTCCGTCAAACAGTGCGGGTGCATTGCGGGAATCGCCGCGATTTTTCCCTGCGAGTGCAAAGCGCTGTCATGCGTTTTGCACGCGCGGGAGAAAAATCTGCACTTTTGGTACCCAGACCCGAACCTGCACTTCTTCACAGGAGTGCATGTTTGGGTCAGAAATTGTCCCGCTGGTATTATTTCACATTATAACATAGTTATAATGTAAAATAATACCCTTGGCCATCTTCCTAATGTTTAAACCGGTGCAGAATGGGTTAAAAATAATAAACTAATAATAAGTTACCTGTTCCATTTGATCGCAAAGCCCGGCATCCTCTCCGTTAGCTTGGACCTGTGAAAAGGACCTGTGATGATGTCACAGCATCACATGGCCCAATCACCTGCTCCATCACTATGGTGATGGAGCATGTGATTGGTCCATATGACCATGTGACATCATCACAGGTCCTTTTGCCACTAGCAAGCTAACAGAGAGGATGCCGGGCTTCGCGATCAAATGGAACAGGTAACTTATTATTAGTTTATTATTTTTAACCCATTCTGCACCGGTTTAAACATTAGGAAGATGGCCAAGGGTATTATTTTACATTATAACTATGTTATAATGTGAAATAATACAGAACCGGTTACACATCCCGATGGTTGCATAGCAACCATGCGGGAACATCGCAAAGCATCCGCACTTGCTTGCGGATGCTTGCGATTTTCCTGCAGCCCCATTCACTTCTATGGGGCCTGCGTTCCGTTAAAAACACAGAAGATAGAGCATGCTGCGATTTTCACACATCGCAAAAGTGATGCGTGAAAATCAACTGTCAGGTGCACAGCCCCATAGAAGTGAATGGGTCCGGATTCAGTGCGGGTGCAATGCGTCCTCCTCACGCATTGCACCCGCGCGGAAAACTCGCCCGTGTGAAAGGGGCCTAAGAGTCAGACTCTGATACTCTGAAAGAAGAAGGGTGTTTCATGTAAAAGTAGCTGCTACATGAACCCTTATTAGAATCTTAAAGTATAACTGCCCATCTATTTTCAGTTTTGTATAGTATAGGGGCTGTGATACTGGCCATTTTCGTAATATACTTTGATTACTGAAATCGTAGATTTCTATTAGGGTCCATTCACACGTCAGCATTCAGTGTCCGCACCGATGCCGCAATTATGCGGGATGGGTGCGGACCAATTAATTCTGAATAGGGATGGAATGGATGCGGAGAGCACACAGTGTGCTCTCCGCACCCGCATTTCCGGAGTGCGCCGCCGAACTTCTGGCTGTTCTATGGGGATGCCGGCCGGGTGTATTGAGGATCCGCAATTTGCAGGTCTGCAATACACCACAGATGTGTGAATGTACCCTTGGAAAATAGCTCTAAAGTGGCCCATTTTGAGCCTTAGCAACGCTCCTCTGTCTTCTGTTTACATAACACAGTCAGTGTTAGCAAATCTCCACTGTTATGTAAACAGAAAACAGAGGAGCGTTGCTAAGGCTCAAAATAGGCCACTTTAGAGCTAATACCACTCTACTGCAGTTAACTCATTCTAATCCTGCCTGTAATGATATCACCTCTGTGTATAGATAAGACAGGTTCCACCATTCACAATAGGTGATTGTCAGAGATTATCTATTCTTTCCTGGTACAATGACCTCTACACAGGTTACAGAGCAGGCTTAGAAAACTATCTCATAGAAGTCAATGAGGTCCCATCCAAACCATTGTGTCTATGGCTCATGTGGCTGCCAGAAATCAATTTTTTTAATGCTTTGTAAATACTGAACAGTTTAGGCAAGATTGCCGCCCCCATAATCATGTTCAGGAATAAAATAAAAAAATCTACAACCAGAAAATAAAAACATTACAAAAAAAGGAGATGTGTTACCATCTGGTTTTAACTGGAAGATAAAAATGTTGGCGACACATTTCCTTTAAGTCAGAAATAGGAGAGATTTAAATGTATAAAATTAAATTTTCTTCAGTTTTTTCCCACAAAAATATATATCAATCTAGTCAACTTCTCCTGCCTTATAACACGCTGCCTGCAGATTGCACTGCATTTTATGGTAACAGGTTCTCTTTAAATATATATGTTAATTTGTGTGTTTACTGTATAACAGCCCAGTTTTATGTGATTCTTCTATTATTTTTATTTTTAGGAAATATTTGGATTCAAATCAGAGAGGTGGAGGAAAGTTCTGTGTCTTTTGGGTTACATATTTTCTATAGGACTTCTTAAGTTACTCTTTTATTGGAAGCCAGAGCTGGATGTTTGGTGTCACTGTGTTCCATGTAATTTAGCAGACGCTGATACGATCTTGCTACGAACAATTGTGAGTACAGTGTATTGTCAGTTATGAAATTACTATTAATAGTTATACATTTATTGCACTATATTACAAATAGAGAAGTAATGCCAAGGCCAACTTTTTGTGATTGGTACATATTTTGGCCCAAAGCTTCTACAGGCTACCAATATATGTTGTATGAAAAAGACTATGAAGCTATGTCGCACTTAATTGGTGAATAAACCACTACTATAAAAGAGGCAAGGAGTGTTGCAGTTTCATCTTTTTCAATTGTTGGCTGGGGCCCTAGGGCCAGGGTCCAACACTGCAAGCATCGCCACTTATTGGATCTGGAAATATACGGTAGTGCTACTATTGCATTTCTTCTATGAATAAACATTTTTTGCACTATATTACAAAAAGAGAAGTAATGCCCAGGCCCACTTTTTTATGATTGGTACATATGTTGGCTCAAGGCTTCTACGGGCTACCAATATCAGTCTTTCACTTTGTGTCTACCTGTCCTACAATCTTTCTGCAGGGAGAACTTAAAGACTACATAAAGAAGTTGGTGATCCAGGTCAGACTTAACAGAACAATGAAACCTGGGTATCCAGTTATTAGTGATGAAAATTCAATTATTTGCAGATCCATAATGGAGCCAGAAGGGAAGGTAAATTTGCCCTGCCTGAACAGCAATGCTAATTATGATAATGATTAATGCCATTTGCTGAAGTGAGACAACCATTTTAACCCCTTCCCGACATCCGCTGTACATGTGTGGTGGATATCGGGTCTTTAAAGATGGTGTAAGCTTCAGACAGGAGCAAGTCCCATAGCTACTGGGTGCTTGCTGTTTAACACAGTAGAAAGCAAAGACTAATTTATGCTATAGGCATTAATGCTGATTGCAGCCATTTAACCCCTCAGGTGACATGGTCAAATTTTACCACATCTGAAAGATAAAAAAAAAAAAATAGAACTGCGTGCTTGCTGGGCAGGAACATATCACCCTGGCTGAGATTGGGGGCCAAGGAGTTCCATTGAAGTAATAAGTCAGAGCCTGTACTAGGCTTCTAGGCTTATTACTGGCATATTCTAATTCAGGCCTGCAGGTGGCAGCACTGTATTGGTATTGACTGATCTTTGTATCTTGTAATGGATAAAATTCCATTACTTTATACAAATTGCAATCTTATGATTGCATGTTGTGGTTCACATGGGACCTAAAAAATATATAATTTTTTATATTTTTTTTAAATATCTAAAAATTAAAATCATCCCTAATTCCCCAAAATTAAAATAAACTGTCAAAAAACTAAACTTTTAGGTAGTGATGAGTGAATTTCAGGATAAATTTGATTCACCACAAAGCCGGATTTCCTCGTTCTTCACGGTATTGAATCAATTTAAACTGAAATTGTGTAAAGTAAAAAAAAATAATACTTACCTGATCCATTTGGTCATGATGGACTAGCCACCACCATCTTGATAAAAGATCTCGGCCGAAATCCCGTACAAGGTGAAGTATGACGTCAACATACCGCCGGCATGATGACATCATTTTGGGCCGCGTGATATTTCGCGCCAGACCCTCAAGCAAGATAGAGGTTGGCCTGTTGCAAGCAAATGGATCAGGTAAGTATTTTTTTTATTTTTGTTTTTATTTTACACTCTCTTATTTATATTAGATGGTGCGATCATTGGTGCGATCATTTATGAAAGCAGCATCTGAGGGGTACAATAACGGGGAGCGGCATAACCGCCGCTTCCTGTCATTGCACCCACTACTTACAAAGAAATGTGCTTTGTGATGAAGTAATTAGTCACAAAACTAATTTTTTTTGTAAAATTTGGCAAAGCAGCCAAATCAAATTTTTTAATACTTCGCTCATCACTAATCATAGGTATTGCTGAACACAAAAATGCTCGTACTATTAAAATATAAAAATATGTATCCCATATGGTGAATGGTAAAATAAAAAAAAAATCAACATTGCCCATTTGCCAGTTTTTAATCACTTCACTTTAAAAATGATGATATCAATAAAAACAACAACTACAACTTCACAAAGCTCCATAAACGTAGCAATATAAAAAATGTATGGGGGTCAGAATATAGCATTGAAAAGAAAAAAAATATTCTAAAGTTTTTATTTTTTTTCAGTATTAAAACACAAGACAAACTATACAAATATGGTATCACCATAATCATACTGACATGGAGAATAAAGGAAACATGTCAGTTGTACCGCTTAGTGAACCGTAAAAACAAAATCCATAAAACTGTGCTGGAATTGCATCCTTTTTTCTAATTTCACTGTATTTGGAATTTTTTTCCACCTTCCCACTACATAATCTGCAAAAATAAATGGTAGCATTAGAAAGAAACGTGTCCCTTCAAAAAACAAGTCCTCATATAGCTATTTAAACAGAAAAATAGAACAAAGTTATGTCTCTGGGAAGGCAGGGAGTTAAAAAATGAAACCTGAAAATGGACAATTGTTGTCAGGAAGGTGTTAAAGTGTATCTCCCAGATATAAATTAAAAAACTGCTATAAATATGCTGTACCACTTAACACAGTAGAAACTCTCAGTATGCAATTTAATAAATTAGCAAAGTGCATTTCCTTATAGAAATACAAAAGCATAGGCACCCTTGCTGTTAAGTCCAGTTATTAGTAAGAACACTGACTATGCACGCCTAAGCTTATGTCTCAAAGAATGATTGTTTTTTTTAAAAAAAAAGTGTTGTCCTGATGGGACAATTACATTTAAGGCACATGATAAGAAAATGTGCCATAGCTAAAGATATTTTAAATATATTAAAATTCCCTATACTTTACTATATATTGTTTACTGATATTTATGATTTATACAATTAGGTGAAATACATACAAGTGCAAAAAATTCGTTATGTCTGGATACCTTCTGAGAGCAAGTTTGTGAAAACTGGGTAAGCACCATAGACCAGACAAAAAATATTTAAAAATATATTATATCAATCCATAATATATGTTATGCATGCTATTGTCTTTTTAGTGTTCTGGAGGAAAGCCTCTCGTGCTCAGACATACACTCAAAATATGGTTTTGGCCTAAGTAAAGAAGAACAGGAACTCAGGTAAAACACCCCATCATATTTACCAGTTTGATTCTTCAGTTTAAAATATGAATTTATATTTAATTGTTTTTCTAGTTTTATGTAATTAAACAGATTCATTAAATAATGGAAGTCGATGTATCAATTTATGTAATTTAATACAGAAAATGTGTATAAATCATGTCTTTTTTGTTTAACATATTTTTAAAGAATGTTTGGCGATATTATTTTTAAGGTCAATATCTATGTTCAAACAAAAACCATAAAATCCTGCAGTTTTCCCACTGGCCACTAAGACTAATAATAGGTGCCACCTTTTGATCTGAATAGATCACTTTACTGCTTATCTATACACAGAGGTGATATAATTACAGACAGGAATAGAATGACGGATAAGACAGAATTCACCATTCACAATAGGAGATTGTTAAAGCTCATCTACAGTATTCTTTCCTTATACAATGACATCTGCACAGGTCACAAATCATGCTTAGAAAACTCTCCCATAGAAGTCAATAGGGTCCCATCCAGACCATTTTGTCTATTGCCCATGGGGCTGCATTAAAGCTATTTTTTAAATGCTTCGTACAAAGCTTTAAGAACAGCTCAGAGAAGATGGCTGACCCCATAATCATGTTTAGGAATCAGAATAGAAAAATCTGCAATGTGAAAATAAAAACGGATTAAAAAAAAAGGATATGTGTTGCTATCTGGTTTTAACTGGCAGAAAACACTTTTGGTGACACATTTCCTTTAAGATCTTTATTTGCTGTTGGTGGAAACCTAGCTGGTTATAATCTGTCTCCTACAGGTACATAGCTTATTAGAAAAAAAAGATCTACCATACTATAAAGCCTCATTCACACGTCCATGGATGTGCTCAAATCCGTGAGCAGGTGGTCAGCAATGCATCCGTGAAGCTGTCCATGAAGGATCCGTGTTGGGTCCATGTGTCCATTTTTTGCTATGCGTGTTACATATGTGTTTCACTGACACTGAACAGCTGAAAAATATTTTTCACGGAATCTCTTCTTAATGATCCGCAAAACACGGATGCAACATGGATGGCATCCATGGTTTTTACGGACCCATAGACTATAATGTACGTGAAGGATCCGTGAACACGGACAAAATAGAACTTGCATCCGTGCTGAAAAAACTGACCCATGGACCGTGCTAAAACACTGATGCTTAACTAACCATACAGTTGTGTGAGCAGCACATGATCAGGTTTCTTGAAAACAGAAACAGAACATATAGTAAGCTGCATAACTTACAAGTTACTGTATTTAAAACTAGAACACAATACATCTGTGTCTTACTGCTATTGTTGTATGTGTTTGGGCAGGCGACAGATCTGTGGACTAAACACAATTACAGTGAAAATTATCCCTGTGTGGAAACTACTTTCAAAAGAGGTAGGTTAATAAATATTTCTATAATATAGCATGTACTGTATAAGAGGTTACTGCATATTACACTAAATCATCATCAGCATATAGTATGGAGCAGCAACCATAGCAGTAATAATTTGCAAAAATTACAAGGGAAAAAAAAGTTAATTGGGAAGAATTTAGGAATTTTGTACCATAGCAATAATTTTGCTAGTGTAAATGCTCAAATTGATCAGTCATAAACAGCAAAATACAGAATATTATTTCTCAAATAGTAAAAAAAAAATTGCCTCAGGTTTACTAATCCTATCTAGTGTTTAGAGGAGTTTATACTTAGATAAGACAGTGAACAAATGTGTAAAAACTAAACACATTACATGCTGCATCTCATTTACATCAGCTGTTATTTGTGTGATAAATGGGAGAAAGATGGCTAGAACATTGGAGGAGTGTTTAAACTAGGGACTGGGGTGAGGGTGGGGATTACATTATAGGAAGGGAAGATGACTAGGCAGTTAATGTACAAGGTTACAGTCTGTTTAGAAAGGATCATCAAAACTGGAGAGGGGGAGGAGTCTGCCTTTATGTAAAGTCCTGCCTAAAGCCCACAGTCCGAGAAGGTATAAGTGAGGGACATGAACACTGTGGAGCCACTGTTGGTAGAGATACATGGAGCCAAAAATAATAATAAATTACTAATAGGAGTTTAGAAATAGAAATAGACTAGGCAAATCACAATGAGGTGGTTATTATGGGGGACTTCAACTACCCAGATATAGATATACAGATTGTTGGCAATAACCAAAGACAATAACCTTTTCCAACTGGTTCAGGACCCAAGTAGAGGGACGGCCATACTGGACTTAGTATTAACCAATAGACCTGACACAACAACAGACGTGCAGGTTGGGGGACACTTGGGAAATAGCGACCATGCCGGCACTCCCCATAGAGAATAGGACATGCTCTATCTTTTGCGGAGCCGCGGCCGGATGGTTTGGGGCCGAAACCCAGAAGTTCGGGGCCGCGTCCAGCCCCATTGACAATGAATCGGTCCACAACCATTCCACAGAATTGCAGAATAGATGCGGACAAAAATTGCGGATGTGTGAATGGGGCCTTAGGTCCGGATGCGTTGCGGAACGCGTTCAGTGAAAACTGTGCGATTTCACAGGCAAAGCCATTGAGTTTTACCTGCGATTGCGTTCAGTTGTTCAGTTTTTTCCACGCGGGGGCAATGCGTTTTGATGCGTTTTTCACACGCGTGATAAAAAACTGAAGGTTTACAAACAACATCTCCTAGCAACCATCAGTGAAAAACGCAACGCACCCGCACTTTCTTGCAGATGCAATGCGTTTTTCACGCAGCCCTAGCCCTAGAAGTGAATGGGGCTGTGTGAAAAACGCATTGCATCCGCAAGCAAGTGCGGGTGCGTTGCGTTTTTCACTGATGGTTGCTAGGAGATGTTTGTAAACCTTCAGTTTTTTATCACGCGTGTGAAAAACACATCAAAACGCATTGCACCCGCGCGGAAAAAACTGAACAACTGAACGCAATTGCAGGCAAAACTGAATGGCTTTGCCTGTGAAATCGCACAGTTTTCACTGAACGCATCCGCAATGCATCCGGACCTAAGGCCCCATTCACACATCCGCAATTTTTGAAAACGCAGAATATAGAACATGCTGCGAGTTTCACGCAACGCACAAGTGATGCGTAAAAAAAAACGCTCATGTACACAAACCCATTGAAATGAATGGGTCAGGATTCAGTGTGGATGTTATGCGTTCATGTCAAAAAACATGTTTTAGGGCTGGTACATCAGTCTGCTTTTATATTTTTTTAAATATATATATATATATATATATATATTTGCAGTTGCCTGCCCGTGTGTAAGAGGCCTCAGGCCCACAGACTGTACTGTGCGCACACCACTCATATAGGGTGGCACAGTACCTTGCACACAAAAAAAAAGTCATTTAATTTTTACCCTTTAATATGATTGCAGTTGCCTGCCAGTGTGTGTCAGGCCCACAGGCTGTACTGTGCCCGCTGCCCACCACTCATATAGGGGGTCACAGTACATTGCACAGCGCACACGCAGTGACCTAATATTCAAACGAAGCGGACCGAGCATGGGTCTTTTTCCATCTTCCGGTTCCAAAAATCTATTCACTACACAGCCCCTGGCCCTGATAAGGGACAAAACAGAGATTAAACTGATAGGAATAGTACTTAGTTAACACTAGTTGCATTGTTGGCAAATTCCATTGCAAGTGCACAAAATTAGAAGGAAGCGGACAGAGCAAGCTTTTTTCTCTATGTCCCCATGCAAGGATTCAATTCAATACACGTTCCCTGATAGGGGACTTAACAAAGATTAAAATGGTAAGAATAGTAGTTCACACTATTTGTATTTGTGGCACAGTAGATTGCGCGGCGCACGCGCAGTGCCCCAAGTTGGAAGGAAGAGGACCGAGCAATCATCTTTTTCCATCTCCCGGTTCCTAAAATCTATTCGATACACGTTCCCTGATAGGGTACGTAACAGGGATTAAACTGATAGGAATAGTACTACTTAACACACCACTCATATAGGGTGGCCACAACACATTGCACGGCACACGAGCAGTGCCCCAAATTGGAAGGAAGAGGACCGACCAACCATCTTTTTCTATCTCTCAGTTCTTAAAATCTATTCCATACACCGGCCCCTGATAGGGGACAAAACAGAGATTAAACTGGTAAGAACAGATTTTTTTTAATTAAAAAAAAGAGGACAGCCTCTGCGGAGCTGGGTATTTTATGGCCGCGTTACCGAACGCTCATGCACAATGGCTGTAGGATCATGCGTCCTTTTGCGGAGGTGACAAACCTGGTCAGTCAAACCCAAGGCAACATCATCGACCTTATCCCATATGAGTTTTTTATGGAGCGTGCCCTGTGAAGAGTGCTGGATCAGGCCGTAGATCAGCATGAAGAGGAAGAGTTGTGGTCACCATCACCACCAGAAGCAGCCTTGTCGTCGTTGATTGCTGGACCTGCGGCAACGCAGAGAGAGGAGTCTGAAGAAGAGGAGTCAGAGGAGGAAGGTGGCTTTGGGGAGGTGGAAGACCAACCACAGCAGGCTTCCCAGGGGGCTTGTTGTCACCTTTCGGGGACCCTTGGTGTTGTACATGGCTGGGTGGAGGAAGAGACCTTCAATGACGTCAGTGAGGACAAGGAACGGGACATGGCTAGCTTGGTATCCAACCCTGTGCAAATGGGGAGTTTGCGGTTGTGCAAATGGACTGTTTGCGGTTGTTTGCGGTGTGTTAAATGGAGAGTTTGGTCTGTTAGAGTTGGGTCTGTCACTGTGAAGCGGGCGTAACCCTTACACTACCTGATCAATACAACATCATACCTGATTGTATACACACACTGTATGTTTTAAAGCACGTTATTCCAAATAATTTTGGAATGTTAGGTGATTTATGGCCTTTATGGATTAAAACCCGACTCTGCGTCAACTACGTAATTTTCCATGGGAGTTTTGCCATAGATCCCCCTCCGGAATGCCACAGTCCAGGTGTCCCCTTGAAACAACTTTTCCATCACTATTGTGGCCAGAAAGAGTCCAGGTGGGTTTTAAAATTCGCCTGCCAATTGAAGTCTTTGGCGGTTCGCCCGTTCGCGAACATTTGCGAAAGTTCGCGTTCCCCATTCGCGAACGGAAAATTTTATGTTCGTGACATCTCTATTCAGCAGTGTCCTCAGACAACCAGCTGTTTCTCCTCACCACTGTATATTATCCTCTCTCCTGATTTGCCAGCCTTACTCTATTGGGGCGGAATAGTGAGCAACCCATAAGAAGATCCTCAGCTCCCATCAGCAGAATTAGGTTGTGCTGTGCTCCACTATCGCCAATGAGAACAGTACACAAACAGAGAGAAATAGATACACAAAGACAGCATACATAAAAGAAGCATACCTCCCAACCATCCCAGATCCTGCAGGACAATCACTGATTTTGGCAGCTGTCCCATAGTCCCAGGAAAGCTGAGATATGTCACGATTTCAACTGTATCTGCATCTTGATGCAGACAAAGTAGAAAACAATGGGAATGTAGGTGAGCCATCAGTTCTGTATTATTTTTTTTAGTTTACTACAGGAGCAGCACTACAGTAAAGGGGCACTAAGTGGACATAACTACTGTGTGGGGCAAAAAGGGGACAGCACTACTGTGAGTTGGGCACTAAGGAGGTAGGACTACTGAAAGGGATGCACTAAATGGGCTTAAATGGGGTTATCTAATGCTATAAACTGTCTCCCCCCCCCCCCCATATGCCAGGGCTGTTCACAGGAAATATACTTAGCCTGCTCCCCATTCCCTGCGCCGCTCATGGTTCCCGCACCACCACTGCTGCTTCTCCCCATGTGCTGATGAAAACATCCAATGCCGGGGGGGGGGGGGGAGCGGCCAATAGCAGGCGGGGTCCGGGACAAGCCTCCCCAGCATTGCAGGTGACGCTTTGCTCGTCCCCGTCCCCGCCTGCCATTGTCTGCTCCCCCCCAACACCAAATCTCTTCATCAGCCCACAGGGAGAAGCAGCGGCATTGCATGGACCAGGAGCACTGCAGGGAGCGGGGAGCAGGGTAAGTATATTCTCTGTGAGGGGTCCGGCATATGAGGGGGCAGTTTATAGTATTGGATAACCCCTTAAACTACTGTGTGGGAACACTAAGGAGGTATAGCTACTGTGTGGGGACACTCAGGGGGCATGTACTGAGGAAAGCAGGAGGGTGATTTTGATGACTTGCCTACCATTTAGGTCATTCTGTCCTAGCTGTTAGGTGTTGGGAGCTGTGGTTATGTGAGGGTTCCAGAAGGCCCAGAAAGGCCATCAGTAGAGAGTATTATTTGGTCTGCCAACATGAACGAGCAGCTCCCACAGTTTCATTATCCACCGTCCAAACACAGGTGGCACCTTCATTACATACCCTTGTCTCTGCCAGGAACAGTTTTAGGTGCTTAGTAGAAGGAAATTTGGTGACATGGTGCCGATTACGTGTTTGGCCATTGACAGTAAGCTTCTGTCACCTTTTTTTTAGTAATTGGTGGCGTAGAGAAGGAGAAAAAGGCGCTCATAGGGTGATATCGTCAGAAGCTAGATTAATGCCAAAAAAAGATTTTTAGTAATTTGCTCACCTATTAAGGTTGTGCCAGTTTTGGGCACAACCACAATGACAGCAATAAGTGAGAATGGATGTTCCAATCTGTAATGGTGCAGCCGGAGCTTGTCCAAAGTGCTTATGGGGGGATTGCCAGTCCACCGGTCAGCTTGATATGATAAGGGAAAGGCGTCTGATGTGTCAGATCGGACGTGGGACAGCCAGAGGCGCACTCAGAGAAAGAATTGAAGTAATACGATAGATTTTATTTGCCGACGTGTTTCGGGGTAAAATGACCCCTTTCTCAAGTCTAAAAACAAATAGATATATATATCTATATCCACACATGCAAATTTACATAAAATAAGCGAGATCATGATAAACAAATTAAAATAATATGATATTATATAATATATATAAAACATTGTACAGCAACGTGCCTTTGAATGCATTATTGGAGGTGGTATTGATAGTAATAGTGATAAGATCAATCTTATAATGATGGTAATAAAATTGTATCAATTAATATATGTATGGATTAAAACGTATATATGAATACATAATAGATCAATAATAAATCAATAAATAAATTGATTGAATTCATAAATATTTCATAATGCTAATTATTAGTTCATCTATGATAGACTATCATAGACCAAGTATGCATCTCTATATTCTGTTTATATATGATATGTAGGGGTGGAAACTTACACCATACCTTATAGATTCAGTTGGTTCCTATAGTGTAGCCGGGTGTGGTTGAGGGTGCTGTGAATGTATGTGTGAGCACACAATCACATACACCCATGTGTCAGTTGGTAGGTCCCACGTATTGTAAACGACAGGTGCATTCTATTAAATAAACTACATACGATGAAGAGCAGTTGACAAAAATTTTTATCGGGAATTCTTCTCCTGTGATGTTACTGGAGAACGTGTGTGTTTGATTGGTGATGCTTTCACAGCATTTGCAGAGGGGATGACCACATTTGTAGCTACCGGTCAAGTAGGGAACATCCCTGTGTTTCCTGTCTCATTGTCCTTTTCTTTGTTATTGTTGGCCTTTTAAGGCGGCTGGGTGCCAGCAGATTTTTGATGGTTGTTGCCCTCCTAAAGGTTATATGTGGCTTGGGAGTACAATGTTTTTAAATATGGATCATCTCTAAGAAGGTACCAGTATTTGGAGAAGATTCTACGGAGGACTTCATGATTTGAGTTGTAGGTTGTTATAAAAGATGGTTTATAATTGCTTGGGATTTCCTTTGGCTGTCTATGTTTATCAATCGGATTTTTTGGGTTTTTCGTCTGTAGGCTTTCTTCTTGGTTTAATTTATCTGCTCTAAGAAACGCATTTTCTACTAAATTTTTGGGTACTTCTTCTGGAGGAATCTGGACTTCAGAATCTTACTTTGTGTGTGGAAGTCTTCTGTCTTCGTACAGTTTTGTCTGATTCTTTAAACTGACTAAACGGTACGTTCTTTTCCAGTTTCTGTAATGAGCGCTCGGTAATCAAGGTAACTGTTACCGTCAACCTTTTGAAGAAGGTTTTGGAACAGATGTTGTTGTTTTCTATGTAGAGAACCAGGTCTAAGTATTCTATTGTAGATGTAGATGTAGTTGCTGTGAAAGAAAGATTAAACTGGTTGGAATTCAATGAATTCACAAACTCCAGTGCTTCTTCTTTTGGCCCGTTCCAAATGAGGATCAGGTCATCTATATAGCGTTTGTAGAAGATGATGTTATTTGTCCACCGTGGGTCGCCATAGATCAATTGTGCTTCAAATATGCCCATGTATAAATTGGCAAGACTTGGCGAAACGCGTCCCCATTGCGGTCCCTTTTCGTTGCTTGTAAATTTGTCCTCGAAGGAGAATACATTATTTGTAAGAATGAGCGGATAGCTTCTAAGATGAATTGTTTGTGTTCGGGTGAAAGATGATTGTCAATGGATAAGTATTGGCTGGTAGTCTTGATACCTCTCTTCGTGTGGGATATTAGAATAGAGTGCCGCTACGTCCATTGTGAACCATAAGTAACCAGGTTTCCATTCAACTTCTTTTAATAACGTGATGAGCTGCGTGGAATCACGCAAATATGATGGAAGGTTAATTACGTGCTTTTGCAAGTAGATATCCACGTAATGTGACAAGTTACAAGTTAGGGAATTAATCCCTGAAATAATGGGCCTCCTGGCGGGTTTTGAGTATCCTTGTGGACCTTTGGGAGGTGATAAAGAATGCCATATTTGGATGTTCAATTGTTAGGTATTCTTTTTCTTTCTTTGTTAGAATGCCCTTTTCCTCTGCCTCTTTCAATAGTAGATTTAGCTCTTTAGTATCTTCTTTTAATGGATTTGAAGGAAGCAACTCATAATATAAGGGGTCGTTTAAAATTCTGTTTGCTTCCCGGAGGTAGTCAGTGCGGTGTTGAAGTACTATCCCCCCTCCCTTATCCGCATTCCTGATGATTAAGTCTCCATTATCGCTCAGTTCTTTCAGGGCAGTTTTTTCTTCTTTTGTCAGATTGTTTGTAGTTTTAATATTTTTGTTAATCTCCCTCATGTCTTTAGCTTCCAGAGAGAAAAAACCTTAATCCCACTCACCACAGAGGAAATCATCTCAACACCTTTTTCTCTCTGGTAGCAAAAGACATGAGGGAGATTAACTAAAATATTAAAACTACAAACAATCTGACAAAAGAAGAAAAAACTGCCCTGAAAGAACTGAGCGATAATGGAGACTTAATCATCAGGAATGCTGATAAGGGAGGGGGGATAGTACTTCAACACCGCACTGACTACCTCCGGGAAGCAAACAGAATTTTAAACGACCCCTTATATTATGAGTTGCTTCCTTCAAATCCATTAAAAGAAGATACTAAAGAGCTAAATCTACTATTGAAAGAGGCAGAGGAAAAGGGCATTCTAACAAAGAAAGAAAAAGAATACCTAACAATTGAACATCCAAATATGGCATTCTTTTATCACCTCCCAAAGGTCCACAAGGATACTCAAAACCCGCCAGGGAGGCCCATTATTTCAGGGATTAATTCCCTAACTTGTAACTTGTCACATTACGTGGATATCTACTTGCAAAAGCACGTAATTAACCTTCCATCATATTTGCGTGATTCCACGCAGCTCATCACGTTATTAAAAGAAGTTGAATGGAAACCTGGTTACTTATGGCTCACAATGGACGTAGCGGCACTCTATTCTAATATCCCACACGAAGAGAGGGTATCAAGACTACCAGCCAATACTTATCCATTGACAATCATCTTTCACCCGAACACAAACAATTCATCTTAGAAGCTATCCGCTTCATTCTTACAAATAATGTATTCTCCTTCGAGGGACAAATTTACAAGCAACGAAAAGGGACCGCAATGGGGACGCGTTTCGCGCCAAGTTTTGCCAATTTATACATGGGCATATTTGAAGCACAATTGATCTATGGCGACCCACGGTGGACAAATAACATCATCTTCTACAAACGCTATATAGATGACCTGATCCTCATTTGGAACGGGCCAAAAGAAGAAGCACTGGAGTTTGTGAATTCATTGAATTCCAACCAGTTTAATGTTTCTTTCACAGCAACTACATCTACATCTACAATAGAATACTTAGACCTGGTTCTCTACATAGAAAACAACAACATCTGTTCCAAAACCTTCTTCAAAAAGGTTGACGGTAACAGTTACCTTGATTACCGAAGCGCTCATTACAGAAACTGGAAAAAGAACGTACCGTTTAGTCAGTTTAAAAGAATCAGACAAAACTGTACGAAGACAGAAGACTTCCACACACAAAGTAAGATTCTGAAGTCCAGATTCCTCCAGAAGAAGTACCCAAAAAATTTAGTAGAAAATGCATTTCTTAGAGCAGATAAATTAAACCAAGAAGAAAGCCTACAGCCGAAAAACCCAAAAAATCCGATTGATAAACATAGACAGCCAAAGGAAATCCCAAGCAATTATAAACCATCTTTTATAACAACCTACAACTCAAATCATGAAGTCCTCCGTAGAATCTTTTCCAAATACTGGTACCTTCTTAGAGATGATCCATATTTAAAAAACATTGTACCCCCAAGCCACATATAACCTTTAGGAGGGCAACAACCATCAAAAATCTGCTGGCACCCAGCCGCCTTAAAAAGGCCAACAATAACAAAAAGAAAAAGGACAATGAGACAGGAAACACAGGGATGTTCCCCTACTTGACCGGTAGCTACAAATGTGGTCATCCCCTCTGCAAATGCTGTGAAAGCATCACCAATCAAACACACACGTTCTCCAGTAACATCACAGGAGAAGAATTCCCGATAAAATTTTTTGTCAACTGCTCTTCATCGTATGTAGTTTATTTAATAGAATGCACCTGTCGTTTACAATACGTGGGACCTACCAACTGACACATGGGTGTATGTGATTGTGTGCTCACACATACATTCACAGCACCCTCAACCACACCCGGCTACACTATAGGAACCAACTGAATCTATAAGGTATGGTGTAAGTTTCCACCCCTACATATCATATATAAACAGAATATAGAGATGCATACTTGGTCTATGATAGTCTATCATAGATGAACTAATAATTAGCATTATGAAATATTTATGAATTCAATCAATTCATTTATTGATTTATTATTGATCTATTATGTATTCATATATACGTTTTAATCCATACATATATTAATTGATACAATTTTATTACCATCATTATAAGATTGATCTTATCACTATTACTATCAATACCACCTCCAATAATGCATTCAAAGGCACGTTGCTGTACAATGTTTTATATATATTATATAATATCATATTATTTTAATTTGTTTATCATGATCTCGCTTATTTTATGTAAATTTGCATGTGTGGATATAGATATATATATCTATTTGTTTTTAGACTTGAGAAAGGGGTCATTTTACCCCGAAATGCGTCGTCAAATAAAATCTATCGTATTACATCAATTCTTTCTCTGAGTGCGCCTCTGGCTGTCCCACGTCCGATCTGACACATCAGACGCCTTTCCCTTACCTTTTTTTTAGTGGCATCATGAATAGATACTGCTATGAACTGGAAATGTATCTTCTTAGCGACTAATCCATGTTCCGTTTGGGTTCTCATGATGGTCTGTTTCGAATATTGAGGCGGTGGGGTGAACACTTTAATCCTGCCTTTGCTATGGAATTGATCTCCTTTCCCAGCTACTGGTGTGAAGATCTGAGGAGCCATCACATACGTCAGTCGGTCACCCCTAGTAGTTGTAGTAGTGGTACAAGGAACGCTAACAGCTCATCGATATGTGCAGGACATCCTGGGGTCACATTTGTTGCCTCTCATGTCAGGGCTTCCAACTGGAATTTTCCAGCAGGATAATGCTTAACAACACACATGAAGGGTTTCCCAGAATGTCAACTCCAGATTGCAACATGGCCTGCCCAGTCAACAGCTTTATCACCAACTGAGTATTTATGGCACCAGCTGGGATGCCAGCTTCAGCACCCTACGCGTGTGCAGGATCCACATGCCCACATTTGCAATATCTGTAGGCGCATATTCCGCAGGATACAATACAGAACATGTATGCCTCCATTCTCATCTTGTATCAAGGCTAGAGGCAGCCCAACAGGGTACTAGATCCTCCTTTAAGTTGTACAGTTTCCCCCAATTAACTTATCCTTTCACTCAAATAGTATAATCGCTTACATATGTCAACATTACATTCACACATATAATGTGTAATTCGATTCCAACTGCTCCTTCCTGGTGTGTATTTTTTTTGTCAATGTATGTTTATGGGTAATAACACTTTTTAGAAAACAACTTTTTCCCAGTAGGGCTGTGGGCAGACCAAGATGCTCTCTAACTGTTACTGCTGTAGATCATGGATTCATTCAAATTCATTCATATCTCTGGCTCAGTGCAACGGTCAGAGACTGTGTCAAGTGGTCTCTAATGACTTGAATGCCGTTATACAGTGTATCATGGCGATCACGAAAAATGGCAGCAGTGGAGCTCTCAACTAAGAGAGGAGGGAGAAAGTCCCCCATGCCAGAATCAGGTTCCCCAGAATCCCAATAAGGAAAAGCTGGGTCCCTAACCTCACCCTCCTCCACCCCCTAAACAAAGATGACTGTAGTGGCTTAGTACACACGCGCAGTGAAAAAGCTGGCTTGAGTTGTCTCTCCTCTCACACAAGATCTAGTACCCGAGCAACGCAATGGGGGCAATATGGTCCCATTTTCCTCCCTTGAGTGCCCCCCTAATAAAAAAAATGCACACAAAATGGCGCAACCATGCACAGTAGTTACTGTGCTCAGGATCTGCCTGCAGCACAGTAACGATCAGGAGCCTGATCATGTGATCTCCATGATAACCCTATAGCTGACCTCTCCATACCTTTTGCACATCCAGTGCCAATTCTAAGTGTAAGATAGCTTTCTAGCTTTCTTACATTTAAACCATTTTTTACTACTAAAACAGGTGTAGAAAATGGTAAATGAGATTATGGCCTGCCGGCCCATGCCCTTCCCTACCCATGCCACAACCACAATTTTAGACCTGGCGTGAGCTGGGAGAAGTCCCAGATAGCAGCACAATGATTAGTAGCTGAATGTAGATGTATTTAATTATGATAAATGACTCCTTAAGGGCTTTATTAAGAATTTGTTTTTGGTGGACCTTTTACACCCCACAATACACTTACAGATACTGACAGCCTTTTGGGAATTAGTGAACCACTACTGTCCCTACATATGGTTCTGGACAGTGGTGTATCTTGGTTTTGTGCTGCCCTAGGTGAGACTAAACTCGGGCACCCCCCTAATATAAATTTGACTCACCCCTTCCTGTCAAGGACAAACCCCTTCCTCTGTAAACCCCACCCCTTCCTCGTTAGGCTCCACCCTTTCCTGTTAGAGCTTCACATCTTTCTTTCTGTATTTTAAAGTGAATAACGAAGGCCAATATTTTGTGCTTTCTGTACCAAATGTTGCATCTATTATTTAAAGAGAAACTTTAGATATAATAATATAAATTCTAAATTCAACCACTTTGCAAAGATCAGTCATCCATGATCCACAGATCCCCCTCCCCATGACGGTGTCATCTACAGATCCCCCCATAACAGTGCCATCCACATATCCCCCGCCCATGACAGTGCCATCCACAGATCCCCCTCTCCATGACAGTGTCATCCACAGATTCCCCCCCATAACAGTGCCATCCACAGATCCCCCACCCATGACAGTGCTATCCACAGATCCCTAGTATTGCCCTACTTGGCCTAGTACACCCTAGTAATGCTACCACTGGGTCCAAAAAGCCCCGCAAGGGGTGGCCCAATGCTGGAACCTCACCCTGCACAACTTTGCCCTAGTTAAAAAAGTTTCTTGGGGGGTCCAGAGTGGTAGCAAAACCTAAGGGATCTGTCTAACACACTACGTATAGTGATCTAGAAAGAACACACGGACTACAGTAAGTTAGATATGTCTTAGGTGCATATAAACATATATATAGGCTTCCCGACGCATTTCATCAGTTAGCACCTATGTGTTCAGTTAGCACCTATGGGGTGTACTAGGCCAAGTAGGGCAATACTAGGTGTTATTTTGGCCTGTTACTATAGGACCGGTGCCACGCATCAGGTGTGTCCAGGTTTGTAGTTGGGGCCTTGATGCATGTTTTTTTAGCTGGACTTAATAAAAGTAAAGTTTTATTCTATTTCATTGCTCCAATTTTTAGGTATTTTCTTTGATTTCTTGAGCAATTTGTGGAGCCTCTACCACTGTTTTGGCCCCTTTGATCTCTGATTTTTGATTCTTTATCCACAGATCCCCCCCATAACAGTGCTATCCATAGATCCCCCACCCATGACAGTGCCATCCACAGATCTCCCCATGACAGTGTCATCCACAGATCCTCCCCCCATAACAGTGCAATCCACAGAACCCCCCATCAGAGTGTCATCCACAGATCCGCCCCCCATAACAGTGCCAGCCACAGATCGCCCATGACAGTGTCATCCACAGATCCCCCTCATAACAGTGCCATCCACAGAACCCCCCCATGACAGTGTCATCCACAGATCACCTCCATAACAGTGCCATCCACAGATCCCCCACTCATGACAGTTCCATCCACAGATCCCCCCCATGACAGTGCCATCCACAGATCTCCCCATGACAGTGCCATCTACAGATCCCCCCATGACAGTGCCATCCACAGATACCCTCTCCATGACAGTGTCTTCCACAGATCCCCTCTCATAACAGTGCCATCCACAGATCCACCACCCATGACAGTGCCATCCACAGATCCCCCCCATGACAGTGCCATCCACAGATCTCCCCATGACAGTGTCATCCACAGATCTCCCCTATAACAGTGCAATCCACAGACCCCCCCCCCCATGAGAGTGTCATCCACAGATCCGTCCCCCATAACAGTGCCATACACAGATCCCCCCTCCATGACAGTGTCATCCACAGATCCCCCCATAACAGTGCCATCCACAGATCCCCCACCCATGACAGTGCCATCCACAGATCCCCCCCCCATGACAGTGCCATCCACAGATCCCCTTCCCCACCGCTCACAGGATTATACATTTATTAACTGTAATCTGTAACTTTAACTTTAAACGAGCGCTTATCTCTTTACTAGGATATCTTACTCTCAGCTCCGGTAACAGGCAGCAGTGCTGGCGGCGCTTACTCACTGACGTCACGCTCCTGCGCCACCTAGTGGGAGGATCAGGCATGTGATATCAGTGAGTGAGCGCCGCCCAGTGAGCGCCGCCCGCACTGCTGCCTGTTACCGGAGCTGAGGGTAAGATAACCTAGTAAAGAGATAAGCGCTCATTTAAAGTTAAAGTTACAGATTACAGTTAATAAATGTATAATCCTGTAGGAGGCGGGGCCCTGTATATTCTAACCCCCAGACAAGCATCCCCGTCACCATGGAAACGCCTGTGAGTTAGAATATACCATCGGATTTGAGTTTTCAGATCCGATGGCATATTCTAACCCCCAGGCAAGCGCCCCCTCACCATGGGAATGCCTGTCTGGGGGTTAGAATATAATTTCTAGTGTTAGAAAGTCGTCTTTACGGTAAAATACGGTAACTATCACTAAGCAAACAAGGCATTTTGCCGCCCCATTGGCAAGTGCCGACCTAGGCAAATGCCTTGTTTGCCTCGTGATAGATACACCCCTGGTTCTGGACACTTTTTTTTAAAATATATATTCTGTAGGTGACTGGTTGATTGTGTGCATAGTGGTTTCTACCTTGCCAGGCAGGGACCAGTTATGGTACGCTGTGTCACTTGGCACATTCGTCTCTCATATTGGGATTGATGGGGCTAAAGAGACTTTGTACACTCAGTTAATGTCCTTGAATGTCAGCTTGTCATTATAGCCCTACAGGTGTTCTTGCATTTTGCGAACAAACTAGAATTGACAACTTAGCTGGATACATTTCCCTCCATTTTCTTTGATACAGTATGTTGCCCTTCACTACAGTACACTTTTTTACCTGCAATAATTTACTATATGTCAGACCAGAACACTGCTGACAACAGCATCAGAATAATATAAATGTGGGATAACTGCTTTGTTAGCGAGTAGAGTTGAGCGAACACCTGGATGTTCGGGTTCGACGAGTTCGGCCGAACTTTCGAAAAATGTTCGGGTTCGGGATCCGAACTCGACCCGAACTTCATCCCGAACCCGAACCCCATAGAAATCAATGGGGACCCGAACTTTTGGGCACTAAAAAGGCTGTAAAACACACCCGGAAAGGGCTAGAGGGCTGCAAAAGGCAGCAAAATGTAGTTAAATCCCCTGCAAACAAATGTAGATAGGGAAATGATGAGTTAACATAAAATAAATAAAAATTAAACAATATTAATTGGAGTGAGGTCCCATAGCACAGAATCAGGCTTCAAGTCACCCACCAATGGAGAAGGTCACTTACTATTATTTTGACCACAGCACCCAGACAAAGGAGAGGTCCCACAGCAGAGAACCAGGCATCATATCACCCACCACAGGAGTAGGCCACCATTTAGTTACTTTGACCCCTACACCCAGACGGAGGAGAGGTTACACAGCAGAGAATCAGGCATTTAGATCACCCACCACAGGAGTAGGCCACCATTGAATCAGACCCCGGCAACCATGTCAGATGGCACAAGCATAAGCTTTATATCAATCAGCACAGGAGAAGGCGACTTTGACAGACTTTGACCCCTACACCCGGACGGAGGAGAGAGGTTTCAAAGCAGAGAATCAGGCATTTAGATCACCCACCACAGGAGTAGGCCCCAATTTAATGGGACCCCGGCAACCATGTCAGATGGCACAACCATCAGCTTCATATCAATCAGCACAGGAGAAGGCGACTTTGAAAGACTTTGACCCCTACACCCAGACGGAGGAGAGAGGTTTCACAGCAGAGAATCAGGCATTTAGATCACCCACCACAGGAGTAGGCCCCCATTGAATCAGACCCTGGCAACCATGTCAGATGGCACAACCATCAGCTTTATATCAATCAGCACAGGAGAGCGACTTTGAAAGACTTTGACCCTACACCCAGATGGAGAGAGAGGTTTCACAGCAGAGAATCAGGCATCATATCAACCACCACAGGAGAAGCCACCATTGAGTTACTTTGACCCCTGCGCAGGAAGAGGAGAGAGGCCCTAGCATATTCTGGCATCATATCAGCCACCACAGGAGAAGCCACCATTGAGTTACTTGCCGCAGGAAGAGGAGAAGGCACCACAGCACATATTCTGGCATCATATCAGCCACTAGAGTTGAGCGAACACCTGGATGTTCGGGTTCGACGAGTTCGGCCGAACTTTCGAAAAATGTTCGGGTTCGGGATCGAACTCGACCCGAACTTCATCGAACCCGAACCCCATAGAAGTCAATGGGGACCCGAACTTTTGGGCACTAAAAGGCTGTAAAACACACCCGGAAAGGGCTAGAGGGCTGCAAAGGCAGCAAAATGTAGTTAAATCCCCTGCAAACAAATGTAGATAGGGAAATGATGAGTTAACATAAAATAAATAAAAATTAAACAATATTAGTTGGAGTGAGGTCCCATAGCACAGAATCAGGCTTCAAGTCACCCACCAATGGAGAAAGGTCACTTACTATTATTTTGACCACAGCACCCAGACAAAGGAGAGAGGTCCCACAGCAGAGAACCAGGCATCATATCACCCACCACAGGAGTAGGCCACCATTTAGTTACTTTGACCCCTACACCCAGACGGAGGAGAGAGGTTACACAGCAGAGAATCAGGCATTTAGATCACCCACCACAGGAGTAGGCCACCATTGAATCAGACCCGGCAACCATGTCAGATGGCACAAGCATAAGCTTTATATCAATCAGCACAGGAGAAGCGACTTTGACAGACTTTGACCCCTACACCCGGACGGAGGAGAGAGGTTTCAAAGCAGAGAATCAGGCATTTAGATCACCCACCACAGGAGTAGGCCCCAATTTAATGGGACCCCGGCAACCATGTCAGATGGCACAACCATCAGCTTCATATCAATCAGCACAGGAGAAGGCGACTTTGAAAGACTTTGACCCCTACACCCAGACGGAGGAGAGAGGTTTCACAGCAGAGAATCAGGCATTTAGATCACCCACCACAGGAGTAGGCCCCCATTGAATCAGACCCTGGCAACCATGTCAGATGGCACAACCATCAGCTTTATATCCAATCAGCACAGGAGAAGGCGACTTTGAAAGACTTTGACCCCTACACCCAGATGGAGGAGAGAGGTTTCACAGCAGAGAATCAGGCATCATATCAACCACCACAGGAGAAGCCACCATTGAGTTACTTTGACCCCTGCACCCAGGAAGAGGAGAGAGGCCCCACAGCACATATTCTGGCATCATATCAGCCACCACAGGAGAAGCCACCATTGAGTTACTTTGACCCCTGCACCCAGGAAGAGGAGAGAGGCACCACAGCACATATTCTGGCATCATATCAGCCACCACAGGAGAAGCCACCATTGAGTTACTTTGACCCCTGCACCCAGGAAGAGGAGAGAGGCCCCACAGCACATATTCTGGCATCATACTAGCCACCACAGGAGAAGCCACCATTGAGTTACTTTGACCCTGCACCCAGGAAGAGGAGAGAGGCCCCACAGCACATATTCTGGCATCATATCAGCCACCACAGGAGAAGCCACCATTGAGTTACTTTGACCCCTGCACCCAGGAAGAGGAGAGAGGCCCCACAGCACATATTCTGGCATCATATCAGCCACCACAGGAGAAGCCACCATTGAGTTACTTTGACCCCCGCACCCAGGAAGAGGAGAGAGGCACCACAGCACATATTCTGGCATCATATCAGCCACCACAGGAGAAGCCACCATTGAGTTACTTTGACCCCCGCACCCAGGAAGAGGAGAGAGGCCCCACAGCACATATTCTGGCATCATACTAACCACCACAGGAGAAGCCACCATTGAGTTACTTTGACCCCTGCACCCAGGAAGAGAGAGAGGCCCCACAGCACATATTCTGGCATCATATCAGCCACCACAGGAGAAGCCACCATTTAGTTACTTTGACCCCTTCACCCAAACAGAGGAGAGAGGTTCCACATCAGAGAATCAGGCATCATATCAACCACCACAGGAGTAGGCCACAATTTAATGGGACCCCGGCAACCATGTCAGATGGCACAACCATCAGCTTCATATCAATCAGCACAGGAGAAGGCGACTTTGAAAGACTTTGACCCCTACACCCAGACGGAGGAGAGAGGTTTCACAGCAGAGAATCAGGCATTTAGATCACCCACCACAGGAGTAGGCCCCCATTGAATCAGACCCTGGCAACCATGTCAGATGGCACAACCATCAGCTTTATATCAATCAGCACAGGAGAAGCGACTTTGAAAGACTTTGACCCCTACACCCAGATGGAGGAGAGAGGTTTCACAGCAGAGAATCAGGCATCATATCAACCACCACAGGAGAAGCCACCATTTAGTTACTTTGACCCCTGCACCCAGGAAGAGGAGAGAGGCACCACAGCACATATTCTGGCATCATATCAGCCACCACAGGAGAAGCCACCATTGAGTTACTTTGACCCCTGCACCCAGGAAGAGAGAGAGGCCCCACAGCACATATTCTGGCATCATATCAGCCACCACAGGAGAAGCCACCATTGAGTTACTTTGACCCCTGCACCCAGGAAGAGGAGAGAGGCCCCACAGCACATATTCTGGCATCATATCAGCCACCACAGGAGAAGCCACCATTGAGTTACTTTGACCCCTGCACCCAGGAAGAGGAGAGAGGCACCACAGCACATATTCTGGCATCATATCAGCCACCACAGGAGAAGCCACCATTGAGTTACTTTGACCCCTGCACCCAGGAAGAGGAGAGAGGCCCCACAGCACATATTCTGGCATCATATCAGCCACCACAGGAGAAGCCACCATTTAGTTACTTTGACCCCTTCACCCAAACAGAGGAGAGAGGTTCCACATCAGAGAATCAGGCATCATATCAGCCACCACAGGAGAAGCCACCATTTAGTTTACTTTGACCCCTGCACCCAGGAAGAGGAGAGAGGCTCCACAGCACATATTCTGGCATCATACTAGCCACCACAGGAGAAGCCACCATTGAGTTACTTTGACCCCTGCACCCAGGAAGAGGAGAGAGGCCCCACAGCACATATTCTGGCATCATATCAGCCACCACAGGAGAAGCCACCATTGAGTTACTTTGACCCCGCACCCAGGAAGAGGAGAGAGGCACCACAGCACATATTCTGGCATCATATCAGCCACCACAGGAGAAGCCACCATTGAGTTACTTTGACCCCGCACCCAGGAAGAGGAGAGAGGCACCACAGCACATATTCTGGCATCATATCAGCCACCACAGGAGAAGCCACCATTGAGTTGCTTTGACCCCGCACCCAGGAAGAGGAGAGGCACCACAGCACATATTCTGGCATCATATCAGCCACCACAGGAGAAGCCACCATTGAGTTACTTTGACCCCTGCACCCAGGAAGAGGAGAGAGGCCCCACAGCACATATTCTGGCATCATATCAGCCACCACAGGAGAAGCCACCATTTAGTTACTTTGACCCCTTCACCCAAACAGAGGAGAGAGGTTCCACATCAGAGAATCAGGCATCATATCAACCACCACAGGAGTAGGCCACAATTTAGTTTATTTGACCCCTGCACCCAGGAAGAGGAGAGAGGCCCCACAGCACATATTCTGGCATCATATCACACACCACAGGAGAAGGCCTCTTTCAGTGATTTAGGCCTTTGGACCCAGACAGAGGAGAGAGGTCAGAGATTAGCTTCATATCCCCCAGCACAGCAGAAGACCGCTTTATTTGACTTAGGCCTCAGCACCCAGACAGAAGACAGAGGTAGAAAAAATGGAATGGTTCCGGCACCTAATTTTGCAGTAAAAACTGGTGACTGGTTGATTTTACTGCAAAATTAGGTGCCGGAACCATTCCATTTTTTCTTCCGATTGCTGCAAGCTCTTCTCTTGAGGCTCCGAGCACCGGGGATATGGCTGTCCTGGATGGGTGAGCTGGACTTTTTGCATTTGTTACAGAAGACAGAGGTAGCATGGCAGAGGTTATGGCTTCATGTCACCCGTTAGTTTAACCGGCCACTTTCATCTGGTTAGGCCCCGGCGCCCAGACAGAGAAGAGTTTCATTCAACTGTGGGTTTCATAAAATTTGTATCAAATAAAGAAGTGGCCCGTAGCACAACAAGACATGTTTTAGGCAGTTAATAAGGACTACTCTGCACAAGGGAGGGACAGGTCCTGTGGGATCCATGCCTGGTTCATCTTTATGAAGGTCAGCTTGTCCACGTTGGCTGTGGACAGGCGGCTGCGCTTGTCAGTAATGGCGCCCCTGCCGTGCTGAATACGCGTTCAGATAAAGCGCTGGCCGCCGGGCAGGAAAGCACCTCCAAGGCATAACATGCTAACTCTGGCCACGTGGACAATTTCGAAACCCAGTAGTTGAATGGGGCCGAACCATCCGTCAGGATGTGGAGGAGTGTGCAGACATACTGTTCAACCATGTTAGTGAAATGCTGCCTCCTGCTAACACGTTCCGTATCAGGTGTCGGTGCAGATAGCTGTGGCGTGGAGACAAAACTTTTCCACATTTCTGCCATGCTAACCCTGCCCTCAGATGAGCTGGCCGTGACACAGCTGCGTTGGCGACCTCTTGCCACTCCTCTGCCTTCACCTTCCACCTGTTCCCCTGTGACATGTGGGAATGCTCTCAAGAGCGCCTCTATCAGCGTGCGCTTGTACTCGCGCATCTTACGGTCGCGCTCCAGTTCAGGAATTAAAGTGGGCACATTGTCTTTATACCGGGGATCCAGCAGGGTGGCCACCCAGTAGTCTGCACACGTTAAAGCGTGGGCAACTCTGCTAATCGTTGCGCAGGCATTGGAGCATATATTCGCTCATGTGGGCCAGGCTACCCATGGGTGAGGACAAGCTGTCCTCTGTGGGAGGCGTATCGTCATCGTCCACCGTATCCCCCAGCCACGCACCAGTGATGGGCCTGGGCTGCCACCCCGCTGTGAACTTGCGTCATCCTCGTCCCCCTCCACCTCCTCCTCCTCATCCTCCTCGTCCTCCAGTACAGTGCCTTGGCTGGCGACTTGTGAACCTGTCCTCTGCTGCTTAAACAAACCTCCCTCTGAGCCACTTCGAACAGACTGGCCCGAAAGTGTTAGAAACGAGCCCTCATCCTCCTCCTCCTCCTCCACCTGGGCCACCTCCTCTAACATCATTGCCTAAGTGTTTTCTCAAGGAGACATAGAAGTGGTATTGTAACGCTGATAACAGTGTCATCGCCACTGGCCATGTTGGTGGAGTACTCGAAACAGCGCAGCAGGGCACACAGGTCTCGCATGGAGGCCCAATCATTGGTGGTGAAGTGGTGCTGTTCGGCAGTACGACTGACGCGGCGTGCTGCAGCTGAAACTCCACTATGGCCTGCTGCTGCTCGCACAGTCTCTCAGCATGTGCAAGGTGGAGTTCCACCGGGTGGGCCTTCATATCCCCCAGCACAGCAGAAGACCGCTTTATTTGACTTAGGCCTCCTGCTCCCAGACAGAAGACAGAGGTAGAAAAAATGGAATAGTTCCGGCACCTAATTTTTGCAGTAAAAACTGGTGACTGGTTGATTTTACTGCAAAATTAGGTGCGGGGCTCATTCCATTTGTCTTCCAGTTGCTACAGCTCTTCTCTTGAGGGCTCCGAGCACCCGGGGATATGGCTGTCCTGGATGGGTGAGCTGGACTTTTTGCATTTGTTACAGAAGACAGAGGTAGCATGGCAGAGGTTATGGCTTCATGTCACCCGTTAGTTTAACCGGCCACTTTCATCTGGTTAGGCCCGGCGCCCAGACAGAGAAGAGTTTCATTCAACTGTGGGTTTCATAAAATTTGTATCAAATAAAGAAGTGGCCCGTAGCACAACAAGACATGTTTTAGGCAGTTAATAAGGACTACTCTGCACAAGGGAGGGACAGGTCCTGTGGGATCCATGCCTGGTTCATCTTTATGAAGGTCAGCTTGTCCACGTTGGCTGTGGACAGGCGGCTGCGCTTGTCAGTAATGGCGCCCCCTGCCGTGCTGAATACGCGTTCAGATAAAGCGCTGGCCGCCGGGCAGGAAAGCACCTCAAGGCATAACATGCTAACTCTGGCCACGTGGACAATTTCGAAACCCAGTAGTTGAATGGGGCCGAACCATCCGTCAGGATGTGGAGGGTGTGCAGACATACTGTTCAACCATGTTAGTGAAATGCTGCCTCCTGCTAACACGTTCCGTATCAGGTGTCGGTGCAGATAGCTGTGGCGTGGAGACAAAACTTTTCCACATTTCTGCCATGCTAACCCTGCCCTCAGATGAGCTGGCCGTGACACAGCTGCGTTGGCGACCTCTTGCCACTCCTCTGCCTTCACCTTCCACCTGTTCCCCTGTGACATGTGGGAATGCTCTCAAGAGCGCCTCTATCAGCGTGCGCTTGTACTCGCGCATCTTACGGTCGCGCTCCAGTTCAGGAATTAAAGTGGGCACATTGTCTTTATACCGGGGATCCAGCAGGGTGGCCGCCCAGTAGTCTGCACACGTTAAAGCGTGGGCAACTCTGCTGTCGTTGCGCAGGCATTGGAGCATATATTCGCTCATGTGGGCCAGGCTACCCATGGGTAAGGACAAGCTGTCCTCTGTGGGAGGCGTATCGTCATCGTCCACCGTATCCCCCAGCCACGCACCAGTGATGGGCCTGGGCTGCCACCCCGCTGTGAACTTGCGTCATCCTCGTCCCCCTCCACCTCCTCCTCCTCATCCTCCTCGTCCTCCAGTACAGTGCCTTGGCTGGCGACTTGTGAACCTGTCCTCTGCTGCTTAAACAAACCTCCCTCTGAGCCAATTCGAACAGACTGGCCCGAAAGTGTTAGAAACGAGCCCTCATCCTCCTCCTCCTCCTCCACCTGGGCCACCTCCTCTAACATCATTGCCTAAGTGTTTTCTCAAGGAGACATAGAAGTGGTATTGTAACGCTGATAACAGTGTCATCGCCACTGGCCATGTTGGTGGAGTACTCGAAACAGCGCAGCAGGGCACACAGGTCTCGCATGGAGGCCCAATCATTGGTGGTGAAGTGGTGCTGTTCGGCGAGTACGACTGGCGCGGCGTGCTGCAGCTGAAACTCCACTATGGCCTGCTGCTGCTCGCACAGTCTCTCCAGCATGTGCAAGGTGGAGTTCCACCGGGTGGGCACGTCGCATATGAGGCGGTGGCGGGAAGGCCGAAGTTCCGCTGTAGCGCAGACAGGCGAGCAGCGGCAGGATGTGAGCGGCGGAGCGCGCACAGGCGGCCCGCACTTTATGCAGCAGCTCTGACATGTTGGGGTAGTGGTGAATGAACCTCTGCACCACCAAGTTCAGCACATGCGCCAGGCAAGGGATGTGCGTCAAACCGGCTAGTCCCAGAGCTGCCACGAGATTTCGCCCATTATCGCATACCACCAGGCCTGGCTTGAGGCCCACCGGCAGAAACCACTCGTCGGTCTGTTGTTCAATACCCGCCACAACTCCTTTGCGCTGTGGGGCCTGTCCCCCAAACATATGAGTTTCAGAATGGCCTGCTGACGTTTACCCGGGCTGTGCTGAAGTTGGTGGTGAAGGTGTGTGGCTGACCGGATGAGCTGGTGGAAGCAGTGGAGGAGGAAGCCGAGTAGGAGGAGGAGGCTACAGGAGGCAGAGAATGATGCCCTGCGATCCTAGGGGCGGAAGGACGTGCGCCAAGGAACTGTCCGCCGGGGCCCAGCCGCCACTACATTCATCCAGTGTGCAGTTAGTGAGATATAGCGTCCCTGGCCGTGCTTACTGGTCCACGTATCTGTGGTTAGGTGGACCTTGCCACAAATGGCGTTGCGCAGTGCACACTTGATTTTATCGGACACTTGCATGTGCAGGAAGGCACGGCTGTCTTGGAGAAGTAGTGGCGGCTGGGAACCACATACTGCGGGACAGCCATGGCCATCAGCTGTTTGAAGCTGTCTGTGTCCACCAGCCGGAATGACAGCATTTCAAAGGCCAGCAGTTTAGAAATGCTGGCGTTCAGGCCAAGAGGCTCGAGGGTGACTCGGGGAATTTGCGCTTCCTCTCTAAGGTTTGAGATATTGAGAGCTGAACGCTGCTGTGTGATATAGTGGAGGCGCTAGTTGACGGTGGCGGTGGTGGTGGTGTCGGTGGCACATCCTCTGTTTGCTGCTCGGCAGGTGGCAACATTCCTCTCGAGGCGGAAGCCGAGGCAGCAGCGGTAGAGGGAGCAGGGGAGCCTCAGCGAGTGCCTGGTTTTTAAGGTGTGTACCCCACTGCAGTTCATGCTTTGCATGTAGATGCCTGGTCATGCAGGTTGTGCTGAGGTTCAGAACGTTAATGCCTCGCCTCAGGCTCTGATGGCAGAGCGTGCAAGTCACTCGGGTCTTGTCGGTAGGACATTGTTTAAAGAAGTGCCATGCCAGGGAACTCTTTGAAGCTGCCTTTGTGGGGCTGGGTCCCTGTTGGCGATGTCCAGTAGCGAGGCGAACTCTGGGGGCGGCTCGTCTGCTTTGGCCCCCTGCTCCCTCTTTGGCTTCGCTGTTGTCTCGGTCTCACCACTACCTCTTCCTCTGAACTGTGAAAGTCATCGCCACGACCTTCAGTCCATGTGGGGTCTAAGACCTCATCGTCCTCTGCATCGTCTTCCACCCAGTCTCCCTCCTGACCTCCTCCTGTTCAGTCTGCACACTGCAAAAGACGCGGCAGTGGGCACCTGTGTTTCGTCATCATCAGAGAGTCGGTGACTCTGCTGTGGTGGTATTCCCATGTCCTCTTCATCTGGAGACATAAGTGGTTGTGCGTCAGTGCATGGTATGTCTTCCTCCACTGGGGAAGGGCTAGGTGGACGCCCCTGGGAAACCCTGGAAGCAGAGTCTTCAAACAGAAGAAGAGACTGCTGCATAACTTGTGGCTCAGACCGTTTCCCTGATATGCTTGGGGGTGATGTGACAGACTGATGGGCTTGGTTTTCAGGTGCCACCTGTGCGCTTTCCGCAGAAGACTGGGTGGAAGACCATGTGGTGAGCGTGCTGGAAGCACTGTCGGCCACCAATCGATTAATGCCTGTACCTGCTCAGGCCTTACCATCCTAAGAGCGGCATTGGGCCCCACGAGATATTGCGGTACATTCTGCCGGCTAGTTGAGGAGTTCGTTCCCTACTGTGTGCGCCTGGGGCCGAGCGGCCACGTCCTCTACCAGCAACAGAGGCTCCACGGACACCACCACGACCGCGTCCTCGTCCCTTAATAGTATTTTTCTTCATTGTTGCGATTCAACTCGCACCACAATGAAATATATTATTTTTATAAGCAAAATCCCCTCACTGGAATACTTTCAGTCTTTTGACTGTATGGATTACAGATGGAATGACTTGTTATATGTGAGTACCGCTTTCTTTGACAGATTCTAGTATGGGTACATATATGTTTTCCCAACCCCAGCACATTAGTTTGCTAATTCCAGATGTATGAAAGCATGAGCCTAACTGTATCTAGTATATTGAGCGCCAGATAAACTAACTTGGCCTTTTTTAAATAAAAAAATTCCCTCACTGGAATACTTTCAGTCTTTTGACTGTATGGATTACAGATGGAATGACTGTTATATGTGAGTACCGCTTTCTTTGACAGATTCTAGTATGGGTACATATATGTTTTCCCAACCCCAGCACATTAGTTTGCTAATTCCAGATGTATGAAAGCATAGGCCTAACTGTATCTAGTATATTGAGCGCCAGATAAACTAACTTGGCCTTTTTAAATAAAAAAATTCCCTCACTGGAATACTTTCAGTCTTTTGACTGTATGGATTACAGATGGAATGACTGTTATATGTGAGTACCGCTTTCTTTGACAGATTCTAGTATGGGTACATATATGTTTTCCCAACCCCAGCACATTAGTTTGCTAATTCCAGATGTATGAAAGCATGAGCCTAACTGTATCTAGTATATTGAACGCCAGATAAACTAACTTGGCCTTTTTAAATAAAAAAATTCCCTCACTGGAATACTTTCAGTCTTTTGACTGTATGGATTACAGATGGAATGACTGTTATATGTGAGTACCGCTTTCTTTGACAGATTCTAGTATGGGTACATATATGTTTTCCCAACCCCAGCACATTAGTTTGCTAATTCCAGATGTATGAAACGCAGGCCTAACTGTATCTAGTATATTGAGCGCCAGATAAACTAACTTGGCCTTTTTAAATAAAAAAAATTCCCTCACTGGAATACTTTCAGTCTTTTGACTGTATGGATTACAGATGGAATGACTGTTATATGTGAGTACCGCTTTCTTTGACAGATTCTAGTATGGGTACATATATGTTTTCCCAACCCCAGCACATTAGTTTGCTAATTCCAGATGTATGAAAGCGTAGGCCTAACTGTATCTAGTATATTGAGCGCCAGATAAACTAACTTGGCCTTTTTAAATAAAAAAATTCCCTCACTGGAATACTTTCAGTCTTTTGACTGTATGGATTACAGATGGAATGACTGTTATATGTGAGTACCGCTTTCTTTGACAGATTCTAGTATGGGTACATATATGTTTTCCCAACCCCAGCACATTAGTTTGCTAATTCCAGATGTATGAAACGCAGGCCTAACTGTATCTAGTATATTGAACGCCAGATAAACTAACTTGGCCTTTTTAAATAAAAAAATTCCCTCACTGGAATACTTTCAGTCTTTTGACTGTATGGATTACAGATGGAATGACTGTTATATGTGAGTACCGCTTTCTTTGACAGATTCTAGTATGGGTACATATATGTTTTCCCAACCCCAGCACATTAGTTTGCTAATTCCAGATGTATGAAACGCAGGCCTAACTGTATCTAGTATATTGAGCGTCAGATAAACTAACTTGGCCTTTTTAAATAAAAAAAAATTCCCTCACTGGAATACTTTATGGCTTTTCACTGTATGGATTACAGGTGGACTGGTATTAGTAGGGGTGACACAAGCACACCCAAGTCCCTGATGTAGGATTTCTATGGCACAGACCACTATTACAAGTGATTAATGGACGTTGGGAGAGATTGTGCTGCAGCACTAGTCCCAAGATGGCCGCCGCCTATCAGCCCAGTAACATGTGCCACAAAATGGTCTGCACAACCTTTAAAAAAATAGCCTTGGACTGTGCTGCTAAATCGCTATTGGTCTGAATCCCAGGTGTAGATGTCTGACTTGTTTGGAGCTTTGGAATGCACACTGTGGCAGCTTCTGCTGCAGCACTACAAGTCGCAAAATGGCGGCCGGCGGTCAGCCCAGGTACATGTGGATGGAAAAATCACTCTGGCCACTCTAAAAATAGCCAATCCCTATCAAAAAAGCAGCTCAGCTGCAGTTGTTCAGATGAATCACAGGTGGAGGAGAGAAATTTGCTTCCAGTTATTCAATTATCCCTGCCTATTCTCGCCCTAGCATCAGCTGCGTCTATCCCTGTTCTATTCACATCGGGAGTGAGCACGTCCCGACGTGCGCACAAGCTTATAAAGAGGCTGAGTCACATGCTGCACTTGGCCAATCACAGCCTTGCCAATAGTAGGCATGGCTGCGATGGCATCTTAGGGCAAGTAGTATGATGCATGTTGATTAGCTGCTTTGCAGCCTTTCAAAATGCGCCAAAATACATGCCGAACGACGAACCCGAACCCGAACTTTTACGAAAAAGTTCGGGTTCGGGTCCGTGTCACGAACACCCCAAAATTCGGTACGGACCCGAACTATGCTCGAACTGTTCGCTCAACACTATTAACGAGACATAGTCCAGTACAATCTAATGCCTTTTTTTGAAATCTTATAAGTGCACAGCTTTACTTCTCATCTGTATACACCACAAAGTTAAGATTGTAGACAGTGTCTGCTTCTGACAGTGACATTACCAGTGCCACATCTAAAGTTCAACGTGTGCGCTTAAAAAATGTATCTGTGACATACAGTGTACTTTTTCAATAGATGGTGTCCGCTTCTGACAGTGACATTGCCAAGGGGACATCTGAAGTGTAACGTGTGTAATTTTATCTGTGACATACAGTGTACTTTTTCTGTAGACGCCGCAGACAGTGACATTACCGGTGGTACCTCTCCTGTATAACGTTTCCTCATCCCAAATACCTGTGACATTCCCTGCAATTTTTTATTAGCCGCTGGTGACACCATTGACATTATCTGCAGGATATCTCCTGTGTGACGTTTTCACATCCCAAATACCTTTTCACAATTTTTTGCGCATACACTTCCAAATCCTATGCTACTGTACGTGTGACATACATTCAAGCATATATATAAGCACTTAAAATGATGAAGGCGAGCAGTAAGGGACGGAGAAGTGGCCAGGATGCTGATGGTGCACGCAAAGGCCGTGGCCCTGGGCGCATTGAAACTGTGAGAAACCAATACGATGTCCCAATCGTTCAAGCAACCCACACATGCAAATGCAAACAACACCAATAGAGCTGTATGGGTCATACCATAACAATAACTCCAAACAAGGGTTATATATAGTAGTATCACAATATTTTATTATACAAAAATGACATGGAGTACATGATTGACATAGCACAGGACTCACATGATTAAAAACATTTAAAATTAATACTGTACTGGTGATATAGGGTAGGCGCACAAATTCATATTAATAAATAAAGTGCAAAGTGCAAAAAGATGACAATAATATTCAGTAATATAGGGGTTAGCAGGTCTAATATCCAAAAAGTTTTTTTAAAGGACTATTAAGTAGAAAACCATGTGCATGTATAGCACGGTATCTATTGTTTCTAAGTCACAAAAAATAAAGTATAATATTAGATAATCAAAGGACGCATACTAACCACACCAAAGGAGGTGCCAACCAATATACCACCAGCACAAGCCCCTGACGAGCGTTTCGCGTTAGCTTTCTCAAAGGGGTAGTTTCTCAAAGGGCATTGAAACTGTGCCTGCTGCCAGAGCACAAGAAAAATTATCATCCACGATACGTACCTAGCTTCATGTCCCAGTTTGCAGGGTGGCGCAGGACACCACTCTTGAAGTCAGACAAGTGCGACCAGGTGGTCGGTTGGATTGCAGCAGATGCTTCCAGTCGGTTAAGCACCACCCTGTCTTTCACCAAGTCCAGTCTCAGTAGCCAAGGCCCACGCATACAGTTTTTTACAGGGTCAGCTCACCTACAGGACCTCGCATATATTGTTTTACAGGGTCAGCTCACCTGCAGGCCCTTGCATATAGTGTTTTACAGGGTCAGCTCACCTGCAGGCCCTCACATATAATGTTTTAGAGGGTCAGCTCACCAGCAGGCCCTCCACTACAATCTTTTACAGGGTCAGCTCACCAGGGTCAGCCCTCGCACATAATGTTTTACAGGGTCAGCTCATCTGCAGGCCCTCACCTACAACCTTTTAGAGGGACAGCTCACCAGCAGGCCCTCACCTACAATCTTTTACAGGGTCAGCTCACCTGAAGGCCCTCACATATAATCTTTTACAGGGTATGCTCACCTGTAGGCCCTCCCATATAATTTTTTAGAGGGTCAGCTCACCAGCAGGCCCTCACCTACAATCTTTTACAGGGCCAACTTACCTGCAGGCACTCGCATATAATCTTTTATAGGGTCCGCTCACCTGCAGGCCCTCACCTACAATCTTTTACAGACTCATCTCACCTTCAGGCCCTCGCATATAATGTTTTATACCTTCGGATCACCAGCAGGCCATCACTACAATCTTTTACAGGGTCAGCTCACCAGCAGACCCTCACCCCTAATGTTTTAGAGGGTCAGCTCAGCAGTAGGCCCTCGTCCCTAATGGGTTAGTTGGTTAGATCAGCAGGCCCTTGCTCCAAATGTTTTTGAAGGTCACCAGCAGGCCATCAATCATAATTTCAAGGGTGTGTATGATGCCCTCCTTTATGTGTAGCAAAGGGTGTATTGGAGTGCCGGTTCCTTGCAATTTTTGGCAGCTGTTTCACTTAGTGCATAGGCTTTATGAGTGTAGGAGTCCCAATACATGAACAATTGTACCACAATGTGAATGAGGCCCTCCTTTATGTGATATACAGATTGTATCGTAGTGCCTCTTGCTTGTAATTTTTGGGCAGCACTTGCACTTTATATACAAGTAAATATACAGGAAAGAATGTTTCATAGCAATTTTTCCTCTAAAATCGAGTTTATCTTTGGTTTTGTGCGTATTATTGTCAGTCTGTAAAAGTGGCAGACTACTCGGACAACATCGTTCCCAGCAGCAACGTGGGAGTCCAAGATTCATCCAGACATCCTCCCCATGCTGTTCCCGAACCATTTCGGTGGTGTTTCCATCAATTTCTGACCTTTTCCTATGAACCAGGCACCCTCCCCTCTGCAGAGCAGGGGGTGTCTGGTTTAATGCTCGAGTACTTCCATTATACGCAGGTGCTCCATATGTGCTCGATCAACACTAATTATGACTAGTTTTGAGCGAACCTGAACTGTAAAGTTTGTAAAAGTTCGGGTTTGAGTTCGTCGTTCGGCCGTTTCATAAAGCTTGTGTCCTTAGAAGCCATCACAGCCATGCTTACTAATGGCATGGCTGTTATTGGCCCGTGCAGCATGTGACCCAGACTCTATATAAGCTGGAGTCACGTAGCGCCGCACGTCACGTCAGTTCTTACTAGTGTAGGGATAGGATGCTGCTGCTGTGAGGGAGAGATTAGGAAAGAATCTGATATCAGAGCTTGGTGTTAAGTCTGAGAGCTACAGTGATTTTTTTTGTGGGTGCAATGCAACATTTTTGTACCTTACCCTGATCCCAGTGACACAGAAAAATAAGTTTGTTAGTTAGGTGGGTGTCGACGGTCATTTTGTGCAAGTGACAATATTGCCAGGGACAATAATTTAATCCTGTTCTTGTAGTTCAGTGGGCGACATATACCCATTTTTTAAGTGCACCTGCAATGCATATGTGCCAGGGGAAGGGAAAATAATATAGGTAATCCGTCTGTGAGTTCAGGGACCCAAAGGGTGATATATTCACATTTTTTTCTGTAAAGTACCCCTGTGCTGCATATGTGTAATCATTTCAATAAATCCAGCTGTAAGATTCTGGTGGGACAAATAATTTTTATTTTTTGCCATAAAGTACAACTGGAACTTGATAAAGACCTTATGGTTGAAACGTTGCTACACTTTTGGTGAAATAAAGAACGGAAACTGACAACACAAGAGTGCTGTAATTTTCATAGTTTAACACTGTATTGACTGAGGACCCAAGGGCCAGGACCTGACATTACAGGCACCACCTTGGAATGATTAATTTATGAAGACACAGTGAGTAGTGCTGCCCGCATTATTTGTTTGTAGTAAATACAACTGGGACATTGTTGGTGAAAAAAATCATTTATTTTTTGCCATAAAGTGCATTTGCGGCCCGCACTGCATTTCTGAGAGTGAAATGCAATCTAATCAGTAAATCCAGCTCTTAGATTGTGGGTGGATATTTCCACGGTTATCAGACCAGTCATTCACAAGTGGATTGGAGGGTGTGTTCCTGCTGCACTGCATACCTGACAGGGAAATATATTCTGTAAATTCTGCGGCGTTTAGATTGTTGGGTGATCTGTACCCCTTTTTTTCTTTTACACTACCCCTACACTGCATACCTGACTGGGAAATATTTTCTGTAAATTTGGCAGCGTTTAGATTGTTGGGTGCTGTAGTTATATGCTGTAACATCTAAATAATGTCTCCCTGATAAATCTGCAGTGTGGGGGCCCGTGTGGCTTCTACACACTTTCAAAATAATCCTTCAGGGGGGGCGAATAGATGCCGGATGACGGGGATGCTTCATGACCCCTTTTTTTTTTCAAACTACACCTGCACTGCAAACCTGACTGGGAAATATATTCTGTAAATTCAGAGGCATTTAGATTGTTTGGTGATCTGTACCCCTTTTTCTTTTACACTACCCCTGCACTGCATACCTGACTGGGAAATTTATTCTGCATGCTGGTATACGCGCTGCTGATGGCATTCCCACCTTACACTGGGGCATCAGTGGAAGCACAAGGAGAAGGCAGAGGAGAAGGAAGAAGTCGCCAACACAGCTGGGGCACTGCCAACACCTCAGAAGGCAGGGCCGAAATGTGGAAAAGCTTTGTCAGCACGCCACAAGAACCAGCACCACCAGCTGATATGCAACGTCTTAGCAGGAGGCAGCATTTCAGCAATATGGTGGAACAGTATGTGTGCACAAGCCTACACATACTGACTGATGGGTCTGCCCCATTCAACTTCTGGGTCTCCAAATTGGGCACATGGCCTGAGCTTGCACTTTGAACGTGTGTTTAGCACTGCAGGGGACGTTATCACAGACAAGCGCAGCCGCCTGTCCACAGCCAATGTGGACAAGCTCACGTTCATTAAAATGAACCAGGCATGGATCCCACAGGACTTGTCCGTACCTTGTGCAGAATAGATCTCACCCAGCCTTTGTTATACTCCAGCGTACTTTATCTTTGTTTTCTTTTATATATTTCCCAATGTTTTGGGATCTACCCAAATAAAAAAGTTAAAAACAAATAACATTGTTGTTGGTGAGTCTCCTCCTACATCCACCATTGCTTTCACCTACATCGCCACGTCCACCGCCTCCTCAACCCCATATGGACCTCCTCCTCCTTGTTCAAGATTGTTATTTTAAATTTTTATGTATTTTATGTTATTTTAAGTCATTTCCCTATCCACATTTGTTTGCATGGCAATTGTCCAGCTCTTTTGCCGCACTCTAGCCTTTTCCATTACTTTTTCAGAACCATTTTAGTGCCCCAAAGTTCAGGTCCCCATTGACTTCAATGGGGTTCGGGGTCAAGTTTGGGTCCTGAACCCGAACTTTGCGATTAAGTTTGGCCTAACCCCCGCAAACTCAAACTCGAACTGGTGTTAACTCTAATTATGACCTAATAAATAATAGGATTTTACATTCATTGGAGTGGTGCTAAGATTTTTATTTGTTGCTATTGGCACCTCTTCATGTATTTGTTTTTGTTAGCATGGCATTTGATGATGTTCCTTCTCTGTTGGGTGAGATATTGGGTATAGAATTACAGGCAAACATTAGCAGTTATTTCCCAACCCTGAGTCCTTACAATCAATTCATCTGCTGTGTCTGAGTTGTTTTTACATAGAAACATAAGGTTAAAAGGTCAACGTGGCTTTTCAAAACTTGCATCATCTTACACTTTGCTTTGCTTCTTAATTTTAATCTGCAGAAAAAATCCTAATTCTTCACAAGAGCCCATTGTTTGAAACCCATAATTCTATCAGACGTAAGCCAGTCTAAACCTCTCCTTGCACTTCAAGTTTGAGGTTAGCATTGCTAGATAAGTATACATGTGGTTTAAGAAAGGCACCTTAGGTCACTTTCAGCATATTCAGTATTCAGTGTATTTTGGTGTTTGTTACACCCACAATACCTAGACCTCATGTATTTCTACTGAACGTTAATTGGATTATCATAAAATCCTATGGTGATCTAAATGTAGCTCAATGGAATCACAGGAGGCCCTTTAGTTGTTTCTATATTATGAATGCTAAACTACGTCTGCATTATGGCTGTCTAGTAGCACCCTTTGGCTAATTACATGCAAAAGTTATTTAGAAAAAAAAATAGATAAATGCTTTTTTTTTTTTTTTTTCTGAAGAATTCCCTTTGGAAATACAACCAAGATAGGGGACACTAACCCCTAAAAAAAACTATAAAAAAGAAGCATAACCTGCTAAGGCGACTTTCACAGTTTCCATAGCAGGGTCCGGCGGAGGAACAGCCTACCTGACCCTGCTACCGCAAGTGTAAAAGTAACCTGAGAAAAGTGTGTCATTACCTGATTCTGCTTAAATTTCAGGGCAATGTAGAATCCAGCTATAATATACTCAAATTAAAAGACCTGGGCAGATGATCGGGTGTCAAGGGTTCAAAAGGGGGAAGCCGCTCCCCCAAATGTACAATGCAAAAAACAAAGTAAGATCAGCACCTCAAAACAATGTGAAAAAAGGGGATTGAGATACACGCTACCATGACTGCAATGTAAAATCAAACAAGGACTACAAGTAGCAACACACTACCATAGCTGGATTCTACATTGTACAGTAACATAACAGTAACATTTTCATAGTAAAAAAAAAAAAGGCAAAAGCTCAATATGGTGTACCTAAATCAATAAATTTTCCCCTAAGTACTTTATTAACTAAGACCGGTGTTTTAGACGCCGGTCTTAATAAAGGCCGATAGCTGGTGGAGGATCCGCCGAAGTTATGAAATGCCGCTGGCCTCTCCATAACTTCGGTGCATCCAGCCCCAATTCTAAATGTAAGACAGCTTCCTAGCTGTCTTAGATTTAGACTATTTTCTACACGTAAAACAGGCATAGAAAATGCTAAATGAGAGGGGTCTGCTGGCCCGTCCCCTTCCCCGCCAGCGCCACACTCACAATTTTAGACCTGGCGTGAGCGGGAAGAAGTCACAGATAGTGGCGCCTGAAATACGCCTATTTTAGGCATATTTCAGATTAGTAATTGACCCCCTTAATGTTTAATAATATGCTTTAAAATCATGTCCACAAGGTAAACAAATTAAACTTAAAAAAAAATGTGTCAATGTGTCCAGTGCACATAAAATCTATATCAACATAGATTTACAAGGTGGTGACAGAGGATACATCAGGCATCAGGAGGTCAAACAGAGCTGAATACTTTCCCTGATGTTCCCCTACTTAACCTGTTCTATTCTATTCTTCCAGGTAGCGGAGTGTGGGACAGTCCAAAAGGGTTGCTCTTCTCAGGGCGGGTGCTCTGTTACCTGGACGAATAGAATAGACCAGGTCAAGTAGGGGGACCATATTAGGGCCTTGCCCATTTTTTTTCTTCTTTTTTTGTTTTATTCTACATTACAAGTCTGTTAGTGTAGTTGGAAGCCACCTTGTGGGCCTAACACAATTTTGATCACAAATGTGGTCAAAGATCTTATAATTTTCATATCGTAAGTATAGCAGTTACTGGTGCCGTAACTAGTTCTATGGGCCCCAGGGAAAACTTTGGATCGGGGCCCCACCCCACGCCATGCTCAGTTGCACCCTCTGTGACTGTTATTGTTACAGCCCCCTTTAATGTCTCTCACTGCCCCCAGTAATGTCCTACACTGCCCCAGTAATGTCCCCTTCTGCCCCCATTAGTGTCCCACACTGCCCCCAGTAAAGTCCTCCACTACCCCTGGTAATGTCCTCCACTTCCCCTGGTAATGTCCCCCACTGCCCCTTGTAATGTCCCCTTCATCCCCTAGTAGTTTCCCCCACTGCCCCTGGTAATGTCCCCCACTCCCCCTGTAATATCTTCCACTGCCCCCAGTAGTGTCCCTCACTGCCCCGAGTAATGTCCCCTTCTTCCCCCAGCAGTGTCCCCCACTGCACCCAGTAGTGTCCCCTAGGCCCACTGTAATATCTCCCACTGCCCCCAGTAATATCTTCCACTGTCCCTAGTAATGTCCCCCGCTTCCCCCAGTAATATCCCCTTCTTCCCTTAGTAGTTTCCCCCACTGCCCCTGGTAATGGCCCCCACACCCCCGGTAATATCTTCCACTGCCCCCAGTAGTGTCCCCCACTGCCCCCAGTAGTGTCCCCCACACACACGGTAATATCTCACACTGCCCCTAGTAATGTCCCCCGCTGCCCCCAGTAATGTCCTCCACTGTCTCCCGTAATGTCCCCTACTGCCCCAGGAGTGTCCCCCACTGTCCCAGTAGTGTCCCCCACTGCCCCCCAGTAGTGTTCCCAGTAGCGTCCCCATTGCCCTCAGTAGTGTCCCCCACTGCCCACAATAATGCCCCTCACAGCCCCTAGTAGTACCCCCCACTGTCCTTAGTAATGCCCTCCACAGCCCCTAGTAGTGCCTCCCACAGCCCCTAGTAGTGCCTCCCACAGCCCCTAGTAGTGGCCCCCATAGCCCCTAGTAGTGGCCCCCAGAGCCTCTAGTAGTATCCCCACTGCCAACAGTCTTCATGTAATGGGGCCCTGTTAAATGCTCAACGGGCCCCTTTCCCTCAGGCCCAGTCACGGACGCACCTTCTGCGACACAATTGTTATGCCCCTGGCAGTAACGCAATTTACATTTATTCATGTTTCCAGCGTTTACATGTGTCTTTGCACATGGCAGTTTAGTCCTTGATAGACAGATAGATAGATACTGTAGATAGATAGATAGATAGATAGATAGATAGAGTGCTACCTTTATTACAGACATCTATCTAGTACCTGATTTCGGGTCTTTTCACAATGCGTCAACAGGATCCAATAAGTGGAAAGATCTCAGCCAAAATGCATGATTCTTAATTCACTGTATCAAGTGCCAACCCCCCATGTGCCAGTATCAAGTGCCAAACACTCCCATGTGCCAGTATCAAGTGCCTCCCGCTTCCCTCATGTGGCAGTAACATATAGTCGAGTGTCCCACGCTGTATGGCTCAGGCGGCGTGATGACTTCATAGCGCCACCTTCACCGGCCTCGGTTAGGCTGAGGGCCTTGTGCGGACAGCCTATCAGAGGAACAGGGAAGGGATACGCCTCTCCCTCCCCTGCCCTACAGCACAGCCATCTGTATCGCTGTCCTGAGGATGGGGATACAGATAACCATGGAGATGAAGCGTTCATCTCCCTGTGACCTGCCGCCACTGGCCCTCTTCCCGGAGCCAGAGTGAGGTCCCCAAGCACAAGAAAAAAAAAAAAGGCTCGGGACCAGCTGGGCCCCCCCGGAGTCATGGCCCCTTACTGGGGTATCGGCTGTAGCCCCTGATGGCGGCCCTGCCTGCATAACGGAGATGGGAATAATCCGTTTGGAAGCCCATAGACTTCTATTATAACGGAATAAATAACAGGATACCTCTAAAGGCATTCCGTTATGCATTCTGTCATAGAATTGCGTTATGGTCCGTGGTAATGGAATACATAATGCAATTCACCTTTTACCAGTAAACGAAGCATGAACAAATTTTAAAATATGAAATTTGCTCTCCTCTAGTCTCAGAGCAAAGCTGAGAGCCTAAGAAATTTAGTCTGCTGAAGGATTGCTGTTAGGAAAGGATGTGGTGGAGCTGTCTGGAGTTACAAAGCATTTGGAAGAACATTATAACCCTCATTAAACAAAAATTCTCCCTTTCCATAACACCCTCTCCCATCACAGTTTTACTTAATGTAAGACTCTAGGAAATACTGTTGAAACAAAGGCAACTTTTCTTTTTTCTAACTGCTAAACCTTTAATTCCACGTCACTGGAATCAACCTAAAACCCCAGCAACCTCCCAAAGGCTTCAAAAGTCCAAACAACTTATTTCTTACGGAGGAACTGTAGTTTGTGAGAGACAAGAACACACACAATTTACCAAGTCTTGGGATAGCTGGATGAAATTATGCTCTACTAGTACATTTTTCACCTCGATCTAAACCACTCAAAATGACCTTTGGCACAATCTTTCTGTATTACTTCCATCTTTCCTATATCAGGACTTCCATAACCAATTTTTTCTTATCAAACAAGTTCTGACTTTTATATGAAGGTTTTCTGCCATAGGCTTGCTCAACCATATATTGCTATGTCTTCTATGGCCAATTAGATGATGTAGATGGTGTTTTAAGTCTACTTAGGCCTTCTTCAAATATTAATGCTAACTCATTACTAGAGTTGACCGGACACCTGGAAGTTCGGGTTCGACTGGTTCGGCCGAACTTCACAAAAAAGTTCGGGTGTGGGGTAAAGTTTGGGTCAAGTTCGAGTCCCGAACCCAAACTTTTTTGTGAAGTCAATGGGCACTAAAATGGCTGTAAAAAAGTCCTGGAAAGGGCTAGAGGGCTGAAAAAGGCAGCAAAATCTGGTTAAGTGCCCTGCAAACAAATGTGGATAGGGAAATAACTTAAAATAAAATAATTTAAAATTTAAAATTATTAACCTGCAACTTGGAAGAGGAGGTGGATTTGGAGTCAGAGGTTGAATAGGTGGTGAATGTGGTGTTGAAGGTGGAAGCGGCGATGGAGGAGGAGGAGGAGGTAGCCAGCTAACAATATTTTTTGTTTTTGTTTTTTAAATTGAGTTAGCCCCCAAAATAATGGGACGAATAAAAAAAAAAAGAAATCAAAGAATAAGTGCACTTGAGTACAAGAATGTGTGGTTGAAGCGGGTATAAATGTCTATTCTCCACAAGGTACAGACAAGTCTTGTGGGATCCAAGCCGGGTTTATTTTAATGAATGTGAGCATGTCCACGTTGGCTGTGCACAGGCGGCTGCGTTTGTCTGTAATAATGCCCCCTGCCGTGCTAAATACACGTTCAGACAATAGACTGGCTGCAGGGCAGGCCAGCACCTCCAAGGCATAAAGGGCAAGCTCAGGCCATGTGGACAATTTGGAGACCCAGAAGATGAATGGGGCAGGACCGTCAGTCAGTACGTGTAGGCATGTGCACACAGACTGTTCCACCATTGTTCAAATGCTGCCTCTTGCTAAGACGTTCCATATCAGCTGGTGGTGCCGATTGCAGTGGCAAGGTGACAAAGCTTTTCCACATGTCGGCCATGCTAACCCTGCCTTGTGAGGTGCTGGCTGCGACACAGCTGCGTTGGCGACCTCTTTCTCCTCCTCCTCCACCACTGCCTTCGCCTTGTGCTTCCACTTGTCCCCTGGTGTCAGTTGGGAATGCCCTCAGGAGCGCGTCTACCCACGTACCGTGGGACAGCCACTGCCATCAGCTGTTAAAAACTGTCCGTCTCCACCAGACGGAATGACAGCATTTCAAAGGCCAGTAATTTTGAAATGCTGGCATTCAGGGCCAGGGATCAAGGGTGGGTAGGTGGGTATTTTCTCTTTCTCTCCAGTGTTTGGGAGATGGACAGCTGAATGCTTGCGTGTGACATGGTGGAGATGCTTGGTGATGATGACGGAGGTGGTGGTGTTGGTGGCACATCCTATGTTTGCTGGGTGGCAGGTGCCACTGTGACTCTAGAGGTGGAGGAAGAGGTAGAGACAGCAGCAGAAGAGAAAGCAGGAGGGGCCTGATACATTTGTTGGTTTTTAAGGTGTTTACTCCACTGCAGTTCATGCTTTGCATGTAGATGCCATGTCATGCAGGTTGTGCTCAGGTTAAGAACGTTTATGCCTCGCTTTAGGCTCTGATGGCACAATGTGCAAACAACTCGTGTCTTGTCGTCAGGACATTGTGTGAAGAATTGCCACACCAATGAACTCCTTGGAGCAGGCCTTGGTGTGCTCGGTGCCTGGGTGCGGTGGGCAGTAGCAGGCGTACTGTCTAGGGGATAGCCGCTCCGCTTTTGCATCCTGCTCCCTCTTTTGCTGTGCTGTTGCCTCTGTGCGACCACCGCCTCTTCCTCAGAACTGCACACTTCACTAGCATGAACTTGAGTCCAGTCAAGGTCTAGGACCTCATCATCCTCCACATCATCTTCCACCCATTCTTGACCCCTGCCCTCCTCGCCGGTCTGCACACTGCAGAAAGCCGCAGCAGTTGGCACCTGTGTTTCATCATCATTAGAGACTTGCTGCGGTGGTATTCCCATGTCCTCATCCTGCAACATAAGTGGTTGGGCATCAGTGCATTCAATGTCTTCCACTTCTGGGGCAGGACTATGTGGATGGCCCAGGGAAACCCTGCCAGCAGAGTCATCAAAAAGCATAAGAGTCTGCTGCATGACTTGGAGCTCAGACTGCTTGGCTGCTTTGAAAGGGGGTGAGGTAAAATACTGATAGGCATGGGCTGCAGGTGCCAACTCTGAGCTCTCTGCAGAGGACTGGGTGGGAAATACTGTGAAGGAACTGGCGCCACTGTCAGCCACCCACTCTACTATCGCCTGTACTTGTTCTGGCCTCATCATCCGTAGAGCGCCACTCAGGCCTACCAAATAACGCTGCAGGTTCTGTCGCCTACTTGCACCTGAGGAAGGTGTTTCACTTGGACCTGTAGCTGGCACAGAACGGCCATGTCCCCTGCCAGCAACAGGAGCTCCACCAACACCACCACAACCATATCCACGTCCCTTATTTGATGTTCTCATTATTTGCGTTCACCCACCAAACTAACAGATGGTTTATCTCAGGTGTCAATTTAACTGCCAAAAGTCAGCAATTAAGTTCACTAACAGTAAGGCAGTGCACGTGTCATTAACAGAATAAACTTCTTTAGGTCACACAACAGTGTAATGAAGCAATTCAATACAATTACTTCACTATCAACAAAAATTAGATTTTTTAAAACAACAATGTAACAGCAATGGTTAATGGTTTAATTTGACTGTCAGTAATGCAGTGTACACCGCAAATGTGCTATCTACCTCAAAACCGGTGTTTTTGGAACCAACTATGTAAATGCGGAGTTCCATAGGTTACTTAAAATGACTGAAATACAGGGTAGGCCTCAGATCTGCTATGTAGCACAAAACCAGTGTTTATTGCAACAAACTACAAAAATGCAGTATGTCACCCCAAAAATTATAAAACAGTTTTTTCAGTGTTGTACGCAAACGTGCTCTGTAGCACAACAGTACGGGTTTATTCCCCCAACTACAGAAAAGCAGTATGTCACCGCAAAATATAAAACTGTTTTTTCAGCGGTGTATGCAAATGTGCTCAGTGGTACGACAGTACGGGTTCTACCAACTACAGAAATGCACTATGTCACGCAAAATTTTAAAATAGGTAATGTAGGGGGACTTGACCTGCCAGAAAAAAGGAATTTTTCCTCCACTCAGCTACCAAATAATAATTAGACTGGTGTCCCTGGCAGGCTGGCACACATGCAGGTCACATGAAGTTCCAAGGACACTGCAGTTGCTAAAATGGCCGCCGACCCCCACCTCATTAACAGATGGATTAAAAATTATTTTGCAGTATCACTGAGCTCAGGGCTGGCCACAAATGTAGCATAGCACCCTCAATAATTGCTGTAGTTTGAAGATTTAACACCACCAAGTTCAACAGATTTCTTCCCTAATCTCTCCCTCACAGCAGCAACAGCAACCTCTCCCTACACTATGAGCAGCAGTGTGACGTGCGGCGCTACGTGACTCCAGCTTATATAGAGGCTGGGTCACATGCTGCACTTAGTGAATCACAGCCATGCCAATAGTAGGCATGGCTGTGATGGCTTCTTAGGGAAAAGTAGTGAAACACTTGTTGATTGGCTGCCCTGCAGCCTTTCAAAAAGCGATAAGAAATCACAGAACAACAAACCTAAACCCGAACTTTTCGGGTTCGCTTATCTCTATCTTTAACCTTTAACATTTATGTGAACTTACTCTTGCTATGGCATTTATACTTTTGTTTACATTGTTAAAAGTTAATACAAATTTAATTGAAAAGAAAAGTAAACATCTATGCGTAAACCCTCTTTAAAGCTAGGGCCTAATAAGAAATTCAATATAGTATAAGATTACAGTATATATATATATATATATATATATATATATATTAAAAAGGACATAAATATGTATGTATGTGTGTATGTATGTTCCGCAAAAACTCAAAAACGCAGCCATCCATTTCAACAAAACTTGGTATACACATCCCTTGCTACCAGGAAAGAAATCTTGTGGGGGTCTCAGCTCTCTAGGACGTACCGTTCCCGAGATATTCCCCCAAAATTTCCTGCATTATAGCCAATTTAAGCCTTGATGCCTTTCGCTTAAATCCTAACTGCAATACACACGGTCTCATGTCCCTTATCAGCCAATAGAAGCTCACAGGTCCTACTCCAGGTTGTCATAACAACTGACCACAGCTTTTACCGGTTCTTTTCACAGTTCCTGAAATATTCAGTCATATGACATATGACAGCACAACTACACTGCTACATCATGGGGGGCAAGGGCCACTATTAAAGGGGTGGGCATTGTGGAGTTTACTGTTAAAGTGGCGGTCACTGTTAAAGGGGTGGCAACTGTAAAAGTCACCGTTAAAGGGGCAGTCTCTGTTAAAGTCACTGTTAAATGAGCGGTCACCGTGAAAGTCACGGTTAAAGAGGCGGTCACTTTTAAATGGACTGCCACTGTGAAAGTCACCGTTAAAGGGGCAGTCATTGTTAAAGGGGTGGCCACTGTGAAAATCACTGTTAAAGGGGCAGTCACTGTTAAAGGGGTGGCCACTGTTTAAGGGGCGTCACCGGTAAAGGGGCAGCCACTGTTAAAGTCATTGTTAAAGGGGCGGTCACTGTTAAAGGGGCGGCTATTGTGAAAGTCACTGTTATATAATATAAAATTGCAATGAATAAATACCCGGGTCATCAGCTATTAGAATATATATATATATATATATATATATATATCAACCTCTGTCCCCCTGAGGAAGCAAGGCGAAGCACGTTTTGGGGCTGGTGTTTGTGGTGCCCACTGGGTCTGTATATCTGTATCTCTCCATTGTGGTCTTGTTACTTATGCCACCTGCATTTTATGGTGTATCTGCATTGGTTCAACTGTGTTAATTTTGACCCTAGTAGGTGTATTTTTTTTTTCTTTACCAAATATGTGTGACTTTTACTTATGATGTACAATAAAGCTGATGATTTTAACCATATAGTGTTCGTCGAATGCACTTGTTCTTTTGGTGTTCTCATATCTTCCCTCCTGAACCTGTGAGGATTGTTAGTGGGCCTGTTCTTTATAGGTGCTTCTGTATCAACCTTAGTAACTAAAACTAGGGTCTGGAAACTGGCTCTGATATAGAAACATTGGGGGAGATTTATCAAATTGGTATAAAGTAGAACTGGCTTAGTTATCCATAGCAACCAATCAGATCCCATCTTTCATTTCCCAAAGGAGGTGTGGAAAATGAAAGGTTGAATCTGATTAGTTGCTATGGGAAACTAAGTCAGTTCTACTTTACACCAGTTTGATAAATCTCCCCCATTGTCCCCCATCTTTTTGCTTTCCTGGTTCTTTAGTATTCTTCAATCTACTTTATGACACTCTTTGGTTGCTGCTGAAGTGAAAGTAGTCTAGTCACAGTATGGCAATGTTCGCCTTACCTTGTATTCATAGTGTAAATTCCCACAAATTTGAGCAAATACAGGAAGTATAGTATATAGTAAGTGCTTGATAAGATAAATGATATTTTAGCTGCTACCACTGCCAGTGATGTACTGTATCTTCTGTAAGATTCCTGAAGTATTCAACAAATGTATAAGTGAAAAAAACAGCAGGAGAACTCAGTGCTTCTACTATGGCATGATGGATTCTAGTTATTCTCTAGAAATTTAGAATTATATTGCATTGACTTTAATGACTTGTGAATGAGTGACTAATAAAAGTCATAAGCCTACTTCTATTTAAGTGAAATAAGTCACCTACAATAATAAGCCAGCTTTATAACTAGTAGCAAGAGAGAAACAAACTTCTTGTTAGAAGCAAATATGTTTTCAATGGCTTGTTCTGAACTAGCAGTCCAAAAATTATTATTGGGGACAGATACCTGCACATGTTTACACATACACGGCAGTATCAGAAAAAGCTATAACAAGAAGTCTAAAAATTGTTTTTCAGGAATATATATGGAACCTGATGGACAAGGCACGAGATGTGATAGCAGCATTTTTAGTGGCAGCAGTAGCAGCCAGTTTAAAAGCTGACTGACAAGGCAGGAGATATATGACTGTGTGTAACAAGTCAGATAGGCAGGGTGATGGGCAGTCATAGGGTATGTACAAATACTTAGGGAATGGGATAGTGACAAGAGGAAGACTGAATGCTTCTGAGTTACACAAAGGCATCCTCAGCGCTCAGTAGGACTGAATGCAGACTCTCCATAACAACCTGTTAAAGGTTTGCTAAGAAGATTCTTTACACCCTATTTTCTAGAACAAATATCTTCTCTAATGAAGTACTGTGTATTACAAAAAGGTTTAATATCCCTGTTCCGGCACAATATAAACTGAAAAGAAAGTTACACTTTAAAAAAGTTTTCTATGCTCCTGTTATTGATGTCCTATGTTTGATCATAGATCCGAAGTCGCTTTGAACTAAACGTCATTTGAATGCTGAATGTAGATCCTTCTCCATAGAGCATTCAAATGTAAATGCTTCAGCGAGGTGAATAACTTCGGCCATAGATTTTTAAACTTGAAAAACATTTAAAAACATGATTCTGAAGTCGGCTTCGGTACTGGCTGGTACCTAAGTAACAAAGCTGATTTCGGATTCAAGTTTTGAAATGGTTTTCAAGTTTAAAAATTTAAGTCCTAAGTTATTCACCAAATGTTGTGAGACTTTGGTGATTAGTACGAGTTTCACCTCGCTGGAGCTCATATATTTGAATGCTGTATGGAAATTGATCTCCGTACAACATTCAAATTAAGTTTTGACCAAAGCGACTTCGGATTTATAATCTGTAGGTCGCTTCGATCAATACTAATGTCATATGTTCAGGATAGGTCATCAACAGCACACCCACCCTGCAGCAGCCAGTACCAGAGCTAGCATTTTCAAAAGAGCAGAAAGCATAGCTATGCTGGGTTACTGCAGCTCATCTTCAACTCAATTGGTGTTGGGCGGCAGTAACCCGGCACGACTACTACTGTGATTCTAGCTCAGTTCAAACTGCTAATTCCAATGCCTGAGGCTGCAGTACAAGATGCCCGGAAACCACTTTAAGTCATTGGCTCCAAAGCTTGCACCTAATTGGATTGTCTTTTGCTGGACCTTTAGGGCACATTATAGTATCACAGCCTGGTCCACTAGAGGATCCTCCAGTACTGTTGGACCAGTATGACCTTGGGCACATTTAAAGAATTTTGTTGTAACTGTAAGGAACATATGAAGATATAGTTACCTTTTCCTAATGTTGTCAATATTTTTTTTTTCTGCTTTATAGGTTTTCAACCCGTTCTATGTATTCCAAGCCTACTCTTTAAGTATATGGATAGCTACATCATATATTGAATATAGCTTAGCTATTCTATTTATGACCATCATGTCTATTTCTGCCACAGTATATAATTTAAGAAAGGTATGTATCTACAGAAAACAATGATCAATTTTATTTCCTTTAACAAAAGAATATTGTATTTTTTTCTTTATTTTTCTTTTTAGCAATCAGTCAAGCTGCACAGAATGTCAACATCCTACAACAGCATTTTGGTTTCGGTGCTTCATAAAAATGGAGGTAATAGCCACAATTCCCTGATAGTGACTCAAGCTGTAGCTATGTAGTAGTGTGTATGTCTGTAGTGTTCTTTTTTACACTTTTTATTTTTTTTTCACAACAAAAGTATAGGGTAATAAATATAAACAGTCGATTCACATCATACGGATCACCAGCTAATAACCGTGTGCAGCACAGACAGCAGCTAGACAGGCTGGAAGTGACCCAATAAGGTCACGTTAGGTTGCCACAGGAATCTGGAGTCATGTTGACAGCAGTGCATCCCAGCCACGACTGCTGGATGGTGCATGGGGAAGGATCTATAAGCTAACACTACAATCAAAGTGGCCCCACAGATGCTAAATTGGGTTCAACTCTGGGGAATTAGGGAGACAGGGTAGTATATGTAAGTCTTGTTCATGCTCTTCCAACCAATGTTGGACATTTCTAGCCATGTGACATTACCTTGTCTTTCTGGAAGATCCCAATCACCCCAGGAAAGATGGGTTTAAGTATGGGTTTAATGATCTGTAGGGAAGGATTCATACCCACATTGGCTGAAAGTGCCTTCCACATGGATGAGTGGTCCCAGAGAATGCCACAAAAACATTCCCCAGACCATAGCGTTGCTACCACCAGCTTGTGTTCTTCAAGCAATTGTTGCAGAGTATTTGTTCCCTGACACTCCAACGTTGATTGATTTGATAAAGCAGAAAATGTGACTCATCAGAGAAGGCAACCCTTTGCCAATCTGCAGAGCCATTCTGATTCTTCCATGAAAATTGAAGCCATTTCTGTCAATGCAACTTTATTAGCAGAAGTGCAGTAACTATCTGTATGCTTTGGAGCCACATAGAAACATAGAAACATAGAATGTGTCGGCAGATAAGAACCATTTGGCCCATCTAGTCTGCCCAATATGCTGAATACTATGGATAGCCCCAGGCCCTATCTTATATGAAGGATGGCCTTATGCCTATCCCATGCATGCTTAAACTCCTTCACTGTATTTGCAGCTACCACTTCTGCAGGGAGGCTATTCCATGCGTCCACTACTCTCTCAGTAAAGTAATTCTTCCTGATATTACTTTTAAACCTTTGCCCCTCTAATTTAAAACTATGTCCTCTTGTAGCAGTTTTTCTTCTTTTAAATATTCTCTCCTCTTTTACCGTGATGATTCCCTTTATGTATTTAAAAGTTTCTATCATATCCCCTCTGTCTCTTCTTACTTCCAAGCTATACATGTTAAGGTCCTTTAACCTTTCCTGGTAAGTTTTGTCCTGCAATCCATGTACTAGTTTAGTAGCTCTTCTCTGAACTCTCTCCAAAGTTTCAATATCCTTCTGCAGATATGGTCTCCAGTACTGCACACAATACTCCAAATGAGGTCTCACTAGTGCTCTGTAGAGCGGCACGAGCACCTCCCTCTTTCTACTGTTAATGCCTCTCCCTATACACCCAAGCATTCTGCTGGCATTACCTGCTGCTCTATGACATTGTCTGCCCACCTTTAGGTCATCTGATATAATGACCCCTAAATCCCTTTCCTCAGATACTGAGGTTAGTACTGTATCACTGATTTTATATTCTGCTCTTGGGTTTTTATGCCCCAGGTGCATTATCTTGCACTTATCGACATTAAATTTTAGTTGCCAGATTTTTGACCATTCCTCTAGTTTTCCTAAATCCTTTTCCATTTGGTGTATCCCTCCAGGAACATCAACCCTGTTACATATCTTTGTGTCATCAGCAAAAAGACCCACCTTACCATTGAGGCCTTCTGCAATTTCGCTGATAAAGATATTAAACAAAATGGGTCCCAGAACAGATCCCTGAGGTACCCCACTGGTAACAGTATAGTGCAGTATAGTTTGCTGAACTGTTGCTTTAGACACCAGTCTGGTAGTCCCCTGGTTCATTTTAATGGTAATCTACCCCATCGTATCATGTCAAGCACAACCTCAGAGCCGACATTCACATCTCATGTCAATAGTACATGGTGCTCCGCAGTTTCCAGATTGCTGATTCACAGGTGCCATTTGTCCACTCCTTATGCACTTTCACCACAGAAGCATGCTAACAGTTTACAAACTGCACAGTTTTAGAAATACTGCTATCCTTGCCCCGAAAACTAATAATCATCCCTTTTTTTCAGCTCTGACAACTAGGATAACATGCGCAGCCAGTCTATCACACACCTTTTACCTTACATACACCTTATCTACATACACCTCATATTCAAAAATGAGAGATCACCTTTTGGCTTTTGCAGCGCAGATTTTGAATGATTGGTTTATGGATGCCATGTTGCTATTGCACAGCCTCTGGGGTACCAGTACAGCCACTTTGACAACCATACATTTTTTTTATTTTTCTCTTGAGAGAGCTGGGAGGGCTTATTTTTTATGAAATTAGTTGCCATTATAATTCAAATGCCTTTAATTAAACATTTAGTATAGCCACTGAGTTGTTCAACTGTATTTTAGAGGAAGTGTATGAGATCAATAGATCTGTAATACCCTAAATAATAGATTCATATCTCCTAAGTCTCCACATCGCCTCTCTGAAAATTAATTCCCCAAATGTAAGGGTTATTAAGTGTCTAATAGAGTATTTGAAGAAGCAGCCTAATTCTGACAAAAAAGTGATACATTAATTACCACTATCCAGCCATTTCTTTTAAATTCACTTGTCTTTTTGTAAGGGAAGTTATTCCCACTTTAAATTGATTGAATAAACGTTAAACTTTAATTTAAGGCCACAAACAGAAAAATGTAGCTACTACTTCCAAATCTTCAATAATAAACTGACATTTTTGAGAGTTTTTTTTCCAAGTTTAATGCGATTGTTAAGGAGTTATAATAAATCTAGCAAAGCAATTGGAGCAATGAATGGGTATATCTTTGGATTCATGTGAGGTACAGGGCTGGTTCTTGCCTTATTAGTAAGAGATTGTCATGTACTATATGATGTCTTATTTAATTTTTTTTTTTACTTTATTCATTGGATAACCGCTTTAAGAGAGCTATCACAATTGTGATCTTTCTAAAGTAGATTATGCTTAACATATTGGCATTCAAATGTGACACATTTTCTTATTTTGTCTAGATAGGCAGCAATCACTAATGGCTTTATGTATTTTTTAACAGAACTTGAAGAAGTACAGTCTCAGTCTTTGGTTCCAGGTGATGTCATTGTTTTGGGTGGAAGCAAGCTTTTCTTACCATGTGATGCCATTTTAATCAGTGGAGGGTGCACTGTGAATGAGGCAATGTTAACGGGTACTGGTATTTTATTGATTTCATGTTTACATAATAATTCAAAGTATTGAAATTTTGTTGTTAAGATTTTATGATTCCTTTAAGTACTTTCAGGGGTATAGTAATGTAAATTTGTGTTGTCAACCTGCTGAGGGCTGAATCTTGAGGTGTGTTTATTTACTTTATCATCTGGTAGGGGTAGAAATGTAATAGCTGTTATTACCCCAATTAAGGAAATGTGAAAGAAAAAGCAACAAAACCCATATCCTATGTCATTCTGTCATTCTGTTGCACAAGTATTCACTGAAATCCTGAAAGACATTTTATTTTACCCATCTGCTACGTTTTTGCATCAGAAGGACCAATACTATGATACCAACGCATGGCAGTGTGCTAAAATGAAATGTGCTAATGTATTTTACAATTATTTGCTGCAAGTAGCGGTATTTTATTATTATTTTATTAATAATAATAATAATAATAACATCATCATCATCATCATCATCATCTCTGGCATATATTTATCATGAAAACAAGATTTGTCAGTGTAAGGGTCCATTCACAAGTCCGTATGGTTTTCCGGTCCGCAAAAAACTGATCACATCCGTGTGCATTCCATTTTTTACAGAATGGGACATCCGGCCCCCAATAGAACAGTTCTAACCTTGTCCGTGATGCAGATAATAATAGGACATGTTCTATCTTTGAACAGAACGGAAATAAGGAAATACAGAAACGGAATGCACCTTCAGGTTTTTTTTTTGTGTACCCTTTGAAATAAAAGGTTCTGTATACGGACCATATACGGAACACAAAAAACGGCCCGTACACTCAAAAAACATTTGTGTGAAAAAGGCCTAAGGGTCAATTCACACGTCTGTAAAATGGGTCCGCATCCGTTCCGCAATTCTGAGGAATGGATGCGGACTCATTCATTCTCAATGGGAACGGAAAAGATGCGGACAGCACACATTGTTCTATCCGCATCCACATTCCCACTCCACGGCTCCATACTTCCGGTACGCGGCTCCCCAAAAAAATAGTACATGTCCTATTCTTGTCCGCCATAGCGGACTAGAATAGGCATTTCTATAGGGGTGCGAGACTGGTGTATTGCGGATCCGCAATACACTACGGACGTGTGAATGGAACCTTACACAAACTATACACTGCAATTGTTGAACTAAATAGACACTTATAAATGGTATAACATTTGCAATAGGTTTAAAAAAAAAAAACACATGCCCAGTTAAAAGCTCCCTGACTGCAACCACACTATATTGACATTCTACAATACACTTCATTGACCACTTCTGTACGGTATCAAACTTGCAAGTTTGCAGCAGGTTTTTGGGAAACAAAAAAAATGGCACAATTTGATGTCCCGTGGCTGCCAACAAACCTAACACTGCAACTGATGCACTAATGTGCTTTATTACTCAGTTATACACACTACAAAAAATTGCAACATTTTTTTTAGAAAAACATACAGTCCAATTAGACATCCCCTTGCTGCAATTACACTATACTTTGCAATTGATGTACTCAAATATGCCTAATAGTGCAATTATAGATGGTAGAAAAATTGTAAAAAGTTGTTTGAAAAAAAATCCCCATGCTGCGACCACACTATATATTGAAATTGACACTGCATTTGGCACTTTAAAAGCTAAAAATTGGAACACTTAGGCTCCAGCCACAGAAATATAATGTACTGTCTCTTTATACTGATACTGTATCTGTGCATTAGTGTAGCACCCTGATTGTAAGACAAACAGTGCACCAACCAGACTTTCCACCTAGTAATTAAATCTAACTAAATATATATTTTCATCACAATCCCTACACTATCCCTGCAAGACATAAAATGGCTGGCTTGTGTGTCTAATTGTTTTTTGTCAGAGATATGGCAAACATATCACATCAGTGGCTGAGCTCACTATGGAATTTGTGCTTCAGAGCTAGGATAGAACCTCATAGACCAGCTAACATCTTCCTTCCTGATTAGCTGTCAGGCTGACTGCAAGACATGGTCAAGCCCACTGTCTAGTGCCCTTTCCGTGGTCATGTGATCATCAGTCTTCCCTGCCCTGTTTCCCTCTATAGTGTCCTGAGTCCAAAGTGACTTACCAAAACTTCAGAATCATATTTTGAAAGAAAAATGTTTTTGTGAAACTTGTGATAAATTCATTTGAAATAAATTTGCTCATCTCTAATTGGGGGCATACACAAGGCCGGCGTCAGCATCCGGCATTCCTGGGCAAGTGGCAGGGCCCACAGCTTCTGTGGGGGCCCATAGCACAGCTGCCAGAAATCAGAAGCAATGAGCACTTCCATCAATATAGATGGAAGCGCTCATTGTTGGAGTGCAGGGAGCTGGTTCCTGTCACTCACCGCTCAGATCCCCGCGCTCCTCCCCTTCTTCAGGCCAGCCGCGCTCTGAATGGTGAAGCAGGAAGATTTCTCCCTGCTCTACCATTCAGCCTGCAGGCACGGATCATGCTGCTGGCCTGTGTGGGCGGAGCCTGCAGCCCGGGGATCTGCAAAAGCTCTGCCCACACAGTGCTGCAGAGCGATCTGTGCCTGCAGTGAAGAGAGGACTGTGAGCTTCAGAAACGTGTTTTTTTTGTTTTTAATACAGAGGGGTCACAGAGGACTTTATTACTATAGAGGGGGCACATTAGACTTTATTACTATGGAGGGGAACAGAGGTCTTTATTACTGTGGAGGCTGCACAGAGGACTTATTACTATGGAGGGGGCACAGAGGACTTTATTACTATGGAGGGGGCACAGAGGACTTTATTACTATGGAGGGGGCACAGAAGACTTTATTACTATGGAGGTGGCACAGAGGACTTTATTACTATGGAGGGGGCCCAGCGGACTTTATAACTATAGAGTGGGCACAGAGGGCATTACTACTCTGGAGGTGACACAGAGCGCATTACTAATGTAAAGACACAATGAGCATTTCTACTATGAAAGGGGCACAGAGCCAGAGGTAATTACCACAATGAAGGGGGCACAGTGGGCATTATTACTGTGAAGGGGGCACAATGGGGATTTCTACTATGAAAGGGGCACAATGGGGATTATTACTATGAAGGGGCACAATGGGGATTATTACTGTGAAGGGGGCACAATGGGGATTATTACTGTGAAGGCGTACAGATAGGGCATTACAACTATGAAAAGGGCACGGAGAGGGCATAACTACTGTGAGAGGGCACAATATGGGCATAACTAGTGTGAAGGGGCACACTTCTGCACAAAACTACTGTGAAGGTTGTGCAATGAGGGCAATACTACAGTGAGGGAGTACAATTTTTTTTAAAGTATTGGAGGGGATGCCAGAGAAAGGTGAGGAGTATTTATTGTTTATTTTTTTCACTTCCTGTGAAGGGGGGACATCTGGGCATAACCACTGTAAAGGCGGCACTGGGCACATATCTTGACATATTAACCGTAAGAGGGCACATATCTTGGCATATCTACTGTGAAGGGGGTACACATATTGGCATATCAACTGTGAGGGGGCACATATTTTAGGATATCTACTGTGAAGGGGAACATATCTTGGCATATGTACTGTGAGGGAACACATCTTGGCATATCTACTGTGAGGAGGCACATATCTTGGCATATCAACTGTGAGGGGGCACATATCTTGGCATATCAACTGTAATGGGGCACATATTTTCAAAAATCTACTGTAAAGGGGCACATATCTTGGCATATCTACTGTAAGGGGGGCACATATCTTGGCATATCTTCTGTGAGGGGCACATATTTAGGCATATCTACTGTGAGGGGGCATATATTTTGGCATATTTACTGTGAGGGGGCACATATCTTGACATATCGACTGTGAGGGGGCACATATCTTGGCATATCAACTGTAAGGGGACACATATTTTGAGATATCTACTGTGAAGGGGCTAATATCTTGGCATATCTACTGTAAGGGGGGCACATATCTTGGCATATCTTCTGTGAGGGGCACATATTTTGGCATATCTACTGTGATGGGTCACATATCTGTGAGTAGACCTGGGGGACTGAAACTCTGGGTAGAAAATAAAAGTAGACACATAAAGACTGATTCACATATATCCGCTCTGTCGCATGCTCTGTGTAAGGGATCTAATCTACAATACATGCAGTTTTATTGCTGTAAGCTCCGTGCAACATTTCACAACGGGGCCCACTGAGACTTTATTTCCCAAGGGCCCACATGAACCTGGAGCATGCCTTGGGCATACATATGCATTGTTAGAGGTGTTAAGAGCAAATAAAACAAAAATTGATTTTGAGACCGGAGAATCTGTTTAAGGGAATTTAACTTATAAAGTCCGGCATGGTCCCCACTTCAGCACCACAAATCATTATACAATCATCGATGTAGCAGTCATACCAGAACCCACCAAATAAATATTAGCTTTAAAGATTTTATGATATTTCCACCAGTGATTTATCAAGGCCAGCATGTACTATAGGCCTTCATTGCTTGCAAAGGCATGTTTATGATGAAGCACAGGCCAAATAATGAATTACCTGCCTCTTCTGGATCTCTGTGCGTAGGAGCTGCTGTAGATTTCAGTCATTTAGGCCAGTTTCCTGCATAAAGGGTAGGCTGATAGCCCTACCCTCACCAGACCCTCAATTCACTCTCACCATGCCCTTTTTTCGTAAACTTGGTGAAGAAAGTTTAAAATGCAGATTGCAAAATGCAAAATAAATAGTGATGAGCAGCATAGGCAATATTTGTTTTCACGATATTTAGCAAATTCGCAAAAATCTAGAATTCGTGTTCTCCTGTCATTATTTTCTTTATTGCGAAAATCGGCAATGTAATATGCGTGTATTGCGCTCGCAATATAGGCGTGGCTCACTTTTGCTACATTTTTCAAGCTGCTAGACACTAATCCCTATCACAGCACAGTAATTTCTATCACACTACCTAACACCCTACACTGGAACCAGCTACATTATTTGTATGAGCTACATTATATCACTCTGTCATAGTAGAAAAGCAAAAAGTTGTTTTCCAGCTCACCTTCCAATTTTTGTAGCCACATGGACAGAGTTCGTCAAGTCAGTCCATGCACTAGTTGTAACAAATTGAAGGAAGTATACTCCAGCACGGTTTCAATGTATTTGTAGTTGCACTTTACTTTTCAATTCTCCAAACAGCGGTAGCAAGTACAGACAAAAAACTCCAACTACAGAGAAAGAACGACTTCTGTTACTGTTCTGGTGGAGGTGGAGTTTTTTGTCTGTTCTTGCTTCCGCTGTTTGGAGACTTGAAAAATAACGTGCAACTACAAATACATTGGAACCGTGATGGAGTATACTTCCTTCAATTTGTTATACTATATAATCATCTAACCTACACTGACTATCTCCTACTAACTATCTGTATTATATATATGAGCTAACTAGCCGATAGTGTTAAGCGAGCATTCTCGGCCGAACACCATCTCTATGCTCGGCTGAACACCGCATGTGCTCGAGCGAGTGCAGGGGCGTAGCTAACGGCTCATGGGCCCTGGTGCAAGGTTCAGCTTGGGCCCCCCTTCCCTCAGTGCTTTGTGTGTCTTCTTATGCGGCAGAAGGGTCTTTGGGCCCCCTTAGGCTCCTGGGCCCGGTAGCGACTGCTACCTCTGCACCCCCTATAGCTATGCCCATGAGTAAGTGTATTTAAATCTAATTTACCTGTTATTTCTATGCTGAAGATCGCTTTACAGTGAGGGGATCCCTCAGTGTGAGTCCACGGCTTAGGAGTCCCTGCTCTGACTCCATATATACCTATGTCAATATATGTCTGTGCTTTTAAATCAAATTTAGCCTGTATTTCAGGAAAGTTTCTGCTGGGATTCAAACTCATGACCTTCTACATGAAAAGCAAGGCACTTAACCACTCAGCTATAATAGCTGCTCAGCCAGTTACTTAAAAAAAAAAAAAAAAAATGAGACTTCTATCGTAGAAGTCTTCACAAGCTTTGTGTAAATATATTATGGGTAAAAATAATAATAAAAAAATATATATATATATATATATATATATATATAATGGCAGCACCGTATCAATACTCAAAACCGGGTGCAGCGCCTTGCAGGGACCAGCCAGTTCCAAATATAAAACAGGAAAATAAGGCAGCACTTCATGCGTGAAAATAATATCTTTCCTTTATTCAGCCATGTGGGCAGTACGACGTTTCGGCTCCAAACAACTGAGCCTTTCTCAAGCCCAACAACTTGAGAAAGGCTCAGTTGTTTTGAGCTGAAACGTCGCACTGCCCACATGGGTGAATAAAGGAAAGATATTATTTTTACATGTGGAGTACTGCCTTATTTTCCTATTTTTATATGTTTTAATGCAGAAGGTCATGAATTTGAATCCCGGCAGAAACTTTTCAGAAATACAGGCTAAATTAGACTAAAATACACTGGGGTGTCCCCAAGCACTGATTCCATATATGGACATAGCTATATATGGAGTCAGAGCAGGGACTCCTAAGCCAAACTACAGTCCCGACACCCTCCCCTCTTCAGAGCAATGGGTGCCTGGTTTAATGCTCGGGTTCTCCTATTGACTTCCATTGTGATCAAGTGCTCGGTAGAGCAACACTACCAACTAGCTATCTAATGTAATTGAATACAAATCCAGATGACTCAGCAAATCACATAGCACAGCAATGACACTGCTGTCTCTCTCAGAACTGCAAAAAACAGCAGAAAATGGCTGCTGGGGAGTTTCCTATATAGTAAGGGGTAGGAAGCTTTCCTGTTGGTTGCTAGGGATGTTGCTAAGCTCAGACAAAGATATTGCAGCCTTCTCATTGGCCCACAAGCAAGAAGCAGTGAGGGTACTGATGAAAAAAATCTAGAATATTCGCGATTATGAAGATATAGCACCATATTCTTGATCTTCGCAAATTTTTGAAGTGCTAATATTTGCGATAAAAATTTGCGATTAGAATATTTGCGATCAGCACTACAAATGAATTCGGAAATGTAGTGGATTTGAGACTTCCTATGCCAGGGCTGGCCAACCTGCGGCTCTCCAGCTGTTGTCCTGCTGTAGGCTGATAGCTGTAGCCTGTCTGGGCATGCTGGGAGTTGTAGTTTTGCAACAGCTGGAGAGCCACAGGTTGGCCATCCCTGTTCTATGCCAAAAGGAGGTGTATGGAGAATGATAAATTCTCCCATTAGAGCCAATAAAAGGTACTATCATCTGAAGAAAAAATTGTCTGTCAAAAATTTTAAAAATTTTGTCAGCAAATATTCAACACTACACAACGGCAACTCTCACTCTACTATCGTTTTTACTGTCATGTTTACATTTCAAACATTGCTCTAGTCTTGATTGTCTCCTTTTTATTCTGCCGTTTTGTATTTTCACATTAATACAAGGCACTTAAAGTTTTATTATGTGTGTTTTCTTACTTCCTGATTTTTAACATTTGGTAAAGATTCTGTTTGGTCACCTGTCATGGAGGAGGCATGTAGAGAGATTATTTCCTGTTTCTCCCTCCTCAAAAGCCAGCTTGTGCACACCAGAATCTGCTCCAGCCCATGCCTGGATACCTTGCCTCTTCTTGACTATGATTTTGCTTGATCCCTCAGCTTAGCTTATACGAAAAATCGTCAATGCAATATGCGCATTAAACGAGTAAGGACGGGTTATAGGCAACTTTCCTATTGGTTTGGCTTGCTAGAATTCGCGAATATGTAGAAAATAGTATGATATATATTCGTAAAAACGAATATTCGTCTTTTTTTTTCATCTGAACCCATTACATTTACTACTCTAATGGGTTCAGATGAAAAAAAACGATTATTCGTTTTTATCAATATATATCACTATATTCTACATATTCACGAATTCTAGCAATCCAACCCAACAGAAAAGTTGCCTGTAACCCGCCCTAACTCGATTAACACGCATATTACATTGCCGATTTTTCGCATAAGAAGAAATAAATTAAATAATGAAGAATATTCTAATTCACTAGATATTGCAGCCTTCTCACATTGGCCCACAAGCAAGAAGCAGACAGGTAATGGGTTCAGATGAAATAAAAAAAACAAATATTAGTTTTAACTAATATACATCACTATATTCAAAATATTCGCAAATTCTCAAAGTTGCGATATTTGCGATTAAAATTTGCTATTTGAATATTCGTGCTCAACACTAGTGTGTATATGTATATATATATTTGGAATATTTGGCTTGTACATAATATAATACAAAAAGTACAATATTTATGAACTAACAGTGACAAATTGGTAAAGAGGAAGAAAGACACTGCTCCTAAAGACTTACAATCTAAAAAATACAGTATGTCTTTATTGTTTAAATTTTAAGGTGAAAGTATTCCTGTGACAAAGACACCACTCACAAACATTAACAATTCTATTCCATGGATGACACACAGTGGTGATGACTACAAAAAACATGTTCTTTACTGTGGAACTGAGGTCATACAGACTAAAAGAAGCAGTCAGGATCTTGTAAAAGCTGTTGTCCTTCAAACTGGTGGGTATACTGGTTTACATATGTATGGTATATAGTTTAATATTTGCCTAATAAAGTTGGCTACTTTAAATAATCTTGTTTTGCTAGATCACAGGACTGATCATGTGAGAACCTCAGAAATCAGCTGAAGGTTTTGAATTTTCCTGCAATGCGACCACAGGACATATGATGAATTGGCTAATAAACGAGGATCCTTAACACCAGACCCTCCCCTATTAACATTAGTAAAGAATCAGTGAAAATACAGGTTCTAATATTAAATGGGTTGTCCGATATAATTAAAAGCCCAAATGGTCTAAAATGAAAATTATGTTATACTTATCTATTTCTCCAGCACCATTCTCTGTACTGCTGGTCTGATCCTCCTGCCTCTGCTTGTTTGCAGTGGTATTGGCACGTTAAAACTGCAAAGTGTAAAAAAACAGAAGCAGGAGGAATAGACTGGTGCAAAGATGTTGGAGAAAGCAGTAAATATACACTTCGCAACACTAAAATTTCAACACCAAGAAGGACATGTCATAAGGTTATACAAATTGAGGAAGGAGCAGGTGTGCTAAGATCTGTAAAATATTACATTTTCAAGCACCTAGCTCCAATCTGTGGTGTGTGGGAGGAGTTGAAAAGCCAGATTGAAAGCAAAGTCATGTGGGATGATTATGAGATGACTCCTGTTTTTCGACATGCCAGGTAAGACTACTTGGATTATTACTCTGGCAGACTACTACGCTCCAAGGTTTAGATGTCAGCAGTGTACAATGTTATGTGTCATGGTAGTTGGGAGAACAATGAAGAATTTTCTCACATTTTAAACAAAAATATGCACTTTTAAATGGCTGTTTCAGGACTGCATACATTTCACAAGATGTGCAGTGGACTGCTTTGTTAATTATGGAGCAAATACTTGCTAAATAGGATTACACAATCGAAAGAAAAATACAATGATACAGGGCAATGAAATAGTAAATAACTGACTTAATGTTGTCTTTTCCTGGAATCTAAATTCACTTAAAAGGGTTTTCCAAGACTTTTATACTGATGACCTATCCTAGGTCATCAGTATCTGATCGGTGAGGGTCTGACACCCGGGAACCCCGCCGATCGGCTATTTGGCCTTCTCCGTGCTTACCAAGCACAGCACTGCACATTGTATTGTGGCTGTGCTTGGTATCACATTCAACCCCATTCACTTGAATGTGACCTATGATTGTGTCATCACTAGCCTAGGCAAAGCTGTGAGAAGGCTGTGGCACTACTGCGACCACCGCTGCCTTCTCAAACAGCTGAACACTGGGGGTCCTGGGTGTCAGACCCCCACCGATCAGGTACAACGACCTATCCTGAGGAGAGATCATCAGTTCTAAAGTCTTGAAAAACTTCTTTAATCTTAAGTCACACTCTTAATACAAACACACACCTGAAGTCAAACACGCAAAAGTTCACAAACTCACGTTTTTAGTCTGCGTATAACGGTGCTGCTCCCAGACTGCTGGATTCAAAAAATAATGATCCATTCTGTACGGCAAGTGAAATTGGACTTCACGTCCTATGCTAAGTAGCCAAATAATATGGATATACACCATCAGAAGGTGTTTGTGGGATATTGGGCTACGAGCCAGACATCCAGATACAGGTGTTCCATTGACCTCATGCCACCAATCTCAAAAGCTATCATGGTGCACAGCAAGAGGGCAATGCAGACTAGAAAAGAGGTTTATCCTTTTCGGCAATGAGTGTCACATTTGTCTCGGATGCAATAATAACCATAGATTGGTCTGGGCAACGCCATGAAAAGACCTTCACAAGGGAATTTTACACCGGTCCTACTCCCAGAATTGCGGTGTGGATTGTCTCAATGTGCAGTAGCCAGAGTCCTCTAGTCTTCATTTCAGGTATACTAACAACTTGGCAATACACTGATTTGGATGTGGAACCAGTGGTATGTCCATTTCTCCAAAGTCCAGGCCACATGTTGCTCATGCTACTGTGAACAGCCTGCATGGCCTAAACAAGCTATCATGGGCAGCAGCATTTCCAGACTTGTCTCCCATCGAGCACATCTGGGACATCATTGATGGGCAATTGCAAAGGGAGCTGCCAGCAGTGGATCTGGATGATTTGCTTGCCAAGTGCATTCAGCATGGTAGAATATTCCCCACACAACGATTAATGACCTAATTAATAGAATGGCAAGTTGTGTAAGTGTGTGTATTTCTGCTTGTGACACTAATACCTGATTCTGAATCTGCATATCATTAACATGTCTATCAATCCTGTGATTTCTCTAATTGCATGACTTTTCCTCCTTGGTGGTTCCATTCTCATTGTTGAGGAGTGTAACATAATTTTTTAATGCTTTTTTGGGGGCTTGTCCAAGATTTTTAATTAAGTTAGTGAATTGCAAACTGTGCATCCAAATTGAGTTCTCTAGAATACAATAATGCCAGGTAGCAACTTTCTAAATATTTCTTTGAGAAAGAGATTCTCTGGAGAAATTTAAGAGACGATGTAGGATGCACTTCAATACTATCTTTTGGTCTGTATAATCCAGCATAAATAATCTGCATAGATTGTTGAAATTCTGCTGTATTAAATGAAATGTTTTTGTTCTTCATCATTTAACTGAAAGCACAATGATATTGGAGTAATTCTTTACAAGTTGTATAGTTTGAATTTACTTGAATAGATCTGGATATTGGTATGACATACAGTTTTACAATGGTATTTGCTTTATTTAGGATTCAATACTGCAAAGGGAGATCTAGTAAGAGCCATTCTATATAACAAACCGATGAATGTTAAACTGCATAGTGAAGCCATTAGGTTTCTCATGTTTCTTGTGGTTTTTGCGTTATTTGGAGTTATCTATACTGCAGCTGTGCACAAAAAGAATGGGGTAAGTATTTTGTTTGTGCTATATACACAGTAATCCTTGCTATTGTAAATCAGACACATGCATAGATTCACTCAGGCAGCCTGGCTCATCTCTTCAATTTGTTAGTAGTTGTTAACATTTCTTTTCTCATTATTTATTTTAAACCTGGTTGCAAAATGACACATGGCAAGAAGGTGCAGAAAAATTATACCAAAATCTTGCCTGAAGATGGTAGATACAGAGCAGGAAGAAAGCTCTACAGTATGAAAAGCTTTTCCTGAAACTTTACATTTTTCATCTATTTAGTTTTGGGACTGTGTATCTAGCAGTTTCTAAGCCGCTTGTTAGTACACATATCTAGAAATACAAATAATGGATAATTGTTAGTTTATAGATGCAATCATGGGACACTGATATATGATACTAATTCAGTCCTATTTATAGAATAAGGTTGAGTTAACATCAATCACATGGATTTCTGCAATCCACTTTTAGATTAATGGGACAGTCACAGAAATCTTTGTAAATTTTCAGTTTTTAATATAGCCTTAAAGTCAGGTGCTGGTATTACATTGGATTAGCCTTTGCAGCTGGATAAGGGGCATTTAAGCAAAGGGGTGCCATAGCAGAATGAAAAATGCATAAAGTTTACTTTCCGTCTAAATTTATGATGTTTTATCTAATGTCAGATGAAGGACTGACACAGTGGCAGAGCTGTAAGGTGGAAACAGCATAAGGAGTAAACACAGTGGCCCGATCACAGAGTGGTGAGGTGGAAACAGCATGAGGAGTCAACACAGTGGCCCAGTGACAGAGTGGTGAGGGTGGCAACAACATGAAGAGCCAACACAGTCGCCTAGTGACAGAGTGGTGAGGGTAGCAACAGCATGAAGAGTAAACACAGTGGCCCAATCTCAGAGTGGTAAGGTGGAAACAGCATGAGGAGTCAACACAGTTGCCCAGTCACAGAGTGGCGAGGGTGGCAACAACATGAAGAGTCAACACAGTCGCCCAGTGACAGAGTGGTGAGGGTAGCAACAGCATGAGGAGTTAACACAGTTGCACAGTATACTGAAAATTAAAAGAAATTGCAGGGGAAAAAGAGCAATACTATCAGACTGCAATTCAGTGGCATAGCGTGGGTTGCCAGCCCCCGGGCAAGCCAAGTATTATGCACCCCCCAAACTGTGGCCACACCCCCTTTTTTACAGATAATGTAGTAGCTATCACTTGTAGTCACATGTAACACCACAGATAACACAGTAATAACTCTGAGTACAGATAATGTAGTCGATGGGTGTGAGTCCCCAGATTTCAGAACACACACAGTGCGATCTGAAGTCTGGGGCCAGACTGCTACAGTGTGGGACAAATTCTATATCCACCCTCCCATCACTACAAAGCATACAGGGTAATACAGCCCCACATATGTACATCTTACATCCAATGATGTCTCCTTTGATGTAGATGTTCTTTTTCCTCATAAACTCCCTGATAATACTAGTACCACACAGATAATACTCTACTGCCAGCAATTCCCCTTCATTAATTATTGGCACACAGTGCCCTAAAATGACTGTGCCCAGCAAATAGTGCCCCTGACACTAATAGTGTAAACATAATCTTCCCTAAAAATAATTGTGGTAAGCTGATACTGTGCTATGGTGCCCCCACAGTAATAGTGCTCCCAAAAGTCTCACCAATAGGAATAATTCTCTGCTAGAGCACACATGGTAGTAATAGTACTCCTACAGTGCCCCCAACATGTCCCCACTGTGCCCCAGACGTACTGTAATAATGCACCCATAGGGCCCATACTAGTAATTATGTTCCCCATAGACCCCCAGTAGTAATAAAGCCCACCATAATGCCCCCCAGTAGTAATAATTCTCCTTATAATGTGACAGTACAAAAATTCCCCCTTATAATGTGGGCCAGTGCAAAAAAATACCCCCTTTTGATGCCTTTTGAGTTAATGTCCCCATAGTGCCCCCATAATATGCCAGTATAAAATACCCCTATATAGTGCCCCCATAGTGCTCCTCTCCTGCCTTCCTCCTAGTGCCCTCATAATGTGCCAGCATAAAATGCCCCATATATAGTGCCCCAGTAGATGCCCTCAGTGTCCCCCATAATTTGCAAGTATAAAATACCCCTTCTTAGTGCTTCCTGTAGATGACCCCAAAAAACTCCTCTCCCCCCTTCCCCATAGTACCCACCATAATGTGTCCCAGTATAAAATGCCCCAATACAGAGCCCCTCAAATAAAAAAAACCTTCTTTGTGGCCTCGTTAGAAGCCCCAATAGTGTTCATCTCGCCCCTTCCCCCATAGGTTCCCCATATAAAATACCCCTTCTTTGTGGTCTCAGTAGATGCCCCCCAAGAATGTGCCAGTAAGAAGTGCCCCCATAGATGCCTCCATAGTGCCACCCAAAAATGTGCCAGTAAAAAGTGCCCCCATAGTGCCCCCCAATAATGTGCCAATAAGAAGTGCCCCCATAGATGCCCCCCAATCATGTACCAGTAAGAAGTGCCCCCCATAGATGCGCCCCAATCATGTGCCAGTAAGAAGTGCCCCCTATAGATGCCCCCCCGATCATGTGCCAGTAAGAAGTGCCCCCAATCATGTGCCAGTAAAAAGTGCCCCCCATAGATGCCCCCCCCAATCATGTACCAGTAACAAGTGCCCCCACAGCACTCCTCTCCAGTATTGTACCATATAAAAAAATAAACACATATACTTAACTCCAGCAGGCTTGCCGCGATGTGATGCAGGCCTTTTCCGGCCTGTGTCCAGTACTGTACGGCTCAAGCGGCAAGATGACGTCATCACACTGCCTGCACCGGCCTCTACAGCCTATCAAAGGAAAGGGGAAGGGAGACACCTCTCCTCTGCCCCGCAGCATTCATCTGTATCGCCGTCCTCACCCGCCACTTGTCACTAGGGCCCTGCTGACGCCCACTGCAATTTTGCGCCCAGGGCAACGGCCCTATGGCAATGCATTTAACAAAAAAGAGGACAATATAATGCTGTCAATACTGATTGATCTGGCTAAGTTAAATGCTTGGACAGAGAAGTGGCAAATGAGTTTTAACTCTAATAAACATAAGGGTAAGGACAATACACATGGGTAAGGACAATACATGCCACCAGCACATATTAAGTGGGAAAACATTGGATATGAATAACATGGAAAAGAAATTAGAAACTTTAGTTAGTTAGCTGTAGCAACCAGTGACAAGCAGCTGCAGCAAAGGCTAATACAATTGTGGGGAGCATCAAAAGGGATATGCACATCACTAGTCAGACCATACTTGGAATATTGAAATAGACAAATTCTTGGTACCTGTTCACAAGAAAGACATAGTAGAGCACAGGTTCAAAGGCATGCAATTACAGAAATTTAGGGAATATATAAACTACAAAGATTTAACATTTGGGTTATTTATCCGAGGGTTAATAATCTACAAACCATGTATCAATATCTCAAAAGCCAATACAAAGATCATTCCCATGCTCTATTTATACAAAAGGTGATAATGGGTGATAATGCTAACAAAGGATATCCTCTATTATCTAGAGCAAAGGAGCAAAGAGCAAAGGAGGTTTGTACACCAACACTGAAGGTGATTCTTTATTGTAAGAGCAGTAAGATAGGTGAAGCTGTGATGGTGAATTCACATGTATGTACACATATTGGTGGCTAAGAGCTATATTAGACCAGGAGATAGTCAGGCAGATCATCGCTAAAACACGTTCTTAGGAACGCTCCTTAACGATGATGTGCCTATGTAAAAGTGCTGCCTATTACTGCCGTTTGTTCATTGGGCAATCGCAATTTTTAACCAGGCTAAAAAAATCTGATCGTGTTGTCTAATCATGCTCTGCTGCCAGCAAATAATGATTTGAGAAGAAAAATGACATTAGTGATAGCTCTTCCCCATACTGACGAGAAGGCAATTGCAAGGAAGGAATGGTTCCTTCCGGACAATCGGAATGCTGATATGCAGGTCTAATACAATCTAACAATAACGAGTTAAAGATTACTGGAAATAGATCTTTGATCAAGGAAGTTGTGAACATTTTATTTTTATTTTTTTACCTAAGATGAGGAAAATTGGCCTATATCTCCTTTATGGCCTCTATAGCACCTTTATCACCTCTTATGAACCAGTACTCCTCTGTGTCTAAGAGTGTCCTTAAGATGTACAGTAGGTACACAGCTATGTCCTGAATGATGGTGTTGGCTTTTCTATGCTGGGCCATACGCTGGTGTAACTTACTCATTGTAGTTTACACATTTAAATCGCTGATCTTTCTGAGTTCATTTGTACATGGAACCGTCTTGTCATCTATTGATAGCATTCTCTGTGTATGTGTGTATACACTGCATTTGTGGTGACAGGTTCTTTTTAAAGGAGCCCAGGCACGTACAAGTGACAGCATTGCTGGAAACCACAGGCAATTCCCAGGGACAGCCATGACAGAAAAAGACACTGGTTGTACATACTGTAGGTCAGGCATCCTCAAACTGCGGCCCTCCAGCTGTTGCAAAACTACAAGTCCCATCATGCCTGAACAGCCTACAGGTTATCAGCCTACAGCAGGGCATTGTGGGAGTTGTAGTTTTACAACAGCTGGAGGGCCGCAGTTTGAGGATGCCTGCTGTAGGTGGAAGCTTACTCAGCTTAATTCAGAGTAATAGCTGAGTTTCAAACATTGTTTAAGCATTGTACTGTTCTTCTGACAATATAAAACTGTTTACTGCATCCTCTTCAGTAAAAAAAAAAATAATGCAGTTTAAGGCTTCATGCACAAAACCAAATCCATTTTGCCATACACAAACCAAGCATCCGCAAAATACAGATATCATCCCTGTACCATCCAAAGTCCATCTGGACTGGAATAGGACATGTTCTATAATTTGTGGAACAGACAGACGGATGCGGACAGAACACAGATGCTGTGTGCTCTCTACATCCATATATCCTGCAGCATTTGATATTCTATGGCAGGACTCCACAGGAACATAGCGATTCTCCCATAGGTTGCAATGTTTAATCATTGCAGCCTATGGGAGAAGAAATCTGATCACACGCTAAAGGGAACCTGTCGTTGTTAAACATAGTGTTTGAGCTGCAGACAGCCTGTTATAGAGCAGGAGAAGCTGAGTAGTAGTATAACATGCTGCCTGAAGCTTACATTGCATTTTCATGGCCACAGGTTCCCTCAAAAGTGTAAAAAAAAATTATAAAAATATATATAAAAAATTTTAAAGTTCAAATCACCCCTTTCCTTATATGAAAAAACTAAAAGGTATTGTTATGTCCAAAGTTCTCCTACTATTAAAATATAAAATAGTTATCCCATACTGTGAATGCCATAATGGAAAAAAAAACTTCTTCACTTCAAAAAGTCTTCACTGATCAAAAAGTCATATGCATCCCAAAATGGTATCAATAAAATTACTGATTCTCCCACAAATAGTAAACCTTTACACACCTTCATAGACATTAATATAAGCACGTTTTGGGGGTCAGAATCTGGTGATGCAAAGAAAATTTTTTTTTTTCAAAGTTTTCATTTTTTTATATTAAAACACAAAGAAGAAATTTATAAAATGTGGTATCATTGTAATCGTGCTGACATGAAGAATAAAGGGAATGCTGTAAAAATGATACCCATAAAACTGTGGCAGAATTGCAAGTTTTTTTTTTTATTTAAATTATATCCCATTTGGAATTTTATTCCAGCTTTCCACTATATCATATGCAATATAAAATTTCGCCATTAGAATGTACAACTTGTCCGGCAAAAAACAAGCCCTCATAATGCTATGTGAGCAGAAAAAAAAAAAAGATAACGGCTTCAACGTTTCCCATTCATACACTACCCCCTCGTCACACCGGGGGTAGTGTATGAATGGGAAATGTTGAAGGTTCTGTTGATGAGTTTCAAGGAGTTCCAGGTGAGGACTCGGTCTTTGATGCTGCTGGAAGAGAGGATCTGTAGGAGGAGAGAGTGGTCAACAGTGTCAAAGGCAGAGGAGTATAAAAAAACAAAAAACAAATGTAAAAATAGAAAATTATTCAGTCAGGAAGGAATTAATGCACCAAATAACTAATTTACGCGCAGTACTAATAAAATGTTTTTTATATTTTTTCTGAGGAACAGTAACTATTATTATTATTATTTATTTTAAAGTACCACTACTTCCATGGCACTGTACATCCAGTTGGAGTTACAAATATAAAGATACGATAAACAAACTATTAACAGACTGGTACATAGGGGTAGGGGACCCTGCCTGCAAGAGCTTAAAATCTACAAGGGAAGGGGAGAACACAGTAGGTGAGAGTGTAGGCTGCTCATGTGGCTGTGTGGTGGCAGCATGCTTATTGCAGATGGTAGGCTTTCCTGAAAAGGTGGGGTTTCAGGTTACTCTTGCAGGTTTGAATGTTGGGGGAGAGCCTGATGTGTTGGGGTAGTGAGTTCCAGAGTATGGGAGAGGCACGTGAAGAATCTTGTAGTCAATTGTGTGAAGAACAGAAGAGATAAGAACTGAGGATGAGGTCCTGTGACGATCAGAGATTACATGTGGGGTTGTATCGAGAAAGCAGTTAAGAGATATAAGGAGGGGACAGGTTGTGGATAGCTTTATATGTAATTGTAAGTATTTTAAACTGAATTCGCTGGGCAATGGGGAGCTAGTGAAGGGATTGGCAGAGGGGGGAGGCAGAGGAGAAACGAGGGGAGAAGTGGATTAACCGGGCAGCGGAGTTGAAAATAGATTGGAAGAAAGAGAGTGCTGTTGCAGTAGTCCATGGGGGAGATGATGAGAGAATGCACTAATATTTTAGTTAACTCAGAGGTGGGAAAGGTGCAAATACAAAAGATGTTCTTAAGTTGAAAACGGCAGGTGTAGGTGAGGGTTTGGATGTGTGGCTATCCCCCAGGCAGTGGGCCTGTGAGACTGGATAAAGTGTTGTGCTATTAACTGTAATGGACAGGTCAGGCAGGGGGCTAAGTGACATGGTGGAAAAACAATGAATTTTGTTTTCTCCATATTGAGTTTTAGGAAGTGGGAGGAGAAGAATAAAGATATTGCCGAAAGACATGCTGCCGATTCGAGATAGGAGGGAAGCAACATCAGGGCCGGAGAGAAAGATTTGAGTGTCGTCAGCATAGAGGTGGTATTGGAAGCCATGGGACTCTATGAGCTGAATGTAGAAATGTAGAAGACGCAGGACAGAGCCTTGAGGAACACAAACAGAGGGGGGGGGGGGCGTGACGAGGGGGTAGTGTATGAATGGGAAACGTTGAAGGTTCTGTTGATGAGTTTCAAGGAGATCCAGGGGAGGACTAGGTCTTTGATGCTGCTGGAAGAGAGGATTTGTAGGAGGAGAGAGTGGTCAACAGTGTCAAAGGCAGAGGAAAGGTCAAGAAGGAGGAGCACAAAGTAGTAAAGTTTACCTTTGGCAGCTAGCAGATCGTTGGCGACTTTGGTTAGGTTTGCCTTGGTGATTGGGTTGGAAGCCAGATTTTATCTGATCAAAAAGTGAGTAGGATGAAAGGTGTAAGGACAATTTGAGATGGACTTTTGTTCTAGCAGTTTGGATGCAAATGGGAGCAGTGAAACGGGACAGTAGCTGGATAAAGAGGATGGGTCCAGGGAAGGCTTCTTGAGTATGGGTGTGATTGTTGCATTTTTAAAAGAGGAAGGGAAGATGCTAGTGGTTAGCGATAGTTTGAAGAGGTGGGTTAGGACAGGGATAACTATAGTAGTGAGGTTAGGGATGAGGTGGGATGGGATTGGGTCAAGGGCACAGGTGGTGAGGTATAACTTGGAAACTAAGTTGGAAAACATTTCTTCTCTGACAGCGATAAACTGGGTTATGTGCGAAGAGTATCGGGTGGCTGTGTAAGGGTAAGGGGTGTAGTGTTTAAATTTTTCACAGATTTTATTGATTTTATCTGTGAAATATGAGGCAAAGTCTTCAGCTGAGATGAGGGGTGTGGGAGGGGGCATGGGGGACGGAATAGAGAGTTAAAGGTATTAAACAGTTGTTTGGGGTTATGGGATAAATATGATATGAAAGTAGTGAATTAGTCCTGTTTGGAAGAGGCAAGTGCAGACTTGAATTTGAGAACAGCTTGTTTATATGAGATGAAGTCTTCCTTGGGGTAGGTTTTCTTCCAGCGCCGTTCTGCGACTCGGGAAGCTTGTCTCAGTTTTTTGTCTGATTAGTGTTCCAGGGTTGTCGATTGATTTGACGGGTTCTGGTGTGTGTGAGAGGGGCGACTGAGTGATGGGCTGAAGTAATTGTGGTGTTGTAGAAAGTAGCGACTGTGTCAGTGACATGAAGGGAATATGGTGAATAGTGGTGAGAGAGAGTCTGAGAGTGTGTGAATAGAGAAGTATTTGAGATTTCTACGAGGGTGAGTAAGTTTATGGACTGGAGGGGCAGTTATAGTTTATGGACTGGTGAGAAAAATTAGCTTCTACCTCATAGGTTTTTTTTTTGTCTTCCTCTGGATTAACTTGCAGGATAACAGGCTGAACTGGATGGACAGATGTCTTTTTTCAGCCTTATAAACTATGTTACTATGCTATTATATAGCATGTGTCTGTTTCTGTGGGTGGCTGTGGAGGACTATTGTGTGAGTCCAAAGGTGGCAGTAAGAGATAGGAGTTTGGAGGCAGTTTAGTTTTGTGTGTCAATAGGGATGTTGAAATCCCCCATGATGAAGAGGAGGTCTGCAGAGAGGAAGTGAAATAGCCAGATAATGAAATTTACAAAAAAAGTTAGAAGCAGGGCCTAGTGGGCGGTAGATGATGACTCTTTGAAGTTTGTAGGGAAAGAAGATGCGGACGAAGTGGACTTTGAAAGAGGGGAGGCTCTGAAAGAGTGGAGATGGGGTGAAGGAGCAGTCCCCTGACAAGAAGAGGCTGACACCACTACTATGTTGTTCATTTATTGCAACTTCTCAACATCCATAAAATACACAATGATTCGGCTGTATACAGCCTTTATCAAGCTTGATAAAGGCTGTATGCAGCTGAAACTTTGTGTATTTTATGGATGCTGAGAAGTTGCAATACAGTTGTGTTCAAAATTATTCAACCCCCACTGAAATTGAGTGTTTTAGCCAGTTTGACATTGATTTTGATCATTTCAGTCATCTTGTTTACAATTAAATCAAAGAGGCACTTGTAAGTCAGACAAATATAACATAACATTTATAATGAAATAACCACAAATGTATTTTCTGTGCTCACATCATTATCAGTTTTATTCAACCCCCAAGTGACATTCAATCTTAGTACTTAGTACAACATCCTTTTCCAGTTATAACAGCTTTTAAACGTGAAGCATAGCTTGACACAAGTGTCTTGCAGCGATCTACGGGTATCTTCGCCCATTCTTCATGGGCAAAAGCGTCCAGTTCAGTCACATTCTTAGGCTTGCGCGCTGCAATTGCTTTCTTTATGTCCCACCAGAGGTTCTCAATCGGATTTAAGTCTGGTGACTGTGATGGCCACTTCAATGTTCCAGCCTTTAATCTGCAACCATGCTCTAGTGGACTTGGAGGTATGCTTGGGATCATTGTCCTGTTGAAAGGTCCAATGTCTCCCAAGCCTCAGATTTGTGACAGACTGCATCACATTTTCATCCAATATCTCCTGGTACTGAAGAGAATTCATGGTACCTTGCACACGCTGAAGCTTCCCTGTACCTGTAGAAGCAAAACAGCCCCAAAGCATGATTGACCCCCCACCATGCTTCACAATAGGCAAGGTGTTCTTTTCTTCATAGGCCTTGTTCTTCCTCCTCCAAACATAGCGTTGATCCATGGGCCCAAACAGTTCTAATTTTGTTTCATCAGTCCACAGAACACTATCCCAAAACTTTTGTGGTTTGTCCACATTACTTTTGGCATACTGCAGTCGACTCTTCTTATTCTTTGGAGACAGCAAGGGGGTGCGCCTGGGAGTTCTGGCATGGAGGCCTTCATTACGCAGTGTGCGTCTTATTGTCTGAGCTAAAACCTCAGTACCCGCATATGACAAATCTTTTTTTAGTTCCTCAGCAGTCACATGGGGACTTTTCTCCACTTTGCTCTTCAGGTAGCACACAGCAGTTGAAGTCAGCATCTTCTTTCTGCCACGACCAGGTAGCGTTTCAACAGTGCCCTTTGACTTGAATTTGGGAATGATGCTTCCTATGGTGTCTCTTGGTATGTTTAACATCTTTGCAATCTTCTTATAGCCATTGCCCTTCCTGTGAAGAGAAATCACCTCTTCTCTTGTCTTCCCGGACCATTCTCTTGACTTCACCATGTTTGTAAACACACCAGTAAATGTCTAAAAGGAGCTGAGTATCACAGTCATTTTAAATCTGCCTATTTGGTGCTTATTATGCTTGATTGCTGCTCCTTGACATCCACAGGTGTTTTCAATACCTGATTGAAAACACTTGAATGACCTCTGTTCTTAACCCCTTTGGGACACATGACGTACCGGTACGGCATGTTTCCCGAGTCCTTAAGGACACATGACGTACCGGTACGTCATGAGTTGTTCCGATCACTGCTGCTCAGCTGGCAGTGATCGGAACAAGGTACCTGCTGAAATCATTCAGCAGGTACCTTGTTACAATGCCCAGGGGGGTCCTGTGACCCCCCCATATGGGCGATCGCTGCAAACCGCAGGTCAATTCAGACCTGCGGTTTGCAGCGCTCATGCGATCTCTGATCCCCGCGGTCTATGACCGCGGGATCAGAGAGTTAATGCCCCCAAACAGTTTTTAACCCCCTGCAGCCCCCAATCATACTGTGGCTGCGGGGTGCAGGGGGTGGTTGCGGGCGGCGCGAGGCGGGCGGGAGGCGGGCGGTGCGGCGGGCGGGATCGCGACTGCGATCCCCGCCCGCCTCCCCTGTAATCTATCCCTGGTGTCTAGTGGTTCTATCAGAGTGTCAGCACATTGCTGACACTCTGATAGAAACGGCTGGCATCTGTGCTGCAGATGCCAGCCGTTTAACCTCTTCCGTACCGCGGTCCGTACGGACCGCGGTATGGAAGGGTTAACAGGGAGGAGCGCTCCTCCCTCTCCCATCGGGGGCTGCTGTGCCTTTGCAGCCCCCAACAGGATGGGATCGAAGAGGGAGGGTGCTCCACTCCTTCCTATCCATCACCCCTGCCCAGTTATGGCAGGGGGTGATGGTTGCCATGGAGACAGGACGCTTTCAGAAGCGTCCTGCTCTCCATGGTGCTGAAAGTCTGAATAGACCTGCTAAAGGTCTATTCAGACTTTCTAAGTACAAAATACAGTACAGTGCACTATATAGTGTACTGTACTGTATTATACAGACACCAGATCCACTGGATCTTTCAGAACCAAGTGGATCTGGGTCAAAAAATGTAAAAAGTGAAAAAAAAAGTAAAAATGAAACAAACACATAACACTGAATAAAAACTAAAAAAAATTAAATACACTACACATATTAGGTATCGCCGCGTCCGTAAAAACCTGCTCTATAAAAATATCACATGACTGAACTCCTCAGGTGAGCGCCATAAAAAAACCCAAAAAATGGTGTAAATAAGCCATTTTTGGCGCATTATCACTAAAAGTGTAATACAAAGCGATCAAAAAGGCGTTTGCCTCCCAAAATAGTACCAATCAAACCGCCATCTCATCCCGCAAAAACGAGCCCCTACCTAAAACAATTGGCCAAAAAATAAAAAACTATGCCTCTCAGACTAAAACATGATTTTTTTGTTTCAAAAATGCTTTTTAGTGTTAAATGTAAAAAAAATTAAAAAGTAGACATATTTGGTATCTACACGTCCGTAAGAATCTGCTCTATAAAAATATCACATGACCTAACCCCTCAAGTAAACACTGTAAAAAAAATAATAAAAACTTTGTCAAAAAGCCATTTTTTTGCCACCTTACATCACAAAAAGTGTAATAGCAAGCGATCAAAAAGTCATATGACCCCCAAATAGTGCCAATCTAACCGTCACCTCCTCCCGCAAAAATTATACCCAACCTGAGACAATTGCCTAAAAACTGAAAAATATATGGCTCTCAGACTATGGAGATACTAAAACATGTTTTTTTCATTCAAAAAGGATATTATTGTGTAAAACCAAAATAAATAAAAAAAGGTATACATATTATGTATCGCAGCGTCCGTAAGGACCTGCTCTATAAAAATATAACATGACCTAACCCCTCAGATGAACGCCGTAAACATAAAAAATAAAAACGTTGTCAAACAAGCCATTTTTTTGTCACCTTACATCACAAAAAGTGTAATAGTAAGCGATCAAAAAGTCATATGCACCCCAAGATGGTGCCAATCAAACCGCCATCTCATCCCGCAAACAATGAGCCCCTACATAGGACAATCGCCCAAAAAAATATATATATATGGCTCTCAAACTATGGAGACAGTAAAACATGATTTTTTTTTGTTTTAAAAAATTATATTATTGTGTAAAACTTATATAAATAAATAAAAAGTATACATATTATGTATCGCCGCGTCCGTCACAACCTGATCTATATAAATAACACATGACCTAACCCCTCAGCTGAACACAGCAAAAAATAAAAATAAAATACGGTGTCAAGAGCCATTTTTGTCACCTTACATCACAAAAAGTTTCATAGAAAGCGACCAAAATGTCATATGCACCCCAAGATGGTGCCAATCAAACCGCCATCTCATCCCGCAAAAAATGAGCCCCTACATAACACAGTCGCCCAAAAAATTAAAATAAAACTATGGCTTTCAGAATGTGGAGACACTAAAAAAATTATTTTCAAAAAGGCTTTATTATGTAAAACTGAAACAAAAAACCCCAAAAAGTAGTCATATTTGGTATTGTCGCGTCCGTAACAACCTGCTCTATAGAAATAGCACACAATCTAACCTGTCAGTTCAACTATGTAAATAACAAAAATAAAAACAGTCCCAAAACAGCTATTTTTTTGCAAATTTTCCATCCAATCCATTTTTGCAGTAACAAAGCAAGGGTTAACAGGCAAGCAAATCTCAATATTTATTGCCCTGATTCTCTTGTTTGCAAAAACACCCCATATGTGGTCGTAAACTACTGTATGGCCAAACGGCAGGGCACAGAAGGAAGGGAACGCCATATGGTTTTGGAAGGCAGATTTTGCTGGACTGGTTTTTGACACTATGTCCCATTTGAAGCCCCCTGATGCACCCCTACAGTAGAAACTCCAAAAAAGTGACCCCATTTTGGAAACTACGGGATAAGGTGTCAGTTTTGTTGGTACTATTCTAGGGTAAACATGATTTTTGGTTGCTCTATATTACACTTTTTTGAGACAAGGTAACAAAAAATAGAAATTCGAAATTTCATCTCCATTTGCCAATAACTCTTGTGGAACACCTAAAGGGTTAACAAAGTTTGTAAAACTGGTTTTGAATACCTTGAGGGGTGTAGTTTCTTAGATGGAGTCACTTTAATGGAGTTTCTACTCTAGGGGTGCATCGGGGGCTTCAAATGGGACATGGTGTCAAAAATCCAGTCCAGCAAAATCTGCCTTCCAAAAACCATATGGCGCTCCTTTCCTTCTGCGCCCTGCAGTTTGGCCATACAGCAGTTTACTGACCACATATAGGGTGTTTCTGAAAACTACAGAATCGGGGCAATAAAAATTGAGTTTTGTTTGGCTGTTAACCCTTGCTTTGTTACTGGAAAAAATGGATTCAAACGGAAAATTTTTCAAAAATCGAAATTCTGAAATTTTATCTTTATTTGCCATTAACTCTTGTGGAAAACCTAAAGGGTTAATGACATTTGTAAAATCAGTTTTGAATACCTTGAGGGGTGTAGTTTCTAGAATGGGGTAATTTTTGGGTGGTTTCTATTATGTAAGCCTCACAAAGTGACTTCAGACCTGAACTGGTCCCTAAAAAGTGGGTTTTTGAAAATTTCTGAAAAATTTCAAGATTTGCTTCTAAACTTCTAAGCCTTGTAACGTCCCCAAAAATGAAATAGCATTCCCAAAATGATCGATACATGAAGTAGACATATGGGGAATGTAAATCAATAACTTTTTTTGGCAGTATTACTATGTATTATAGAAGTAGAGTAATTGAAACTTGGAAAATTGCAAATTTTTCAAAATTTTTGGTAAATTTGGTATTTTTTTATAAATAAAAATGAAATTTTTCGACTTCATTTTACCACTGTCATGAAGTACAATATGTGACGAAAAAACAATCTCAGAATGGACTGGATAAGAAAAAGCGTTTTAAAGTTATCACCACATAAAGTGACAATGGTCAGATTTTGAAAAAATGGCCTGGTCCTTAAGGTGAAATAGGGCCGTGTCCTTAAGGGGTTAAGAGTGGTAGTCTTTAAGGGGTTGAATAACTGTGTCAATGAAGAAATCACAAAAAAAAACATTTAATACTGTATTACAAAAACAATTGATGTCATTTTAGTTGCATTTGGTTCTTTAAAAAGTCCTTGTAAGATTTAATTCTGAACACAATTGCAAATGTACACTAAATTCCCTAAAACCCTTTACAGCATTGGGGGTTGAATAATTTTGAACACAACTGTAAATGAAGAATATGGAGAATGCTGCCAGTGCCCTTTGATTTTCTTCTGTATCGGCTGACCTTTGGATTAATGGTCGTTTGGCGAGGCTGTTGCATCCCACTTTCGTCTTGGAGGACCAGGAGTGCTGTCCCTACCTGTGAATAACCCCCACTATGTTGGTCTGGGGGGGCGGGGGGGAATAAACTGAAGGTTTCCATAGGATAGTGCAGCAGGGAACGCTGTGTTGGTGGGTGTTAGCCACGTTTCCATGAGACCCAGGAATAAAAATTTCTTGGAAATAAAGTGGTCATGGATGTAAGACAACAGAGTAACATATATCAGGATAAACTCTACCGGGCATTTTGTCTGGTTTAGTGACATTCTCACGACCATATGTGTTTTGCAGTCCGCAAAACTCGGATCCACAAAATGTGGTTGAAGTTCCATGTTTTATCTGTAATATTTTTTTGCCAAATGTCTTCCATGTGATTTTCGCATCTGTATGTCTGTTCCGCAAATGCGGACACCAACCTCATTGAAGTCAATGGTTCTGCAAAAAAATAAAATAAAATTATGCAACACAAACATCATCCTTGTTTTGTGGATCCCCTTTTTGCAGAACCATAATACATAAAATTATGTGAATGTCACCTTAATGGGGTTAATATCTCTAACAGACGCTATTTAAAGTCGTCTATAGATTTACTTACTTTTCGTTTATTTTGTTTTCATAGGCCAGTGTTCATGACATTGTATTAATGTCATTTCTAATGCTGACAGTTGCAGTGAATGCAGCACTTCCAGCATCTCTTACACTTTGTCTTCTATATGGTCAAACAAGGCTAAAAAAACAGGGAATCTTCTGTATCAGTCCTCAAAGGATCAATTTAGCTGGGCAGCTGAATCTTGTATGTTTTGATAAGGTAAGTTCTGCAATTTGTAGGTTTTTTTTTATTAGACAAATTATTTTATAGGCTTTTTAATGTTACTTGTAAAATTCTTTTGTGAAAAACTGAGCACATCTATAACATTACAAACAGGAGATATTGAAGAAAAATAGTGAGGATAATATTGACCATACAGTATTTTTACTCATGCAGCTGACATGATCGCTCTATCTAGATTTTGTATATGCCTTTGATATTGTACCACTAAATGACCTTGAGGTTACAGATACAGACACTAGGGAGAAATGTACTCACATGGTTGAAGAATTGGGGCAGATTGCATTCCGTATTTTTGTGGACCCATAGACTTCCATGGTGCCGTGTCCTGATTTTCACAAGTATAGGGCTTGTTTCATTTGTTTTGCGGAGTCGTGGAATGGAAGAAAAGGGCCCCATAGAAGTGAATGGGTCAGCATCTAATCTGCAAAAAAATGGATCGGCATTTTTGCGGACAGCATACGGCCGTCTGAATGAGTCCTAAATGGTACATTCTAAAAATGGTTTAAACTCTGTATTAGGCCCAGTTCTTTTTAATCCTATTTATTTATGACTTTGTTGAAGAGAATGAGAGGGCCTGTGTTTACTAATGACATAGACCCATGTAGGATGCTTAAAACAGTTTGATTGTAAAGTATTGCAGACAGACTTAGATAAACTGGCAGCATGAACAAGGGAAATTCAGATGATTTTTATTTATTTTTTTATGTTGATAAAGATAAAAAAAAAGCACCCCGGTCACAGTAATCATTTTATTGCATGCATATTAGATGGAATAAAAACTAGGAACAACAGTACAAGAGAAGGGCTTGGGTATTCTGGCTACAAGGAAACCAAGCAGCAATACTCAAGGTCAAGCAGCAACTGCAAAACAATTATGTTTGTCTGAAGTGTAGTCTTCTCAGTATTCACAGGATAGGCATAAATGTATTTATTTCATCTCAGGACATAAACAAATTAAAAACACTGTACTGACCATTTTCGAGCAGAGGAGCCCTTAGTCATGGCATAATACATGAAATGAGTTTAAATGCAGAAAAGTAAGGCATGCATGGAAAACACTTTGTTACTGAAAACCATTTGCGTTTTTCATGTATTTCTGTGTTTTCTTGCTTATTCTCTGTAGGCACAGTCAACTGATCCATGCCAAATCTTCCATCAATGGGCTAGACACATTGATCTTCTTTGCGCCAATTTTCTGGAGCAAATAAAGACAGAAATCTACAGTAGCCCTGAGCTGCCGTTGATTTCATTCTGGTGCATGGACTGCCAGAGAATGAACTTAATTTGTCATGCACCTCCTTATGTATTAGGCGCATCCTCTGGAAGTGCAGTAGATTTCAAAGACTCACATAAAATGCAAGTCTTTGATAAATCTTCCCCTATGTGTACTAATTTGGGACACAGTCAACATAGAATCATTTTGTGATCTGATGCTTGTTCAGTAGAACCACTTGAGTTTTGGGCATTTTGGCTTGCTAAAATGTGTCAGTGTTATGACTGTTTGTATCTCTATATAGACTGGTACATTGACAGAAGACATCTTGGATTTGTTTGGTGTTCTTCCTTGTGAGAAAAGCTGGTAAGTTCAGTCAGTAAAGCAACTAAAGTGTGCAATATGCTTGCCGGGAGCAACACAGTCTCACCTAGTGTCCAAAGCAATCAATGGTCAAACATTTAATGGCATAACATCACTGTTTATGGTTGTTTGTTTTTTTTCACATAATTTGTGGCCTTACACTCTTAATGGAGCCCTAGTTGACTCCCTTATCTACCTATACCTCATTCTACTCCTAAAGTCTGCTGATCTTAGCTCATGTTTTTATTGTGACACAGACAAAAGGTTATTCTTTTAGCCACCTACCCAAGTTTTATTGTGGAAAATTGGTAATTGAAGTTTTAATATAAGATTTTAATTAATGTAGTGAAATAATGTCATGCTCACTCACATATTTTTTTAGTTTTCAGGATATGATGTTTTTTTCTTCCTCTAATAATATGTATTGGTGCCCAATACTACAAGCAATGACAAGCTGTCACTCACTCATCACTTTGGATGGAAAGCTACAGGGAGATCCACTGGACTTGAAGATGTTTGAAGGAACAGGTTGGGTAAGTTGCATAGTATAGACAATATCATACATGTATTTTTGAAAGGTTAGAACATTATGCTATAACATCGATTTGTCTTGGACTACTTCTAAGAATGTTATCTATGTCTCCCCCCCCCCCCAAATATGGCTGCCACCTTTTGCAGTAGTCTCTATTCACATGATGGCTGACCGATGGGGGTCAAGATACACCTGTCCGGAGCACCGAGGGATCAGGGAAGGCAGACTTTGTGTGATCGCATAAATAGTCAGTGCAGGTACACACAGAGCACACAGCAAGGAAGGGTAACTAACCCCTTCCTTGCTGAAACAGAAAGGAGATACAAACACAATGGACCTGTTCACACCCGAAGTATCTGTGGCCAGTACGCACGAGATAGATGAATGTGTACTGACTCACCACACTAACACATGTACCCCACAACCAGCAAATATACCATATTTTAGTATACCATAGAAACATGTGACAAAAAGATTGATAACCTATTTACATAGGAAAGCTTGTAAAGCCTCTAACAAAATAGAATATGTAAAAATGCTTGTGAGATCTGAGACTCTCCCATCATAATGAACCTTACAGCTTACAAATGACCTGATAACTCTAAAGCATTTTAGACTTGAATACTATTTTAATAATATATCTGAATTTTATCTTTGAAACAGGAACTTGAAGATTTTATGGTGGAAATCAAAGAAAATGGTCCAATAAATAGCTATACAATAGTAAAACCTGGACCTGCTGCAGCAAAGGTGTGTCAACAGTATTTTCCCATAGTTACTGTTCATGACTTTACTATGTTGCCTAGTTACATAGTTACATAGTTAATACTGTCAAAAAAAGACATAAGTCTATCAAGTTCAACCAAGGGAAAGGTGGGGACGTGAATCCTAGAAGGAAGTGAGACTCAGATTTCTACACATTTTCATAAGCATTAATGTGTACTTTTAAGAATTAATCTAAACCCTTTTTAAAACTGTCCACTGTTCCTGCTGTGACCATGTCCTGAGGAAGTCTATTCAACAGATTCACAGTTCTTACAGTAAAGAAGTTTTCAAGCTTCTGGAGACTGAACTTCTCCAATCAGAGGCAGTGTCCCCTTGTCTTTTGAGGGCATTTCACCTCATTTTTTGTATGGTCCATTTATATTTTTGTACAGGTTCATTAACCATGTCCCCCCTTAGATGTCTCTTCTCAAGACTAAATAAATGTAATTATTTTATTTCTTTCTTCATAACTAAGACCCTCCATGCCCCTTATCAGTTTAGTTGCTCTCCTCTGTACTTTTTCCAGCTGCAGAGAGTCCTTTCTATGGACTGGTGTCCAGAAATGAACTGCATATTCCAGATGAGGCCAACGTTTTGTAAAGTGGTAATATTACATCCCTGCCCCGCGAGTCCATGCCTCGTTTAATGCATGACAATATCCAGGTAGACCTAGAAGCAGCTGATTAACATTTTATGCTGTAATTCAATCTATCATCTACAAGGACACCCAAATCCTTCTCTATAAGTGACTCTCCCAGTGTATTTATGATCTGGTTTCTTCATCATAAGCTTTAACCAAAGCAGGAAGTTATCTTCAGTTTCCTACAGCTGTCTATTATATACAGGACACTGAGAGCTGTAATCCGATGCTGTAGAATCTAAATTGTCCAACCACATATAGCTCTAGTGCCCATGTGCAATGAGCCCACTACACACAGCTGGGGGATTCCTTACCCCTCTAGAGGTATTTACTATTATATGTCCCTCTGTTAGAGTAAGTAGTCGTGACACCAGCTGTGGTTAAGCAGCGGGAGCACAGAGCTTCCTTTAGATGATGGAATGTACCCAAATGTAGGAAGGCCAGAGTGGTGTTAAATAGGCCACAATATCCCTGAAGATGTTGTGTAGCATTTGTCACTGTGGTCCTACCTTTTAATATGGTTGGAATCCCAGATGCAGTGGTCCAAATCAGTGAAAAGGGGGTTTGGTAACGTGGGTGATGAAAAATGAAGTTGAGTCCAGGCTTGGTTAAACGTTAAACAGTTGCTTTACTTGTAATAAACGGTAATCCATACAGTTTCCAAACTTTATCTTGGTTACCAATAGGTTTCAGCAGGCAAATGGCAGGCAAATACTTTCTCGGCACACAGATTACTCTCTGCTGTATCCTCTCTGTAGCTCTCTTAGCTCAGCTATGTTAGTAGTTGGTTTTTTACTGTAGATAATCCTAGGAAACTCAGTCCTGGCTGTGAGTACCTCAAGCTTTAGCTTTAGCTTGGATTTCAGACAATGCAAGCCCAGGAGGGGACATGCAACCAATATGCACACCCTCCAGTGATAAGGTTGGCTAGGGCAATCAGAACCGGTCAAGACAGGGACAGGCCTTCTGCTGCAGGGGTGAGACTGCACACTCTAGCTAGCTAACTCCACCTCTCCTTCTCCCTCTAGAGGGAGAGAGAGAATAGACAATCCAGTCCACTCCCTGCAACTAGCACTGCCGTGTGTTGCTGCCACCATGTGGTACATCAGGCAACTACATGAATATAACAGTTTCAATGTAAATACATATGCACATTATTCAGTGATGATATATCAGACATTAGATGACACAGTCTTAGCACATAAAAAGTAGTAATAAGGTGCAAAAGAATGGTAATGGCACTCCGGGTCATAACACATGCATGTGGCTACCCAGCTGCTGACAACCAGCATTGGACTGAAGTCCCTTGGGCCCACCAGAGGAATTTATTCTGAGGGCCCACACTGTGTGTATATAGGACCTTAAGGGCCATGTTTTACTAGGGGTCCTATATTGTCAGAGTTTGGGCCTACCAAAGGATCCTCTGGTACTCTGGGGGGCTAGTCCGACCCTACTGACAACCACACATCCTCTGAAGCACTAGTGTCAAGCAATAGCACTAGAACTTGGTACCGGAGTCACCTTGGAAAATGTTTTAAGACAAAATCACATGACTAGGATTTCCTTCTCCCATGTCAAACATTAATTTTCCTGCCCTGCCTCATTATCTAAATATAGTGTGACACGCTGATGCTCCCCCTGGCATCCAGTGTCACGAACCAGCGGGTGTGAACCCACTGTGCCATGTGTTCTACCTCCTTTAAGGCCTCATTATCTAAATATAGTGTGACACGCTGATGCTCCCCCTGGCATCCAGTGTCACGAACCAGCGGGTATGAACCCACTGTGCCATGTGTCCTACCTCCTTTAAGGGCGTTGTCCAAGCGAACCCCTCAATCTTCTGATCGTGGGGATAGACTTTTCTGAGGGGAACAACAGGTCGCTACCTCTTGAGGAGGATAGACACATGAGGCAAGTGGACCAGGAGGTACATGAGAAAGGTCTTAGAAGTACAGGTGCTGTCAGCAGGCTGAGGCATTACCAGGAGTAACATTGCAGGACCGAAGGATGAGGCAGCGGCGAAGTCAGACAGGCAAAAGAACAATGCAGGCGGCACAGGTACAGGTACGGCAATCCGGGTTGGCAACAGGAGATTCAAGGCAATCAGGCAGAGATCGAACAGGTAGCAGAGTCCAGGAATAGAGGTACGAGTCAGAAACACAAGCGGATATCAGGAACCTTAGCAGGACACAAGGACCTTGACACTGAGGCATCTATGTGCAAGAGGGCTAGTATTGGTTGTCGAGGTCACATGATCCAACCCATAAAACACAGGAAGTGACGCGCGAACTGAGGGACCCAAGTACCCCAATTTGAATGTAGCAGTGGTCATGCATGTGTACTGCCCCTCTATTCAACTCTATAGGACCGTCAGAGATAGTCGGGCACTTAGAATTCCTGTACATTAATCATTGCTTCTCACATTTTTCTGCCTGTATCAAATAGGCACCAGTGGAAGGAATCCTTATTCTGCACCAGTTCCCATTCTCTTCCAGTTTACAGCGCATGTCTGTAATTACTCAGGTGATTGGAGAGAGTAACCTGACAGTGTTCATGAAGGGGGCACCTGAAATGGTCATTCGCTTTTGCAAACCAGAAACAGGTAACTATAAAATTTATAAAACAAATTTAGAATTATGAAAATTTTGATCTTCAACCCTTCAAATACCGGGGGCCATTTTCATTTTTGCAATTTTGTTTTTTTCCTTCCCACCTTCAAATAGCTATAACGTTTTAAACTTTCAGTTTATATAGCCATATAAGGACTTTTTTTGTGGGATAAGTTGTATGTTTTAAACGCACCATTTCATTTACCATGTCTTGTATTGGAAAATGGGGGAAATTTTTTTTTTTGTGGGGTTAAAGAGAAAAAAACAACAACACAATTCTGACCAGGTTTTTTGGGTCTTCATTAGTGTTTGTCGAGCACCAAAGTGGTCGGGTGCTCGAGCAGAACACCTGCAACGAGCCGGACCACAGAGGCTTGGACTGTGGGTTTATATGGTGCAGTATATGCCAAGTGGGTGTAATAGTATGCACAGTTCAGTTGCTCCATGAGCCGGCCGTGCAGTGGATGGGAAGACAGCACGAAATCCTCAGGGGCATTCTCAGTTGCAGGGAACACCAGCAAGATGTTGGTTGAGGTGCCCTTGATGGTACTTGGTGTTTAGGGTGCTTTGGTGGCTGGGCTCCTGTGTTCGTGACGCCAGCACTGTAAGGTGCAACTAAGAGATGGGGCAGAAGAATGAGCAGTGAGGCAGTGGTTAAACCAAACAGGAAATTTACCTGCCAGATGTAGTAAGGCATCTGATCTCATCACTTTGTCTTTCATACAGATGGCAAAAATAGTAATACTACAAATCTAAATTAGCAGGCTTCTTAAGGTGAAGTATATAGGTTAGCTCCAGCTCACTTTAGTAGGGGAAGTGTGCTTACTTGTACTTAGTTTCTGATGTTGAGCTGTACACTCAACCTTGTAATAGTACTTTAGATCCTCTGTAAACAAGTATTCTGACAGATGGCCTTTCTGTCCTTAAGTATGGTGGGCAGCCAGTATCTTAGGAATTCTCCACCAAATGCAAAGGTGACTAAAACCTGATAAACGGTAGTTAACTTCCTTTGTCAGTATTCTATAGTTCAGTAATCCAACAACCACAGGGCGATCTTCCTCAAGGCAGACAAACGCTCTGCTTCATTATTTGTACAGGTTGGGTTCTTCAGAGTAATAATCTACTTGGTACCCCTCTACAGTGTAGGATCATATAGTCCTAATCTCAGACTCAATGGTTGAGGTAAATTGGTTCTCCTGGGTTGGGCCCAGGAGGACAGAGACAAGCCTGTCTTCTCTCCTTCCTCCTAACTCCTAATCTCCTAACCTTTTTCTCAACTTCCTGTAACAGCTGTATATAACTAGTGTGATAGAAATCTCTAGTGGTGAAAATGTGTAGTGCGTGTTACCAGCCTTAAATATGGATTTAGCAGCAAAGACAAAGGAATAGTGCAAAATGACATCATAATATAAATAACAATTTTGGAGAGGACCATACACAAATATGTGGGACACTACTTTCCCCACTGCTTTTAATAAAGTCGGCCTCGACTTTTTAGGTTTACTAATTGCTGTGGATCATCTCTCCGTCGCCTTGAAAACACCAAAACAACCTGCACCACATACATATATCTCAAAATTTCACATTATATAGCATATAGATTATTATTCAAGGTAACCCAGTACATTCAAGTGCATAAAAGAGTTTTCATATAAATACACATTATTAACATAGCACAGGATAAATATTTTTGGGCGTTGTTTTTTATTTCTTTGCTTGACGGTGACAAAACTGGGCGTAGGCATAGAAACAAGTAATACAGTCCATAGCAAAGTCTATTGTGTGCAAAGTCATTAAGGTCCATCTTAATATTGAGGTAAAAACATTGATAGTCCAAAGGGTTAAAGTGCGAAAGTTCTGTTATCGTAAACATGAGTATTGCATAAAACAGTCACAGAAAATGTTGCATAACACTTTTGATTCAAAGTCCCAGTAAACCTGAGAAGGGGGGAAAAAGGGGGAAAGAGGGAAAAATTTGCGCAACAAGAAAAAAAAATGCGCAAATCGAATTTGTAATCCTGCCAATGTCCAGCAGGATGGTCCTGTAATGCTTTTTAAAGAGGCTCCAGTAGTCTTTTGTAGTGACTTGGGGAACTGTCACTAGGGGGTGCAACAAGTGCAAGTTCTATGTGGGGCAGAAATAAAAATTTTCAAAAGTGGCCATCCAGTCTACTTACAGATAGGTATCTTCCTCGATATCTTGTTCCTCCAGCTTTATAGCCATGGGGATCATCCAACATGGGAGATCACCGGATAGGGGGGAAGGCTTGTAATTTCTTAGGAATTCAGCAAGTTCATCCAACTTAGTGCAGGTCACGGAGCTCCGGTTATAAGATAATTTCTCTGGTCTCCACTTGCGCTGCGGGTCCGATACACTAGCTTCCACGGCTGCGGCAGGAGTTGGCAGCAGCACATATCTCCGCCATTAACGTCTGCCATTGCGGGTTAGGTGTCCCAAGCCAGACCGGTCTTTACAGGGCTCGTGGTTGCTCAACGACAGGTTCCATGATGGGTCTCTGCTAACTCCAGTTTCCTCCTTATGGCTGTGGATAGGGGTAAGGTGGTATCTCCTCACTCCGAGTATCCTCCAGTGGAGTGCCAGGCACAATTGTTGCCTCGGGCTGCGACGCCATGTTTCTCTCATTCTCCAATCTGGCGCACAGGAATATATCCAGCAAACACTTCCACTGTTCACAGACTCCACCTTTTCTCTATCCCGCCCCCTAGGTTCACTTGCATAAGGGGGGCGGTAACACCATTCCGCATAATGGAAAGTCTATGGTGGCACAGCAGAAATGCTTTTCCCGCACTTTTAAGGGGCGGTGCACAATTTTTCATGCATTTAGAAAGGGGGTGTCACTACTTTTTCTACAGTGATGGCGCAGCAAAATAACAAGAACACTTCAAGCGGCCATCTTTGGTACAAATCAAAAGTCCATTCACTGACAGCAAGCAGCGATAGTGACCCAAAAATGCACAATGTTTCCACTTTTAATTCAACAACAGGGGTCTTGTAAAGTATGCCTGTGCAACTTTCAAGTGATTTGAACAATTCTGCATCTTAATAAAGGCGTTTGTATTCAAACAGTTCAAACAGTTTTCGGATGGAGTACTGTATATGTCACAGAATACTGCACACTATGGACACTAGATTAGGCCCAGATTATTTAAATTTACTCTAAGGAGATAGTTTCGGATGCAGTACTGTATATGTCATGGATGTGTATTAAACGCACACACCACAGAGACAATAGACAATAAATGTGGCGCTGATTATTTGATTTTACGCAAAAAGACAGTCTGCGGATGTTGTAAAGTATATGTCACTAATGGCTATTAAATAAAAATATGTTGATGCTATCAAACACACACACAGTAGTCCTTAAAATGACTTTGGGGTCTTTGAAAAGCTTTTGGTAGTAAAAACAGCAAATGTCTCTCCCTGCACTATCTGTCCCTTTCTCAGCATAGATGTCCCTGAGACTGATCAATTTAGCACTGGTAAAAATAAATTTCTGCTCTAAAACACACACACAGTAGTTCTTAAAAGGACTTTGAAAAGTTTTTTTAGAATAAGAACTGTGAATTTAGCTCCCTACACTTTCTTTCTCTTCCTATGCTCTGCTCTCCCTGACTATGACTGATCCGAGCACGTGTCATCAGGTGTTATATAGCACCCGATAACGCGTTCCGGCCAGCCAATCACTGTAATGCCAGTAGCTAACATGGCTATGGCTTTACAGTGAAGGGCATTACTTACCTGCATGCTAATTGGCTGCTTAGAAAGCACCAAACGTGCTGGGAGGAGACTCAAGCATTGCGCTTGAGCACATGTGGTATTCTGCCAAGTACCACTATGTTCCTGGCATAGCAATGCTCGAGCCGAACCGGTATTCGGTCAAGCATGCTCGCTCATCACTAATCCTTATCCCTAAACTCCTGACAGCTCATAAACACTCATTTTAACCAAAGTCAGTTTATTAAGAATTGAGCTATACTGAGTGTTTGTCAGTTTTCAGGAATTTAGAGCTTCACATTCAGCCATCAGAACAGCAACATAACAACTGAGTGTAAAACTAAAACTAAGATACTCTGCAGGTAGGTCCAAACTTAACCCTTTGGGACAAAAAGTCTTAGAAAAGTTTTAGTAAAGACGATTTAAAAACATTTTTGCCCCAAAATGAGTAAAATGCAATCATAAAAAACCTACCCCAAAGGTGCTCATGCCTTCAAGGAAATAGATATGGAAAGTATTTTTCACCTGATAGTATCAGCATTATGGTCCATTATTTAAGCTGCTCCACATACTGTTCAGTTTCTTTGAGAACACATCTGGGGAGATGTATTAATACTGCCCAAAAAAAAAAAAAAAGTGTGTAGAAGAAACCAGCAAAAACTGCCCCAAATTTATCTCAGTGGTGTGCGATGTCTGATAGATTTGGCACATCTTGATAGACATTTATAAGTTTTTTTCTTACTTATGCTACCTCTTGGTTAGCTTACTTTAAATCAGTATTTTTCACTAAGATTGTGGTGTACAACATTAATTTTGTGCAATTTAGGACTCCTCTAAACAAAGAAAGTGGGGCCCCTAAAGTGTCTAAAGTGCACAATAATTCTGGCAGAAGGCATGTATACCAGTTTTTGGCACAAGTGACACAATAATGCTGCTGTTATATTGAATTCTGCTGTTATGTTGAATATGGATAAAAATATAAGTTTATCCTTTGTTAAGAGTTTCTTCCTAAAGTCATGGACATGTTGTTTTTCTTGTGGATTACAGTATTTTACTATTATTATAATGACTTTTATGTCTTAATAGTCCCAAACAGCTTCTTCATGAAACTTGATGACTACACTGCACAAGGCTTCCGAGTAATTGGACTAGCATATCGATCACTGCAAAAAGAGGGTCTACCAAAGTCTTTTAACATAGAGAGGTACGATATTTTGATCTCTTTGGGCCACCCATTTATTCTATCATATTGTATATGATTTTGTTACAAACCTAAATGCGGTAGAAAAATTTGAAGTTATTTTTATTATTATTAGACGTTATTAATTTGGTTGATAGAAAATGTGATTATTTTTTTGTATGTAATATTTTTTAACTTGGTGGGTTATTTATTTATACCTTTCTAATCATCTCAACATACATAACACTGACTGACTGGTGAGATTGTAGGAAGGGAGATCATGCTTCTAAACAGGAGCAAGTCAGGAAAGGTCTGCAGAGGAAACAGAGGAGGAGGAAGCAGAAGAAAGCAATAGCCTGAGCATGTAAAAAGACAGGAGGTGAATTGTATACTCTCATAAAACAATAGTGGTCAATTGTAAACTTGTGGTGGGCTTCTGATTATATACTGTAGAAAGTTGCAGTTTGTATAGAGAGTTGCAATATAGGTCATCAATATCAGATAGGTGAGGGTCCTGGCACCCCCTTTGATCACCAGTGTTGGAGTTGAACCCCGCAGTTCTGATATTGATGGATTATCCTAAGGACAGCTCACCAGAAATTGGCCAACCCCTTTAATGAAACAGAGCTAAACAGCAAGACAATAAATGGCAGACAGGTATTACCCAAATATAATGATTTATATACAGATAAATAATGAACATTGTTTCACAACTGCATTAATGAAATGTTTTATATTTAAAGGGAAGTAGTGGAGTGTGACCTCACATTTCTTGGCTTATTGATCCTGGAAAATCGACTTAAACCAGAAACCACTTCAGTTCTAGAGGAACTTCGAGAAGCCAATATTAGAAGTGTAATGGTCACAGGTATTTTTTAGCTTAATTTATTTTATTTATTTGAGCTTTTTAACTAGCTTTTAAAACATAATTCATTTTTATCCCCATTATTGTTTGTTTTTATCTCAGAATCCCTAGGTAAATTGGTTAGGGATATTAAGAATCTAAGAGGTTTTGAGCATGGTCTGTTGTGTTGGTGTCGTGGATAATAGAATAATTTGTCTTTGCTTGTGTGATTGCTGACTCATTCATCCACTAGGGAATATGCCCCAGTTGCAGAGTCTCAAGGCTCGACAATAAATGTCCAAGCAGGCCTTCCTCAGTTTGGAGTTTATTACTGTGATGCGCACAGAGTGACAGCAGGGTGAGACTGTACCTCTAGATGAATTTAACAACCAAATATATCTGTAGTGGTCTTATATAA